>CM067340.1:114195000-114795000 GCA_034376525.1 Nicotiana benthamiana
AAAGTCAGTCCAAACAGTAGGTACAGAAATAAAAGTAATATCTTCAAATAAATTACTGACATTTTATGATAGTACTCTCTTCATTCACTTTCACTTATCTATTGTACTAATAATATATATTTACTTTTACTTGTTCACGTGCTTGCATTTACTTTTTCTTGAAAAGAGTAGAAAGTAAAAAATGAACAACTAAAAATGAACAAAGTAAATAATTTTTCAGTAGTATTTAAATGTCTTATTAATAGACTCATACTATGAAATACTCAAATTATTTTATTATTAAAGAATTAGTTTACCCCGTGTTACTAAAGGCTTTTGGGATGGAATAGTCGGGCTAGTGAATTTTGGAAGAAAAAATATATTTAATAATAAGAAAAATAAAAGAAGGACCGTTGACTTGGTCAATTTGGCAAAGATTTGTCAATGGAAAGCGCTGGGGGAATTGACGCGGAACTGTCTGAGTCATGTAGACTATTCTCAGTGAAGTGAAATAGAGCAATTTTCTCCAATTGCTGTTTACACTTGATTATTTCGTGTCATGCGAGGAACACCATTAATGGAAGCAGTAAGTGTAGAGAGTTTTAGGAGAAGTAATTTTTTCGTATTGCTCACAAAAGTATATATAGAGTACAGAGAGGTATCAAATCCTACCAACTATAGGACTGTACAATAATGAAAGAAATCAAATCCTACCAACTATAGAACTGTACAATAATGAAAGAAATCAAATGCTACCAACAATAGGTCTGTACAATAATGAAAGAATATTCTACCAATAATAAAAGGATACACACAATATATTCTAATACACCCCCTCAAGATGGAGGGCCGGAAGACACGCCAATCTTGGACATCAGTAGAAGAAGTCGAGGACGAGATAAGTGCTTGGTGAGAGACTCAGCAAGTTGATCAGCAGAGGATACGTGAGCAACACGAAGAGACCCATTCTGAACCAATTGACGAACAAAGTGATAATCAATGAAGATGTGTTTCATGCGCGAATGAAACACAGGGTTGGCACATAGGTAAGTGGCGCCAATGTTGTCGCTGTAAATGACAGGAGCAGCCGGAAGAGGGACATGAAGCTCGCGCAGCAGTGAATGAAGCCAATGGACTTCAGCGGCAGCAGAAGCAATGGCACGATATTCGGCCTCAGTAGAAGATCGTTCAACGGAACGCTGCTTTTTGGAGCTCCAGGAAATAGGATTAGGCCCCAGAAAGACAACATAGGCACCAGTTGAGGAGCGGTGATCACAGTTTCCACCCCAATCAGCATCAGAGAAACAATGCAAAGGTATAGCAGATGAAGGACGCAGCCAAACTCCGAAGTCACGCGTCCCATTCAGATACCGGAAGAAGCGCTTAACTGCACCCCAATGAGTGACAGTAGGAGCGTGCATGAATTGTGAGAGTTTATTCACAGCAAAGGAGATATCAGGACGAGTGAAGGAGAGATACTGGAGGCCCCCAAGGGCCTCGCGATAGGCGGATGCGTCGGCAGGAGCCGAGCAGTCGGCCAGATGAAGGCGGGTGGACGCCGTTGTTGGCGTCTGAACAGGGTTGGATTCTGGCATATTATGACGAGTCAAAAGATCAACATCATACTTACGCTGAGAAAGAAAACACCCCTTGGAGCTGCGTAGAACCTCAAGACTAAGAAAGTAGCTTAGATCACCCATGTCTTTAAGAGAAAATTTAGTCCCAAGAGAGTCAATCACACGGTTCAAGAAGGCAGAGTCATTACCAGTCAATATGAGATCATCAACATATACCAAAAAATAGGCTGTAATACCAAAATGCTGAAAGACGAAGAGCAAAGTGCCAGAGATAGTGTTGACGAAACCCATGGCCAAAAGGCATTGGCGGAGCTCACTGTACCATGCCCTGGGTGCCTGTTTGAGACCATAAATAGCTTTCTGTAACTTACAGACATAAGATGGATAGGCTTTGTCAACAAAATCCGGTGGTTGTGCCATATAGACATCCTCTGTAAGCCTCCCGTAGAGAAAGGCATTGTTCACATCCATTTGACGAAGAGGCCAGCCCTTGGATACAGCTAAACTGAGAACCAAACGCACAGTTGCCGGCTTAATAACCGGACTGAAAGTCTCCTGGAAGTCGACACCTGGTCGCTGATGAAAGCCTTTCGCAACAAGTCGGGCTTTGAACTTATCCACATTACCGTCAGGCTTTCATTTGATATGATAAACCCACTTGCAGTCCACAACATTCTGTGAAGAATCAGGTGGAACAAGATCCCAGGTGCCATTCCGTAGCAGAGCATCAAACTCCAATGACATAGCAGCGCGCCAGCGCTCATCAGACATAGCACTAGACAAAGTCTGAGGTTCTGTAACAGCTGGAGAGGATACAGCAGACATACCAAACTTCTTGTTGGGCGTAAAGAAGTTATTTTTGCTGCGAGTTTGCATGTGATGACCACCCTGAGAGGATGAAAGTGGCGGCATAGTGGGTGTAGCGGCGGCGGGGGCCGCTGGCGGTGCCGTAAGAGGCGCTGGTGGCTCGGGCGTTGGCGCTGGCAGTGCGTCCGGTGAAGGATCGCTAGTGGGAAGATGATTAATGAGATAGACTGCTGTGGCAAAGTCATAAGGCCAGTAAATGAGAGGGACAGAGGCATAATGAAGAAGAGTGAGACCAATATCGACAATATGACGGTGACGGCGTTCAGCATAGCCATTGTGTTGAGGTGTATGAGGAGGTGAAGTGAGATGTGAAATGCCATGGGAGGCAAGAAAAGAGCGTAAAGCTAGGAATTCACCCCCATTATCAGTATACAGAGTAATGATTTTAGTAGAAAAGTATTTTTCGACAATGGACATAAAAGTGGGGAAGGTTTGTAAGACATCAGATTTACGGTGTAAAGGGAAAAACCAAACATACTTAGAAAAATGATCAACAAAAATGACATAATATTTAAATCCTTCATTAGAAGTAATTGGAGAGGTCCATACATCAGAAAAAATAAGCTCCAGCGGAGCAGTAGAAGATAAACTTGACTCAGAGAAAGGTAACTTAAGCAAAATCAGACACACTACTGGACGCTATACTGCTAGAAGACACTAAATGACGTAGGATTTAGTTGACGGATGACCAAATCGGGAGTGCCACAATGACACAGGGAGCTTTTGTGCCGTGAGGGCGGACGGTAGACTGGAAGCCGCCGGCCAGTAGTAGGCGTCGTTCCTACGTGGGCCGCTGACGAGTGTTGCCCACGTGCGACGATCCTTCACCTGAAAATCAGTATCAGAAAAAACAACATTCACATTATTGTGACGACATAATTGAGCAACAAAAATCAAATTTTTACGAATATGTGGAACACAGAGAGCCCTAGGCAATAAAAGAGATGAATAACTGAAAAGTTGGCCAGTATGTGTAATTTTTAAACCTTCACCATTACCAATAACCACATCATCGAAACCAGTGTAAGGACTGTGAAGAGACATGTTGGCAAGATCATTTGTTATGTGATGAGTGGCACCAGAGTCCAGGATCCAATCAGATGGAGAGTGATGGGCTGTGTGAGCAGCCGGATAAGATGACGCAGCGTATGCTGGTCGCTGCAGTGGTCCACCGTAAAGGGGCTGATTTGCGCCGGAAATAGGAAAGGACGGACAGCGGCGCGCGGAGTGGCCAAATTCACTGCAGAGCTGGCACTTCCCATTATACCCGCGAGATTGGACATTGTTGGAGTAACCACCGCGGCCGGAGGATAAACCACGGCTGCCACGGTCGCGCCCCTGTCCACTGAAGCGGTTACGGTCGGACTGTTGTCCGGCGACAAAGGCAGACGACGGAGCCAAATCAGATGCGGCGGAGGAGGCCGGCGAACGGGCAGTAATCTGAGCTTCCATGCTTAACAGCTTGTCATGTAATTCAGCAAAAGAGATTGGAGATTCACGGGCTTGGATAGCATGAGAGAGCTCCATATACGGATCATCAAGACCATTTAGAACCTTAATGACAAGATCCTCGGAATCAACAGTAACACCTAGGAGAGATAATTCATCCACAATCACGCGAATACCGTGCATAAAATCAGTAACAGATTTAGAACCTTTTACCGGATTATGGAGCTGTTGTTTGAGAGCCGTGATACGACCACGAGAAGCAGTGTCGTATGTGCGCGCGAGGATGTCCCAGTCCTCTTTAGAGGTTTCCACAGCGGCAATAAAGAAGATGATCGTCGGTGTGATTGACGAGATGATAGCACTAAGAATAAGATTGTCCTGGCGAATCCAGTAAGGATATGCTGGATTGGGGGAAGTTACCTCCTTATCGACGATAGTGGCTGGTGGGCACGGCTTCGATCCGTCCAAGAAGCCGAGGAGGTCGTAACTCGTAAGAAGGGTTCGGAATTGGAATTTCCACGCCAGGTAATTAGTGGAATCTAATTTAAGTGGGATCTGAGCCGATGCAATGATGGCAATCGGCTGGAGAAGATCGTTGGATGTCGTAGCGGCCATGAAGCGCGAGGCAGAGGAGGCGCTGATCGACGTCGAGAGAGAGAGGGATGCCGGTTAGTGCAGCGGTGGCGCGGCAAGACGCCGGAGAGAGGCAGTGAACCGAGATGATCGGCGGCGGCGGGCTGCCGATTAGTGCAGCGGCGGTGGCGGCGCGGGTAGGGAAGAATTAGGGTTTCTTTGGCGATAAGCCACTGGTGTATGATACCATGTAGAGAGTTTTGGGAGAAGTAATTTTTTCGTATTGCTCACAAAAGTATATATAGAGTACAGAGAGGTATCAAATCTTACCAACTATAGGACTGTACAATAATGAAAGAAATCAAATCCTATCAACTATTGGACTGTACAATAATGAAAGAATATTCTACCAATAATAAAAAGATGCACACAATATATTCTAATAGTAAGTTAGTTGACAATGGAGAAACTCTCGTATCTGTTGGAAAAAAGTTTGAAATGGGATTCTATTCTGATGACGGAGATGAGTTTAATAGATATGTTGGAATATGGTATTACAATTTGAGTCCCAGAACAGTTGTATGGGTTGCAAATTTGAATAATCCAATTCCAGTTTCAAGAAACAAGAATGCGGGTATTTCTGTTGCTGTTGCCGAAGATGGTAACCTCAAAGTCTGGAATTCATATAATGCAGACACTTATTTCTCCACACAAGTAGAAATTAGTGCTTCAAAAAGGAGAGTAGAGCTCTTGGATTCAGGGAACTTGGTTTTAGTTGATGAATCAGGAGCTAAACTATGGCAAAGTTATTTGAATCCAACTGATACTTTTCTTCCTGGAATGAAAATGGATAAGACTGACTTCAGAAGTGGGAACTATACATTCCAAATAGATCAAGCAAACGACAAGAGATATATCATACTTAAAGAAGGTGGCATTTACTGGAAAGGGTCTGCAAATTTAACTACTTCTGGACCTTTCAGTTTCAGTGAAATGCCTGCGTATATCGCCTATATGTTATCCAACTTCACAGATAATAACATTGTCAATTCCAGTTATACCAACAGCATTTTCGAAGAGTCTTTTTTCGAAAGTACTAGACTCTTCTGGAGCAATACAATTCTACAGTTGGGATAAGGAGAGTAGTCAATGGTCTTTGATGTGGTTAGCGCCAAAAGATACATGTGATGCATAAAAAATATGTGGGAAATTTTGCATTTGTAAAAGCAACCATGTGTCATTAGTATGCAAATGTTTGCCTGGATTTGAGCATGATCCTCCAGAAAACCTAAGAGCAGGACAACTTTCGGGTGGTTGTTCGAGGATGTCAGTTAACTCTTGCAGAGAAGACGACGCAGACAAACTCGACACCTTCTTGGATCTGAGGTCAATGAAATTTGATAGGCCAGACCGGTTATATACAGATATTAATACCAGTGACGACAGCAGGAGACGTTGTCTACGCGACTGCAACTGCCAGGCCTATACTTATGATAATTCTGTATGTGGGATTTGGTCGTCTATTGTCAAGAATATCCAGGGGAACTATAGTGGTGGCTTCAACCTCTCTATCCGCGTTGCTGCATCCAATATTGGTATTTCCTTTTTCGATTTAACTTATATACACTGACAGTGTAGATAAGAAGCTGATGTTGACCACAAGTTGTACTGTAAATTTTTCTTTCTATTTTTGGCATTGCAGAGCAACAAGGAAAGATTGCAAGCCTTGTGGCACAAACCTAATTCCATATCCATTAAGCAGTGGATCAGATTGTGGAGATCCTTTGTATTATAGTTTCTCATGTGATGATTTAGCTGGTCAGGTAAGTTTCCAGACATTGAATGGCAACTATACCGTCGCCAACTTTGATAAGAGAAACAGAACGTTTGTAATAGAAGCTGCACATAATCAATCTGTTGGTAATTGTGATGAGAAAGAGGCAATGACAGAAAATTTTTGGCTCAACAAGTCGTCGCCTTTTAAGGTGATGAACTGGTGTTACAATCTCAAACAGGATCTTACTTCAGAACCTTTAAGTGAAGGGAGAGGTTTAATACTGGTCAGTTGGAAACCACCATTGGAGCCAGTTTGTACTACATCAGAAGACTGCATTGATTGGCCAGATTCAACTTGCAATATAACAGAAAAAGGAGATAGAAGATGTATATGCAAACCTGATTACAAATGGAATGAATTGAGCTTAAATTGTACCTTAGGCTCAGGTGTGTGTCACTATTTTGCTCCTTCTTATTAGCTACTACCAATGGTTTTTCTTCTTTTCATTTTTTTGGGCAAAATATTTCATGTTTCATTTCTTTGATTTGCTTCAGAACTTGCAACACAAGTACTATCGAACAGAAAGGTGGCACCCTCGCGGAATCATGAGAGAGCCCTTGTTATTTCCATCTCTGTAATTCTCGGAGTTATATGGCACTAGTTATATAATTTACCTGAACAACAGAGTAGCAAGAAGTCGAGGTAATTAACATCGAGAAATCTCATCTGGCTTTTCTCAAGTTCATGTGTTGGAGATATATTATGACTAATTGCTTAATTGGTTTGATTTTAGAAGCAGAGCAATTGTTTTGGGAAATCCTATGGAGTACGTGCCTCGTAGAGGAAGTTTCGATGAAGATTTGATTACTGAAGACGATAAGAAACGGATTGATGTCCCATTTGTCAGCTTGAATAGCATACTAGTTGCTACAGACAACTTCTCGAATGCAACTAAGCTCGGACAAGGTGGAGATGGACCTGTTTATAAGGTTTGGTCCTTTCTTATGTTCTTTAGTTGATTTACCATTCGGATTTATTATACAATACAATAATTCTGAGAAAAAAATATACATACAGGGTAAGTTTCCCGAAGGTGCAGATATGGCAGTGAAAAGGTTGTCATGTCATTCAGGACAAGGTGTTGAAGAATTTAAAACAGAAGTAATGTTAATTGCCAAACTGCAGCACAGAAATTTAGTGAGGCTTCTAGGTTATTGTGTTGAGGCAAATGAAAAGATACTATATGAATATATGCCCAACAAAAGCTTGGATACGTTTATATTCGGTTAGTATAATCACCTTCGAAACTCCTTCTAATGTTAATTTATTATACAAGTATTTTTGGGATTGATTATCTCTTAACCTTATAAACCTTGCAAATAGATCATACATTCTGTCGATTATTGGACTGGAGGATTCGTTTTGAAATTATATTGGATATTGCTCGAGGGTTTCTTTATCTTCACCGAGACTCAAGGCTAAGGATCATTCATAGAGATTTAAAGATAAGCAACATATTTTTTGATGAAGAAATGAATGCCAAAATTTCAGATTTTGGCTTGGCAAGGATTATTGAAGGCAAAAGTACAGAAGCTAATACTAACAGAGTTGTTGGAACTTAGTAAGTCTCGGAGTACTATTTTCAGCTTCAATTTGGATAGCAAAAGACCTAAAACATGGTTTTAAACCTTAGATTGGCTATCTTTTAGGTGAAAAGAAGAATGAAAATTGCTGTTATTTCATTGCATGGTTTACATAAATTAGAAACTAAATTTCCTATTTTGGAACATTAAAAAGAGTGGCTACATGTCACCGGAGTATGCATTGGAGGGAACTCTTGTCAATCAAATCGGATGTATTTGCCTTTGGAGTTGTTGTACTCGAAATCATAAGTGGCAAGAGAAACATGGAATTTTTTGAAGATGTAAACCTCACTGGTTATGTAAGTACCAACACTTTTCCTCAATAATCGGTTACTCCGTTTAAAAAAATACGTATTAATCACAGGTATGGAGACTATGGATGAAAGACAAGACATTAGACATGATGGATCAAACCATTGTAAAGACGTGCAATGACAAGGAAGTGATATAGTGCGTAAATGTTGCACTTCTATGTGTGCAAGAAGATCCAGGTGATCGACCCACAATGTCAAATGTAGTCCTTATGCTTGGAGGTGAAAGCATGACTCTTCCGCGACCAAATCAACCAGCTTTTATCACACGACGAAATGCTGCAACTACATCTTCTTCCTCTTCTAAGATGTACGGTACTTCCAACAAAGATTTGACGATAACTCATGAAGAAGAAGGACGATGACATAGATGTAAATGCGCGACGAATAAGTCAACAGTATTTTAAGAAATCATCTGCTACATCTTTTAGTTTAACTCAATGTGAATCTTTCATTTAACTGTTTTATTTGTTCCCACAAGTGACAAGTTGTCACTAGAATTTATGATTATCTTCTTTGCATATCCAGCGCTTCTTTTCCTTAATTCTGCTGGTGTAAGATTTGCCTAGCTAGGATATTACATACCAATACACCATCTTTTAGGGACTCACTGTCCTTACTAAGGTTTGCCGGTCCAACAAAGTAGTGTTGCGGAAGCCATGTATATAATGTGAATGAGCCACAACTACTATACCAAAATTATGGCAGTCACTAAATAATAAATAAGACAATAAAGCAACATTAAAAGGAACACCAGAATTTAACGAGGTTCGGCCAACTTTGCCTACTCCTCAGACACAACCAATATTTTATTCTACTCCAAAAATACAAGTGAAATATACTAAAGAGAGAAGATACAATTGCCTTACACAGATGAGAAGGCAAATGAGAGGTGTGTTTAAATCCTAAACATTAGGCCTTCTTTTATAGGGGAAAAATCCCCCCAACTTTTGTTTCCCAACAGATGTGGGATATCAATTTTGCCAAAAAAGTCAACAAATCTCCACCTTGGCAAAATTTCACATCTTCAATTTCTCTCTATAACAAATTTTGGTTGTGTCATCATCTTCAATCTTCAGTGTTCAACAATGTTGATTAAATCCAAACAACGTTGAAACTTGATCGCAATCACCACTTTTGTTAGCATATCAGCAGGATTCTCCGCAGTATGAATTTTCTTCAACGTGACTCCACCTTATTCTATGATTTCTCGTACGAAATGATACCGAACATCAATGTGCTTCGTCCTTGCATGATAAACTTGGTTCTTCGCTAATTGAATAGCACTTTGATTATCACAAAAAATTGTGATTCCTTTTTTTTCAATACCAAGCTCCTTTAGCAACCCTTGAAGCCAAATTACCTCCTTCACAGCCTCTGTAATAGCCATGTACTCTGCTTCTGTCGTAGATAAAGCAACTGTTGACTGCAAAGTAGACTTCCAACTAACTGGTGCCTTTGCAAAAGTAAACACATAACTAGTAGTTGATCTTCGTTTGTCCAGATCACCCACAAAATCTGAGTCATAATATCCAACTACAGACTGATTTCTTTCCTGCTCAAAAACTAATGCAACATCTACAATATTATGAATATACCGTAGAATCCACTTCACAGCTTGCTTATGCTCCTTCCCTGGATTATGCATATATCTGCTGGTAACTCCAACAACTTGTGAAATGTCAAGTCTCGTACAGACCATTGCATACATCAAGCTACCAACAACATTTGCGTATGGTACCTTTGACATATACTCTCGTTCAACTTCATTCTTTGGCGACATAGTACTACTTAGCTTAAAATGGGGAGCAAGTGGAGTACTAACTGGCTTAGTCTTGTCATCTATGCCAAAACGTTGTACTACTCTCTCAAATATTCTTTCTGAGATAAACAGAGTTTCTTTGAACGTCTATCTCTTATTATCTCTATGTCAAGAATTTTCTTTGCCTCACCCAGATCCTTCATCTCGAACTCCTTCTTTAGTTGAATATTTAACTTATCAATTTCTTCCGAATTCTTGGAAGCTATCAACACATCATCAACATATAGGAGAAGATATATAAAGGAACCATCTTTAAGCCTGCGCAAATACACACAATGATCGTATTTGCTTTTCTTGTACCTTGCTGCAACATAAACTTGTCAAATCACTTGTAGCATTGTCTAGAAGATTGTTTCAAACCGTACAATGATTTTTCAATTTTACACACCCTATTTTATTTTCTAGCAACTTTTAATCCTTTTGGCTGAGTCATATAGATTTCCTCCTCCAAGTTTCCATGTAAAAAAACAGTTTTTACATCCATCTGAACTAGTTTCAAATCCAACTGTACTACCAAAGGCAACATAATTCGAATGGAGGAATGTTTTACAACTGGAGAAAACACTTCATTATAATCAATTCTCTCCTTTTGAGCATTTCCTTTGGCTACCGATCTTGCTTTGTAGCGAACATATACTTGTTTAGGAAATCCTTCCTTCATTGCAAATACCCATTTGCACCCTATTGCTTTCTTTCCCTTTGGGAGATTGGCTAATCTCCATGTATAATTCTGATGAAGGGACTGTAATTCATCATTCATGGCAATCCTCCACTTATCTTCTTCTGAACTTTGAATTGCGTCTTTATAAGTGGTAGGAACATCATCAGCTACAATTGCGGTTGCACAAGCAATTGTCTCTATGAGACGAACAAGTTTCGTTATTGTGCTTTTTGGCATGCTGGTTGCTATTGATTCAAGTTGTTGTTGAGGTTCCCGAGTTCGAATCTCTTATACTGGATCTCCTTCTAGAGGATAATCTTCATTTGTTTCCTCCTTTGCTTCTTGTGTAGGAGAAATAAATTTTCTCTCAAACTCCACATGCTCTTGTTTGGTATCTTCAGTTGTTACCTTATTTACTATAGAAGACTCATCAAAGATAACATTCCTGCTGAGTATTACTTTCTTTGTCATAGGACACCATAAGCGATATCCTTTGACTCCAAAAGTAATCCCCATAAAAATAGCCTTCTTTGCCCTTGGATCTAATTTTTACTCTGTCACATGATAATATGCAGTTGAGCCAAACACGTGCAAAGAGTCATAATCTACATCATGCTTTCCATATCAATTTTCAAAATGGTGTCATGACATCAATAGCAGCATATATTAGATGATTAATGAGGTGACATGCATATGTAATTGCCTCAGCCCAAAATTCTTTGCCCAAGCCAATAATGGACACCGTACCTTCTCCAGCAAGGTCCGGTTCATGCGTTCTGCCACTCCATTCTGTTGTGGTGTATGTATGACAATGAAGTGTCGGACGATGCCATCAATTTCACAGACCTTACTGAAATGATCATTTTTGTATTCACCTCCATTGTCTGTGCGAATACACTTGATCCTCCTGCATGTTTGATTCTCCACCATCGTCTTCCATTTGAGAAAAAATTTCAGCACTTCATTTTTGCTCTTCATTGTATACACCCATACTCTTCCGGAAAAATCATCAACAAAGATTACAAAATAGTGCTTCCCACCCAATGAAGGTGTTTTGGAAAGACCCCAAACATCAGAGTGTACATAATCCAAAATGCCTTTAGCATTATGAATTGATTTACCAAATTTAACCCTTGTCTGTTTCCCGTTGACACAATGCTCATAAAACTCCAAGTTGCAAGCCTTTACTCTCTTTAACAATCCTTGGGACGATAAGAGTTTTCAAGGATTTTCCTCAAGCATGTCCCAAGTGCATGTGCCATAGCCTGGTTGCTTTTGCCTCTTTGTCGTCACTGGACGTCACTGTCGTCGTCCCAATAACTGTACTACCACGATATCGATACATGTTATTGTTCTTCCGATTTGCCTTCATTACCACTAGTGCACCAGAGCATACTCTCATCACTCTATTTTCTGCAACAATTTTGAACCATTTTGATTCTAGGGCTCCCACAGAGATGAGATTCTTCTTCAAATCCGGTAAACATCGAACATCTGTTAATGTTTTGATCATTCCATCATGGTTCCTTAAACGTATTGAACCAATGTCATATGAGGTAAGAGGGTTGTTGTCTGCTGTGTGACTCCATACTCCCCTTCTGGAAATTCCACGAACGAGTCCCTGTTGGGACACATATGATAGCTACAAGCTGAGTCCATCAACCATATGTCTGATGATGTTGATGGCTCTTTTGTAACTAATGAGAAGTCTGAATCATCACAATCAGCTACATTTGAATCCATCATGGCCTTTCCATTATTATGTTTAGTCTTATTCTTCAACCTCGGACAGTCTTTCTTCCAGTGTCCCATTTCTCGACAAAAGGAACACTTATCTTTGCTGGATTTAGATATTGACTTGGATCTCCCCTTCTTTGTCCTTGTTTGATTTTGAGGATGACCTCTCACAAATAGTGCTTCTCCTTCTCCGCCCTTCTGTTTTTCTCTCTTTCTTTGTTCATAGCTGTACAATGCCGAACAAACTTCTCTGAGAGAAACTTCGTCATTTCCATGGAGTAGAGTAGTTTCAAGGTGCTCGTACTCATCAGGAAGTGACGCCAACAACATCAAGGCCAAGTCACCATCATCATAAATTGTATCCATATTTTACAAATCTGTGACCAACTTATTGAAACTGGTGATATGTTCATTCATCGTGGTACCAGGAACATATGTGAAGTGAAACAGACTCTTCTTCATGTACAACTTATTTTAACTGTTTTTCTTCAAAAATTTATCCTCAAATGCTTTCCATAATCTACTTGCATAATTTTTCTTTGTGTATAGATATTTCTGCTCTCTAGCAAGGTAAGATCGAGTGGTACCGCAAGCAACACGGTTGAGAATCTTCCAATGTTCTCCTCCAATAACATCTGATTTCTTTTCTTCAATGGCCAGATCTATCCCTTGTTGAAAAGGGACATCTAGAACATCTCCTTGCCACATCCCAAATGTCCGGACCTGTCAAAAATTTCTACCGCAAATTTTGCATTTGACACAATTCTTGTCATAAGCGAAGATGCCAATGATGACGCATTTTTGACACTTGGTGTAGATTCTTCTTATTTATTGTCTCATATTTTGACACAAATATTATTTAATAGTTAACGACACAAATCAAGATTATTTCCTTTCTGATGTAGAAGACTAGACCAAGCTGCAGCCACAGAGCATACTCACCTTGACTCAGTTACCAAGATAAATCTTTTCTGATGTGGAAGATGAGACTAGGGTGCAATCCACAGAGCATACTTAGACAGTACCTTGGCTCTGATACCAATTGTTGCGAGGGCTAAATGTATATAGTGTGAATGAGTCACAACTACTATACCAAAACTATGGCAGCCACTAAATAATAAATAAGATAATAAAGCAACATTAAAAGGAACACCATAATTTAACGATGTTCAGCCAACTTTGCCTACTCCAAGACACAATCAATATTTTATTCCACTCCAAAAATACAAGTGAAATAATACTAAACAGAGAAGATACAAATACCTTAAACATATGAGAAGGCAAATCAAATGTGTGTTTAAACCCTAAACATTAGGCCTTCTTTTATAGGGAGAAAATTCCCCCAAATTTTGTTTTCCAACCGATGTGAGATATCAATTTTGCCAAAAAAGTCAACACGTAGTGATATTATGTGCTTTGAATTTAGGCCCACCTGCTTTAAAAGAACGGCTAGTCAAAGATGCTCTTAGTATGACTAGCATGATTTGAATGAGCGGCTCCATAATATGAGATGAATTTTGGCCCTAGTTACAAGTTGAACGAGTACTATGATATTACTTTCTCTCTTAAACTCGAAGTAAGGGACCTCCATTACTTGATATATGAACTAGAAAGTATAAAAGAACTCTCCCTTTTTTTTTGGTTTGTTAATAAGCTTTAAATAAGGTCTACATGTGGCAAAGACTTTGGGCCTCTTCATGTTGAATTTGATGGTAAAAATGTGTGAAAATGGCACCATGTAGCCACTTTTAAGTATGTTGTTTAAAATATATTCATAGTTTATAACGTATTTAAGATTAGCCAATTTCGCTGAAACATTAGGCCATGACGTCCTAGAGTTTAAACCTTAAAGTTCAAAATTCTGCACATCCTGTCCTAAAGTTTAAAATTTGTGTCTAGAAGTTCGAATCGTATGTCCTAAATTTTAAATAACTAGTTCAGAAATTTAGGACACTTAGTCCTGAATTTCAAATTTAGCAGCTCATCAGGACGCTAAGTCCTGAGTTTCCAAATCCAGGATACTTAGTCATGAAGTTTGGGTGAATTGACTAATCTTTAAATACATTGTAAATTATGGATATATTTAAATAGCGAGATCAAAACTTACTATTGTAGTAATTCGTCCCAGCAATGTTGTTTCCGCACCTTAATATTCGTAATTTTTACCTAGCTATACTATAATAGAAATGTTATAAATACACTTCTATTTAAGGTGAATGTCTTTAATTAGAGAGATTCTAGAGTTCTATTCTTGGTAGATAAATCATCCTCCTCCCTATAAATAGAGGTGCTCTCTACCATTGTAAATAACTCCTAACATTCTCTAAGTATCAATAAGAAGAACTCTCTCTACTCTTCTCTCTATTTGCTCTTGTTCTTGAGTTATTGTTCTTGTCTTTTATATTATTTCATAACACGTTATCAGCACGAGACTCTACCGTCTCAAGAACCATTCTCGAGAAATCTAAGCAAATATGGATATCTCACAAAGCGAACTTGGATCAACATCCAACTGTAAAAGTATTTGCCTAGTTGATTCATGTACTACACATACAATACTCAAAGAAAGGAAATATTTCTCTCAACTAAATATGTGTAAGGCAAATGTTACTACAATCTCTGGAAGTAGTAGATTGATTGAAGGCTCCGGAAGAGCAATTGTAACTCTGCCCAAAGGCACGACGTTAATCATAGAGAATGCAATGTTCTCTTCCAAGTCTAAGAGAAACTTGTTGAGTTTTAAAGATGTACGCCGGAATGGCTATCATATTGAGACAATGGATGAAGATAATCTTGAATGTCTCGTCATCACAAAGAATGTCTCCGCCCAAAAGAGGGTTATTGAGAAATTCCCGTCTTTATCTTGTGGCCTATATTGGACAAGAATTAGTGCAATTGAGGCACATTCAACAGTAAACCAAAGGGTTACTGATTCCAATACCTTTGTACTTTGGCATGATCGATTGGGACACCCAGGATCGGTCATGATGAGACGGATTATAGAAAGCTCATATGGGCATCCGTTAAAGAATTTCAAAATTCTTTCGAATAATGAATATCCTTGCACTTCGTGTTATCAAGGCAAGTTGATTATCAGGCCATCACCAACAAAAGTTGGGACTGAGTCCCCCACGTTTCTGGAACGTATACAAGGGGACATTTGTGGACCTATTCACCCACCTAGTGGGTCGTTTAGGTATTTCATGGTCTTGATAGACGCATCCTGTAGATGGTCTCATGTGTGCCTGTTGTCATCACGCAACCTTGCGTTTGCGAAATTAATGGCACAAATAATTCGACTACGAGCACAATTTCCAGATAATCCAATCAAGTCCATTAGACTGGATAATGCTGCTGAGTTTACATCCCAAGCATTTAATGATTATTGCTTATCAATCGGGATAAAAGTTGAACATTCTGTAGCTCATGTTCACACTCAAAACGGTCTTGCAGAATCGTTAATTAAACGCCTGCAATTGATTGCAAGGCCATTACTTATGAGAACGAGGCTGCCCACTTCGGTATGGGGTCACGCCATCTTACATGCAGCAATGCTAATTCGTCTCAGACCGACGAATTACCACAAGTATTCCCCGTTGCAATTGGTTTTGGGTCATGAACCCAATATATCCCATTTAAGGATTTTTGGATGCGCAGTATATGTGCCTATTGCACCGCCATCCCGCACCAAAATGGGTCCACAAAGAAGGTTAGGAATATATGTTGGGTTTGAATCGCCCTCCATCATTCGCTACCTCGAAACATTGACAGGCGACTTGTTTACTGCACGATTTGCAGACTGTCGATTTGATGAGACACTTTTCCCAAAATTAGGGGGAGAAGTTGGTGAAACCAAACGGGAAATTTTGTGGAAAAATGCATCATTATCTCATCTTGATCCACATACCTCTATTTGTGAAAGAGAGGTACAAAAGATTATCCATTTGCAAAGAATAGCAAATCAAATGCCTGACGCATTTACGGACTTGAAAAGGATAACGAAATCCCACATTCCCGCGGAAAATGTTCCAATCCGTATTGATGTCCCTGTTGGACAATCATCTAGTGTCATATCCAATGAGTCAAATGCACGCCTGAAGCGTGGCAGACCATTAGGTTCCAAAGATCGAAATCCTAGAAAGAGGAAAAAGAACGATCAAAATGACACCACGAAAGAATCTCATGATTTAACAAATTCTGAGATTCATGAAGAATCCATTGAGCCCGAGACTCTGGAAAATACGGAACTATCCCTAAATCCAATTAATATTGAGGCAAATATTAATCGAGTGGATATTGTGGTGGATAATGCCTTTGCTTATAATGTAGCATCTAGCATTATGCAAGAATGTGAGGATCTCGAACCTCAATCTGTTGAAGAATGTCGAAAAAGACAGGATTGGCCAAAGTGGCAAGAAGCAATTCAATCAGAATTGAATTCGCTGGCAAAACGTGAAGTTTTTGGCCCTATAGTTGAAACACCTAATGGTGTTAAGCCTGTCGGCTATAAATGGGTCTTTGTACGCAAGAGAAATAAGAAAAACGAGGTACAAAGATATAAAGCACGCCTTGTTGCACAAGGTTTTTCTCAAAGGCCTGGTGTCGATTATGAAGAGACATATTCGCCTGTAATGGATGCGATAACCTTTCGTTATCTCATAAGTTTTGCTGTCCATGAAAAGCTTGACATGCACTTAATGGATGTAGTTACTGCCTATCTTTATGGCTCACTTGATAATGAGATATACATGAAAATTCCCGATGGACTCAAGGTGCCAAACGCGCACAACTCAAAATCTCGGGAAATGTTCTCAATTAAATTGCAAAGATCCTTGTATGGTCTAAAGCAATCTGGACGAATGTGGTATAATCGTCTTAGTGAGTACTTGTTAAAAGAAGGCTATATAAATGACGCCATTTGCCCGTGTGTTTTTATAAAGAAAACGACAACGGAATTTGTTGTACTTGCCGTATATGTTGATGACATAAACCTTATTGGAACCCCTAAAGAACTCCAAAAGGCAATTGATTATCTAAAGGATGAATTCGAGATGAAAGATCTCGGAAAGACTAAACTATGTCTTGGTTTGCAAATTAAATATTTGGCAAACGGAATTTTTGTTCATCAATCTACCTATACAGAAAAGGTATTGAAACGGTTTTACATGGATGAAGCACATCCTTTAAGTACACCGATGGTTGTTCGATCACTTGATGTGAACAAAGATCCATTCCGACAAAAAGAAAGGAATGAAGAGCTACTTGGTCCTGAAGTACCATATCTTAGCGCAATTGGCGCACTAATGTATCTTGCAAATACTACAAGACCTGACATATCCTTTTCAGTTAATGTCTTAGCAAGATTTAGCTCGGCTCCTACGAGGAGACATTGGAATGGGATCAAACACATATTGCGGTACCTAAAGGGAACTACCGATATGGGCTTATTTTATGGCAAGAATTGCAGCCCGGATCTTGTTGGTTATGCTGATGCTGGATACTTGTCCGACCCACACAAGGCTCGATCTCAAACGGGTTATGTGTTTACCTGTGGAGAAACCGCCATATCTTGGCGATCGACTAAGTAATCAATTGTGGCTACTTCATCTAATCATGCCGAGATAATTGCTATTCATGAAGCAAGTCGGGAGTGTGTGTGGTTAAGGTCGATAATACATCATATCCAAGACAAATGTGGTTTGAAGTGTGATAAACTACCCACAACTTTGTATGAAGACAATGCAGCATGTATAGCTCAATTGAAGGGAGGATTCATAAAAGGAGATAGAACGAAGCATATTTCACCAAAGTTATTCTTCACACATGATCTTCAAAAGAATGGTGATATCAATGTTCAACAGATTCGTTCAAGCGACAATATGGCTGATTTGTTCACAAAATCTCTACCAAAGTCAACCTTCAAGAAGCTAGTTCACAAGATCGGGATGCGAAGACTTAAGGACATAAATTGATGTTCTTATCAGGGGGAGTTAAGGCGCGTTGCACCCTTTTTCCCTTACAAGGTTTTGTCCCACCGGGTTTTCCTTGCGAGGTTTTTAATGAGGCAACCAATAGGCGCATATTCAAACAAGTGTACTCTTTTTCCTTACTTTAATTTTTCCCATTGGGTTTTGTTTTAAGGTTTTAACGAGGCACATCATTGAATAGACATTCAAGGGGGAGTGTTATAAATACACTTCTATTTAAGGTGAATGTCTTTAATTAGAGAGATTCTAGAGTTCTATTCTTGGTAGATAAATCATCCTCCTCCCTATAAATAGAGGTGCTCTCTACATTGTAAATAACTCCTAACATTCTCTAAGTATCAATAAGAAGAACTCTCTCTGCTCTTCTCTCTATTTGCTCTTGTTCTTGAGTTACTGTTCTTGTCTTTTATATTATTTCATAACAAGAAACCTATTTACTATCTTTATTTAGGTTCCTTGTTAATTACTTCATATGCCTATATTTACTAGTTTTATACAAAAGCATAAAAAAGAGAAAATGCAACATATCTTAAATATAGAGTATCGGTTACACATAATCCCCCAATATTTAAGATACTCTTCCTTTTCCAAAAGGATTACAAAAATATCTTCCAATTTTATACTTACCCACCGTTAGAATTCTCCTTTACCCATTGATGCCCAAAATCTTTCTAACCCAAAAATCTCACTTACTCACTCCTCTTCTAAAGTTTTTGATATCCTATTTCTCTCTTTCAAACATCCACTATTATCTCCCCAAAATTGCAGATCCTTTCTTCTTCCAAAGCTTTTAATACAGAAGAAATTCGAAATTTTGCTCTACAATCAAGTTGCGGGTAAGTTGTGGATACAATACTAATATAATTATGATATTATTATATTAAATTTTAGTGTATAGTTGTGATTGAAACTTAAGAAAAATAAATATCATAATTGCATCACAGTTTTCAGCAATGTATCGCGATTCTATTATAATTGTATGTGTATCATAATTGTCACAGAAATTGTATTACAAATGTATGGCAATTGTATATTTATTGTGTATTGTTATGACCAGTTGTGAATTTGTGACGAATTTCACAATTTGTATCACAAACATATAATTGTATATTAATTTATTAGTTTGTATTAGGTATTATTTTGAGTATTAATGTACCAGGTATAAGTTTGATACAATTGTGATACATTTATGTTTTAGGCTTTGATGTATCTGATACAATTATGATACATTTATCATACAAGTTTTGAATATTTTTTAATAATATAAATAAAGTTGTAGGCAATGGTGAAGAGAGAAGATGGAGATTCTGGACGTAGATTATGAGATTTTGATTTTAAAAAAAAAGGAGAGAAGAGGAAAAGAGAAAAAAAGGGTAAAGGATGTAATTGACTTCATTAGTTAAAGGCACTACTAATAGGGCGAGAGTTAAGAAGCAATGTATATAAGTTGAAAGAAAAACCTAAATGCTTATTAAAAAATACAAAATATAGAGAACATAGGTAAATAAGTTTCTAATATAGTATAACTAGGTAAAAATTTCTTTTAAGAATAAAAAACAACCGCCCAAGAAGTGCAATATAGACAACCTACCATGTACTCTGACACAAGCTGGTTAATTTTATTGCTCGAACCTATAATTTATATGTCATACGAAAGTAACTTTACCATTATTCTAAAGCTCCCATTAAAAAAAATCTATTTAATCAAATTGATCAATATAAAATGTGGATTTTTTTCTTTTTTCTTATCAAAGAGAGAACAAATTCTTCCCCTTTCCTATAAATCCAATGATGGTGTTCCCGACATAACATTCTAAGCGACATGAATAACCAACAGTGCAAGCAACAACACAAAACAGAAAACTTAATTGCATATAGCTATGCAATGGTGCAGTAATATTTATCTTTCCAATTAATGTGATTTAAGGAAGGTAGTATATATACAGACCTTACTTCTATCTTATAAATTAAATAAAGAAGCTGTTTCAGGAAGAACTTTGACCAAAAATAATATAGAAACAATAGCAACAACTTGGTAATAAAACAATGGAAGCAAATAGTACAACGAGTAATAACAAAGATGCAGGAATATAAAACTACAAAAATAGTGCATATCCTATTGATAATAATGACACACCGTATAAAAAGAAGACGCTAGGAATAAAAAAATACACGACTAATACTACTACTAAGGCGAGCCAATAGGCAAGAGCATTGTTTGTGGTATTTTGATAATCTGAAAGAACATTAATTCAAAGTGTAGCTCTAGTTCAGTGAGAGCCTAACATAATGTTTTCACAGAGTGTACAAGTAAGGGTGCAAACTGGCCGGTTCAGAACCGGGACCGGACCGGGACCGCGATCCTGGCGGCTTGGTGGACCGGTCCTGGCGGTCCTGGTCCATTAAGCCCGTGACAGGCCAATCTGTGGATTCGAACCGTCAGGACGGGACCGCCTGGCGGGCCTGAGCCGGTATTGGCGGGCCTGCAGGCCCAGGCGGGCCCAACGACTATTTTTCAAAAATAGTCGTTTGGAACTTAGTAAAATAGCCATATGGCCCCAAACTTTAATTTAACCACAAACTTTATATAATTACACTTTTTCCCATTTCTCAACTATAAATACCCCCTCATTCTTTCATTTTTATTCACCAATTCATCAATATCTCTCACTATCTCTCAAGCTCTCTTTCAATCTTTCTACTACAATTGCTTAATTTATTGTTGAAAATTCGTGAAAAATTGTGAAGTTGTTGAATTGAAGTTTTCAAGTGTTCTGATTTTCAATTTTCAAGAAGTTGTTCGGCAATCCGGTAAACTCGTTTCAACTCTTACGTGTTAATAATATATTTTTGTGTTGTTTATTTTGCATAATTCTAATTAGTATGGTATTTTCTTTGAAAAAAATGTTTGGTAAAGGTAAAGGTAAAACCGATAAAAATAGTGGCCATAATACTACTCTTCCCCGGCTCCCCGACCTAAAAAAGATAAGCAAGTTGAAAGTAGTCGCCAACCTAGACGTCCTACTCCGCCTCCCGTAATGCTTGATAGTGATCACCCTTGTTTTCAATTTACCGATAGTGATTTCTACATGATGTTGCAGTAGGTGATAGATTAGATGATGAAATTATGAATGTTCTTTATCATAATGAATCTATCTTAGAGAAAAATGAGGATGATAATGATGATGATGAAACCCAAGTACCAGATGTAGATGATACACCTATTAGTCCTGTTCATAACTCAAGTAATGCACCGGCACACCCACCTGTAGAAACTCCAACTTTTAGTAGACAACCTGCTAAACGTGCAGAAACATCATTAGTTTGGCATATTTTTACTCAAGTAAGAGTACAAAAAAGGCTAAGTGTAAACCTTGTGAAAAATTACTTGTTCATAAATTTACTGGAGACCGTAGCGGCACAGGTAGTTTGGTTAGGCACATAAAAATACACCCTAGAGATAGGGCTAGATTTTTTCAAATGCAAGCGCAACAAGAGGGGACAAGTGTAGATTCTCAAGTTAACCCTAGTACAGGTTCAAATCTAGTTCAACCAGGAATTAACACTGTCACCGGAGGTATTTTATATTACGATCCAAATAGAGATCGTGAAGCATTAGAAAAATGATTACTGTTATGTGCTTGCCTTATACTTTTGCTTCTAATCCTAATTGGGTTCATTATATTAGAAGAGTTTTAATCCTACTTATAAAGGTTGGCCTCACGCAACCGTTAATGCCGATATTTATAAATAAGCATGAATATGAACAATATTTGCGCTATTTATTTACTCATATACCTAATCGGATTTCTATTACAACTGATATTGGTAGAAGTATAATGACTGTGATTATCTAACTGTTACAAGTCATTGGATAGATGAAGACTGGACAATGTAAAAACGCATAATTGCATGTAGAATAATTAATTCACGTCATACGGGTAGGTTTATAGCTAACACTATTCAGATATATGTAGATATTTTTGCTTAAGCGATAAAATAATGGCAATTTCTATGGATAATGCTTCTAGTAACACTAGTGCAATAGGCATGCTAACACAAACCCTTAATCCTGCATTTAGTAATATTTTCCATGTTAGATGTATTTGTCATATTTATCATTTAATTGTTGGTGATGGTATGCAAATATTAAACATAGAAATTGAAAAGGTGAGAATGGCTCTTAATTGGATATTTTATTCAAACCGTAGAATTAGACTTAGAGAATATTTTAAAAAATGTGATGAATATGGCCTTAGAGAAAGAAATGTTCCTAAACCTTGCCCGACTAAGTGGAATTGTATGTACGGATGTTTAGTAGTTGCGTATGAATATAGAAACCCAATTAATGCTACGTTTAATTCTCGGTTAGGTGGTGAGGATGATGATGAAATGCTTACTACCCAAGATTGGACAAATGTTAAAATTCTTTTAGATTTATTAGAACATTTTCAAGTTGCTACAAATGCATTTTCTGGGCAATATTATCCTACTATTTCAAACTGTTTAGTTTATATTACGCACTAGCTGATTTGCTTGTTGAATTTAGCGAGGGTGGGGATATTTATGAACTTGCTATAAATGAAATGAAACAAAAGTTTAAAAAATATTTTTTCCCTATACCTCCTATTTTTGGTGTAGCTGCAATGTTAAATCCAACAATGAAATTAGGAGGTCCTCATTTTTTGTATTCTAATATTTATAAAGCTTTAGATCTTTCAGAAAAGGAAATTGCTACACTTGCTGATGCAAAAGCATCAGTTAAAATTAATGCTCAAACTGTTTATAATGCTTATAAACAGGCGTTAGAGCATGCTAGGCCAAATTTCTAACCCCTACTTCGTCTAGCTCACAATCGTCTAAAAGAGCTACGGGCTTAACAACTCTTAAATCTTGGACGGAGTTCCGGGTTCTCAAGGTGATAATTTTGATGAAATTTCACATCTAAATGAGCTTCAAGAGTACTTGTCACAGGGACTAGAAAAGGAGAATCCAGACGGCTCTTTCGATCTTTTGGAATTGTGGAAGTCAAGGGAAAAATATTTTTCCGTTCTTGCAAGGATGGCTCGGGATGTTTTATCAATTCAAGCTTCAACTGTTACACCGAAGAGCGCTTTCAGTCAAGCAAGACTACAAATCGGTGATCATAGAGCGGCGATGAGGGAGAGCTTGGAAAAATCGGTGCTTTTTAGAGATTGGATCCGCGCGGAAAGAAGAAACTTTGGCATTGCAGAATCACAGCCGGTGATAGATGAAGCATATGAAGAAATAATAGCAGAACTTTCGGAGGATTCGGCTTCGCCCGGAAGTGGTGATGGACAAGCTTCATTTCCACCACCACCAACACAACCTCCTCCCAACCTTGACGGATTTATGAGATTTGTTAGAGATACAATCTAGATTATGATGTAACTTCTACATTGGCACATCTTCTTTTAGTTTTTTTTCCTTTTAATGGTGGTATTAGTACCTTGTTGTGCTCATTCCATTGGGGGAAGGAAGACTAAGAAAAATATGCCATTTTGGTCAATAAAAATTATAAGACATATCCTTGAATATCTTTTTTCTCAATATTTCTTTGTCTTTACTTCGATATCAATCCATGAATATATATATATATATATATATATATATATATATATATATATATATATATATATATATATATATATATATATATATATATATATATATATATATATATATATATATATCATACAATATATACGAGAATATATATACATAACGTACAACATAAACTACTAGAAAATATATAAGTAATGACATATATACATAAGATACAATATATATAAGAGAATATATATACATGATACATAAGAGATATAATATATATATATATATATATATATATATATATATATATATATATATATATATATATATATATATACAATATATACTAATTACTACAACACAATATATACATAATATATATCAATATATACATAATATACAATATATACTAATTACTACAACACACTATATACAGAATATACAATATATACTAATTACTACAACACAATATATACATAATATATATCAATATATATAATATACAATATATACTAATTACTATAACACAATATATACATAATATACAATATATACTAATTATTAAAACATAATATATACATAATATATATCAATATATACATAATGTACAATATATACTAATTACTACAACACAATATATACATAATATACAATATATACTAATTACTACAACACAATATATACTATACTAATAACTTAGTATATCATATGAAATATATTCTACACTATACTAATAACAACTACACAAGATATTGCCTTAAAAAAACTCCGTCAGGCCCGCCAGGTCCAGGACCACAGTGGGCTTAGGCCTGTCGCGGGCCGGTCTCAACCACCAGAACCGCCAGGCCCGTCAGACCCAGCACACGAAGCCTGAGACCGCGAATACCGGCCCGTCAGGCCCGTTTAGGCCCGGGCCCTGGGTGTCTTTACAAGTCCCCTTCCAACATCACTTTCCGTTGCCAGCTCTTTTGCCACTAATTGACCAAGTCAATATTGCTACTTTTCTTGTCTATCACAATTGGCTTGCGGAATATTTTTTTTGGGTCGTTTGGTTGACCACACTACAAAAATAATCTCCACATAAAATTTCTTAATAAGTTAAAAACCACGTCAAAATTTCGTCCAGAAAAATCGCATAGCCTAATAGTACCTCGTTTTGTGGCCTTAATAAACTTTGCATTGTTAATACCCGTTTAACTTATGCAGTAATCACTGCATTACTAATCTATGAATCAAATGACCATTAATTGTAGAGTATTAATAGAAAATGCTAATCCCTTCGCTTTCCTTGTTTTGTCCTTTTACAGAATACGGGTCGAGGGAAAAGAAATATCAATGCTTAAGAAAAACAATAGGTCCATATTAGGCGTGTTCGTAACAACCAGAAAAAATCAACCGAACCGAACCAAACTGATCGGAAAAACTAATACTTTTTGGTTTGGTTTGGTTTTAATCCGAATCAAATCGACTATAGAAATAGTCATTTAAAATTTAATATTATATCTATATATATGTGTATTTTTATACAAGGTTTCTAAAATTTTATCATCAATCTGATAGAATTTCTCAAAGAACAATTAGTTGACTAGTGCTACGTTGAAAAGGTAGTTGGCGGAATATGTGTTTGGTAGTGTATGTTTTAAATTTAAAAAAAAAACCGACATAAACTGGATCAATAAAATCGACTTAATTGGTTTGGTTTGGTTCCAACATTTGAAAAACCTATTTACTTGATTTGGTTTATTTTTTAGGAAAAAACAGATTCAAACCAAACCACGGACACCCTACATAGAAGAGTGATGGCAGCCTTAGTTGTTGTTGTTAAGCAAAGTCCAGATAAATTACTTACTAACCGCGTACGTGCTTATTGACTTAGACAAGTTCCCTGTGATAAAGAGAGTCTTACCTTAACATAAGAGTCATGACTTTAATATACGAATTAGTACTGTATATTCTATGTAGAAATTTGGTGCAGCTATGCAAATGCACCATAATTTTTTTGTCTTACTTTTTGTGATCCTTCTATGTATCCACCAGTCTCTTGGAATAGATATGATCTCCGTAAATCACTCCATTTTTGGGAACCAAACTATAATCTCTTCAGGTGAAAACTTTGAGCTAGGATTCTTCAAACCAGGTACGCCGAAAAAATATTATCTTGCTATATGGTACAGGAATGTAATTCCACAAACCGTAGTTTGGGTAGCGAACAGGGAGAAGCCACTTTTGTCTGCTGATATGATGTCCGCCGAGTTGAAAGTTTTAGATAGCAATTTAGTGCTTATTACTGAATCCAAAAGCTTGTTTTGGTCCACAAATATCACCTCCACCAGCTCAAATTCACTAGTAGCAACTATTTTTGATGATGGATTAAACTCAACTCCTCCACTTTGGCAAAGCTTTGATCACCCGACTGATACATGGTTGCCAAATGCTAAAACGAAATACGATAAGCGTTCTAATCCTACAAAAATATTATTTCTTGGAAGAATTCAGAGGATCCTTCTCCGGTAAATTTTTCCGTAGAGATGGATCAGAGCAATAGGCAGTTCCTCTTAAAGTGGAACAGGACTGAAATGTACTCAGCTACTGGACCTTGGAATGGGCGAATTTTCAGCTTGATGCCTGAAATGAGTTTGAATTCTGAGAGATACAATTTTAGTTATGTTGATAATTGAAATGAGAGCTATTTTATGTATTATGTAAGCAATTCTCAGAAAATTAGATTAACACTAGATGTTTCAGGGCAAATCAAGCATCTGATTTGGGTGGAAAATTTGATGGAATGGCAACTTTTTACAACTCAACCAAGACAACCTTGCGAGGTTTATGTTGGAATTTTGCTTAAAAATGAGAATGGTTATTGTCCCACATTGGAAAAATGTTGAAGAGTAGCTTGGAGGCTTGCCTATAAGGGGGCTTAAGTTATGTTTTCAAATGTACCAAACCAAATGTATTTCTAACACTTTTTGTTAGGAGAAAGTACTAAGGTTTATGTGATTGTAAGAATTTTTCACATAGTGGTCGGTTGTTGTCTTTTGACAACAGTTGTGGTTTTTTCCCGTTTTTGGGTTTCCACGTTAAATTCTTGTGTTGTTTTATTTCTCAATTTTTCTCTTTACAAAAGGGGCAGAGATCTCGGGGTTTACGGGAAAGGGTCATTTCTTTTTTCCCGACAAGTGGTATTAGAGCGAGGTTGTCTAGCTTGACGGGGGAATTTTAGTATGCTCTGTGGCCGCAGCTTTGGCTGATCTTCCACATCAGAAAAGATTTTCTGGTTCAAGAAGCTTGTAGGAGGGAAAGTTGGTGTAATTGGAGTATCGAGGCTTGTGGTGAATTCTGGCGGTTAGATCTGGTAATGTGGAGGTACATGTCTAGGTAAGCTCTGGCTAGGAAAGACTTGGTAATTAAGTGGTCACGACCCACCTCTCTTTCCTGGGAACTTACCTGGTGTGCTGTTCACGAGCTACAGACGAGGTTCTAAGCAAGTGTTTTTCATCCACGGATATTGGTCAGCGATACGGTTACAATGGGAAGCATCAAGTTTGATATTGAGAAATTTGATGGAAGAATCAATTTTGGCTTGTGGCAAGTTCAAGTCAGGGATATATTGATTCAATCAGGTCTACACAAGGCCCTGAAGGGAAAACCAGAAGCAGGTTCTAGCGATGATTCATCAAGCAAGAGAGATGAAGAATGGGATGATTTGGATTTGAGAGCTGCAAGTGCGATACGGTTATCATTGGCAAAGAATGTCCTTGCAAATGTGCATGGAATTGCGACGGCCAAGGAGCTACGGGAAAAGTTGGAAAAGTTGTATCAAACAAAGGGAGTCTCAAATCGGGTGTACCTGAAGGAACAATTTCATACATTGCGTATGAGTGAGGGTACTAAAATCTCGGATCATTTGAGTGTTCTCAATAGGATTGTCTCTGAGCTTGAAGCTATTGGGTGAAGATAGATGAGGAGGATCAAGCCTTAAGGCTCGTCTGGTCTCTTCCTTCGTCTTTTGCGCAAATGAAGCCAATATTGCTCCATGGGAAGGAGCGGGTGGATCTTTCAGAAGTTATCAGCACGCTCATCTCTGAAGAAAGAAGACTCAAAGGAGATGGGAGGGATACGTCTTCTGAAGGCGTGTATATGTGCTACGGAAAACGAAAGGAAAAGAGGAACCCCATGAAGCGGAATGTTGTTTGCCGGAAGTGTGGAGAGCCTGGACACATGAAGAAGGATTGTCCAGCAGGTGGAGCAGGTTCGGCTACAGGCTCCAAGTCAAGTGATGCTGTTAATATGGTCTTTGATAGGGGCCCATATGACCTTATATGACCCAAAGACATGTACATCCTTATGGCATGCGCTATTTGCCATGGTGAAGGATGTGAGATTAATAGCGGAATTACACACGGGCATTGGTTTGGCAAGAATGCAAGGTGTGTGATGAAACAGTTATGTCGATAGCTGATGGACTTCCAAGGAGAGCAAATAGTGGAGGTTGCACCATAATAATCAGCAAGGTGTTTTTTCGACATGAGCCGAAGTGGAAATTCTTAGAATGGTTTATTCTAAGTGGCGATACTCTTTATGGTGGAGTATGACAGGTGTTCAGCAATGTGGAGTATGACGGATAGCTGCTGCTATGATCATTTTTAATCAAGGTGGAGTTTGTTGGGATTTTGCTTAAAAATGAGAATGGTCATTGTCCCACATTGGAAAAATGCTGAAGAGTAGCTTGGAGGCTTGCCTATATAAGGGGGCTTAAGTTATGTTTTCAAATGTACCAAACCAAATGTATTTCTAACACTTTTTGTTAGGAGAAAGTACTAAGGTTTATGTGATTGTAAGAATTTTTCACATAGTGGTCGGTTGTTGTCTTTTGACAACAGTTGTGGTTTTTTCCTGGTTTTGGGTTTCCATGTTAAATTCTTGTGTTGTTTTATTTCTCAATTTTTCTCTTTACAAAAGGGGCGGAGATCTCGGGGTTTACGGGAAAGGGTCATTTCTTTTTTCCCAACAGTTTATGCTAGTTGTGGTGCCTTTAGCATTTGCAATAAGGAGTCCGCGTCCTTTTGTAATTGCTTGACCGGTTTCACACCTAGATCTGATGCAGAATGGGACTTGAATGATCATTCCGGTGGTTGTGTAAGGAGGTTAAGCTTGCAGTGTGGTGTTGGTAAAACGAAGGGCGGTTTTTTGAGGAATTCCAAGGTGACATTACCTGAACATTCTCAAAATGTTACAGTTTCTAGTTCTGAGGAATGCCATTCTATTTGCTTGAATGATTGTTCCTGTAATGCCTATGCTTATGATACCAGTGTGTGTTCAATTTGGAACAATGAATTGTTGAATCTAAAGAAACTCTCACCAGAAGATGGCGGTAGGAAGTGTAATCTATACCAGACTTAACGCCATGGATCAAGCACTCGGTGAAGGTAAGTCAGGAGTTGTATTTCGTTGTGTGTGTCATTTCTATGTATCTTTTGCAGTCTCTTCGTTGACACCCTAATAAATCTCAAGTTTTCTCTTTTATGTCATCAGTTTCGAAATCAGGCCAATTGTCCGCGAAGCTTAACGTTATCATTTCTGTTGTGGTAGTCCTTGCAGTTGTAGCTTTATGCAGCTTTAGTTACATATATTATAGGAGAAAGATGGCAAAGAGAAAAGGTACGTGTGTTGTTGTTGTATTCTCTAGATTGATTGTCTTACCACTACTGGAAAAATTTCTCCTTCCGTCTTCCTCTTTTGTTTGAATCAAGATCAAGAGAGACATCTCAAGTTCTTGTTTTCTGATCTTAGCAAACCAACAAAGCACACAAGGGAATCCAGTGCCACATTGGACAGAAAGAGAAGCACAAAACTTTATTTACGAAAATGATAAGCAAGATATCGCTGTTCGATTCTTTCATTTGGAAAAATATTAGCAGCCACAGATAATTTCTCAGACGCACATAAGCTTGGACAAGGAGGATTTGGTCCTGTTTATAAGGTTAGAGTTGGTTTTCTCACTTCGACGTTATACTTCATACAGTAATTCCATAATACCCTACTTTCCACATCATAATTTTCTTCCAGGGTATATTCTCCTGTGGACAAGAAATTGCTGTAAAAAGCTTATCAAGTCAATCTAGACAGGGCATTGACGAATTCAGGAACGAAGTCATACTTATTTCCAATCTTCAACATAGAAATCTAGTCAGACTTTTAGGCTACTGTATCACAGGGTATGAACAGATTCTACTTTACGAGTATATGCCAAACAAAAGTTTAGACACCTTCATATTCGGTTAGTATCTGAATCTATCTATTTATGTTTGTTCACTGGTGGTTTCTTAATCTTTCTATTTGCTTGAAGTTGATACAATTTCCCCATGGTTACCTAACAAGATCAAACGCTTAGCAAGTCATTGAAATGGAAAAAGCGATTTGAGATCATATCAGGAATTTCTCGAGGGCTTCTCTATCTTCACGAAGACTCGAGACTGAGAATTATTCATAGAGATCTGAAAACAAGTAACATTCTGTTGGATCAAGAAATGAACCCAAAAATATCAGACTTTGGCTTGGCGAGGATTGTTGAAGAAAAAACAACAGAAGCAAATACCAAGAAAGTGATTGGAAGTTAGTAAGTATTACATTACACATCACAATGCACATGCTGAAGGAATTGCTAGTTTCTTATAATTCCATTATGAACTTGCTCAGTTGCATCGTACAGCTGACTCGTGATAATTTCATTATTTGGTTAATTTAGTTGATATATGTCTCCTGAATACGCATTGGAGGGGTTATTCTCGATCAAGTCAGATGTATTCAGCTTAGGAGTAGTTATACTGGAGATAGTAACCGGAAGAAGAAACACCGGATTTTATCAGTCTAAAGAGGCTTCAAACCTTTTAGGCTATGTGAGTTACTATTCTGAAGCTAGAAATACTACCTACCAGTAGTTTGTTCCAATCTGTCGGCCTGATATTCATTGTTCTGAATCATCATATCACAGGCATGGAATTTCTGGAAAGAAGAACGGGCACTACATTTGCTGGATCATTCATTGCTCGAATCATGCAACCCGAAAGAAGCAGTGAAGTGCATAAATGTCGCACTGTTATGCGTGCAAGAAGATCCAGGTGATCGGCCTACTATATCTAATGTAGTAAGGATGCTTCGCAGTGGAAGTATGCCTATTCCAAAACCTAGTCAACCAGCTTTTGTAACAAGAAAATATGTTTCTAATGCATCTCCGGCTTTATCAGCTAAGCCACACAGCTCCTCTAAAGTTGAGTTGATAATCACAATGGAAGAAGGCCGATAGTGTGATGAATTCATTAGTTTTTCAAATGGATTAATCTCTTATCTTCTTCCACTGACAAAGAAGTGAAGAACAAGTCGATGAAATATTCAGTTCACCTTAGACCAAAATACAGAAGTGAGAACTGTTTAGCTCAAAAGTTAAGTACTTGTTAAGCTCAAGAACAATCAAAAGTAATAGGGGTTAATTGAAATTAAGGGTAATATGAACTAGAGAGAATCGTTTTGTTAAGATCTGTGATAATAGTGAAGGTAGCTTAAAATGTAAGAACAATGAAGCAAGTAATGATCTTTTCACAAGAAAGAGAGAGATAGAGAGAGAGAGAGTTGTATATTCTTAACAATAAGATACACATGAGTCCTTTACAAAGAGAAGATCTCCTTTATATATTAAGGGACCTTCCTCGAAATAATCAAAGAAAAGTACAAGGGGTTGATGGTCTCAGTGTACGGGAAAGTCAGAACTTTAAGCGACGTCGTCTTGAGTCATGTCGCTTGGTCCGTCCGCTTACTGGGGCCGACCTTATTCGAGTAGGCCTTAATTAGGCTGTTCTCTACGTCGAAGGCGTGCATAGATAACCTAAGAACATACGGAACCAAATTTGCCCAATACTGATAGTCCCTCCATTTGTTGGGGACGTAGCCAAGAGACGTCTCCAATGAACGGATATGCGTGCTCGTCCTTTCTATAAATTTGGCCGTTCCCGTTGACATTGTGGAAAGGGGCGTGATCATATGTGGAGGGGGTACGCCGTTGACGTAAAACCTCCTTTTAGGGCTCCTTTTTTTGTATGACATCATCGATCACGTGCGTGACCTTTTCTCCCGAGGGGGTTCAGGACATGACGTGACGTTTTGGTTTCCCGCACCGATTTTTGTACCAAGTCTTTTTTTTATTTCCGTGCACCTTTCCTTATAAATAGGGGAGAGGTTGTCCGAATCATCTTTCGAACTTTGGAGAGCACTTTCTCAACCTTTACCTCGTCTTTCTCTGGCACCCGTTGATCTTTTCTTTTAAAATATTTGTTCTTGTGAATCGAACCTTGTATCCTTAAAATGCCTTTCTCTCATATCTTCCATTATGACTAAACGCCGTCAAGATAGTACCAGGACCAAGGGTGACGCCCTCTCTAGGGCTTCGTCGTCTTCAGATAATGGGGAAGTCGAGGAGGTTCTCGTTCCCCTATCGACGGCCAATATTCTTCCAGTGGATATGGCTGCACGGAAAGATTTTAAGAACCAGTGTAAACTTCCCCCTTGGAACTCACTGAACTGACGCCATCTTATTTGACTACTCTCAGGGAGTCGTATAATATCCCTGACTACATCGAGATGGCTCCCGCCGGGACGGATTATGCCAACATGCATAGGCTCGGGTATTGCACATTCTACGAGTATTCGTTTCGAATCGGGTATAGCCTCCCGCTTTACCCTTTGGCGGAGGAGCTTTGTCGCCTGTACGGGGAGTGTCCGGCCCAACTTACTCCGTACGCGTTGAAGGTGTGTAGGATTCTTACCACCTATACGACGAAGGCTGAGAAAGAGGTTATCGTTCACCACCTCTTGCAAATGTTCTGCGTGAGCTGTATGAGAGGCTCAATGATCCAGTTATTACGGCGGGGCAAGAAGAGTTTTGTTGTCGGAAGCGGATGACAAGGCCAGACGCAAATCTTGGAAGAGATTTTTCTATGTGCGTACTGAACACCTGGTGTCCAACCCTAAAGGGTTTCCGGAGGCGTGGAACGAAGCGTGTAAGCATTCTTGTATGTAGCTTTTACTATGGCAATCTTATTTTGCTGGTTTTCACCATTATAGATTTCCTTTTGACTTTATGCAGTGATACTCGCCCTCCTCGAAGGATTGATGACATTAGGTCGTGGGTGCGAGCGTTGATACCGTTTGCGGAGGAATGTTGTACCTGGCCGGAATTCCTCAGGCACTATGGCCCGTCAGGTAACGGCCTTGCTTGATTTTTCCTTTCCATTTTGTCTTGGGGGTTCTCCATAATTTTCTTTCCTATCTCATACATATTTTGGTAGGTTGAGGCGCCTCTAAGAAGGCGCAGAAGAAGAAGAAGAAGAAGAAGAAGAGAGCCGTGGCCGGCCCTTCTATGCGGCATCTAACTTTGGTGAGTAGGATATGATCCTCATAGGTACATCCAGGGGTCGTGTTTCTCCCCTCTCAAGGCAGGAGATCGCATCAGAGGCGGCTCCAGAGTTAGTGTCTAAGGCAGTGCCAGGAGCCATACTTGAAACAACGACCGAAGAGATACCGGCGGTTGTGCCTGGGACCGTCCCCGGGGTTGCTCCCACAAAAGCGCCCACTGTCAAACAGTCCCCTTTTGTGCCCGTATTGCGTCCCACTGAGCGGGACCTTGAAGAGGAAGAGACGTTGGAGAGGAGGAGATGTCAGATTCTAACCGGCAAGGCTGTGGTTACTCAGACGGGGAAGGTTAAACCACCCCGTCCTGAATCTAGGCCGGTTTTTATGGCCGAGGCCATTCGTGCAGGGAGGTCCGCTCTGACGAGGGAAGCCGCAGAAAGAAGGGGCAAAAGTGTGGACGTGGCAGGCCCGAAGGTCGCTATGGAGAACGCGGGCAGAGAAGGCGGGTACTTGGACCAAGTAGAGATGGTGGCTGGCCGGACTTCCTGTTGCATAGTGATTCCTAGTCACTATAATTTGTTGGAGAACTACAAGGAGGCGGCCACCAGCATGACACTCCTATTTGCAGGTGCTGAGAGCGCGGCCCTGGCGGAGCTCAGTGACAAGGGCTTGGCCTGAAGAGTGGCGCGGCCTTGCAGGTATGTCTTTTTCCTTGATTGATGATTTTTCTTCTGCATAAGTGGAGGGCGATTTCCCTTGTACTCACCTTTCATTTTTTTAGACTCTTATCTTGGAGGCGAAGAGGGGTCGACGCCAGAAGAAAAAGGTACAATAGGTTGGTGCAGAAATATAACAAAACACGTGAGGCGCACCAGACCATGGCCGATATGTACAAGCAGGACCCTAACTTCAGGGTGGTTTTTGAGGGCCTCATGCAGTTCGAGGAGCAAAAGAAGAGGGTGGCTGAGCTAGAGAAAGTCGACGAACAACTTATGGCCGTTGTTGCTCGGGCTGCGGAGATGGAGGTCCTTATTCAAGCTAAGGACGAAGAGTTACAACTTGGACGCATAATGGCGGAGGAGGTAGCGAAATTGCCCACTCGGGTTGCGACCTTAATGGCGGAACTCGATGCCAAAAAGGCCGACGTTGAGGACCTCAAGCGGACCCTTGCACAGGCTGACGCGTCTCATGAGGCACACGAGATGTGGGTGCACAGGAGTCCCGACTGGTCATGCTTGAAGAATTTTTGGCGGCTTGGCGAGCATTTGAGGTAGAAGTTGAGACCCAACGCCAACTGGTTAGATCTGCCCGTGAAGCGGCCGACTATAGTCCTGAATCGCCACCCTGGGAGGAGGGTAGTTCTGCAGATGTCAACCGTTTGGAGTCCAGCTCTTGGATTTCCAAGGCGTATCCTCCTAGGAATGTAGATGGGCCGCATGAAAGCCAGGCGAGGCATGATAATCAGGGGGTGGAGGCCTTTAGGACCTTCGTAAATATGTTTGTAAATACTAATTTTTGTATCGTGGGTGTTGACCCTTTAGAGGATAAAGATATACGACTTTTGCTAGAGTTAATCTTTTCTGTTTTCTGGAACATTATGTACTTCTTTTCCTTTTGCCGTAGTTGAAGCTAAGTTGGCCGTTCGGTGGCCCTGACCGTGTGAAAATGATGACCGTATCCAAGTAAGGTTCGACGGCAATAGCCGTGTAAAGATCGACGGCTTTAGCCGTGTAAAAATGATGGCCTTAGCCATGTAAAATTCGACGGCCTTGGCCGTGTTAAAACAATGGCCTAGCCATGTAAAAATGATGGCCGTAACCGTGTAAAAATGATGGCCTTAACATATAAAATTCGACGGCCTTAGCCGTGTTTAAAAAATGGCCTTAGCCATGTAAAAATGATGGGCCTAGCCATTTAAAAGTGATGGCCTTAGAAATGTAAAATTCAAAGGCCTTAGCTGTGTTAAAAAAATTGTCGTAGCCGTGTAAAAATGATGGCCTTAACCATGTAAAATTCGACGGCCTTAGCCATGTAAAAATGGTGGCCTTAGCCCCTTTGTGCATTTGGATTCGGGCGCAGCCCTTTCGTCCACTTGGAGACGGCCGTAGCCTTTTCGTCCGTTTGGAGATGGCCGCAGCCTTTTCATTTATTTGGATTTGGTCGTAGCCTTTTCATTCATTTGCAGATGGCTGTAGCCTTTTCATTCATTCAGAGATGGTCGTAGCCTTTTCATTCATTTGGAGAGGGCTGTAGCCTTTTCATTCATTTGGAGATGGTCGTACCCTCTTCATTCATTTGGAGATACCCGTAGCCTTTTCATTCATTTGGAGATGGACGTAGACTTTTCATTCATTTGGAGATGGCCGTAGCCTTTTCATTCATTTGGAGATGGTTGTAGCCTTTCTATACATCTAGAGATGCCCGTAGCCTTTCTATACATCTGGAGATGGCCGTAGCCTTTCTATACATCTGGAGATGGCTGTAGCCTTTCTATATATCTTGAGATGGTACTAATCCAATCCCTGTATCATGTCGGGCTTGGAGAGTACAAGGAGGGGCTGATATGGTACACTTGTACTGCAAACATCTCCAGGTGTTTCATTTGCCGCCTTGTTAAAAACCTTCCCGAGAAAACCCAATTGGGACAAAACTCGGGTAAGGTAAAAAGAGTACGACTCGGGTGACGCCTTTTAGAAGTGGAAATGTTTGAGGTGAGCGACGATCCAGGTATTTCCTTCCATTGTCTCGAGCTAGAATGCTCCTTTCCCGGCTGCCGTTGTGATCTTGTAGGGTCCTTCCCAGTTTTCCTTTATTTGGGTCTTTGGAGGCCAACGTCTTGGCTTTGAGGACGTAGTCTTCTACTTTGAGTGGTCTTACTCTTGCCTTTTTGTTGTAATACCTTTTGATTTTTTGTTTTTGGGCTACCATCCTGATGTGGCCATTTCCCTTCTTTCTTCGGCTTCATCAAGGTCTTGGAGTCTGCTGGTGTCGTTTTCTGATCCACTGGTGTCCAAATACCTTAAGATGGGTTCTCCTACTTTGACAGGTATGACAACGTCGGTTCTATAAACCAGTGAGTACGGGGTTTCCCGGTGCTGGACTTGGGTGTAGTTCTGTGTGCCCACAAGACTTCAGGCAGTAGTTTGGGCCATATCCCTTTGACGTCTTCTAACTTTTTCTTCAGTATGTTTAGGATTGCATTTTTGGAGGATTCCGCTTGGCCGTTGGCGGTGGGGTGGTATGGCGTGGATAGTATCCATTTGATGCGCCATTTCTCGAAGAACTCTGTCGTTTTTTGGCCGACGAACTGACGCCCGTTGTCACAACTTATTTCTTTGGGGATGCCGAAGCAGCATATGATGTTATTCCATATGAAGGCGATGACTTCTTGTTCGCGTATTTGCGCGTATGCACCTGCTTCTACCCACTTAGAGAAATAGTCAGCTAAAACAAGTAAGAATCGTATCTTCCCTCGTCCTGCTAGCAGCTGGCCGACTATATCCATTCCCCATTTGATGAATGGCCAGGGTGAAGTGACGGAATGGAGGGGTTCTCCATGTTGATATATCATTGGGGTGTATTTTTGGCATTGTTTGCATTGGTTGACATACTCGGCTGCCTTGTTTTTCATAGTCGGTCGGTAGTAGCCGGCGCGTATGATGCACCGCACGAGGGCGCAATTACCAGTGTGAGCGCCGCAGTGGCCTTCATGTACTTCTTCAAGTACCGACCTCGTTTGGTGCGGCCTTAAGCACTTGGCTAGGGGGCCATTGATCGTCCTCTTATAAAGGTCTTTGTTGATCATGCAGTATCGGGCGGCCTGTACGCGCACCTCCTTTTTATCGGGGGGCAACGTCCCGTCCTGCAAATAAGATATGAACTGGTTACGGCAGTCCCAAGTCAGGTTTAAGGAAAGTACCTCGGTGTGGTCAATGGGTGAATGGAGGAGCATGACCACACTTTCTTTGTTGAAGTTTTTGGTGGCTGCACCAACTTTGCCAGGCCGTCTGCTTCAACGTTCCGTGCTCGTGGAATTTGTTTGAAGCGCCATTCGTCAAACGTGGTCATCAGTTTGCGGATTTCTGTTTGGTACTTCTGTAGCCTCTACTCTTTGATTTGACAAGTCCCAGTGACATGGTTTACCACAAGTTGGGAGTCGCAGCGGAGGAAGATGCAGCGAGCCCCGTATTTGGTGGCCAATTTTATGCCTGCATAATGGCCTCGTACTCGGCCTCATTGTTCATTATTTCTGGGCATCGTATGCACTGGCGAATTGTTTCGCTCGTGGGAACCTCGAGAACGAGTCCCGGTTCTGATCCCGATGCATTGGCGGCGCCATCCGTATAAAGGACCCATCAGTCATTATTGGAGGATACGTGTTGCGCCTCGAGTTCTGCCTTTGCCAGGACTTCCGCGCTGAAGTCGGCAAGGACTTACGACTTGATGGCGGTCCTTGGAAAGTATGTGATATCATGTTCGCTAAGCTCAACGTCCCATCTGGCAAGTCGTCATGAGAGTTCGGGTTTGTGTAAGACGCTCCTTAAAGGTAAGGTCGTTACTACCCTTATGGGGTGGCACTGGAAATAGGGCCTAAGATTCCGTGAAGCTACTATGAGTGCCAATGCCAGCCTCTCAAGGTGTGTGTACCTTTATTTTCGTGCACTAGGACGGTGCTGACTGCAATTTCCGATACAGCCAAGTACACCAACAGTGGTTCGCCTGGGCTGACTTTAACAAGCAGGGGTGGCGATGACAAGTATGCCTTCAAACTTCTAAGAGCGTCGACGCATTATTCATTTCATTGTAGTCCTTGGTCTTTTTTCAATACACCAAAGAATTTGTGGAACCTATCGGAGGAGCGTGAGATGAACCTGGAGAGGGCGGCTATTCGACCCGTCAGCTTCTGCACTTGTTTTTTGCTACTCAATATTTTCGGGATGGCTTCTATGGCCTTGATCTGGTCTGGGTTGACTTCGATGCCCCTTTGTAATACCATAAATCCCAGGAACTTTCCCGAGGCTACGCCGAAGGTGCACTTTTCGGGATTCAGCTTCATACCATATCTCCTTAGTATTTCGAAGGCTATTAGGTGGTCGAGGTGGTACTCTCTTTTTGATGACTTTACTATCATGTCGTCGATATAGACCTCCACGTCTTGCCGAGTTGCTCTTTGAACGTTGCAGTCACCAGCCTCTGGTATGTAGCCCCCGCATTCTTAAGCACGAAGGGCATCGCCCTGTAGCAGTATGTTCCTTGGTGAGTGATGAAGGTCGTTTTCTCCTGATCCTCCTCGGCCATCATGATCTGATTATATCCGGAGTATGCATCGAGGAAGCTTAGCAGCTCATGTCCTGCCGTGGTGTCTACAATTGGTCGATGTGGGGTAGTGGGAATGAGTCTTTTGGATATGCTCTATTTAGGTCGATGAAATCTATGCACATCCACCACTTCGCGTTTTTCTTTTTGACCATTACAACATTGGCGACCCACTCCGGATATTTGGATTCCCTAATGGAGCCGTTAGCCAGCAGCTTATCTACCTCTTCACTCACCGCTTCGTTGATGGTTGCATTGAATTTTCTCCTGGCCTGCCGCACGGGCAGGTGTAGCGGATCGACATTCAATTTGTGGGAGGAAATTTCTTGTGGAATTCCTAGCACATCTGCATGGGAAAAAGCAAACAGGTCTGCGTGGTTAGATAGAAATTCACGATTCTTACTTGGATTTGAAAGATCGTGGCCTATGTAAGCCTTCTTTGTGGAATCGCTGTTGCTCAGCTGGACGGGGTCGAGGTCTTCGACCATGGCCTTGCTAGCTACGACGTCGTCAGGATCTTTGATGGCGTCTTCTGTTAGGTGGACCTTAATCTCTGACAAGGCTGATTGCTATGCCTCCGCGCTTGCTCCTTTGAGTTGCTTGGTGTGGGTGTAATCTTGGGCTATTTTATAACACTCTTGGGCGATGCGTGGCTTGCCCCGTATACTGTACACTCCCCATGAGGTTAGGAATTTGATCACTTGATAGAAACTGGAGGGGACTGCCCTCATGGCATGTATCCATGGACGTCCTATGATGGCTTATATGTCATTTCTTGGTTCATTACGTCGCCAGAGGTACTTTCAACTGCATTGTTAAAACCAGTTAGTGTTATGCAGCGCGGAATTATTTTATCCTCGAGTCCCGTTAATGCAAGGACTCTTTGATGAATGATACATGCGCCGCTTCCATCGTCGACCATGATCCTTTTTACATCAGTATCTACTATGCGTAAAGTAATAACTAAGGCATCATAATGGGGGAAAAACAAACCTTCGGTATCAGACTTATCGAAGGTGATACCATCTTCGAAGTCGTCATACCGTTCGTGAGCGATGGTTCGCTTTAATTTGTGAGTGGTGGTGAATTTGACATGGTTAATCCCTGAGTCATTGCAGTCCCCAATGATCATGTTGATGGTGCGCGTTGCTGAGGGCGGCCTTGGTGGGCCGTGAGGTTGTTCCCGCCCGCGTGCGAAGTTGAGTTTTCCTTTGTTGCTGAGCAGTTCTTTCAAGAACCCTTGGTTCAGCAGCCGGACCACCTCCTGTCAGCGACCTATGCAGTCTTCAGTCTTGTGCCCCCCCGTTCCTGCTGGAACTCAGATAGGGCGTTTGATTTTCTGGTGGCGTGGTCGGACTTCATCTTCGCTGGCCATTGTACTCTGTTGCCCAGCTCCTCCAGTGCGTACACTACTTCTGAAGGAGACACACAAAAGTTATGTGCAGATAATGAAGGAGGAATACCTCTATCGTTCCTCAGTGGGGCTTCATGTCGTTGTATGGCATCCGCGTGCCTTGGTGGTTGCGAAGATCTGATGTAGGGTTGATGTCTCTCCCTGTTAAGGCGTGGGACTTGTTTCCATCGTCCCTCATTGCGTCGGTCTCTTCGGATTTCTGGCTTTACCGCTATTGGCCGCTCGGTCGGGCCATTAAGGTCGTCGTCATCTTCACGTACCTCGGCGCAATAGGCGTTGTGGATTTCTTCCCAGGTGGTGGGGGATATTTTATAAGACAGGGCAGTTTTCTGGTCGCCCGTGACCGTCCATGCTGAGTCCATTCTGAAAAGCTGCGACTGCCATGCCTTCGGACATGTTTGGTAAGCTCATCCTGACCTTGTTGAACCTGGCTAAGAACTCTCTGAGTCCTTCTCCTGAGACCTGTCGGACAGCAAAGATGTCATTGACCCGTGCTTCTGCTTTTTTGGCTCATGTGTGGGCGCTGACAAATTTATCTGCCATTTCCTCGGACTTGGAGATGCTTTTGGCCGGCAACTTGGAGTACCATGTTAGGGCCCCTCCTGTTAGTGTTTCGCCAAACTTCTTCAGATGTACGGATGGTAGCTGTTCCTTTGATAAAGCATTACCTTTGACCGCCGTATCGTAGTGAATTAAGTGGTCCTCGGGATCCGACGTACCGTCATAGACCTTCAAATAGGGGGGCATTTTGAAGGTTTTTGGGATGGGGTAAGGCGCAGCTCCTTCTGTGTAGGGTTGTTCAACGAACCTCCCCACGTCTCGTTTTGGCAGCAACTTAGGTGGACACAAGATCTTGTCCACTCTTTCTTGGTGCTCCTTCATCTGGTCGCGAAGCGACCTTTTTTCGTTTTCCATTCTTCCATCTTTTTTAGGATGGCTGTGAGCGTCCCCCCGTGAGCTGGAGCATCGGCGGGCACATTGTTTGTTCGTGTGACCTCGGGTTCATCTTCAGGTATGGCATGGTCCGTCACTGGTGTTGGTGTGCATCTGGTGTTGGGTGATTTTCCGGCTAAGCTACTCAGAGCACTTCTTATCCATTCTTCCAATAGCCTTTTTACCTCTGGGGGTGCTTCTTTGGTTGTAGATGTAGAGACCTTTTTTTCCCGTGGAACCACCAGATCTTCAGAAGGGGAAGGTAGGTTTTCCACGCTTACCACGGTGCTAGGGTTGCGTGTGGAGCATCCCCTCAGTAGCCGCGTTGAAAAGGCCCATAAGATCGGCTCTAGCATCCATGATAGCTTTCATTCTTGTGTTGTTTTCAGCCGTTCTAGGTTTTAGAAGGTGGTTTTTTGAAGGATCTCTAGAAGCAAACTACAACTTTGATTCACGAAATCCCCACAGACGGTGCCAAATTGTTTAGCTAAAAGGTTATGTACTTGTTAAGCTCAAGAACAATCAAAAGTAATAGGGGTTAATCGGAATCAAGGGTAATATGAACTAGAGAGAATCGTTTTGTTAAGATCTGTGATAATAGTGAAGGTAGCTTAAAATGTAAGAACAATGAAGCAAGTAATGATATTTTCACAAGAGAGAGAGAGAGAGAGAGAGAGAGAGAGAGAGAGAGTGGTATATTCTAAACAATAAGATTCACATGAGTCCTTTACAAAGGGAAGGTCCCCTTTATATATCAAGGGACCTTCCTCGAAATAATCAAAGAAAAGTACAAGGGATTGGTGGTCTCAGTGTATGGGAAAGTAAGAACTTTAAGCGACGTCGTCTTGAGTCATGTCGCTTGGTACGTCCGCTTACTGGGGCCGACCTTATTCGAGTCGGCCTCAATTAGGCCGTTCTCTAAGTTAAAGGCCTGCATAGATAACCTAAGAACATAAGGAACCAAATTTGCCCAATACAAGAACTATATCTTTTTCTTTTACCATTTTGTTGTAGTTAAGGAAGTAGCAGACAAGAGCGCAAGCAATGTTTATAGTTACAATTAGTAGATGCTTAATACTGTGTAGGCATATATTTCTATTTTCTTGATATAAAAGTACATTATATGTGGTCACGCAACTAATTATTTGTTGGGCTAAACCAACTTGAAGATACTCTTAATATGGTGTGATATTGTCCGCTTTACGCTAAGCCAGCTAAGAGATACCTATGTCTTATATGTAGGCTCCCAATATTTTCAGCTACCAATGTGATATTTTGTTCACACACCCAACGATCTCCCTCTTGAACTAAGTTCCGCGTGGTCCATTACCATGATCCACAGGTCAGTTTCCGAAATTCATGTATGTCACCCATATCATCAGGGTATTTATGACAACCGAAGCCCGCAACTAGTTCTTCTTGTGTGCGCGTCTCTAAGCTCGTAAGAGTAAATAAATCAAGCACCGCACCATCAGCCAGTCATCACCATATTCATCCTGCTGAACCTGGACTCTGATATCAGTTATTGGGCTGAACCAGCCTGAAGATACTCTTAGATATGGCGTGATATTATTCAACACTAGGCATAATAAACAAGTTTTATTCTCAACACTTTATTTTTTTGAAGTTGTACCTTATATGTAGGCTATTAATCTTTTCGGCTACTAATATGAAACTTTCGTCGCGCACCAACACTGTTTATATGCATCAGGGAGTCAACAGCTAGATTTCAGCAAGAGACAAGCTAATCAGTTCACCTTCCTACGGATTTGGAGGGGCAGAAAATAATAAGAAAATTTTAGGGTGGATGGTTTACTAATTAATTTCTTCGCAAATAGTTGTAGCTATATCTGAGGAGCAAAACATTGATCATTTCCTTCTTCCCTGTCATTTACCTTCAATAAAACTCTGCATAACCTAAACAAGGTTTATTCAGTGTTTAAATGCAAATTTCATTTTTCACTCTTATTCATCTATGATAAGTTTTTACCTTCGTCTAATTGGTGGCCGGACACTCAAAAGCATTAACATCATGGGAGTGAGTTTGCATGTATCTATTTTTTCAAAAATATAAGTGAGTTTCTTACTTATTATTGCTACTAATTTCTCAGCGCGTGCGTTGCAAGTGTATGCCGAATTATGTAATATAATAATAATAATATTACTAAAATAAAATTTTAAATAAATATTTTTCTTTGAATGTAAAAATGTGTATCGTCATATGGTGACTCTTGTCGAGATCAAAATAGCTAATTATCCTTTAAACCTACAAAGATGAATAATTAAAATATAATTAGATATATATGATCCTTTTGTTACTTAATTTGATTTTATAAAGTACAAACATATAAAAAAGCGTATCTCATCTAATTCTTCCATATAGATGATTTTCCTGGTGTATGTTCCTTCCATATGTTTCATTTATTCAAACATACTTACCATGGTTGTATTATTTGTCTGAAAATATCTAAAGTAAATTGTACGACCTCGTGAGAAATATATTGTAACTACTACATAAATGTAGATTATACTTTTTAACTTTGCAACCTACTAATAATTATTTTAAGGCATCAAGAAGTATAACACCAATAAGCCGTTCTCTATTACTAACCTCAAACTATAAGAAATATTTAATACACTGTAGACAAAGTAGTAACTCTTTTATTCCATGAAATATGAAAAGAATTTTTCAATGAACCTTACCTCCTTTATAATCAACATTTTATATGTTACAATTGCCACAAGTGCACTATTATGCATAAAATCTAATTTGTAGTACCTTTTTTGCAAGTAGCATACTATGAACTTGTAATGTACGTTATCTTCACAATGCACCTATAATATGCATGCTACATGACTTCAACCAATATATTAGATTATATACGTGTAAACATAATTAAAAAGGCATGTAAATTATGAAAATATTTGAAAGAAGTTAATTACGTGTGCATCTACCAGAAAGACATCCATAACATCGGTTGTCTTCACATCTTTGGCATTTTCACAAGCTTACTCGGTATTGGTGCAATTTGTGTTTTCTGCCTCATGATATCACACATGTATTTTACTTCATGTTAAAAATACATCATTTTTTTTATATATAAAAAATAGTGGTGAAAAAATATTGACTTGCATATTTCTATCAATTTTACAATTAGATAATGTGCAGTTATTTAAGCAAATATTAAGTTCGTTTCCCCTGGAGCAACTAAGCTATAAGGGAAATCATTAGAAAATGTGCATAACTCTGGATTTGACAGAAAAAATTTTAAAAATTGCATGAGCTTCGGAAGTCATGACGTTTAATTAAATAGTATTATCATAACTAAAAACTTTCTATACCTAAAAAAAATATATGTTATAAGTCAACCGCATCTTCACGCAAAATGAAAAAACAAAAAAAAAATATCATAGAAGAGGCATTTTCTTAGATGAAGAATGTCATAAAATGGACAACTTTTTAGACGACCATTAGGTTATGTATATACACACATACAAACAAATACATACATGTTTATTGCAAATGGACATGCTCCCTTGGCTTATTAAAGGCAATTATGAAAGTTTAACAGAATGAATACAAGAACTGATGCAACGGTCTACCTTATTTTCCAAGCTTTGATCGTTTCTTTCATTCTACTTAAAAAATAATTCATAATGCCTCTCTAAAATTTTAAGTTTGATATAATTCATCCCCACATCTAAAAGTTTGTATGCACAGAGATATGCACAAACAAATTCAGATCCTAAGCACCTAATAAAAGAACAAAACCTGCATATATTTTATACTAATACTTGTTAACGGGCATAAATTCTGAAGCTCACGTAAAAAATAGAATAAAAACTATAAAAATTACATTGATAATCTGAAAAATAACTATGTAAAATGTTGTTCGAGAGTAGAGCAAATCCTAATAACTTATTCAAAGAAAAATTGATTTCAAAGAATGGTAAAAGTACAATAGAGAATTGTGATAGTATTCATAGTACCTTTTGCAAAGTTTAGTAAATTATGTGACGTACAACCTATGTTGTGCAAATTTCGTTAACACACACTAATTTCAATGCAAAGATTATTGAATAAGCAAACAATGCTGGAAATAGACTTAAGAGTTTGCAAAAGCTTAATTGGCTACATTTAAACTAATTACTGCAATTAGATAAGCAATTAGCTTTTCTCAACTTCATGATCTTCAGGCTGAACAATAAATCGTCAACTAAAAAGGTTATATTCTCCATATACTATTAACACGACACGAGAGTAACCATATACTCAGAAAGTAAAAGGAACACATACTCATTAAGACACAAATTCGACAAGCAAATAAATTATTAGTTGAAAGATCTAACCTATTAATTTGTTTGCAGTTAATCAAAATAAACATTACATTATCACGGAATGAAGCAAAGGAAGAATAACAATATCCCCCAAATGTAAACATCTTCATACAAAAATGGAGAATAATTAGTAACCTCTACACATTGCCTTATTTCAGAAATTTGTAGCAGCGATCGAAGAGGATGGGAATTGAAAAAAAAAAATACAATGTGATATCATGTTGTCCACCCACAAAGGTATTATTTTTCGCTCACGATAAATGAAAAACTACTCCCAAAAACCACTCGCCAATTTTCAACTACAATTCCTACCAACAAAACCCAAAAGATAATATTTTCATAAGAAAAATAAAAAGTTGATGAACTTACAAGTTATATGAACAAATAAATTTTTGGTTCTTCACTCAAATTAACATCAATTAAAGGATCTGAAGGAGAGGATATACACGAAGGAACAGGTATACTAAATCCTTATAACGAATGGTTGTGACTGTTGGCATTAGTGTTTTTTATTTTAAAAAAAATAATAAGTAGAATATTTAGAAGGGTAATTTTGTAATTTAACTTTAGTCTAAGGGGGTTCTACTTTTAATATAGTATAGATTAACATTAATTAAAGGATCTGAAGGAGAGGATATACACGAAGGAACATGTATACTAAATCCTTATAACGAATGGTTGTGACTGTTGGCATTAGTGTTTTTTTTAAAAAAATAATAATAAGTAGAATATTAAGAAGGGTAATTTTGTAATTTAACTTTAGGCTAAGGGGGTTCTACTTTTAATATAGTATAGATTAACATCAATTAAAGGATCTGAAGGAGAGGATATACACGAAGGAACATGTATACTAAATCCTTATAACGAATGGTTGTGACTGTTGGCATTAGTGTTTTTTTAAAAAAAAATAATAATAAGTAGAATATTTAGAAGCGTAATTTTGTAATTTAACTTTAGGCTAAGGGGGTTCTACTTTTAATATCGTATAGATTAACATCAATTAAAGGATCTGAAGGAGAGGATATACACGAAGGAACATGTATACTAAATCCTTATAACGAATGGTTGTGACTGTTGGCATTAGTGTTTTTTAAAAAAAAAATAATAAGTAGAATATTAAGAAGGGTAATTTTGTAATTCAACTTTAGGCTAAGGGGGTTCTACTTTTAATATAGTATAGATTAACATCAATTAAAGGATCTGAAGGAGAGGATATACACGAAGGAACATGTATACTAAATCCTTATAACGAATGGTTGTGACTGTTGGCATTAGTGTTTTAAAAAAAAAAATAATAATAAGTAGAATATTTAGAAGGGTAATTTTGTAATTTAACTTTAGGCTAAGGGGGTTCTACTTTTAATATAGTATAGATTAACATCAATTAAAGGATCTGAAGGAGAGGATCTACACGAAGGAACATGTATACTAAATCCTTATAACGAATGGTTGTGACTGTTGGCATTAGTGTTTTTTTTTTAAAAATAATAATAAGTAGAATATTTAGAAGGGTAATTTTGTAATTTAACTTTAGGCTAAGGGGATTCTACTCTTAATATAGTATAGATTAACATTAAATAAAGGAACTGAAGGAGAGGATATACACGAAGGAACATGTATACTAAATCCTTATAACGAATGATTGTGACGGTTGGCATTAGTGTTTTTAAAAAAAAAAAATTAATAAGTAGAATATTTAGAAGGGTAATTATATAATTTAACTTTAGGCTAAGGGGGTTCTATTTTTAATATAGTATAAATTAATATCAATTAAAGGATCTGAAGGAGAGGATATACACCAAAGAACATGTATACTGAATCCTTATAACGAATGGTTGTGACTGTTGGCATTAGTGTTTTTTCTAAATAAAAAAAAACAATAAGTAGAATATTTATAAGCGTAATTTTGTAATTTAACATTAGGCTAAGGGGGTTCCACTTTTAATATAGTATAGATTATTAAGTAGACACCAAAAAAATATAGTTCCAAAAATATTTATATATTACTAGGCAACACTATGGGACATTGAAAGTGTAATGCAATTTATTTTCTTACTTTCACTAGGAAGTTATCCTGATTTTAGTGAACTTATTTTCCTAGAGAAGAAGTATTCCAAATAATATGACCAAGAAATGCTACAAGTGATCATTATAATGTGAATTAATTTGAGCATTCAGTCAAAATTGTAAGGCAGTTAATAGTGGCCTAACAACTAAATTATCTTTTTTGGATGATAATTGTTTACAGTGTGAGAACGGACACATGAAAGGTCAGTTGATAACATGTAAAAAACAAGCTATATATACGGGAGTGTTTGGTATAACAGACGGAAAACAATTTAGATATTTAAATTAAGGAAAATAACTTCTCAAAAATATTCATAAATAATTTAGATACAATAAATATGAAGCCATAATATTTCGAACTAACAACTTTCCGAACCCACAAATTTCATAATCTTCTGAACCGCTAAAATTTCGAATCCGCATACTCTATAATTTTTAAACCCGCAAACTTTCAAACACATAAACCTCCATCTCATAACTTTGAAACTCGTAAACTTTCGAACGTGTAAAATGAAAAACTATAACTGAAAAGTAAAAAAAAATATATTTTTTGCCGGGACGGGGTGGGGGGGAAGGGGTGGTGATGGAAAAAAAAAAAAACTTAAATCTGAAAAAAAGCCTTTTTCGACAGAGGGGGCGGGAGAGGTGGCGTAGGGAAAAGCAGTGCGAGGGAGTTGGGGTTAGATGTGAGGGTAGGTGGATTTGACGGTTTCCTAACTATTCTAAGGAAGTTTTTCCTCCAATTTCAGAAAAAGGTGATATCTAGAAAAATATTTTTCAAACTATTTTGTGCAACCAACAACAACTATCAACTAAAATCTCACAAAGTAACAAAAATAAGCAAGAAGAGACAATGGAAAATGAGAAAATATTTTCCGTCGTACCACCCTTCAACTCAATTAATATCCCCTGTAAGTGGAAGCCATTGTTCTGTTCATTTCCACACTCTGTAACAATGACAAATTATATTATGATCGCTAAAGCTTATCTTTTATGTCATTATTTAATGTTTAGAAACGTGTAATTTAGATGTGTATATATTTAGGAAGAAAGGGACCACAAATCTTTTTAAATCTTAATCTTTAAAAAGAGGTAGTACTATGTTTGTTTAAAAAATTGTGCTAATAAAGAACATTTTCTCCATTAATTCCAACTTGGTGGAAGTGGGATAAGTGGTGCACTTTATTGAGATAAAGAATAAAACAGGACCAAACTAGGAGCTGTACTTGGAAAACTAATGGAGTTGGATATTGTTCTAGCTTTTGTATTAGTATTCTCAAGTTCTTGCTTAACCATTGTTGAAAGTGAAGACAATATCAAGGTGGGCAAATCAATTACTGGTAATCAGAAAATGGTTTCAACAGGTGGAACTTTTGCCTTAGGCTTTTTCACTCCAGGCAATTCCACATTTAGCTATATTGGTATATGGTATAATACCATCCATGAACAAACTGTCATTTGGGTTGCTAATAGAGAATCTCCGATCCCTCGGGATTCTACTGCAGTTTTCGCTATTGGTGATGATGGAAATTTAGTGCTTTTTGATGAAAATGGTAAACTTATTTGGTCTTCAAATGTTTCGTCGACAAAAGCTTTGGCTTCAAATTCCGCTGTGGGAGCATTGTTAGATAATGGAAATCTTGTTCTTATGCATGGTGAGTCCCATATATTGTGGCAGAGTTTTGAACATCCTACGGATACATTTATCCCTGAGATGAAACTCGGTTATAAGACAAGTAGTGAAGATCCTCGGCCTGGAAATTTCTCTTTTGGAGTAGACCCTCAAGGGCGACCGCAGTTTTACATTTGGAAGAAGAACAGTATTTATTATAGGTTTGACGGTAGTAATGAATATTCTGGAGGGAATTTCCTAGGATTGCATAGTATCTTTCTGTTGTTTCAGGAAAAGATGGAGTATTTCTTACTTATGGTTACACCAAAAGCCTAATAACAACAATCGTGGTTTTGAATCCTAGTGGGTACATTCAGGTGCTCGCATGGATTCAGTATGCTAATAAGTGGAAAGTTGAATTTCAGGCACGACAAGTTCCTTGTGAACTTTATGCGCAGTGTGGTCCATTTGGCAGCTGTGGGATCAGATCAAACGGATGCAAATGTTTAACTGGATTTGAACCAAGATTTTCGATAGATTGGGCAAATGGGAAGTCGAGTCTCTCCAAGAGTAATGTGGGAAGTTTGTCGAAGGTCTATTTGGAAACAGCCTCTCTACCCCAGGGTAGGGGTAAGATCTGCGTACACACTACCCTCCCAGATCCCACTAAGTGGAATTATACTGGGTTGTTGTTGTTGTTGTTGGGCAAATGGGAAGTCGAATGGAGTTTGTGCTAGAAAATTAGCATTGGGGTGTGATGGCGGAGATGGGTTTTTGAAGCACGAGAATATGAAGTTGCCCGATGATGCTATTTCCTTTGCGAATATGAACATTAAGGAGTGTGAAACTCAGTGCATTAGAAACTGTTCCTGCTCAGCTTATGCCTATTCAAATAGCACCTGTTTAGTTTGGTTTGGAGATTTACTAGACCTTGCACATAACTATACTGCTGGCAGAGCTCTCTATGCTCGAGTTCGTGGCTCTGAGCCAGGTATTTTCACTTCAATTCCTATCAATTCTACTAGTAATGATTCATTACATCTTTTATCTAGAAAACTAAATTTATCTACCATTTGGCTTCTGGATGCAGTTACTCATCGCGTATCTGGGAATTCAGCTCGGAGACACATAGTTTTTATTGCAGTAATTGTTTCTGCTATCTTGGATCTTATTAGTATTTTTGTTTTTGTCTTCAAAAGAAAGCACTTGAGAAGACAAGGTAAGTCAAGTGCTTCTTAATTGTAAATTAGCACCAGTAATGATTTTAAAATTTTTATGGATTAAACACTGATTTGCTTTACTGATTGCTGTTTGCAATTAGGCTGGAAGAATGGAACTTCTGCTCTCATTAAGTCTGTATCTAGCTTATATTCTGTGGGAAAAAGCAATATGAAGTTGCTACAGTTCAGCCTGCAGCAAACAAGAGAGGCTACAGACGATTTCCACGAAGAAAACAAACTTGGAGAAGGTGGCTTTGGCCCTGTGTTTAAGGTGTTAAATTCAGCTTTAATATTTTACTGATACTGCTTTAAGTTATGTGTCTCATTTTAAACATACTACTGTTTCAGGGGTTTTTGGTGGAATTTGGAGACGTAGCTATCAAAAGGCTATGCAGAAGGTCATCTCAAGGACTGGAGGAGTTCATGAATGAGTTGAAGTTAATTGCAAAACTGCAGCACAAAAATATTGTCAGCCTCTTAGGATGTTGTGTTGAAGGCGAGGAGAAAATATTAATCTATGAATATATGCCCAATTGCAGTCTGGACAAATTCCTTTTTGGTTCGTCATATACTCCGTTAAAGACTTCAAATGACTCTACAATTTTAATGAGATATTCATTTTTATTCCAGACGCTCATCTAAAAGTTACACTTGATTGGAGTACGCGTTCCAAGATAATACAAGGAATTCCTCAAGGAATGCTTTATCTACACAAATACTCGAGATTAAAAGTCATTCACAGGGACTTAAAAGTAAGCAACATTCTGCTTGATGAAGAGATGACCCCTAAGATATCAGACCTTGGAATGGCAAGGATTTTTGGGACTGATCAAACACATGCCAATACAAACCGAGTTGTTGGTACGTAGTAAGTGATAACCCTTTTTGACTTGTGGTTTTTTCTGAGTTTTATTTACTACTAGCAGTTATGTCATTGCCTCTTGCCTATAGCTAATGAACGATTTATGCAAATCTGGTATAGTGTCTCCAGAATATGTAGTAAATGGCCAATTTTCAGAAAAATCAGATATATTTAGCTTTGGAGTATTGCTGTTAGAAATTCTGACAGGTGAGCGAAACTCAGACTTCTTCATCACTGAAGTCTCTGTGTCCCTCTTAGGATGGGTAAGACACTCTGCACATTTTGAAACTTTGTCAAAGTTTGTTTTCTTTCAATATTTTTTTGCATTTATGGGGTAACTCATTTGATATTTTAGGCATGGAATAAGTGGAAAGAAGGAAGTTTGTTGGAGTTGATTGATCCATCAATGAGGGAAACCTGCGATAGTGATAAGGCGACAAGGTCTATAATGGTTGCACTTCTTTGTGTTCAAGAAATCCCAACTTATCGGCCAACAATGTTTGACATAGTCGTCATGTTGAGCAACGAAACATTGCCCATCCCGGAATCAAAGGAACCTGCTTTTCACAAAAGCTGGCAATCTCAGCAGTTAAATGATTTATCGATAAATGAGATGACATTTACCTTGCCGGTGCCTCGATAAGAGGATTTAATGTTCCAACTTCTTGTAGCAAGTTTTCCTTGTTAGGACAGAACAGAACCATCTTCTCCAAATCATAAATTTCTTAATTGTGTTTTAGAAAGGAGCGATGTTTGACATCTCCCCTGTCTGCCACAACTTTAGGATAAACTAATCTATAGATTTTGCTTAAACTCTTTTCAGGCTTTACTTGTTAACAGAAGATAAGGTCCTTAATTGTTGAACCTACAAAGTGGAGGCTCTCGAATAAATACAGACTGAACTTTACATTGATCTTTCCTTGTCTGTTCTGCTGGTTTATCAAATTTGATCATCTTGTTTTCTACTTTGGCTTAAAATTATTAGAATTTGTGGGTATAGTGTCCTTTATTTTTATCAACTTTCTCACATCTTGAAATAGTCAAAGCCGTTACAAACTAGACATTACAAATTAGCCGTTGGAGCAACACCTATATAAATAATGTCTTTGGAGAGCTAAAGACACACAACTTTCTAAATCTTCTTCTTCCTCCTATATGCTGGGTTTCTTTATTGAATTTTCTACTAGTTCTGTTTCCAGTTTAATAACGATAAATTTCTTTTTTATTGTGTAGGCGAAATATCCTTAAGGACAGTGTTCTTGACACGCCTCAAGCTTTAATAAATCCTATTCTCCATAACCAATTTATCCAACAAAAATATGGTTGAATTATATTTATTACTGTTATGAAAGAATTTTGGTTTATGCAGAGAGCAGTTCAATGTAATGGGAGATTGAACAAATGATGGAATTAAGTAAAACTCTGATTTTGAGAATGACAATGCTGTTTAAAGTAAAGGAACAAAAGAAAAGGAAGGAAACTTGGATGGTTGGGAATGTGGGGAGAAAAGTTATGTAGCGGAGTTAGCAACTTCTCCATGAATGTGGATGATGTAGATTTAAAGTAGGCATATTCTTGTTGCCAACAATGTCCTACATAGTTGTCTTGTTAAGCAACGAAACAATACTCATCCGAAAGGGTAAATGAGATGACATTGCCAAAACCTCGATAACTGTTTCTTCAGTGGCCTTAAATTTGTGACTTGTATGAACATGTTCATGTCTTTCTTCCACCTACCATATCATTAGCTGACAGATATTTTGTGCCTTGATGGGTTCACATGAGATATTCATTTGATTCTACTATTACTACATATAGAGAGAGATGGAGAGGGGCACTATATGAACTTATGGCTGCAATATAACAAATTGTGCACTATGTGAAACTCATGATTACAATATAATCTGCTGGTGCACTAAGGGCGGCCCTTCTACTCGCAGGCCAATTTGTAACAAGCTTCCAAACGTCATTATCGCTCATAGACTTCATCTCATCATTCATGGCATCAATCCACTTTTGAGAGTTAGAACACTTACTGACTTGACGGAAGTTGATTGGATCATCTTCCTCAAGTCCAATATCACTTTTCTTTTCTTAGAGAAATACTACATAATCATCCGAAATTGCATTTCTCCTCTCTCTAGTGGATCTCCTTAATGGCATTTCAGTTTCTTGAGGTTGTTGAGTTTGATTTTCATTAGTTATATCAGGGTCCTCATGGGGGAGATTTTCGAGATTGTCTTGAACCGGAGTTGTGTGATCCGTGTCATGAAGACCAAGATCAACAACTTGAGGGAAAGACACATGTTCTTCCTCAAAGACAAAATCTCTAACAACTTTATCTCCCCACCCCCCAAACTCAATATCCTCAAAGAACCTAGCATTACCCGTCTCAAAAATAGTTCTAGAAGTGGGATCATAAAACTTAAAACCCCTGGATTTTTCAGAGTATCCAACAAAATAGCTACTAACCGTCTTAGCATCCAATTTCTTTTCATTCGACCTATAAGGCCTTGCCTCAGCTGGACAACCCCAAATGTGTAAATGCCGAATACTGGGTTTATGCCCAGTCCAAAGTTCATATGGGGTTTTGATTGTAGCTTTAGTTGGAACTCTATTAAGAATATAAGCTGCGGTTTTTAATGCTTCACCCCAGAGTGAGTCTGGCAAAGTTGTACGAGAAATCATACTTCTTACCATATCCTTAAGTGTCCGATTTCGTCTCTCAGCTACACCATTCATCGTAGGACTGCCTGGCATAGTATACTGAGGGACGATCCCACACTCATCTAGGAATTTAGCAAAAGGCCCTGGACGTTGTTCACCGGAACCATCATATCGACCATAGTATTCACCACCACGGTCAGATCTAACGGATTTAATTCTTTTGCTTAGTTGATTTTCAACTTCAGCCTTAAATGATTTGAACACGTCTATGGATTGGGACTTTTCATGAATAAGATATAGGTACCCATAACGAGAGTAATCGTCTATGAATGTGATAAAGTATTGTTGACCATTCCGACAAGGAGTAGGAAATGGCCCACAAATATCTGTATGTATCAATTCTAAGACGTTCGAAGCTCTCTTAGCACCTAATCTAGTCTTGTTTGTTTGTTTTCCCTTGATACACTCAATACAAATTTCCGAATTTGAGGTATCAAGAGAATCAAGAATTCCATCTGACACGAGTTTCTGAATTCTTTGAATGGATATGTGACCCAAACGTTTATGCCAGAGTGATATAGAATTCTCATTAGTTAATTTTCTTTTAGTACCACTTAAACTTGTATGCAAAGTTTCTTTATTTGAAGTTATTGTATCAACCAAATATAAGCTATCAAATGTTGATAAAACACCAGTACCAATAAGATTTGAATTCTGAAAGAGACTAACTTTATTGTCACCAAAAGAACATGTATAACCAGATATGTCCAATTGGGGAACAGAAATTAAATTCCGTCTAAAAGATGGTACAATAAAAGTCTCATCCAAATCTAAATGAAAACCGGTCTTAAACAACAGCCTAAATTTGCCAATAGCTTCAACTGGCACCTTCTTGCCGGTATGCACATAGATGTATCTTTCACCATCATTTGGTTTTCGGCAGTTCAGGCAACCCTGCATTGATATACTTATATGAGTAGTAGCAGCAGAATCTACCCACCAAGTATCCTTAGGTACCGAAATTAAATTAACTTCAGAACAAACAAGAGAAAGAAATGTACCTTTTTTCGCACACCAGGCATGGTACTTGGTACAATCTTTCTTCACATGATTAGTCCCCTTACAGAAGAAGCAACCTAATTCAGTAATTTCAACCTTAGGTTCCTTATGTTGCTTAATCTTGGGCTTTGCAACCGCAACTTCCTTACCTTTCCTCTTCTTTGTTTCCTTAGAAGAGGATGCCAAATGAGCACTTTCTGTCTTATCTAGCTTTATCCTTTCCTCTTCTTGCACACAATGTGAAATGAGCTCATTAAGAGTCCATTTCTCCTTCAGGCAGTTGTAACTGACCTTAAACTAAAGTGTGCAGGAAGAGATATCAAACAAAGTACACAAGCAGTTCCTCAGGTAAATCCAGCTTGAGTGACTTTAGTTTCGAAGCAACATGAGACATTTCCATAATGTACTCCCTAATGTTTCCTTTGCCCTTATACCTCATGGAAACAAGTTTACTCAATAGTGTACTTGTTTTCGCCTTTTCGTTTTGCATAAAACGTTGTTCAAGGTTTCCAAGGAAAACTTTGGCATTAGGTTCATCATTCATAGTGCCCCTGAATGATTCTGGAATTGCACGTTTCATAATCATTAGACTCATGCGATTCGAGCGTTCCCACTTCTCCATCACCCTCCTTTCATCAGGAGAGGATGTATCCTCAAGAGGAGTAGGTTGCTCGGTCCGAAGAGCAAGGTCAAGATCCATGCAACCGAGAACAATCATGACGTTCTCTTTCCATTCCTTAAAGTTTGTGCCGTTAAGCACAGGGATGCTATTGATGTTGGCAGAGATCGTAGAAGCAGAAGAATTAACTGAAAATTGAACAAAAGGATTACTGAATACATGCTTACAATTACTTGAACTTTAACTTTACTTTATAAATTCAAAATAGGCATATCCCATTACAAGATACCTAGCACAACATTGATTTTAGTCTTTGGACAGATAAACAACTTGTAAGTCGTACTCTTGGTGTAGTGATCAAACATAGACAGTAAACTCCTGTCAAATATCTAACCTTCCTTTGGGCCGATTTAATATTCACATGGAAAACCAAATAATTGTCTCATATTTACCACCACAAGCATGTTCGAATTCCTACCAAATAACAACCTTCCTTTGGGCTGGTGTTAAACGCATGGAAGACTAACATCCACAGTCATCTTATATTTCAAGATTAATCAATCTACAAAATAGAGGTTACTTTGGCAACATAATGCTTCAATTGACTAATTTAAAATATTAGATGCTAAAAACTTTAGTTCCTTAAGCCATATTATGAATCTTAACTTAATATGTTACATGTTTTGACATGCAATAACTGAATATTAATTGTTATTATACTTGAGAGGACAATTCCAAAAATATGAAAATTGATGGACTTTAAAACAATTAATATTCAAAACTTAAATATTAATGTATAATACATTAATAATAAAACTTAAATATTTCAATTGAATAATAATATGTCAATTAAAATCTGAAACTTAAAAGATTTGAAACGTTTTTAACCTTACTGGTCCAGGATAATCGATTATCTTAAACAGATAATCGATTATTCTGGCATAAAAAGAATTTCATAAGTTACTGGACCAGAATAATCGATTATCTAAACCAGATAATCGATTATTCTGGTATTAAGAAAAATTTTCTGAGTTACTGGACCAGAATAATCGATTATCAAAACCAGATAATCGATTATTCTGGTATTAAGAAAAATTTTCTAAGTTACTGGACCAGGATAATCGATTATCTGAAATAGATAATCAATTAATTATCTAGTATACGAAAAAAAAAATTTAAGTTACTGGACCAGAATAATCGATTATCTAAACCAGACAATCGATTATTCTGGTATTTATAAAAACGTTTCAAACTCACTGGACTAAGATAATCGATTATCTGTCCAAAGTAATCGATTATCTTGGAGCAGTGAACCTTACTGTTTTAACATGATTTTCAACAAGAATCTTAAACAAGAAAACATGTTGTCTACCAACTAAAATCATGCATATTCATGTAAAGATTAACATGATATTAAAACATCAAATTTAATCAAAACACAACATTCATAAGAAACATGCTATTTCATGGTACTTGAATTTCATAAATAAAATTCTAACATTACTTGAACATGAATCCTAACATAACATGAATCTTATGAACATCCAAATTATCCAAATATGAAGGTGGCTTTGATACCAATTGTTAGGATTATGATTCCTACTAAAGACAATAACCTTCATATTGAACAATTCGGAATTAAAACTACATGAGCGGAAGCTAACCTGAATCCATGTGTGGAAATTGTTGAACCTCCTTTGATGATTGTCCAAATGTCCTTGTGAACTCCTTGATCCTTTTCTTCAAGATTTCTTGAAGTTTGTATCACCACAATAATCCCTCACAAGGCTTAAACAATATGTGTATAGTTTCAGAATAATAATATGACAATTACCAAAGGTTGGTATATGGTTTTCCACAATTATTTGCAAGACAACAATAGTGTTTTTGCTCTTGATTCAATGGGTGGAAGAAGAGTCTTGTCTTGCCAGGGTTCTGATGCATGTTATGCATGTGGACATCTAGGTCATTTTATGAGAAATTGTCCGACGATTGGCGGAGGGGGTATAGCTCAGCCAACGGCATCTAGAGAGGCTTCTTCATCTTTGCTACGTCCTCCTAGGAAGAGTATGCAGACATCAGCTGGCAGGGGTAGGGAGAGATTTGGAGCTTCTGGTTCAGGAGGTCAGCATAATAGCTTATATGCCTTATCGATTCGTCGGGATATAGAGTCATCTCCGGACGTAGTTATAGGTATAGTATCTATCTTTTCTATCGATATGTATGCATTAATAGATCCTAGTTCTACACTGTCATATATATCCCGTTCATTTCTAGTAATTGGGAGAGAGATCCTGAACTGTTACGTAAGTCGTTCGAGGTGTCTATGCGGGTATGTCGAAGTTGTGACGTGAAAATTCATTACCGCCATACGTTAGCTGATTTGCATGAGCTAGAAATGGTTGATTTTGATATCATTATGGGTATGGATTGGCTGGCTTCTTGTTATGCCAATGTAGATTGCCGGACAAAGATTGTTCGTTTTTAATTTTCCAGGTGAGCCTATTATTGAATGGAAAGGTGATACTACAGCGCTTAAGGGGAAGTTTATTTCTTACCTTAAAGCTCGAAGGATGATTTTGAAGGGGTACATTTATCATTTGGTACGAGTGCAGGATATGGAGGTGAAATCTCCAACCCTTCAATCGATTCTCGTTATGAATGAATTTCCCGATGTATATCCTGATGAACTTCCTGGTCTCCCCTCCGAAAGAGAAATTGACTTTGCTATTGAAGTGCTTCCAGATACTTAGCCAATATCTATTCCTCTATAAAGAATGGCTCCTGCTGAGTTAAAAGAGATGGAAGTCCAGTTGACGGATCTTCTGAATAAGGGCTTTATCAGGCCCAGTACTTCCCCTGGGGTGCACCAGTATTGTTTGTTCATAAGAAGGACGGTTTCATTATGAATGTGTATCGACTATCGTCAACTCAACAAAGTGACTATCAAGAACAAGTACCCCTTACCCAGAATTGATGATTTGTTTGATCAGTTGCAAGGTGCCAAGTATTTCTCAAAGATTGACCTTAGATACGGCTATCACCAGTTCCGAGTTAAGGAGAGGGATATTCCAAAAACGGCTTTGCGAAATAGATATGGCCATTATGAATTCCTTGTGATGCCTTTTAGTCTTACTAATGCACCAACAACTTTCATGGATTTGATGAATCAGGTTTTCAAGTCATTTCTAGATATATTTTTAATTGCCTTCATTGATGATATTTTGGTATATTCTCGATCAGAAGCAGAACATGAGGATCATTTGCGTGTGGTGTTGCAAACTTTGAAAAATTAGAAATTATATGATAAATTATCCAAATGTGAATTCTGGTTGAATTTAGTTGCTTTCATTGGGCATATCATTTCTGATGAAGGTATTCAGGTAGATGGTCAGAAAATTGAAGCAGTACAAAATTGGCCTAGACCCACAACTCCCACGGAAGTTCGTAGTCTTGGGCTTAGCGGGTTACTATCGGAGATTTTTGGAGAACTTCTCTTCTATTGCTGCTCCCATGAAAAAATTGACACATAAAGCCGTTAAGTTCTAATGGTATGATGCATGTGAAAGAAGCTTTCATGAGTTGAAGAAACACTTAACATCGACACCTGTTCTAGCACTTCCTGAGGGATCTGAAGTTATGTAGTATATTGTGATGCATCTAGGGTTGGATTGGGATGTGTTCTAATGCAACATGGAAAAGTTATTGCATATACTTTGAGGCAGTTATGGAAGCACGAATACAATTATCCGACTCATGATATTAAGTTAGCAACCGTTATATTTGCCTTGAAAATATGGCGTCATTATCTTTATGGTGTTCATGTGGATATCTATACAGATCAAAAAGTATACAATATATATTTAAGCAGAAAGAGTTGAACTTGAGACAAAGGAGGTGGCTTGAATTACTGAAGGACTATGATATGGATATTTTGTACCATCCGGGCAAGGTGAATGTGGTAGCTGATGCGTTAAGTCACAAATCCATGGGTAGTTTGAAGCATGTAGAAGCTGGGAAATTAGATATGACTAAGGAGCTATATCGATTGGCTAACCTGAGTGTACGGCTACATGATACAGGTAACCAGGGTGCAGTAGTCCAAAGCATTGCGGGGTCATCACTAGTAGCTGGGGTAGAAATGCGTCAATTTGAGGATCCGGAGTTAGTGAAGATTAAAGAGAGCATCCCTTTTCAGAAGAAGCAGTTGTTCGAGCAATCTAATGATGGAATTCAAAAATATAAAGGCCGATGGTGTGTACCTAATATGGGGAGCTTCGTAAGAAAATTATGACAGAGATGCACAAATCTCGATACTCAGTTCATCCTGGTTCAACCAAAATGTATCATGATCTTCGTCAGTTGTACTGGTGGAATGGCATGAAGAGAGATATAGCCACATTTGTGGCTCAGTGTCCCAACTGCCAGCAGGTTAAAGCTGAACACCAGAAACCTGGAGGACTTCTTCAAAATATTGAGATTCCAGCTTGGAAATGGGAATTGATTAATATGGATTTCGTTACAGTATTGCCCAATTCTCGCTGGAAGTTTAATTCTATTTGGTTCATCGTGGATAGGATGACGAAATAGGCTCACTTTCTTCCAGTTAGGACCACATATTCAGCTGAAGACTATGCCAGTTTGTATATCAAGGAAATAGTTCGGCTACATGGAGTTCCTCTTTCTATCATATCAGATAGGGTGCCCAATTTACATCTAATTTTTGGAGGTCTTTTCAAGAAGTTTGGGTACTCTTATTAACCTTAGTACAACATTTCATCCGAAGACTGACGGACAAGCCGAACGCACTATTCAGATGCTCGAAGATATGTTGGGAGCTAGTGTCTTAGACTTCAAGGGAAGTTGGGACGGTCATTTACCGCTTATTGAGTTTTCCTACAACAACAGTTATCACGCCGGTATTCAGATGGCACCTTATGAGGCACTATATGGAAGGAAGTGCAGATCTCCTATTGGTTGGTTTGATGTTGGCGAGACAAAGTTGCTAGGACCCGAATTGGTACATCAAGCTGTAGAAAAGGTAAAGTTGATCCAGGAAAGGTTGCGTACAGCTCAAAGCCGACAAAAATCATATTCAGATAACCGACGTTGATATTTGGAATTTGATATGAGAGATTGGGTATTCTTGAAAGTGTCGCCCATGAAGGGTGCAATGAGATTTGGCAAGAAGGGAAAACTTAATCCTAGGTATATCGGGCCATATCATATTGTTCGGATAATTGGGCGAGTAGCCTACAAACTTGACTTGCCACCAGAATTAAGCGCAATCCATCCGGTATTACATGTTCCATGCTTCGCAAATTCTTAGGTGATACCCCTTGCATTAGCCCTATTGAGGATATTCAAGTTACCGAGGACTTGTCATATGAAGAAATACCTGTTTCCATTAATGACCATCAAATCCCTAAGCTAAGGACAAAAGAGGTAGCCTTAGTAAAAGTACAGTGGAGGAGCAATAATGTAGAGGAAATGACATGGGAGGCCGAGGAAGATATGAAGTCCAGGTACCCTCATTTATTTGAGCTTTCCGGTGGTATGCTTGAGACAAATGTGGCAGGTGTTGCATAGATATCAACCAGTAACAGCTGAGGAAATTAAGGTATGGCTAACCTTATTATTATTATTATTGTATAAGTAAGCGGTCGTGTCAGGCCAAGTTAATGGTAATATGATGATGTGTGGCCTTGGACATGTATGTTTGGGCTGATGACAGGTTTTGGATAGTCCTATATATAGGGGAAATTCTAGCGAATTTTTTATCAAAATGTTTTCCAGAGGTTAAGTTAACCGCTAACATTCGAGGACGAATGTCCTTAAGGAGGGGAGAATGTTACACCTTGTGTATTCGGTGTTATTATGGTGTAAAAGGAGCTAATTCGATAGGAAGATATTTGCTACGAGGTATTTAAATTATGTGATAGTTGTACGCTAAGATTGATAGTCATTTGAGTGGTGATTAAAAATTCGACAAAGATCGCCACAAGTTATGAGTTTTAAATTTTACTGGAATTTGAGATCAAATGTTGATGGGCGTTTCTCTCAATATAATGGGATTTATGGTGTGTTCTACCTATCAAATTGAAGGACTATGAGTATAGTTTCTAAAGCAACAAACCGTTTGTAAATACGACTTCGGAGTAGAGAGATATTAATATTTTCGTACAGGGGCGCACACTGTTACGGGAACAGTGTGCAAATCGGGTTTTTTGTCAAAATTGTTTTATTTAAGTCAATCCCCAGAATAGAACCCCTGTATCTTTTCTCTCCAAAACAGAACTTAGAACCCTAGGGAACTCCCTCTCATGTTTCTCTAAAGATTCAAGAACCAAAAAGGGCAAACAACACAAATCAAGTGTCGGAAAACCCGCGACGCTAGTAAGTCTCTTATTCTTCTCGTTATTGCTCATTTTTCTATTGTTCCAGCACATGCGGGAGGTTGTTTTAAAGGGTTTATGTTCTGTAAATACTTCCTCATATTTTTAATAATAATCCTAAGTGATTTCAAGCCTTCTAAAGTGATTCTAGTGCCGAAAAATACCAATTGACCGCTAGTTTCGCTTTCTTGTTGTTGTGACAGCATTGGAGGGATATTTTATAAAAATTTAAGTTAAATTGGAGTTTTTATTTAATTATAAAGGTAATAAACTCTTGCTCTATATGTATTTAAGATTATCCAAGTTGCGGCTAAGCCATTGAAGCTAGAACCTGTGAAATATATATCAAAAGGCTTGGTAGTAATGTTATTATTTTGTGGACTGTTTTGTGTTGCTGTTGGGCTGCGTATTTTACTACTGTATTGTGGTGTTTTGGAGGAGGAAGGGTGTGGAGAAACACCTTATATTTTTAGGGTTTTGGTATGATAGTTATTTATAACATTTTCGGGTCATTTGACACGACTACGGTGGTCGTCGTATGTATGAAGTGATTATGTTGTGCGTTGACTGTTTTGGGAGGCTCAATATGTCTATTATTGATGTTTTTTTGGATGTTTGGTGATTGGTTTTAATGGTGTGAAGTCATATAAATAGGGGAGGTGCTTTCCATTTCATCGTAAAATAGGTTGTGGTCGATACATAATAGTTGTGACGCTCAAATGATAACGATGATATCGTTTCTCTATTGTAGACTAAGGAGTTGTGACAATTGCATAGCTTGAGATTGGGGAAGTATACATAAAGTATGTGAGGATATACCATTCCTTCTTTTGTACGACTCCGATTGTACATAATGCAATGAACGAGCTTCCAAATATACTCTACTCTTAGAAGCTAGCAGTACTTACATTGTTTCCCCTCTTATAAAACAATTGATGTTAATGTTTCTTCTCTTATTCTTATATTATCAATGTTGTTGGTACTTCCTGATTCTTATAAGGTTCATAGTGAAGAGCTTGTCCTAGTAACATGTACAGAGGATACCGACCTTATGCCACTCCGAAAGGTTTAGAACGTAATTTCATGAGTCGAGCATGCATTATATATATATGTATCTATTTTACTCTACCGAGCCACGCTCTAGTCGGCGGGGTATGAAACCTATTGTGCAACCACTGATCAGTTGGGTTTTACCGAGCTCCACGTGGCCGGGTACGTGACATCGCAGGACATGGCAGGGTGTGGCCATGGCACGAGTCAGGACGTCGCAGGACACGTCAGGACATGGCCATGGCACGTTATTTTTCCCGACCCTATTACGGCCTAGTACTATATGATGATGATGATGTTCATAGAGGAGAATTTTTTAAACGTTTATTTATATATATGTATTATGCATTTCATGTCAGTAGCCCTCTGAGGTACTCATATGTTGCAGGTTGTATATTCTCTATCCGTGCTTACATTACTGATCGTATTTATGGTTCCCTGCCTTACATACTCAATACTTTATTCGTATTGACGTCCTTTTATTTGTGGATGTTGCATGTCGTGCTGCAGGTCCTGATAGACAGGCAGGTGCAGCTCCCCCACCACAGTGGGCTGTCAAGTTCAACGATGATTGTCGAGATCCCTTCTCTGGACTTGCCTTGGTCTTGGTATGTATTTTTGTTATTGACATTATGGGTATGTCGGGGCCCTGTTCCGACTATGTTGCAGTACTTATGTTCCTTTAGAGGCTCATAGACATGTGTCGACTCATGTATGGTTTGGTATGCCTTGTCGGCTAGTTTTTGTTGCATAGTCTTTCATGGTAGCGTGGTAGCTCGTACCTTATATATAGTTTCCTGATTGTCTAGTCATCCCATATTATGTATGTCCATTATCCATGTCTACCATTTATATCGATCTCGTCAGCCGTAAAAGATAATAAAGAAGGTTAGATAAAATATTCGTTGGTGCTCCGCAAGTAGTTGGGTACTAGTCATGGTCCTCCAGTTTGGGTCGTAACACAGGCCATGTGCCTTCACCACAAAAATAGCAAGGTTCAACTTCGGTTGAACTGGGACTCAGGCCATACACCTTCGCCACAAAAATTATCAAGGCTCAACTACAGATGAGCTGGAAATCAGGCCATGCGCCTTCGCCACAAAAATTATCAAAGCTCAACCACGGTTGAACTAGAACTCAGTCCATGCGCCTTCACCACAAAAATTATCAAGGTTCGACTATGGTTGAACTGGGACTCAGGCCATGCGCCTTCGCCCTAAACATTATCAAAGCTCAACTATGGTTGAACTGGGACTCAGGCCATGCGTCTTCGCCACAAAATATCAAGGTTCAGCTACGGTTGAACTGAGACTCAGGCCATGCGCCTTCGCCACAAAAATTATCAAGGTTCATCTACGGTTGAACTCAGACTCAGGCCATGCGCCTTTGCCACAAAAATTATCAAGGTTCAACTACGGTTGAACTGGGACTCAAGCCATGCGCCTTCGCCACAAAAATTATCAAGGTTCAACTACAGTTGAACTGGGACTCAAGCCATGCGCCTTCGCGATAAAAATTATCAAGGTTCAACTACGATTGAACTGGGACTCAGGCCATGTGCCTTCTCCACCAAAAAATTACAAGATCCAACTACGGTTGAACAATGTTTCAGGCTACGTTCCTTCACCAAAGAGTTCAACTACAAGTCAAACTAAGACTCAGGCCATATGCGTTCACCATCACAAGCCATATCTCGCTCAAACAACAAAGCCGAACGCTACCGCCCCCAAATCTAGAGAGCAACAGACGTATAAACAAGTTAAGCTCTCTCGCCACCCAAGTAAGTACACCCAACTCGAGCTAAAATTCGGACCACGTCAAGGTCGGCCCCGATCGAAGTACAAGGCCACATTTCTTACCATCACGGCCAGTAGTTCGACCACGCCCGTACTAGAACTGAGGCTAAGTGCCACTATCACCAAATAATGGCCACAACTTGTTTACACCAAGTAAAAAAAAGAGATATGCAACGAGCGCTTAATCATGGCCAAGGCCATCACCGCTAAACAACCAACCTATTTTTCGACTAAGGTAACCAAGCGACTCGACGATAGTCGAAGTCACATACCTAGCCAAGGCCACAAACATCATCATGGTCATGGCCACCAGCATCATTATGACCAAATGACATATGGGACTTAACACGCCTACCAGAGTCCCACTCTAAGGCAGATCACCCTTTTGAACACAATGCATAAAAAAGTCTAAAGAACAATGGAAAAATCGGAATAAACACAACACTAGCAGTTGAAAAATTAAGCTTATATATACATATATTCACAGTCTTCTGCGGGAAACGCCTGCTTACATTCGACCAAGGCCAGTCAGTAGGGAAGAAGGAAAAGAGGAAAAATCTAAAAATATCCAAACTCCAAATGGGGAACAAAATAAAAATACATCAAAGCCTTTCACTCCGCGTTGCCCACGCCACCATCAGAGCCACCAGCACCATCATCAACCCTGGCGAGGCTGGATCAAAGCCGTATTCGGCACGTGCCTCATGGGCCTTTTGACGGGCCTCTTCATAAGAGGCTCCAGGCACAATACCGGCCTCCCATAGCTCTTGTACACATCAAGTTGAGCCTCGGCAAACTTCCAAAGATCATGAGTGGGCCGAAAGAGGCAGCCTGATCACTCAAGCACTGATTCTCGGCCTCTAAGGCCATAATTTGATCCGATGTAGTCTGGGTATCCCGTTCATAGACGCAAATGTATTCCTCCAGCTCCTTCCGAAAGGCCGCCACAGCCCTTTCCAGCTTCCGTTCCCGTTTGCAAACGCAATCTGCTGTCTCCAACGTCCCAACCCTCGACACGACGTCCCTCACTTGAGCCTCAAGGCAGCGGCCTCGGTCTCTAAAGCGACCACTTTCCTGGTCAAAGTCACAAAGCCCTCTTTCGGTCTGGCCCGATCCTGGCATTCCCTCTCAGCAGCAGCCCTTCTCTCGGCCTCCATCTCCTCGTCTTTACAACGAAGCTGCTCCTCAAGAATGTTAACCCTACCAAGGGTCTGCTGTGTTTGAAGTTCTTGCCTTGACAGCTCTTCGATGAGATCCTGACTTCGGGGGTCGTTCCTCACGCACTCACGCATCTCGCGGCACTGGTCCCGGTAGCGACGGTACATCTCTAGTGCCCGCGAACAAATGCCTGAAAGACGTTAGCTTAGCAGATGCTTTCCACCTCCAATAAAAATAGCTATAAGAATGAAGCGATAATTAGAACAGAAAGATACACCAAGTAAAACAAAGAAAAAGACAAACTAAAAGTCACTACACGTACCTTCAGGCCTTGCGTGACCGCCTCACCCATCAGCCCGATGTCTGTTATGCCCCTCAACGACGTGTTTTTCGCCTCCGAGCACAACACCTTGAATAACGGCACCAGGTTCTCCTTTTGAAGCAACAAGTTCTGCTCCGTGGGAATCTCAACATAACGGAACCGCCCTTCCGCATGCACCGTTGTGCGGGTGTGGCTGTCCTGAAGCATACGGGCGTCTTCACGGTCCAGTTCGGACTTGGAGTTAGACCCTTCGCCTACTGCGTCCCTCCCTCCGTTCGCTGATCGGGAAGTTGAGGATCCTACCCCTACCAACACGTATGCACTTGATTTTCCAACCAAAACAGTTGCTGAGGAACTACCTCCCCTCTCAACAATTGGAATTGTTAATTGAATTGCCGAAGCGATAGTGTCATCTTGGCCTAAGCCAACCGGGGCAATCCATACTGAGTGACCGCCCTCAAGGACAGGCACCCACGCTGCATTCTCCTCTGCATCCGATGGCGGAGAATCCAAATTTATTACTAGCGTAGCTGGAATAAACACGACCCTAAGCCTGAGTAGTGACCTCTCCTCTTCCTCCTCATCCTTGCTCGAAGGCAACTCCGCCCTAGGGAATGGGCAGCCAAAAATTCAACCAAAGTCGCCCTCGAAACTAGATGTGGCGCCAGCATTGTTACGAGTCGTGCAGTCGCGCCTGGTCTGCGAAAGGCTAGTTGATGGGCCCTCACGCAGCGTGCCCTCTCTAATCAAAGAAAGCATAAAGTTGGGAAGAGGCAAAAGGGAATAAAACAAAGACAAAAGAAGGCTAAATTTCTCACCTTTCCCAGATAGACGGCCACATACAAATCCTTGCTGTGTGAGCGAGTACAAATTCGACCCATTCGCAAACGCCGGACAGTGGAGCCAGCGAGGACGTTCAGCTACAAGCAGGAAGTAAAGTTAACACTTATCAGAACAAGATAAAGAAAAGGATGGAATGCGGAATATGATGAATAAAAGGACTTACGTGCATGGTTCCAAGTCTCTGGGAACTCAGTAGCACATGCCACCAGATGTTCAATTTTGATGTAGAAGAAATTCTCATAAGTGTAAGGCTCGACCGCATCATCTAACTCCGCAGTCAAGCCCTTTGCCCCATGAGGAACGACCCGAATCATCGTACCATGGACCCTCCGGGCGTAGAGGGTCAGCACGTGCCGCAACGTGATTTCCATTCGGGCCAGCTCCGCATATTTGATGAGAATAGCAAAACGCCTGTAGAGGGAGGGAACGAGCCGGCCAGGACACACTCTGTAATAATGGTAGAAGTCTACCACCAGCATCGGAAGAGGAATCCTAAATCCTAATCTAAAAGGATCAGCGTAGAAAACGCAATACCCCATATGGTCGATGTGGACCCTCTTCTCGCGTCTAGCGAGGGAAATATCGGTAAAATGGGGAATGATCCACTGCTCCCGTAATTGGCCAATCCCCACTTCTCCCATCAGTGGGGCTTCATTCACCCGATCCTCCCCCTCATCGGCGGTGAAATCGATCGCCGGACCTCCGGGAAAAGACAGGATATCAGTCACAATGGAACCTCATCGGCTCTCACCGTTTCTACACGTGTTGCTATCGGAGAAGGTTCTTCCACCACCGTACGGTTGGCCGGAAGGCCTGCCTCAGCAACATTTCTGGAGGAACTGCTTGCCATTTTCGATCAGAAAATCAGAAAGGAGTAAGAATCGGCGACGAATGATGAAAATTACGACAATCAAAGAGAAAGAACAGAGACGAACCAACTAAGCAACGAAAATTCTTCAGAGATCTCACTTAAACAAATTGCGAAAAAGTGAGAAATAAATGCCTCAAACCCTTATTTATAAGCAACACAAGTGGCTCTCACGAATCCCAACAACCATCATTAACTACTTGACCGACCGAAAAACGGTTCAATTATACAGAAACGTGTGTCATGATGACAAGACTCCATGAAGCGGCCTTTTAGTCTCCAACTGGTGCTTTACCTTCGAAATGGTTACATGACCTGAGAACATTTCAGGAACATCCTACGTACCTCCCAAAAATTTAGAGGTCGCCGAAACGAATGACAAATAGGTTCATACTCTCCTTGGCCGTGATGTTCAAATAACATCGACACCGTACAAAGGTAAAGGTCGTCGACAAACTATTACAACTATCTCCAAAGAATAAAAGTCTACAGCCACCCTCACGGTATAAATGGTTACGACAGTCCCCCAATATGCACAAGCGGCTACAACCATTCCTAATGCACACGCGGCTACGACACTCGCCCAAGATTGAACATATAAGACCAACAACATGCGACCAAGATCACCAACTCGACTCCATTGCGGCTAAGGCCGTTCACAATATTAAGGATATGGCCATCTCCAGTATAAATATGTCACGACCCTAGTTCACCAATCGTGAACCTGTCATGACGGCACCCAGTCTTCGTGACTAGGTTAGCATGACACATTGCAGAAATTCAACAACCTTCACGAAAATGGTAAATAATACTGAATAACATAAGAAAATGTATAGGGTGCCACCTGGCACAAACACTTCAGCTCAAACAATGTAAAAACCTCCAAGACTCGGAAACTAACGGGCAACACAAGCTAAGAATAAAACATGACATACAACTCTAATATCCAGAAGTGTCTACAACAACTGAGTACATGAATGAAATTGCTAACTAAAAGGTGGAATAGAATGAGACTCTTCGGTTATGCGAATGCGGAAGATGCATACCTCAAGTCTCCAAGTATAACACTGAAATCACAGGTAGCGCGCCCGACCAGAAGTACTTGGATCTGCACAACATGTGCACAAGAGTAGCATGAGTACACCACAACGGTACTCAGTAAGTGCCTAGACTAACCTTAGTGGAGTAGTGACGAGGAAGGTCGAGGCCCTACTAAGGTGAACATAAGAAATAATGTAAGAATAAATAAACAGTAGATAATGAAGTAAATCTCGAATATCTAGCAAGAAATTAAGAAAAACAGAACGACTAAAGTACAGTCTACAAACATAAGAATAATCACTCGAAAGTGAGGATGCCACACGGAGCTCCAGAAATTGAACCCGCAGTCCATTTAACAATATCTGAGGATCTCTTGCGAATTGAACCTGAAGTCCATCATATGCATAATAAAGGATCTCCAGGAATTGAACCCGCAGTCTATCATACCAATAACACAGGGTCTCCGGGAATTTCACCCACAGTCCATCATACCAATAACACAGGATCTCCGAAAATTGAACCCGCAGTCCATCATATCAATATCAGAGGATCTATCGGGAATCGGACCCGTAGTCCGTCATACCAATAAACAGAGGATCTCCTGGGAATTGAACCCGTTGTCCGCCATATCAATATCAGAGGATCGCCCGAGAATTGAACTTGTAGTCCGTCATACCAACAACGGAGGATCTCCCGGGAATTGAACCCATAGTCCAGCATATCAATAAAATACGTCATAAGAAATCAATACTAACAGGAAGAAGCTAAGTATAAGCAACATGTAAAGGATTGGTGTCTAGAATTTTCACAAAAAAGAACAGATATTGCAATTTCGTCAATTAGATCAAATAAGTTACTAACATGCTTTTCCTAAACAAAAACAAGTGAAATTGCATTTTTGACAATTAAATAGGTGAAGAAACACAGTCTAAATAAGTCAAGTAAAGTGGATTTTCAACAACTAGCACAAGTACAAGCCCGTCACGTCGCGCATACGGCATTTAAACAACAATAGAAATATCCTAAGGGGAGAGGTCCCCCACACAAGGTTAGACAAGCCACTTACCTCAAATTGGTACAAAACCGCTAAGAAATAATGCCCTTTCCACGAGTATCCAACTCCGAGTGGCCGAAATCTATTCAAACCAATTACATATTCTAAATACCATCGCAAGTAACTAATTACACTGTTAAAATTAAAGCTAAGGCACGAAAATAGGTGAAATGACCAAAATGCCCCTCAGACCAATGTCTCGAAATCGAATAATTTTTATATTTTCAAAAACTTCATACTCTCATGAGTCTAACCATATAAATATCTCCCAAATAGGAGGTCAAATGCCCCTTCAGATCATCAAAGTTATGTCTAGAAACTTTACCCCAAATTTTCATTCAAAATTCGAAATTAAAGCTTGAATTCGCGATTAGATTAATGGGTAATAATCATAAGGGAGTAAGAAATCATTACCCAATGTTTGCCTCTGAAAAGCCCTCGAAAATCTCCCAAAACCGAGCTCTCTAGCTTGAGTTTGATAAAAATGGAAGAACCCTTGTTTTTGAAAAGGTTATAACTGTTCTGGGACTTTGTTCACTGCGATCGCATGAAGTCATCTGCGATCACGGAGAAGAAAAATTATAAGGCCATAAAAATGGTCTATGCGATTGCATGAAGGGGGCTTGCGATCGCGTAAGGATAGAAGCTGGTCTTATGCGATCGCATCAAAAGCTATGCGATCGCGTATAAGAAAAAAGGAACCTTGGACCCCAGCTCAGTTAACTCAATGTGAATGCATGTGGGGGGGGGGGGGGGTTTGATCGCGTACAACGGAGTTCAGATGCTATGCGATCGCAGGATGGAAGTTGCGATCGCATTGAAGGAAAAGGAAGGCCTCCGAAACACAGCCGAGGCCCCCGAGACCTCAACCAAACCTTTGAGCATATCCCATAACATCATTCAAACTTGTACCAATCCTTAAATCACCTAAAACAACACCGAATCAATGATTTGAACTCAAAATTTCCAAAAATTAGCAAAACTCGCTTTCGATTCAAAACCTAGCCGAAACACGTTCGATTGACCTGAAATTTTGCATGCACGTCCCAAATGACATGACGGTGCTACAAAAAAATTCCGAATATCATCCCGACCCTCGGATCAAAATTCACTATCGGACCAGAAACTTCAAAATTCTAACTTTTTGGCATTTCTAGCCTAAATGAGCTACGGACATCTAAATACATTCCGAACACGCTCTTAACCCCGAAATCACCTAACGAAGCTAACGAAACCATCAGATTTCCATTCCGAGGTCGTCTTCACCCTATTCTAATTGCGTATTATTTTCCAACACTTAATCTCTTATTTAGGGACTAAGTTCCTCAAAACACTCCGAATTCTATTATCTAATATCCGGGAAAACCAAAATAGCATAAATGAACTTAGGGGACGCAGCTAATGGGGGAACAGGGCATAAATTCCAAAGATGACTAGCCGGGTCATCACATCCTCCTACACTTAAACATTCGTTCATTCTCGAACGAGCATAGAGAACATACCTGAAGTAGCAAAAAGATGAGGGTATCGGGTGCGCATATCCCGCTTGGTCTTCCAAGTCGCCTCCTTGGCCGGATGACCCCACCACTGAACCTTTACTGAAGCTATATCCTTTGACCTGAGCTTTCGAACATGCCTATCCAATATTGCCACTGGCTCCTCAACATAGGACAAATCATTGCCCAATTGGACTGAAGTGAACTCCAACACGTGAGACGGATCACCATGATACCTCCGAAGCATTGAAACATGAAATACTGGATGAACCATGGCCAAACTGGGAGGTAAAGCAAGCTCATAAGAAACCTTCCCAATCTGCCTCAAAATCTCAAATGGGCCAATAAAGCTCGGGCTCAACTTTCCTTTCTTTCCAAATCTCATGAAGCCTTTCATAGGCGAGACCTGAAGCAAAACCCGCTCACCAACCATAAAGGAAACATCACAAACCTTCTGGTCCGTTTAACTCTTCTGTCTGGACTAGGTTGTACGGAGTCTATCCTGAATCTCCTTAACCTACTCAACCACATCCTGAACCGAATCAGTGCCCAATAGCCTGTCCTCGCCCGGCTCGAACCAACCTACATAGGATCTGCTTCTCCTACCGTATAAAGCCTCATATGGCGCCATCTGAATACTGGACTGATAATTGTTGTTGTATACAAACTCAGCCAATGGCAAGAACTGATCCCAAGACCCTCTAAACTCAATCGTGAACGCACAAAGCATATCCTTAAGAATCTAAATAGTGCGGTCGGATTTTCTTGTCCATCTGAGGGTGAAAAGTTGTACTCATGGTCACCCGGGTACCCAACTCATGGTGGACGGCTCTCCATAACCGTGATGTAAAAACTGAACCCCTGTCTGAGACGATAGAAACTGGAATGCCATGCATATGGACAATCTCCCTAATATAAATCCCGGCTAACCGATCCGTTGAGTAAGAAGTACACACTGGAATGAAATGAGCGGACTTGGTCAGCCAATTCACAACAGCCCAAATAGAATCAAACTTCCTCGCCGTCATAGGAAGACCAGTTACAAAATCCATTGTGATATTCTCCCATTTCCACTTCGGAATTTCCATCGGCGGAGTAACCCTCCTGGTCTCTGATGCTCAGCCTTTACCTGCAGATACTTGAGGCATCTAGCTAAAAACTCTACTATGTCCTTCATCCGCCTCCACCAGAAATGCTGCCTCCGATCCTGATACATCTTCATGGCACCCGGATGGATGAAGTACCGCGAGCTATGGGCCTCAGTCAATATCAACTTCCGAATATCATCAATATCGGGCACACAGATCTGCCCTTGCATCCTCAATACCCCTTCATCTCCAATAGTCACATCCTCAGCGTCACCATGATGAACTGTGTCCCTGAGGACAAGCAAATGAGGGACATCATACTGCAGCTCCCTGATATGATCAAACAATGAGGGTCGAGAAACAACACAGGCTAGAACCCGACTGGGCTCCGAAAGGTCCAATCTCACGAAGTGATTGGCTAAAGCCTGAAAATCCATCGCCATAGGTCTCTCTGAAGCTGGTAAATATGCCAAACTCCCCAAACTCTCCACCCGGCGACTCAAGGCATCAACTTCAACATTAGCCTTTCCCGGGTGATAAAGAATAGTAATATCATAATCCTTCAGTAGCTCCAACCATCTCCTCTGGCGCAAGTTCAGATCCTTTTGCTTGACGAAGTGCTGCAAACTCTAGTGGTCCATATAAATCTCACAAGGCACACCATACAAATAATGACGCTAGATCTTCAAGGCGTGAGCAATAGCAGCTAACTCAAGGTCATGGACATGATAGTTCTTTTCATGCACCTTCAACTGTCTGGACGCGTAGGCAATCACCCTACCATCCTACATCAACAACGCTCCAAGTCCAACTCGTGAGGCATCACAATATACTATATAGGACCTCAAACCAGTAGGCAAAATCAGAATAGGGGCTGAAGTAAAATCCGTCTTGAGATTTTGGAAGCTCACCTCACACTCGTCCGACCACTGAAAAGGAGCATCCTTCTAGGTCAATCTTGTAATAGGTACTGCAATCGACGAGAACCCCTCCAAAAAACAACGGTAATACCCCGCCAGGCCAACGAAACTGCGGATCTCTGTAGCTGAGGACGGACTGGGCCAACTCTACACGGCCTCCACCTTCTTTGGATCTACCCGAATGCCCTCACTCGATACCACGTGGCCTAGGAATTCCACAGAACTAAACTAAAACTCACATTTTGAGAACTTTGCATATAATTTCTTTTCTTTCAGAGTCTGAAGCGTTGTCCTCAAGTGATGCTCATGATCTTCCTGACTCCAGGAGTATACAAGAATATCATCATTGAAAACAATGACAAATGAGTCGAGATAGGTCCTGAATACACTATGCATAAAATGCATAAAAGCTGCTGGGGCATTGATCAGCCCAAATGACATGACAAGAAACTCGTAATGACCATACCGGATCTTGAAAGCAGTATTCGGAATATCCGGCTCCCGAATCTTTAGCTGGTGATAACCCGAGCGAAAATCAATCTTAGAAAACACGTGTGCGCCCTGAAGCTAGTCGAATAGATCATAAGTACGAGGCAAAGGATATTGGTTCTTCACTGTAACTTTGTTAAACTGATGATAATCGATACACATGCGCATAGAACCATCCCTTTACTTTACAAACAAGACAGGAGCACCCTATGGTGAAACACTGGGTCGAATAAAACCCTTATCAAGCAATTCCTGTAACTGATCCTTCAAATCAGGAGGAGCCATACAGTAAGGAGGAATAGACATGGGTTGAGTGCCTGGCAACAAATCAATACCAAAATCAATGTCCCGATCGGGCGGCATGCCAAGAAGATCAGCTAGGAACACATCGAGAAAATCCCGTACCACTGGAACAGAGTCAATAGAAGGGTATGAACATTGAGATCTCTCACATAGTCTAAATACGCGTCACACCCCTTCTCAACCATATGCTGAGCTTTAAGAAAAGATATAAAACTCTGCTGGGAGTGTGATAAAAAGTACTAGTCCACTCAATATGAGGAATACCTGGCATAGACAGCGTCATGGTCTTGGCGTGACAATCAAGAATAGCATAATGGGGCGACAACCAGTCCATGCCCAAGATAATATCAAAATCAACCATATCAAGTAATAAATGATATGCCCTGGTCTCAAAACCACGAACAGTAACCAAACATGACCGATATACGTGGTCCACAACAAGGGAATCTCCCACGGGAGTAGAAATATAAACAGGAGAGCTCAAGGTCTCTCGTTGCTCAAGGCCTCTCGTACTGTACCCAAATGTGGAGCAAAATAAGATGACACATAAGAATAAGTAGAGCCTGGATCGAGTCGAACCAATTCATCTCTACGGCTAACTAAAATAATACCTAAGATAACATAATCGGAGGCGACAGCCTCGGCACGATCAAGAATGGCATAAAATCTAGCTCGGCCTCTCCCTCGAGGGCGACCTCTATCTCCCCGATCCCCCCCACTGGCTGGCTGGGCAGGTGGGGTGGCAGATGGAGCTGGAACAATGGCCTGCTGACCCTGTGGAGCATGCTGAGGCTGTGGAGTCTGAGAAGGCACACCCCTCCCACGTCTGGGGAACTTTCTAACCAAGTGGCGGGTATCCCCACAGTCATAACAAGCTCTAGGAGGGCGCGGTGGCTGTGACTGATTGGACCCACCCCTGCTAGACTGACCTCTTAAGGTACCCTGCGCAGGAGGAATGCTAGAAACCAGAAGTGCATAATAAGGCTCCTGAGACCTGGGAGCAGCTGGTGTACTGCTGGATGAAGGAATAGCTGAGTGAACTGGGCGACCCGTATAGCCCCTATCATGATGTTCTGCTCCTGACGTACGGGTACCAGAAAAATGACAAGACTCTCGAGACCTCTTAGCCTCTCTCTCCTCTCACTCTCTGGCATGCATATCCTCTATCCTCCTGGCTATACTCACCACCTGCTGATAGGGTATATCCATCTCCAACTCTTGCACCATGCCAGACCTGATGGAAGGAATAAGACCCTTGATAAACCTGCGAACCCTCTCATGAACAATAGCCACCAAAGCAGGCGCATGCCTGGCCAACCTAGTATAACGGATGGCATACTTAGAGACAGTCATAGGGCTCTAGCACAAGTGCTTAAACTCCGCACGCCATGCATCTCGAAGGCTCTGGGAAAAAACTCCCTCTGAAACATATCTGAAAACTGAGTCCAAGTCAGGGAGGCAGCCTCGTCCGGACTGTCTAGCTCAAAGGTGCGCCACTAGTCATAGGCAGCTACCCCAAGCTGGAAAGCTGCAAAGGAAACCCCACTAGAAGCAGTATTACCCATGGTGCGAAAAATGCGCTGACAATCCTCCAAAAACCCAAAGCATCATCAGTAGCTAGTCCGTTGAAAATAGGAGGGTCATTCTTCTTGAACCGCTCCAATCTATATTACTCATCCGCCGAAGTAGGTGCCCCATCCTCGGGCTGAACCGGCACTGCAGGCTGGGCAGGAATAACATCTGGAATCGGTCCCATATGCACCCTCTACTATGGAGTGCGGGTTGCGGGAGTCAGGGTCCTCCCCCGGCTTGGGACGTGGCTGCAGGAAGTGGAAGTAACCCTGACTGCGACAACATGGTATACATGCTCATAAACTGCGCCAATGCCTCTTGAACAACTAGAGTACTGGTGGCTGTGGGCGTCTCTTGTGCCTGAGTACTGACTGGGCCTGCTGGTGGCACCTCGGCAGCGGCTTGCACAGGTGCCCTGCCTGCACCCTACGCACGTCCATGACCCCTGCCCCGGCCTCTGCCTCTAGCGGCTGCAGGAGGGGGTACGTGTGCCTGATCGTCCCGGGTCGTGCGTGTCCTCACCATCTGTGAGAGAATAGAAGACAGAAATTTAGAATTAATGTCAAAAACATAGCACGATAAGGAATTTAATGAAGTGAAGATTTTTCCTAAATAGTTACATAGCCTCCCGTAGATAAGTACAGATGACTCCGTACTTATTAGCGAGACTCTAAATAACTAGCCTATGTCCCGTGACTCTGATGAGCCTAGAGCTCTGATACCAACTTGTCACGACCCTGGTTCACCAATCGTGAACCTGTCATGGCGGCACCCAGTCTTCGCGACTAGGTAAGCCTGACACATCACGAAATTCAACAACCTTTACGAAAACAGTGAATAATATTGAATAACATAAGAAAATGTATAGGGTACCGCCTGGCACATACACTTCAACTCAAGCAACGTAAAAACCTCCAAGACCCAGAAACCCATGGGAAACACAGGCTAAGAGTATAACATAACATACAGCTCTAGTATCCAGAAGTGTCTACAACAACTCAGTACATGAATGAAACTGCTAACAAAAAGGTGGAATAGAGGGAGACTCTTCGGCTCTACGGACGTGGCAGATGCATACCTTAAGTCTCCAAGTGTAACTCCAAAATCATGGATAGCGCGCCCGACCAGAAGTACCTGGATCTGCACAACAAATGTGTGCAGAATCATAGCATGAGTACACTACAGCGGTACTCAGTATGTGCCAAGCCTAACCTCGGTGGAGTAGTGACGAGGAAGGTCGAGGCCCTACTGAGATGAACATAAAAAATAATGTAAGAATAAATAAATAGTAGATAATGAAGTAAATCCCGAATATCTAGCAAGACAGTAAGTAAAACAGAACGGCTACAAGTACAGTCTACAAACATAAGAAAAATCACTCAAAAGTCAGGAGGCCACATGGAGCTCCGGAAATTGAACCCGCGGTCCATTTACCAATATCTGAGGATCTCCCGGGAATCGAACCCGTAGTCCATCATATCCATAAGGATCTCCGGGAATTGAACTCGCAGTCCTTTATACCAATAATAAAGGATCTCCAGGAATTAAACCCGCAGTCCATCATACCAATATCACAGGATCTCCAGGAATTGGACCCGCAATCCATCATACCAATAACACAGGATCTCCGAGAATTGAACCCGCAGTCCATCATATTAATATCAGAGGATCTCCGGGGAATCGAACCTGTAGTCCGTCATACCAATACAGAGGATCTCCCAGGAATTGAATCCGTAGTCCGTCATGTTAATATAAGAGGATCTCTCGTGAATTGAACCTGTAGTCCGTCATACCAACAACAGAGGATCTCCCGGGAATTGAAGCCGTAGTCCAGCATATCAATAAAACATGTCACAACAAATCAATACTAACAGGAAGAAGCTAAGTACAAGCAACATGTAAAGGACTAGAGTCTAGCTAAACAAAAAAGGACAGATATTGCAATTTAGTCAATTAGAGAAATAAGTTACTAACGTGCTTTTCCTAAGCTAAAACAAGCGAAATTGCATTTTTGACAGTTAAATAGGTGAAGAAACACAGTCTAAATAAGGTGGATTTCAACAACTAACACAAGTACATGCCCGTCACCTCGTGCACAAGTTATTAAAACAACAATAAAAATATCCTAAGGGGAGAGGTTCCCCACACAAGGTTAGACAAGCCACATACCTCGAATTGTTTCAAAACCGCTAAGAAACAATGCCCTTGTCACGAGTATCCGACTCCGAGCGGCCCAAACTATCCAAACCAATTACATATTGTAAATAACATTGAAAGTAACTAATTACACTGTTTAAATTAAAGCTAAGGCGCGAAAATAGGTGAAATAACCAAAATACCCCTCAGTCCAACGTCTCGAAATCAGATAATTTTTATATTTTCAGAAACCTCGTACTCTCACGAGTATAATCATATAAAAATCTCCCAAATTGGAGGTCAAATGCCCCTTCAAATCACCAAAGTTAGGTCTAAGTACTTTACCCCATATTTCATTCAAAACCAGAAATTAAAGCTTGAATTTGAGATTAGATTAATGGATAATAATCATAAAGGAGTAAGGAATTGTTACCCAATGTTTGCCTCTGAAAATCCCTTAAAATATCTTCCCAAACCGAGCTCTCTAGCTTGAGTTTGATAAAAAATGGAAGAACCCTCATTTTTGAAAAGTTTATAACTGTTCTGGGACCTTTTTCATTGCGATCGCATGAAGTCATCTGCGATCGCGGAGAAGAAAAATTATAAGGCCCTGAAAATGGTCTATGCGATCGCATAAAGGGGGCTTGCGATCGCATAAAGATAGAAGCTGGTCTTATGTGATCACATCAAGAGCTAGAGGATCGCGTATAAGGAAAATGTGAACTTGGGACCCCAGTCCAGTTAACTCAATGCGAACGCATGGGGGTTTGCGATCACGTACAAGGGAGTTCAGATGCTATACGATCGCAGGATGGAAGTTGCGATCGCATTGTAGGAAAAATAAGGCCTCCCCAAGAAGCACTACGTGATCACATTAGCACTTATGCGATCGCATAGAAGGAGTTTCTGCAACAGGTCTGAAGGATTTTCTACAATTCTTTTCAACACAAACATGACCCATTGGGCATACGAAACACACCCGTGGACCCCGAGACCTCAACCAAACCTACGAACATATACCATAACATCATTCAAACTTATACCAATCCTTATATAACCTAAAACAACCCCGGAAATACAATTCAATCAATGATTTGAACTTAAAATTTTCAAAACTTAACCAAACTCGCTTTCGATTCAAAACCTAGCCAAAACACGTCCGATTGACTTGAAATTTTGCACGTACGTCCCAATGACATGAAGGTGCTACAATGACTTCCGGAATCCCGTCCCGACCCTCGGATCAAAATTCACTAACGGATTGGAAACTTCAAAATTCTAACTTTTCGGCATTTCTAGCCTAAATGAACTACGGACATCCAAAATACATTCCGGATACGCTCCCAACCCCAAAATCACCTAACGGAGCTAACGGAACCATCAAATTTCCATTCCGAGGCCGTTTTCACACTATTCTGATTATGAACCATTTTTCAACACTTAAGCTCTCATTTAGGGACTAAGTGTCCCAAAACACTCCGATTCTATTACCGAACACTCCAGCAAACCAAAATAGCGGAAATGAACTTAGTAGTTAATGGGTGAACGGGGCATAAATTCCAAAGACGGCCAGCCGGGTCATCACAAAAGAGCTAAGGCCATCCACAGTATTAAGGCTACGGCCATCTTTAATGAATAAATAGCTACGGCCATCCCCAATACATATGCAAGTGACTCGACTACAGTCGAAGTCACCTGTATGGCCAAGGACATCAACACAAAATGGCTAAGAACATTAATTTCAATAGCATAATCTCCCACATGAAAGCAGCTACAGCCATTATTGACCTCGACCGAAACTGCATCTGGAGAAATCCGCTCATCGAGCTCGATCAAGGCACGACCTCAATAAGCGGAGGGACTAACTGTATAGGTCAAAATATGACTCCCAAGATAATTAACGAGATTAATTATATCCTAGCTAATTCATAGTTAATAAATGGTATGACCACATATTAATCACGATACCCGATTATCAGCATACTCGATCGTTAAGGCTATGGCCTATCCGTCAATCGTAAGGATGGAATCTCAGCATAGTCACAGCCGTCATTGCCAGCTCATACATACTATATCTATAAATACTAAGAGAAGGAATCCTAAAAAGGGGGCTTCTTCTTCTTTTTCTTCATGACTATTCTCTAGAAAAGAGAGAGAGCATGATTGTAAGGCTCTGAGCCTCTCAGACCGAATCAATACTATCAATAAAAGATCTCTACACATTTCTTTATAACAAATAACACTTGTCTCTTGTATTTTTTTCATTTGGCCTCTCGATTATCACGATCTGTTATGATTGGCCCCCAATTTATATTTATTGTTTTATGCTTGCGAAGCATATGATAACTTTGAGCTAAACAATATGTATATATTATTCGTGAAAAATAAAATTTCTCAACCATTGATGTTAATTCGTCACCACTCATTCATCGCATAGTTCTTACTTAATATGCTTTTAAGAATTTGGTTATAATCGCATTTAAAATTCCCTCTACTTGCCTTTTATTCCCTGAAACTTGAACGATTTTATTTACAATTTCGACTTTGTACGGATTTGATAACTTTGAGCTAAACAATATGTATATATTATTCGTGCAAAATAAAATTTCTCAACCATTGATGTTAATTCGTCACCACTCATTCATCGCATAGTTCTTACTTAATATGCTTTTAAGAATTTGGTTATAATCGCATTTAAAATTCCCTCTACTTGCCTTTTATTCCCTGAAACTTGAACGATTTTATTTACAATTTTGACTTTGTACGGTTTCTTCTTTCAATGTCCATGTGGATTCTTCAAGCTAATAGATCGAGATATGTTCGTATTAAATTAAAAGTATTAAGAGATATTGTACAAGTAAAAATAAATAAATTCTAGTCAATATATAGTCAACTAGATAAAAAAGACTTCATATTCTTTTCCAAATATCTATATTGGTTATACAATAATGTTAACAATCATGTAACAGTGCTTTAGTTAGTCAACGATGTCTCAATAAGAAATAAATGAATTGACAATAGTACCAATAGAAAAAGAAATATATCAGAAATAATAATTATAAAATTATTTTGGGGAAAAACTAAATTTACATATTGAAGATGACGTGTCATGACACGTGTATCAGTTAAATGGTTAAAGCATTATAATCAGCCACGAGGCACGAGCAATAACAGATACGGAAGAAGAAACTTAAAGAGACACAAGTTGTTATTCAAATTACACGAGGCGCGTACCTATTCAAGTCATATAAAGCTTTTGAGGATCAGAAGGAATTAAAGGAATGAATCTGATAACACAGAAGAGGCCAAATTCAACGTTAAATACCAAATACGTTAGAGAATTTGTATTTAATGTAAATGATTCAGTAATGTTTCTTTTAATGTCATTTATTACTCATAATTGCCTCAGTAAGACAAATGCATTACACATTCTCCTAGAATCAACTATAAAAGAAGAAGGTCTGCACATTTGTAAGGACACAGAATACTATTGAGACACTACTGGAATATAATCTGATTTCTTTTCTTTATATTTGCTCTCAAAGTCTTTTCTTATTTTCTTTCTTGATTATCAGTACCCCGTATTCTTCTTAATTTCTAGCTTTGACCAAAGTATTAAGTTTTTTGGTTAAACAAATTGGTTCCGTTACCGGAAATCTGATAATCAATTTTCTTCTATTATGGCAAACAACAACAATAACAATAATAGTGAAAACACCTTGGGAAACCATGAAAATCAAATCCGGCAAGATCAAGGAGATTTACAAAACATTAACTTGCTTCCTCCCCCCCCCCCCCAGGATTCACCACAACCATCTCGTGAAGGCACTCCTGCTCCTGAGTCTCGTGCTGGTAAACAGGAGCAATCTGAACATTTTGTAGGGGCAGATGAAGGTTTACAAAAAGTAATTGATGCACGAGTTAGCAAATCTCTTCAGGCTATAGTTGGTCGATTACCTGTTGCATAGCCCACACTTACAGCTAATAATAATACATTGGAGAATTCTTGTTCTGGGCTTGTTAATTCTGAAAATGGAGGAACCCCGGAGGGAGAACCAGGTAATTCAACGACTTCTTATTTGAAAATTTTGTTTTTAACCTTGCAGAAATAGCTCAAGGAACAGAATGACCGTATAGAGCAAATCCCTGGAATTTTGCCTGTAATCAAAGGAGTGGATGTGGATAAATACTCACAACAACTTTGGAAACCAAGTTCTTCTCCCTTCCAATCCCTAAAAAGTTCAAAATGCCTGACATCTCAAAGTACGTTAGCACAACAGACCCACGTGATCATGTAACTGCATTCACAAGAGGTGTAAAGGGAAACGACTTGACCAAGCAAGAAATCGAATCAGTACTGGACAAGAAATTTGGAGAAACACTCACCAAGGGTGCATTAACCTGGTATTCTCTTTTACTTAAAAATTCTATAAATTCTTTTGCTGAGCTTGTAGATTCTTTCTTTGAAGCACACTCGGGATCTCAAAAGATTGAGAAAAGAATGGAGGATATCTTCAAAATCAAACAAGGAGATTGAGAGTTACTCAGAAATTTTGTTGATAGATTCCAATGAGAAAGAATGACTTTGCCCCAGTGTACCTGATAATTATGGTGCAATAGCTTCTGCAAGCAACTTAAATGACAAAAGTTTAGAAGTCACGAGAAGACTTAAGGAAATCCTTTGAGAATTCGCAACTATAACGTGGAATGATATTTATAACATGTATAGCACGAAGCTGCGGATTGAAGAGGATATAGTTCAAAGATTCCAGAAAGAGGAAAAAGTAAGTACGAGACATGCTGAAAGTGAAAGAAGATCCAGTAAACACAGGTACGAGCCATACATGGGACCTGTAGGAAAAGACTCACCTTCAAGATCAAATAATTAAAGATACGATCACAAATCTAGAAACAATGATTCTAGTTCTTCCCCAAGATTTAGAAACGAGTGAAACAGACAAGAGTTACGAGATGATGGCAAAAGTTTAAATGCGAGATTCGGTGGTTATAATTTCAATATCACTACCTCCGAGCCAGTAGCTGTTTTGAGAAGCATGGGGGATAAGGTCCGATAGCCAAAAGAGATGAGGTCAAATCCGAACCGACGTACCCTGACCATTGCTATGAATTTCATAATGATCATGGCCATAAAACATCTGAGTGCATATTTTTACAAAGTGAAGTTGATCATTTATTGAAGAAAGGGTGTCTCACTGAGTCGTTCAGTGAAAAGGGCAAGGAAGCTTACATGAGAAACATTCAAGTGCCTCCAAAACCACCATCTCCCAAAAGAACCATCAACGTCATAAGCGAGGGAAAAGCTATCAATGGTGTAATTTATAAAACATCTAATAAAGTTTCTTAAGTCACTATCACCCACGGGAAGCGGGTACGACATGTCTTGGAAGAAAGTATTACCTTTGACGATGCTGATGCAGATGGCATAATAACTCCACATAATGACACACTAGTATATCTTTACTTGTGTTCGATACTAATGTGAAACGCGTTTTGATTGATGCAGGGAGTTTTGTAAATATTATCCTATTAAAGGTTTTGCGTGAAATGCAAGCTGAGGAAAAAATAATTCCAAAGACGCATACCTTGTGTGGATTCGATAATTCTAGCGTGGTAACAAAAGGAGAGGTAATCTTAACAACTTTTGTAGAAGGTGTTACTGAAGAGAATAAATTTCAAGTGGTAGATATGGAAATGACTTATAACATAATCCTATGAAGACCATGGATCCATGAAATGGATGTTGTTCCATCAACTCTACATCAAGTTATTACATTTCCATCACCTTGGGGAATTTTCCAAATTCGTGGAGATCAACATGCAGCCAGGAGTGTTAATGTTGTGATAGATGCGAACACTGTAAATAAAGAAAAATTGCAATCACAGAGAACAGTTGAGGACATCACAATTCAAACCTCAATTGAACAGGAACGAATAGATATAGATTCGAGACCTGACACAATTCAAGAGCCAGAAGAAAACAAAAATATTAAAAAGAATGAAGAGTTGGAAGTTGTTATATTATTTGGACAATGGCCCGATCAGAAGGTTTACGTTAGAGAAAACCTTAAACCAGACATGAGAGGTATGATACTTGAATTTTTAAAATTGGAGTGTTTTGCCTGGTCAGATGTTGATATAATAGGTATACCACCGGAGGTAATCACCCACAAGTTAAATGAGGACCCATTGTATACACCAATAAAGCAAAAGAAAAGAAAGCAAGGAGCTTTCAAAAATCAAGTGATTCAAGATGAGGTTCAAAAATTGTTAAAAATCGGGTCTATCCATGAGGCAAAGTATCCTAATTAGTTAGCTAACATAGTGGTGGTGCCTAAAAAGAATGACAAGTGACGAGTTTTTGTAGATTATACAGATCTCAATAAAGCTTGCCCAAAAAATTCTTTCCCTTTACCCTATATAGATCAGTTAATTGATGCTACTGCATGGCATGAATTATTAAGTTTTTTAGATGCATATTCAGGTTACAATCAAATCAAAATGGATTCAAATGATGAAGAGAAAACCTCTTTCATCACAGACAGGGGTACATACTGTTATAAAGTAATGCTCTTTGGTCTCAAAAATGCAGGGGCAACCTATCAAAGGTTGGTTACAAAAATGTTCCAGGAACATTTAGGAAAAAGCATGGAGGTATACATAGACGAAATGCTCATCAAAACTCAGCATTCCCATGATCATATCTCTCATTTATCTATTACATTTCAAATTTTGCCAAATTTAATATGAAACTCAATCCATAAAAATGCACATTCGGGGTCGCATCAGGTAAGTTTTTGGGTTTTCTTGTTTCTAACTGTGATATTAAGGTAAACTCTTCACAGATCAAAGCAGGAGAGGAAATCCCTTACGTGCTTACAAGTAAAAAGAAGTCCAAAGACTAACGGGAGAATTGCAGCTTTGGGGAGGTTCATTTCCAAATATTCAGAAAGGTGTTTCAAATTTTTCTCATCACTCAAAAAGTAAGATCATTTCGAATGGAACGAAGAATGTCAACAAGCACTTATAAATTTGAAAGCGTATTTGTCAAATATACCATTGTTGGCAAAACCAAAGGCAAGGGAAAGATTATTTGTCTTGCCATATCAGATGTTGCAGTAAGTGTTGTTTTAGTCCGCGAGGACAAAGTAATCAATCCCCTATCTATTATGTTAGTACGTTTTTGTTAGATGTAGAAACCCGGTATCCACAATTAGAAAAAACTAGCACTTGCTTTAGTCATGACATCTAGAAAATTAAGACCTTACTTTCAATGTCACCCCATTGCTGTAGTAACTGTTTTCCCATTACGTAACATTTTGCATAAGCATGAATTATCAGGGAGGTTAGCAAAATGGACTATTGAATTAAGTGAATACAAAATCACTTATCAACATAGAACTGCTATAAAATCTCAAGTATTAGCTGATTTTGTGGCTGACTTTAGCCAAGGGATGCAATTAGAAGCTTAAAAAGAGTTACAAGTATTTAATGGTGCCAACCCGGGGACTTGGATTTTATTTACTGATGGTTCATCTAATAAAAATGTGCGGGTCTAGGAATCGTTCTTGTACCAACTACAGGCGAAACCATTAGGCAAGCTATAAAATGTCATTATGTAACTAACAATGAAACAGAGTATGAAGCTGTGATTGCAGGTCTAGAACTGGCACGAGAAATCGACATAGCCCAAATTATTATTAAAAGTGATTCGCAACTCGTGGTTAATCAAATAATGGGGACTTACACAACAGGGAGGCAAAAATGCAGCAGTACTTAGAAAGAGTACGTGAATTGATAAGACAATTCCAAAACTTGAAGGTTGTACAATACCAAGAGATGAAAATGTTGAAGCATATGCTTTGGTCAATCTCGCGTCTGCAGGTGACGTGCAAACGATACAAATGCTTCACTTTTTCATTTATTCCATTCTGTTCTCGAACCTGATAAGAATGAGGTAAATTTCAATAATTTAACTTGGGATTAGAGAAACGAAATTGTTGCTTTTCTGCAATACGAGACCGTACCTAATGACAAAAGAAAAGCTCATGCACTCCATAAAAAGGTTGCTCGTTACTATTTACATCAAGGAAATCTTTATTGAAAAATATTTGGTGGACCTTTAGAAAGGTGTCAATGGTTTATGGTGCTGAAGCCTTAATTCCAGTTGAAATAGGAGAACCGAGCACACAGTTCATTTAAGCAACGGAGGAATCAAATAATGAGAGATGTGAGTTAACCTTGATTTACTCGAGGGAAGAAGAGAAGCCATACTCATAAGAATGGCAGCACAAAAGCAAGTCATTGAAAGATACTATAACCGGAAAGCACGCCTCATATTCTTCAAACTTGGGGACTTCGTGCTTTAAAAGGTTTTCAGTCTACAAAAATTGCTAATTCAGAAAAGCTAAGTCCAACCATGGAAGGACACTACAGAGTTTGTAATATTGCAAGAAAAGGAGCATATGAGTTGGATACAATGGATGGGAAAGCTCTACCTTCACATTGGAACGATGTCCATCTGAAGAGATATTACTTCTGAGAGAATACCCACGGTCAGGTATCACTATGTTAAATTTGTATTTTTGAATTATTAAAATTTACTAACAATTTTAGATGCTAGTCAAAACACTAACCCGTACTAAATGATGAGTTACGACCTGTATGGAAAATGGAATATACAAAAATTCCTTGCCCAGGGTTATAATTATTCTGATAGAGACACAAACGGGTTAAGAAGTCTTCATCTAAAAGTGCATTCCTGAGTCCCGTATGTTTTTCCTTTTCATGAAAAGGACAAAGTGCAAGAAATTAACAAGTGCATGACGTCTCATACTTCAACGCTCAAATACTTGGGGGACTACAAAATATACACAGATACGCGTGGAAAATACTTGTGGAATATCAAGCAAGATTTAAAGGAAAGATCAAAGCTTTGAGATAGCAAGTGCATGACAAATGAAAACGTAACATTCATCATAGTTATCCTTCCCATCAAAATACTCATCATAGTGTTCTTTTCCTTGAAGAACAATGAAGTCACTTCTAAAACCCTTCTTAATGTTTCGAAGATGAAGAGATCTGATGTATCCTAGAAATAGTTAGGGTAAAGACTATGTATCAAAACTGCTTATAAAAAGAAAACCCAGTTTCCATTGTTCTTCTTTTGTAAAAATGTGTTACCAGAAAAACAGTTATGAGAAAGCTATAGATGTAATTTAAATACGTGTAAAGTTTTATTCGAAAATTTGTCAAGATTCATAAATAAAAACCTGTCGAAATTATTTTAAACAAAACATGTGTTCCTATTTCTTTCATTGTATTACAACACTATTATAAAGTTGAGACGTCTTCTTCATTAAGTGTCGATATATAAAAGGACCTTCTTTTATAAAACTCATGTTAATAAGTCATGAGGTTAATCATAAAGTATTTTGAAAGGATAAAAATGAAAAATTATTCTCTAAGTCCTTAAGTATGAAAAGGCAAGAATAAAACATATAGAAGTACTGAAAAACTTCTCAATATAGTTAAAAAGACTAAGTATAGTCTTAGTCATCGAAATGTTTATACAAGTGCCCCATTACGATAACTGGGGACTTTTTCCAACATCCCTTAAAAACTAACTAAGGGACAAAACCATCATTCATCAAAAAAGAAATAAAAACAAGTTAAGAGACATAAACTGATCACTGAGAGGTTGGAGCATCAGAAGCTGCGATAGTAGCTTCACTTTGAGGAACAATCATAGGCATGGTATCAACTTCTGAAGGGGCAGTAATAGGTGCAGTGTCAGCTTGACTTGAAGTAGTAGGTTCAACGATGGGAGACAGAGTCATGGAAGGTTCGGCTTCGGCTAACTGAGTCAGAGAAGTTTCACCCTCGGGAGCTTGAGGCACAACATCAACTTCAAGAGCTACAACCATGGCTTTTTCATTTGCAGGTTCTTCTGCCACGGGAGCCTCAATTGCTGGAGAAGGGAAGTCAAGTGGTTGTTGAGTTTTTTCAATAACATCTAAAACTTTGGCCAATTCGGAATCTAAATCAAAGTTTTCTTGGCTGGCCTCAGTTAAAGCATCACAACGAGAGTTCAGAAAATCCCAACTCACCTCCATATCCAACTTCTCTTCAAGAAGTTCATAGTCTCTCTCCCACACAGCAAGCTCACTCCTTAGCTCTTCATTTTCAGCTAAAGTGGAATCAACAGAAGCTTGGAGGGAGGCATGAGAACTCTCTAAAGCACGTACTTTATTAGAAGAGATTCTTAAATAACCTTGAGCTTGAGTCAAGCTTTGTACCAACTCTCCTGCATAATCTTCTTTTTTTCTCAAAAGTGCTTTAAGTTCTTTAATATCTTCACTTGACTTTTACAATTGTTCTGATAAGGAACACTCAAGGCGCTCCTTATCCTTCTTAGCTTGGCTTGGCAACCGTTAACTCAGAGGTCAGTGCCCATATCTGCCGCTCCAGATTGTCTCTACTTACCTGCAACTCTTCTATAGTTCCTTGAGCATTTTCTAACCTCTCCTTCCAATTAGCTCTTCGAAATGAGCTCCCTTAGCTACCCTCTCGGCCTCGAGAATATATTTCTCAAACTCACGGGATTTCTTTTCAAGAAGGGAAATTTTTCCCATCAATTCCGTGATAATGAGGTTAGCCTACAATGACAAATCATGAAAGTAAGAATCTAGAGATAAAAAACTTGTAAGTAAATAAAGGAAAAATACCTTTAAAGTAGAAGGAACTATGTCATTCAATAAGGTTAAGCATATGTGGCTGTTCATTTTCTCATTTTCAGTGTCGCCAATCAAAAGTCCGAGCTAAACATCTACTCGGTCAGATTTCCTTAGAAGACTATTATTGGCAGGAAATTTAATTGTCACGCTCCTCATAGCCATACTTCTACTAGTGGAACCCTTTTCTGTATGATGAACAATGAAAGGGGGAACTATGGAAGGAGGAGCGGTGGAAGAAGTGAAAATAGCAAGGGTCAAAGTTGAAGCAGTAGAAATAGGTAAGGGAGCTGGAGCAGATACAGTGGGCAAAGAAGCACTTGTAGGTAAGGGAGAAATAAAAGGAACGGAAAAAGAGGAAAGAGGAGGTTCATATAAGATCGGACCTAACTCACCACTTTCAAAACCACTAATGAAGAGACATTGAATAGACTCATTAGTGTCCTTGGGGATGGTCTCGTCATTAGAAAGAAGGTGAACATGTTCGTTCAAAGAGGCACTGGTAGGAGAAACTTCAGCCTCATCTTCAGAAATGATGTGTTTAGCTCTTGGCCTAGCTATCAAAGAGCTATCTTCATCTTCATCTTCCTCAGAATCCTCTTCAACAACTTTCCTCTTTGACAGCGTAGCTTGAGTTCTCTCCAAAGAGAGTGGAGTTCCAGAAGAGGCTTGAGTAGCGATAGCCATTTCATCTATCATTTCTCGAATAGCAAATCCTGGTAAAAAGAACGATAGAAGATTAAAAGTAGAGAAGAAGGAATTTAACGTATGGAAAAGCATAAAAAATGCATATCGTGAGTTTTTACTTTCCAACCATAGTGATTGTAAATGGACTTCCAGGTTCTCGCCTCCATAGGCACGGCTTTCAAAATCGATCTACCCAACCACGAAAATTAGGAACGGTTTCCACAACTCCTATGGTTGCTATAAAAAAAGCAAAAAGGAATGAAATTAGAGAATGTGTTAAGATTCTTAAAAAGAGGTGTAGAAAAGAAGAAAGACCTACGTGCAAGGTTCCACTCTTAAGAAAGAGAATATTTTTTCACCCCCCAAATCAACCGTGGGTACTGCAACAAAACGAGTATACCAGCCACAATCTTTGTCATCTTCAGGACTTACCAAGACCCTTTTTCTCCTTGTAGCTAAAGTAAATACACTATTGCGAAATAACTTGGGGGAGTAAAGGTGAATAAGATGAGGGAAGGTAAAATCAACATCAGCCGTAACAGAAAAATACCTTAAACAAGCCATTTTTCTCCAAACAAGTGGGCCAATTTATCCCAAACAAATTTTGAAAAAATGGCAAAAATCAAGTATTACTGGGTTAATAGCAGGAATAAATCCCAAAGTGAAGGGATAAGTATAAACAAAAGTAAATCCAGTCCTATAGGAAGATATTCTTTGGTTTGTATTAAGAATTGCTATATGAAGATCACTTCTCCAATGTCAAACTCTTTGAACAATAGGGATCAAAAGTTCAGTAATCAAAGAGGGATAAGTGTCAGCACTTTCTAAATTAACAACTTGTTTACGAAGAGATTCTCTATCATGCTCAAAAGATAGATCATTAGGAACTATCTCCTCAACTAAAGGTTCATGAAGAGGCTCTGAAGATTCTTTGCTTTTATAAGAGGATCCTAGGTGAAATAACCTCTAGTTCTAGAAACAATTCCATAACTAGAAGAAGGTGGAGTGGAACCAGAGCTACCACCACGAACATACCTCATGTTTTAAACGTCAATACCCCACAAGAGGGGGGTAATTTGTGTGGTACCTAATTTTGCTTTAGAAGAACAAGGTTCTTATAAGTGTTCTAACTACAGCAGTTTGCAGAATAATAAATACTAAAAGTACAGTGCACAGAGATTTTTACGTAGAAAACACCTAGCTCAAAAGGTGAAAAACCCACGACCTACTACTCAGTAGGATTTTCCCAAATTCCACTAAAAACACTAAGCCAAAAACAACATTTATAAAATACTTTGTAAACATATGGATTAACAATAATCCCAGTGTGGCACACAGTCTCAACTGTTGCAATACTTTCAAGTTAACACTAACTTGAATACTCAAAGTAGCTAATACAATTGCTTCTAAATAAGATGAAAAGTACAATATGAACGACCTACGACAATTGAACTAGAATAAGAATAAACAAAATGGAACTGGTTCTTCTATCTCGTTCAAGTAGCTTTAGGCGTGCATACTTATATCTCACATATATTGCTTACAAAAATAGACTTGCTCTTTTGTTCTCAATTATGCTTTACTTCTGCATCTGTGCATTACCTGTAAAAGAGAACGACTTGGTTATTTAATAGATTTTCAGTTAGAGTTTAATTGAGACTCCAATGCTAATCCTTAGTCGATTTGATTCCTTATCCAATACAAACTCAGACTCTTATCCTAGCTTAGGATTGTGTTCTCTTCTCATAAGAAGACCGTCCTCCTTAGAACTCAATGCAATCTTTTCGATCAGTTCAGAAGATATTTGTTGCGTGGTCTTGAATACATATATTCCTCACATGCCTCCCATGTGCAATGATTATGACAAACTATGTCTCCCAAGATGGAACAAGCCCATCCTTGAGTTCATTTGGCAATATTCAAAACTTTAACTGAACATGGGCCAATAAATTCCCCCTTTTTGATGATGACAAGCTATGTGCTTTTTCTGATCAGACAACCTGTGGAACATAGCTGAAATATCAATACTTAAAATCTTTAACTTATCGTTAAGGGCCAGATTTAATTAGGTCATAAACATCACATGTTCAGATAATAGATTTAAGCACAATATCTTCCCCCTTTTGGCATCATCGAAAAGTTGCATAAATAATGTGAATCCCAGAAAGTTAGTTAGTACTCATGGCCGCTGGGGCAACTACAAGTGAAATCATGCTTTAGTTAATCAAAAATCAACTTATCAAAAATAACTATTAAGAGCGTAATTAACAAAAAGCAAGGAAGCTGCATTCATTGATAAGTGATGCTTCTAAATTGCAATCCACAAAAATAAAAAGAAAACTACCCACCATGAGCAAAAGCAAAAAGGTAACAAACAGATAAGATTCCTAATCTGGGTCACTGAAGGGGGTTCTAGACTGGTTCACACAAGACATGACACCTAAGGCTTAGAAGAGATGGAGGGTTGGGTTTGTAGCAGATTGAGCATTTGCTGAAGCGTTCCTTCATTTTTCTCCTTCTCCTATGAAAGTTCAGCTCTCAACCCATTTCTTTCTTCCTCCAATTCAAATATTCTAGCTTGAAGCCTTGTTATCTCAGCATCCTTTGTCCCAACCTCCTGAACCAAGTCTCTAACCTTGCTGTTCACAAGAGTCTTCACTGATAAACCAGGTTCAACTAGGACAGTACTGAGCAAATAATCACAAGCTTGGAGGGTTTTGATGCCAAAGTGCTCTTTGAAGGAAGCTATTTCCCACTTCTTCGATGGAACATTCAGCCTTTCAAGCACACTTCTCAGAATAAATCTATAGGAATGACATAGACATTTGATCCATTTATTACCCTTTCCATCAACTCCACAATGAAGGCATGCCAATTAATCTTCTTTCCTTCATTTAGGTACTGCATGAGGACCAAGTCCATATAGTTAGCTGTATGCCTCCTCTCCTGTCTGAGAAGAAGACATTTGTTTACAAACTCAAAGAGCACTTTATGCTCTAGCCTCATTTCACTTTTCTGAACAGCCCTTGTCTCAAGCACATCCTCATCAGATTTGGTGTCACAAAAGTTTCTAGTGATTTGAAGATCAGTAGGCAATCCATCTAGACAAGGCCATCTTTGCCTTGTACAATCATCATATCCCTCACTAGGGATGTCCAGAATTTTGCAACGCTTGGCAGCATTAAACTTCACCTTCACTCCTTTCACTGTGCTAGTTACCAATCCATTTTTCACTGTTCCATTTGCCATGAACTCAACAAGTTCTTTCCTGGCCAATTTACCATCCATCTGAAGGACCATGTCCTTCCACCCCTGTGCTTCTAGTGCAATCACAAGTCTCATCATGCCTGGCTACTCCAGGTCTTTGAGCAATCTTCCGTTCAAGATTTTCCTCTTGCCAAACATGGCATACCTATTATGTTCTTGTTCACACTCATCATCTTCTTCTTCGTCACCACTCCACTCATCTTCCTCTTCTTCAGTTATCTTCACTTGTTTACCCTTTTTAGCTGACCTAGTTCTCTTGGCTAGAGAGGCTTCAGCATGTACAGATTTAGAAGGCTTCCTAGCAGAAGACCTGGTTCCCTTTGATTTGACAGTGGGAACTTCTACAGTAGTACCCCTCTTTTGATGGACCAGCTCAATCTCTTCCTCCTCTTCTTCAACAACAACCTCAGAACTTTCACCTATTTTTGCTTTCCATTTCTCTTTCCTCTTTCTCTTACTCTCCTCTAGAGCTTTCTGCAATTCTGCTTCTCTCTCCCTAACTCTACTTCTTGTGGTTCTAACCTTAGGAGCAGGCTTGACTGATGAAGTTTTACTTTTGTTGGTTAATTTCGACGCAGCATAGGTCCTTTGTGAGGATTCCTTGCATTTTTTGGGTCATAGCTAGCCCCAACTTTCTTCAGCATATCCACCAAAGTTTCTTCTGCGGATGAACCAGGTTCATCTTGTTGTTCACTCAGATTAACTAAGCCCTCAGCAACTTCTCCTGAGCCACTTTCCCATGACTTTGAGCCTCCCTTTTCCCACTACCATATATAGCTAACACTTCCTTCTTATTTTTCTTCCTCATTTTCCCAGACTCAGCCCCATCAACATCCTTAGCAGCCCTTATCAGAACAAACCTATTTCCTCCCTCTGAACTACATCAGAAAAATACAAAACATGAGTTTACCTCTCGTTGGGTTTCTTGAGCTTTGGCATTTTCAGAAGACCCAGGTGCATCTCCTTCATTGATAGAGATGTAGTCATCAGATTCAGAATATTAGTCAGTCTCTTCTGTTGGATATTCTTTTCTTTGATTGGCCTACAATCTCTCATTTAGAGCTTTCCTCAAAGGACCAGAAGCAACAGTTTTTCTTGCTAGCATTTTTCGACGACAGAATCTAGGTTTTGGGGTTTCAACTGGTGGTGTGGAAGATGAGGTGGTGTTAGGTGAGACTGGTGGTGGAGTTCCAAGATTGTCTTGGGAATTTGTCATGGTGGAGAATTTATGGAAATCTTAGGAGAATTTTGGAGAATTTTGGAGAAAAGAATGGATTATCAGAGGTCTGAAGAATGACGGTTATGAGTGATTTAAGGGTTTTTAAAGAGGGGTTATGATTAGATCAGTAACAACAACTTTTTAGAGGTCTATTAGAAGTCTAATAAATTGAGAATTTCGGTCTCCCTAGTGATTAATAAGGATCGCTAATATTTAGGAAAAATATCCGTTATTTCTAGACTTCTAGTTTCAATGAAATTGGTTCATTTTGCCCAACGGATAGAGTTTTTTGGACGTTTGATATATCTAGGACTCTTGCTCATGATTGGTAAAATAATTTTTATAATCATGCAAAGTATAGAAAAATACTTGAACTTTTTCATGAACATATATTGATCAACCAGGTTCTTCAAGTGAAACTTCTCTTGATTATGCCTCAAATGTCAGAATAGAAAATTTGTAAGAGATTAGTGAGTCATATAAACACATGTCACAAGAGCATACTATTTAAAGTATGAGAAGGAGTAGGAATTAGTCTAGATATTTACATGAATTAAGAACACCTAACAAAAAAAAATTCATTTTAAATTTTTTTTTTCATTTTTCGTTGTGCAATCTGAACTGGACCTTTTAGGTGATCTTAATCATCCCTAATTCCAACCTGTTCCTTTCAAAGTTTTCTCTACTTAGTGCCTTAGTGAAGATATCAGGTATTTTTTGTCAGTGGCACAAAGTTCTATGGAGATTAACCATTTCTCATAGTTATCTCTTAAGAAGTGGTGTCTAACATCTATGTGCTTAGTCCTTTTATGATGAACATAGTTCTTTGTCATACTAATTGCACTAGTGTTATCAAAGAATATTGGTATGCATCCCACTTCAATTCCAAAGCCTACCAGTTGTTGCTTAATCCATAGTAATTGAGCACAACATGTAGCAGCAACAACAACATATTCAGCTTCAGCAATAGAGAGAGCCACTTTCTGCTTTTTGGTAGCCCATGATACAAGACAAGACCCTAGGAAGTGTGCCATACCTGAAGTACTCTTCCTATCCACTAGGAAACATGCATAGTCAGCATCAGCATATCCAATTAAGTCAAATTACTACCTTTGGGATACCATAGATACATATCAGTTGTGCCTTTAAAGTATCTCAATATTCTTTTGACAACTGTCAAATGTGACTCCTTTGGATTTTCCTGGAAACGATTACAAAGTCCTACACTGAAAACAATGTCAGGTCTGCTGGCAATAAGATACAAAAGTGAACCAATCATACCCCTATACAACTTTTGATCAACTGATGAACCAGGTTCATCAATATCTAATTTTGTGGCAATTGCAATAGGTATATCTATTTATTTGGATTCTTCCATTTTAAATTTCTTAATTAGTTCTTTTGTGTACTTCTGTTGGTGGATCATAGTACCATTTGTACTTTTTTTTATCTGTAGACCCAAGAAGAAGTTGAGTTCACCCATCATACTCATTTCAAACTCACTGCCCATTAGTTTTGCAAACTCCTTAATCAACCTATCAGTAGTGGCCCCAAATATTATATCGTCAACACATATTTGTATAACAAGAAGATCTTTACCTTTTTCCCTTAGGAACAAAGTGCTGTCAAATTTACCTCTCTTGTACCCATGCTCCAGTAGGAATTTTGAAAATCTTTCATACCAAGCTCTACGGGCCTACTTGAGACCATATAGGGCTTTAACTAGCTTGTACACATGCTCAGGACACTCCTTGCTTTCAAATCCTGGAGGTTGTTTAACAAACACTTCTTCCTTGAGGTAGCCATTTAGGAAGGCACTTTTGACATCCATCTCATGAAGAGTGAATTCTATATGTGCTACAAAGACTATGAGAAGTCTAATTGCTTTAAGTCTTGCTACTGGAGCAAAAGTCTCATCATAGTCAATACCTTCCTCTTGACTATAACCTTGGACCACCAACCTTACCTTGTTTCTAGTAACTGTTCTATATTCATCTAGTTTGTTCTTGAAGACCCATTTTTTTCCATTGACTGATCTGTCCTTGGGTCTTGGAACCAAATTCCAGACTTGACTTCTCTCAAAGTGATTCAATTCATCATGCATAGCATTTGACCCAATATGCATCCTGCAAAGCCTCAACAATATTTTGGGGTTCAACGATGGATAGAAAGGCATCAAATGCACATAGGTTCTTCAGTTGAGATCTAGTTTTGACTCCAGATATTGGATCATTGATGATGTTCTCAACAGGATGAGAACTCAGGTACTTGTAAGATTTCCCCACCAGCTCGTCCCTGCTAGATGCTTCTTCATTGTTATACTTCAGAGGAACAGGTTCAGGTGTAGGTTCCTTTAGAGAAATTTGTTCAATTTCTCTCAGATTGGTTCCCCATGTCAGGTTGCCCTAGGTGGAAAAACCTGTTACATTATCTGTTCCTTCTTTTGATGCCACCTTGACTTGTGTTGTGGCTTCAGTCAATTGTCTCACCAGTCGGATGGCTTCATCTTCATGTTCCTGTCTCTCAGAAAGAATGTTAGATTCATCAAATACAACATGTACACTTTCTTCTACACACACAGTTATTTTATTAAACATTTTATATGCTTTTCTATGTGAAGAATACTCCCTCATCACTTCTGGGATCAAACTTACCTAGGGAGTCTTTGCCATTATTGTGCACATAGCACTTGCAACCAAAAGCCCTAAGATGGGATATGTTTGGTTTTATCCCTTTAGGTAACTCATATGGAGTTTTCTATACAAGAGGTCTAGTCATGCATCTATTTATTATATAACATGCAGTGTTTATAGCCTCTGCCGGAAGCTGTGAGGTAGTTTACTGGAAAGAAGCATGGTCATTGCCATATCCTCACGGGTCCTGTTCTTCTCTCAACTACCCTATGAAGGGTCCTAGGAGCAGAGAAATTATGATCTATTCCATTTTCATCACAGAATTCACTAAACTTTGCATTTTTAAATTCAGTTCCATGATCAAACCTAATGATTGCAAGTTGATTTCATAACTATTTCTGGATTTTTCTAACAAAAGCAGTGAACATTTTAAGTGCTTCATCTTTAGAGGTTAGAAAAAACACCCAGGTAAATCTAGAATAATCATCAACAAGCACCATTACATACTTTTTACCACCTCTGCTCATGGCTCTTATTGGACCACATAGATCCATATGAACCAATTCAAACGTCTTGGATGTACCATTTTCTTGGGTTTGAATGATGACCTTAACTATTTCCCGCCTTGCACATGCCTCACAAACTTTGTCTTCCTTAAAAGTGATATTAGGTAACCCTATCACCAAGTCTTTGGATACTAATTTGTTCAATTGATTTAGACTGGCATAGCCTAGTCTTTGTGCCAAATGAGGGGATCAATAATTAACACACTTAAGCAAGTGAGTTCATTTTCAGAGAGAGTTGACAAATCTACAATGTAAATATTGTTAACACTCCTTCCCTATAAAATAATGTTGTTAGTAGTAAGGCTAATCACAAAATATTTTGTGGAAGTAAAAGCCACAAGATTACCTCTGTCATAAAGTTGTGACACACTTATTAGGCTATATTTTAAGCCATATATCAAATAGACATTTTCAATGGAATGAGAGTCCGTCTTTCCTACCTTTCCAACTCCAATGATCTCACCTTTCTTTCCATTTCCAAAGGAGAAATTACCTCCTTTTAGGTTCTCAAGGGAAAGGAATTGGTCCTTGTTACCAGTCATATGTTTTGAGCAGCCACTATCCATGTACCATATTTGGCTACTCCCTTCACTTGGACCTGCAAAATGAAATAATGGGTTAGTCTCAGGAACCCAAACTAGTTTGGGTCCCTTTCTATGGGCAAAAGGATGAATTAATTTTTTCTTTGCCTAACCAGGCAGTTTGTGTTTTTCTTGGACAAAAGCTTTGTTCTTTTGATTGGCCTTCTCTTTTGCATCATATTCATTTTTGTAATGGCCAGTATTAACACAATGTGTGCAAATCTTATTTTCAGGAAATGTGAGGTACTTGTTTTTGGGATCCCATTTTGGAGCTTGTGTCCCAAATCCAAGTCCTCTCTTATTGCTGCTGTGATGTTTTTGCAACCAGGAGAGTGCATCGAAAGCCTTGTTCCATTTGTATGTTCTGTCTAGTTCATGCTTCACCTTTCCTAAATCTTCTTTTAGGACCTTAATCAATTCATCCTTCTTGTATAGTTCATCTTTCATTTTTCCTAGATTTTCTTCTAGGGTGAGAAATGATTGATCAACCTATTTCTTTCCTGTCCCTAATTTCAGTTTAATATTTTCAGATATAAGTTCTAGGACATTATTTTTGTGTTGATGAACCTGGTTCTTCAACTCAATATTTATATTGTCACTCTCATCATCCCTAGACTCTAACCTTTTACATTTTGCTTCTAGGTTGACACATTCCCTAGACACAACATTCTTCTCACTGTTTATTATTTCAACCTCATCAATGAAGTCCATAGCTCAGCCAACTTTTCTTTAGACAAAAATGTAATCTTTTCTTTGAGATGTAGGATACTTACCTCCTGTTCATCCTCTGATTCTCCAATGGCCATAAGAGCTTTCTCATTGTCAGCTTCATCTTATGAGTCCTCATCTGAGGTTTCTCCCTATGCAGCAACCATGGCTTTAGTTGAACCTTTGTTTCTTCTTGGTTGGACATGTTCCTTCTTCTTGTTTCTCCATTCAGCTCTTTCTTTCTTCCACTCATTCTCCCATTGTGGGCAGTTCTTGATCATGTGATCTGTCTTACCACATTTGTAGCAACCATCATTTGTATGCTTCTCAGGAGCCCTAGGTTTGTTGAATGTTGTTCCTCTAGAAGGACCCTTTCCTCTCATAAGATACTTTTTGAAATCTCTAGTAATCATAGCCATTTCATCATCTTCAAGATATGATCCTTCTGTGATTCTGAGAGCCAAACTTCTTTCTTTCTTTGGAGTATCCATCTTCATAGTCTGCCTTCTCAATTCAATGGCAGTAAGATTTCCAATAAGTTCATCCAATTTTAGGGTAGCAGTATTCTTGGATTCCTGAATAACTGTGATTTTGCTTTCCTAGGCAATTGGTAGAACTCTAGTCAAGATCTTCTCAACCTTGTCTTCTTCCACGATAATCCTTCTATGAGACTCAAGTTTATTTATCAATGTAGTGAACCTAGTGTACATCTCTTGGATGGTTTCTCCATCATTCATAGTGAAATTCTCATATTGAGAATATAGCAATGTTCCTCTTGATCTCTTCACTTGAGGTGTTCCCTCATGGGCCACTTGTAAACTGTCCCAAATTTCCTTGGCAGTGTTACAGCTTTGAATCCTGTTGTACTCATCTGGGCCAAGTCCACATACTAACCATTTCTTTGCCTTTGCATTCTTGTCCCACTTCTTTAAGTCTTCATCAGTGCAATCACCTCTTGTCTTTGGAACATCCAACCCTTCAGTAGTCTTCTTTGTTGTGGCTAAAGAACCATCAGTGATGATGTCCCAAAGCTCGTAGTCTTCACCCATGATGTGGTCTCTCATTCTATTTTCCACTAGAAGTAGTAGAGACCATTAAAAAGTGGAGGCCTAGTAGTGGATTGTCCTTCCCAGTTACCAGGTGGTGCACTCATGTTGATCTTCCCTAAGGTGTTAACCTCTTCAATGATAACCCGCTATGATACTAATTGATGTTTTAAAGGTCAATACCACACAAGAGGGGAGTAATTTATGTGGTGCCTAATTTTTGCTTTAGAAGAACAAGGTTCTTATAAGTGTTCTAACTACAGTAGTTTGCGGAATAATAAATACTGAAAGTAAAGTGCACAGAGATTTTTACGTGGAAAACACCTGGCTCAAAAGGTGAAAAAACCACGACCTACTACTTAGTAGGATTTTCCCAAAATCCACTAAAATCACTTAGCCAAAATAACATTTACAAAATACTTTGTAAACCTAAGGATTAACTTTAATCCTAGTATGGCACACAGCTTCAACAGTTGCGACACTTCTTTTTCAAGTTGACTCTAACTTGAATACTCAAAGTACCTAATACAATTGCTTCTAAATAAGCTGAAAGGTACAATATGAACCACCTACTACAATTGAACTAGAATAAGAATAATCACAATAGAACTGGATCTTCTATCTCGTTCAAGTAGCTTCAAGGCGTGCACACTTATGTCTCACATATATTGCTTGCAACAATAAACTTGCTCTTTTACTCTCAATTATGCTTTACTTTTGCGTATGTGCATTACCTGTAAAAGAAAACAACTTGGTTATTTAATAGATTTGTAGTTAGAGTTTGATCGAGACTCCAATGCTTATCCTTAGTCGATTTGAGTCCTTAACCAATACAAACTCCAACTCTTATCCTAGCTTAGAATTATGTTCTCTTCTCATAAGGATATTGTCCTCCTTAGAACTCAATGCAATCTTTTCGATCAGTTTGGACGATATTTGCTGCGTGATCTTCAATACATATCTTCCTCACGTGCCTCCCATGTGCAATGGTTATGACAAACTGTGTTTCCCAAGATGGACTAGGTCCATCCCTGAGTCCATTTGTCAATCTTCAAAACTTCAACTGAACTTGGGCAAACAAGACCCTAGAATACGAAGTCTACCTCCTCTACTCCTTCTGTATCTTACATGGGCATTGGGAAAGCTATCCAGAATTGAGACTCTTCTAGGGTTAGGGTTTGAAGATGACATGGTAAAAAGGACGAATTAAGGAAGAAGTAAATAAAGTTGAAAAGTAAAAGTACTTAGTAAAAATTGTATGAAGTAGAAGATAAAATAAAAAGGGTTGAATTTATGTATGAAAACAACCGTCAAAAGCAAGAAGTGTAATGATGGAAAGCCTACAATAAAGGCAACTATCTCTTTGTGAATAGTGGAGCCATAAAAGCCTTGAAAAAAGGCTGCAAAACTGCAGAACTAGTGGGAGAATGACACGCTACTAAAAGCATTAAATGGAAAAGACAATTGAAGCGTCAATGTTGTCATAAAGTTAATGACGGCAAATATTTCCTTTTAATGAGATCCACTTCCCAAATATTTAATTGATAAATAAATAAAAAGTGGGGGGACTATCTGTATTGGGAAAACACTGAATTTACATATTGAAGGTGATGTGTCGTGACACGTGTATCGGTCAAATGGTCAAAGCATTATAATTAGCCACGAGGCACGAGCAATAACAGATACGGGAGAAGAAACTTAAAGAGGCACGAGTTGTTATTCAAATAACACGAGGCTCGTACCTATTCAAGTCATTTAAAGCTCGAGGATCAGAATGAATTAAAGGAATGAATCTGATAACACAGAAGAGGCCAAATTCAACATTAAATGCCAAATACGTTAGAGAATTTATATTTAATGTAAATGATTGAGTAACGTTTCTTCTAATGTCATTTATTACTCACAATTGTCTCATTAAGACAAATGCATTACACATTCTCCTAGAATCAACTATAAAAAGAGAAGACCGGCACATATGTAAGAACACGGAATACTATTGAGACACTACTGTGATATAATCTGATTTCTTTGCTTTATATTTGCTCTCAAAATCTTTTCTTATTTTCTTTCTTGATTATCAGTAACATGTATTCTTCTTAATTTCTAGCTTTGACCAAAGTATCAGAGTTTTTGGTTAAACAAAAACATTAGCAACTTGTTTAGATACCTCTATCATTTAAATTAGATTAGATTGTTGAAAAGGTATTTTATTCATTTATGTACATTAGAACTTCAAATTCACATCTCCCTTATTTCTGGAATGTCCACCTTTTGCCTGTTAACATATATAGCGATTAACGAGTGTAAAGGATACTTTAGTCCCAATGAAAGTGAAGAAACAGAAAAAGATACACATCATACATATGTAGGGATGAGATATGAATAAGGATTCTGAGTAAAACTATAATAAGACATTGTCGTTAAGAATATGCTCCAGTTTGTGCTGAATTAATCCTGATACGACATTATTAAAAATTTGGTTGCTATTAGCATCATAACTGAAGTCGAGGAAAATACTCATAGCTAGTTCATTTTCTGGTCACTATATATAATTATAGTTTAAGTTGAATATACATATTCTTTATTGGTTAAGCAAAAACATTAGACTTTAGTATTATTATAACAATGAATTCCGTAATCATCCTGTTGTTATTGCTTCAAGTAAACGAGTTTTTCAATGGAGGTGTAACAAGCAGTTATATCAGAAATCCCGAACCCTCTATTGACATGCCAAAAGAATATTTTCCTCCATCTCATGGCTATAATTCGCCCGAGCAGGTTCAACTTGTTAATTTCTTGTCACCACTTGATTGTTTTCTTACATTTTATATTCAAACTCTTTGATCCGATTAATTCAAGTTCATATTTAGTAGAGTCCACTAAATAGGTAAAATGCTCCCGATTAATTCGAGTTTCACACCTAGTGGAGTCCATTAAAGGGGTTAAATGCTCCGTACAAGACTTCTGTTTAAGGGGCGAAGGGATCCCAACCAATCAATTTCATTGTCATAAGATACAACATACCTAGTACTCCCACAAGATGATTAGGTAATAATGTATAATTCTGTTTCCATAAACTGACATTTGAGTGGGTGAAAATGCAGGTTCATATAACACAAGGAGATTATGTAGGACGAAGTGTGATTGTTTCATGTGTAACTCCAGTAGAGAGTAAGTCAAAATTTGTGACATATTGGAAAGCAGGGGCTAAGCATCATCACAAACACAAGGCTCGTGCTAAGATTACGGCTTATAAATACTATAACTACACTTCAGGTTATATTCATCATTCCACAATCAAACGATAAAAGTATATATATAGCAGGACAAGAGGGGTTGCTCTGATGGTAAGCAACCCCCACTTCCAACCGAGAGGTTGTAAGTTCGAGTCTCCCCAAGAGCAAGGAGGGAAGTTCTTGGAGGGAAGGATGCCGGGTTTCTATTTGGAAACAGCCTCTCTACCCAAGGGTAGGGGTAAGGTCTGCGCACATACTACCCTCTCCAGACCCCATTAAGTGAGATATACTGGGTTGTTGTTGTTGTATACACACACACTAAATATGGCTGCCCGTGCACAGGTACATCAACACATCAAATGTAGGCTCTAAAATTCCATTCACTCTGCTGAACTATTTCTTTATGATTCAATACAATGAAGAAAAATTGCAAATGTCTCTATGATGCTCAGATGTGTCTTTCTCATCCAAACACACCCATGCTTGAATTGAATCATCACATTTGCCTTCCAAAAGGCCGAGGGATAATTTCAGAAATGCTCAGTTGAATAGTTTCATAGACTGAGAACCTAGCCCATCTGCTACAAATAAACGCATCAACCCCGTTGGGAGTGCTATCACTGAATTGGATATCAAGGATACCAAATCAGACCACTTTGTCTTGTCTCCTGGTGGGATATACCTAGCAATAAATAGAATCGAAAATCCCAGAAACACTTTCAGAAATGGGAACAGTTGAAGTTCTTCCCCTCACGTTCATAATATAGCCTGGTAGAAAAGCCTGTAATTGGCCACGTTTGGCTTGTGCCACTGTTCAAAGTCTTCCATAGTGTTTTTAATCAGTGATCAAAGTCTTCCTTATGACATCAATCACCACTGTTACTTCTGTCTTAGGCTGTATTCCTGGCGAGTAGTAGCATTTTTATAAATATACCTTTAAGTCCCACTATGGACCCATCAAAACAAAAAACTTCTGGCCATGTTTCTCACTTCCATGCCTACAGCTAGCTCAACACTCACCACCTAAGAAACCTCTCGTCACCAGACTGCACTGGATATCCAACAGTTAAAATTTTTTATTTTATTGAAATTGGTATAGGACATCAATGAGAAGCTCCAACGAACATAAAAAGCGGATGTAATGCAATAACCTTCAAGCAACAAAATATATGTTACGCCTTTTGTGAACACCAATACAAAATAAGGAAAAAGAGAGAACGAGCAATCTTCACCAGTAAAAATATAAAATTAAGCAAGAGTAATTGACGAAAGTAAGTTGTAGAGCCGAGCAAAGCTAAAACCAGAGAAGATGTTAGTGTTTGATTCAAATTTGTACAAATTTTTATACAAATTTCTGTAAGGACATTCAAATTTCTTGTTGAATGCAAAAGGAGGAAAATATGAGCTTTTCCAATAAAGAGAAAAGAAATCTATATGGCTCACATGATGATCCACCTCATTGATCTACCAAGTGCATTACCATATTGTTTATCCCTTCTCCCAAAATTTGAAAAAGCTAAAAAAACAAATAATGGAATGAAGAAAAAGAAGCTGGAAAATACCAGTAAAGTAATACAGTTTATAATGCACTCAACTTCTCCTTCACCATTTTACATCTACATTTAGCAGTTCTGCAAATCTAAATTTCTGAGGTAAAATATTAAATTCGTTTGTAATGGCACAACCCCATTAACATGAATTACTGTAATATTATCAATTATTTGATTCATCAAATAACATCTTTCTTGCAATTGGGGATTTTTACCTATATATACCATATAGCAAACCTTATTACCAAAATTGTGTATGGTTTGGTATTTACCCGCCTATACCATGTTTTGTTTACAAAAATTGTACCAAACCAAAAATAGATAGATTCTACCTTTAAAAGGCTCCAAATTTGTAGGAATCACATGTAATGGTGATTCTATCACCATTAATTTCGAAATTTAAAACGGAAGAAAATCTATTGCAGCGCAATTCTCTCCTTCTCCATATATTTTCCACCATTGATAGCCATTAAAAAGCTTGAAAGCTTTGAATTCAAATTTGAATTTTCAAAAATCATTATTTGTTTGGATTGGGTATTGTTGTAAATAATTTGAAATATGTTTAGGAGTATATATCTCAATTTTGAGGGGTTTTGGTGAAGATTAGACTTGGTTTTGACTGATTTTCAGATTGAAACTCGTCGAAGAAGAAGAAGACATATTTTTTCAGAAATTGTAGTTAAATTGTAGAATTGTAGATAAATAGTAGATAAAATATAGATAAATTGTAGATAAGTTGTAGATAAATTGTAGATTGGGAAGACTAAAACTTCTACAAGTCTTTTACAATTATGTCGAAAATGTCAATTATGCTACAATTGAAAATCCCTTGGATTGGGTGTTGTTGTAAATAATTCGAAATATGTTTAGGAGTTTATATCTCAATTTTGAGGGGTTTTGGTGAACATTAGACTTGGTTTTGACTGAATTTCAAATTTAAACTCGTCGAAGAAGAAGATGACATATTTTTCCAGAATTTGTAGTTAAATTGTAGAATTGTAGATAAAATGTAGATAATTTGTAGATAAATTGTAAATTGTAGTTAAATTGTATTGTTACATTTATTTTACAACTAAACTACAATCTTGTGTCAAAAAAATTTAAGCATACCAAATTTAATCAATTCTTACATACCAAATGATATTTTATTCACCAGCGAATTGTTGGACGCCCGGACCTGCATCCAACTAAATTAACAGACTTTGTTTGGCAGTTTCATCACCATACTCACCAGTATTGATATGAGATTAAAAGCATTATAGTTTTAAACCTAACATATATTTTAATAATATTCATATTATAGTTAAAATAATTATACTGATTAATATGAGATAACACGTAAACAGAAACTAGTTATACTAAAAGTAGGAAATTTCTACCTTCGAAGTTGAATTACAATAATATTTTTTAAAATATAAGTTACGATTTTGTCCATTATAAAATAACTGATCTTCCACAAAACGATTACTCTTTATTATTACATTAAAGTGGTTGAAGATGGAGAATTGTTCATTTACCTATAATTAGTGCAGACATTACATTCTTTACTCTATAAAAGTGCACAAGCAACTTTCTAATCATTGACGCACATTTTCTTGTTATGTTAAAAGTTCCCTTTTCCCTAAAAATCTATTGCTGCTATTTAAACATACCAATTTGAAAGAGAAGAGGAGAAAAATGAAAAAGGAATATATGCTTCTAAAATCATGTCTAGAATAGATGAAGCAATAACTATACCCTTAATTTGAATTATGGTACATAAATTGAAATTTGGTATGCTTAAATGTAATAAACACAAACCTTAAACATGGGAGGTAATAAGGTTTGGTATATGGTATATATATGTAAAAATCCCTTCTATTACCTCTCATTGAATTAAAAGCTATTAAAAAAATGCCAAAGGACTAATAAGTACCGGGAAAAAAAAAGACAGAATCTAACAAGCCAAAAAAAAAAACTTGATCTCGACTTCCTTAGTACCATTACATTGCATAACAGATGAATAGATCAAAAGCTAGGATAATACCCACTCCACTACCCTGAAGCCCCAGCTAATCTCAAATTTGACTTAAAAGATAACAGAACATGTGCTCCAAAGTTTTTCAATTTTTGCTAAATCTGTCAATATTTAGGGTGTGTTTGATATGAAGGAAAACATTTCCCGGAAAATGTTTTCAAATTTTCCAATGTTTTGTTGGCTTAAATATTTTGGAAAATATTTTCCTTATCAATTCATTAAGAATAATGTTTTTTAACTTAAACTCTTTTTTTTTACAATTTCAATTTTTTTTTTCTGCACCACCCATCCCAACCCCCCTCCCCCTAAAAAAAAGATTTACTTTTTTTTAATTTAAATTTCTATTTTTTTGTTTTACTGCCCCCAGCTCCCCCACCCCCTTAGCCCCCTCCCCGAAAAAAAATTTAAATATATTTTATAGTTTTAATTTTATTATTTATCGATTTAAAGGCTCAAAATTTTACAAGTTCCAAAATTATGAGTTCGGAGATTTATGTGTTTGGAAGTTTACGGGTTCGAAATTCCGCGATTTTGAAAGTTTAGCAGTTCGAAAGTTTATGAAATTTGTGGGTCTGGAAGGTTGTTGGTTTGAAAGTTTATGGCTTCATATTTATTATATCTAACTTATTTATGAATACTCTTGAGAAGTTATTTTCCTTAATTTGCGTAACAAACACCGGAAAATGAATAAGATTACTACTTGTTTTCCAAGAAAATATTTTCTATTATACCAAACACACCATTACATTTAACCACACACTTCACAAATATTAAGGTTTAAAATACTCCAAAAGTAAATCATATATTAAGATCAACATTTTGCTACAAGTGAGATAAAAAAAGTAAAAATCATTTATTACTTTGTTCATATTAAAATAATTATTTTTTCAGCAAAAAAAAATTATTACACCATTTGAGATACTTATTCAGAACCACATAACATCGTTGCTTTGCATCTCTGGGAACAATATTGTTTTTGTGTTAATTTCAATAACACAAATTCATGTTAACCCAAGCTCATTACCAGAAAAGAAGTAATACAATAAATTAAAATCGCAAGTCCGCAAATCTAAAGTCCAAATTTTAGATTTATGTTTTCTCTTTGAAAGTTATTTGTTATGTTTAATTACAAAACCAAAATAGCCACTTCTATATAAAGACATGACTCATTAATTTGTAAAAGCTCTTTAGCGTCAAGGAACTTACCACCAGATAGGTTTGCACCCCTCTTCTGCAACAAATTGAGTTCATGGAAGACATATATGCTCATACTGGTTATTTTTCTGGAGAAGGAATAGACAAGAACTTGACCCTAGGTAAAAAAAAACACATTTAACTTTTAGCAGGTGAAAGATGAAAAAATATAACGATTAAAGCACAATTTCAGTGTCCCGCTAGGAGATAATACCTTTGACCTCAAAATATCCAAACTGGATTTTGGCATGTCTTCATGATATGCTTCCTTTTATTGAGGCATATGTGGAACATGACTAACAAACTGGAAGGATACACAAACTGAGACCACAAAATATTTGTAATCCATAATTTTTCAGTAATCTCAAGACCAACTTAAAAGACTGTAAATCAGAATATGCATGTACAAAATCGGGTAACCAAAAGGGGAAAAGTATGAAAAAAGCTGTAAGAAAGAAATACATGAAAATAAATTAACACCCAACACTAACTAACATTTATATATTGCATCGGAACAGAGAAAATAGTAGCGCAACAAAGAAAATATTGAATTGAGAAGGGGGAAAAGAGTTGAGTCTTACATGTAATAAATACGTACAAAGTTGAGTCACTTTTAACATTATGTCTATGACGGACGGCAAAGAGTGTTTGAAGACTCTTCTAAAATTGTCTTTGATTATGCTTATCATGGACGGTTGAAGCGGAAATTAGAAGAACAAGAAGCAACCCAAACAAAAAGGAAAAATAGATAGAAAGAGCTAAACAACAATCTAATAGATGATCGGCGGCATTACCTAGTAGTACAGCGATGGTCTTTCTCTGAAAGAGGGAGAGGAGAAGATGCCACAATATGTACACTTGAAAGTCATAAAAGAGCTATTTACCAAAAAAGGCTCAAGTTTAGCTGAATTTTCCGGAAGATTAAAGGGCATCTGATGTAATAAATTGATAAAGTAAAGGGAAAATTGCATCAATACTAATAATGAAGTAGCTAGTTTATGTATGACAAAGATGACGTAACTCTAGAAGCTTGAGTTTATCGTTTTGCCCTTCATCGTCCAAGGAATCTTCACTTATTTTATAGTTAAAAATGTTATGAAATAATATAAGAACAAGAACAATAATATAAAAACAAGAACAATAGAGAGAAAAGTAGAAAGAGGAGTATTCTTATTGATACTTTGGGATGGTTTACAATGGAATAGAACCCCTTTATTTATAGGGAGGTGGTGACTTAGCCACCAAGAAGTAAACCCTAGAATCTCTCTAAATATGGACATTCACCTAAAATAGAATATTTTATAACACTCCCCCTTGAATGTCTATTTAATAATGTGTCTCGTTAAAACCTTAACTAAAACAAAACCCAATGGAAAAAAATTAAAGAAAAGGAAAAAGAGTACACATGTTTGAATATGCGCATATTGGTTGTCTCGTTAAAAACCTTGCAAGGAAAACCCATTGGGACAAAACCTTGTAAGGGAAAAAGAGTACAACGCGCATTAACTCCCCCTGAAAAGAGCATCAATTCATATCCTTGAGTCTTCGCATTCCGATCTTGTGAACCAGCTTCTTGAAGGTTGATGTTGGTAGAGATTTTTGGAACAAATCAGCCATATTATCGCTTGAACGAATCTGTTGCACATTGATATCACCATTCTTTTGAAGATCATGTGTGAAAAATAACTTTGGTGAAATATGCTTTGTCTATCTCCTTTTATGAATCCTCCCTTCAATTGAGCTATACATGTTGCATTGTCTTCATACAAAGGCGTGGGTAGTTTGTTACACTTCAAACCACATTTGTCTTGAATATGATGTATTATAGACCTCAACCACACACACTCCCGACTTGCTTCATGAATAGCGATTATCTCGGCATGACTAGATGAAGTAGCCACAATTGATTGCTTAGTCGATCGCCAAGATATGGCGGTGCCTCCACAGGTAAACACATAACCCGTTTGAGATCGAGCCTTGTGTGGGTCGGATAAATATCCAGCATCAGCATAACCAATAAGATCAGGACTGCAATTATTGCTATAAAATAAGCCCATATCGGTAGTCCCTTTTAGGTACCGCAATATATGTTTGATCACATTCCAATGTCTCCTTGTGGGAGCCGAGCTATACCTTGCTAAGACATTAACTGAAAAGGTTATGTCAGGCCTTGTAGTATTTGCAAGATACATTAGTGCGCCAATTGCACTAAGATATGGTACTTCAGGACCAAGTAGCTCTTCATTCCTTTCTTGCGGTCGGAATGGATCTTTATTCACATCAAGTGATCGAACAACCATCGGAGTACTTAAAGGATATGCTTCATCCATGTAAAACCGTTTCAGTACCTTTTCTATATAGGTAGATTGATGAACAAAAATTCCGTTTGCCAAATATTCAATTTGCAAACCAAGACATAATTTTATCTTTCCGAGATCTTTCATCTCGAATTCATTCTTTAGATAATCAATTGCCTTTTGGAGTTCTATGGGGGTTCCAATAAGGTTTATGTGATCGACATATACGGCAAGTACAACAAATTCCGATGTTGCTTTCTTTATAAAAACACACGGGCAAATGGCATCATTTATATAGCATTCTTTTAATAAATACTCACTAAGACGATTATACCACATTCGTCCTGATTGCTTTAGACCATACAAGGATCTTTGCAATTTGATTGAAAACATTTCCCGGGACTTTGAATTATGAGCGTTTGGCATTTTGAGTCCATCGGGAACTTTCATGTATATCTCATTATCCAGTGAGCCATAAAGATAGGCAGTAACCACATCCATTAAATGCATGTCAAGCTTTTCAAGGACAGCAAAACTAATGAGATAACGAAAAGTTATGGCATCCATTACAGGCGAATATGTCTCTTCATAATCGACACCAGGCCTTTGAGAAAATCCTTGTGCAACAAGGCGTGCCTTATATCTTTGTACCTCGTTTTTCTCATTTCTCTTGCGTACAAAGACCCATTTATAGCCAACAGGCTTAACACCATTAGGTGTTTCAACTGTAGGGCCAAAAACTTCACGTTTTGCCAGTGAATTCAATTCTGATTGGATTGCTTCTTGCCATTTTGGCCAATCATGTCTTTTTCGACATTCTCCAACAGATTGAGGTTCAAGATCCTCACTTTCTTGCATAATGCTAGATGCGACATCAAAAGCAAAGACATAATCCACCACTATATCCACTCGATTAAAATTTTCCTCAATATCGATTGGATTTATTGATAATTCTATTTTCTTGAGTATCAGGCTCAATGGATTCTTCATGAATCTCAGAAATTATTAAATCATGAATTTCCTCATGAGATTCTTTCGTAGTGTCATTTTGATCGTTTGCTTTCCTCTTTCTAGGATTTCGATCTTTGGAAACTAATGGCCTGCCACGCTTCAGGCGTGCATTCGACTCATTGGATATGACACTAGATGATTGTCCAACAGGGACATCAATACCGATTGGAACATTCTCTGCGGGGATGTGGGATTCTGTTATCCTTTTCAAGTCCGTAAATGCGTCAGGCATTTGATTTGCTATTCTTTGCAAATGGATAATCTTTTGCACCTCTTTTTCACAAATAGAGGTATGTGGATCAAGATGAGATAATGATGCATTTTTCCACAAAATTTCCCGTTTGGTTTCACCAACTTCTCCCCCTAATTTTGGGAAAAGTGTCTCATCAAATTGACAGTCTGCAAATCGTGCAGTGAACAAATCCCCTGTCAATGTTTCGAGGTAGCGAATAATGGAGGGCGATTCAAACCCAACATATATTCCTAACCTTCTTTGCGGACCCATTTTGGTGCGGTATGGCGGTGCTATAGGCACATATACTGCGCGTCCAAAGATTCTTAAATGGGATATATTGGGTTCATGACCCAAAACCAATTGCAACGGGGAATATTTGTGATAATTCGTCGGTCTGAGACGAATTAGCATTGCTGCATGCAAAATGGCGTGACCCCATACCGAAGTGGGCAGCCTCGTTTTCATGAGTAATGGTCTTGCAATCAACTGCAGGCATTTAATTAAAGATTCTGCAAGACCGTTTTGAGTGTGAACATGAGCTACAGAATGTTCCACTTTTATCCCAATTGATAAGCAATAATTATTAAATGCTTGGGATGAAAACTCAGCAGCATTATCCAGTCTAATAGACTTGATTGGATTATCAGGAAATTGTGCTCGTAGTCGAATTATTTGTGCCATTAGTTTTGCAAACGCAAGGTTGCGTGATGACAACAGGCACACATGAGACCATCTACAGGATGTGTCTATTAAGACCATAAAATATCTAAAGGACCCACTAGGTGGGTGAATAGGTCTACAAATGTCCCCTTGTATACGTTCCAAAAACGTAGGTAACTCAGTCCCAACCTTTGTTGGTGATGGTCTAATAATTAACTTGCCTTGATAACAAGAAGTGCAAGAAAATTCATTATTTAAAAGAATCTTGAAATTCTTTAACGGATGCCCATATGAGCTTTCTATAATCCGTCTCATCATGATTGATCCAGGGTGTCCCAATCGATCATGCTAAAGTACAAAAGTATTGGAATCAGTAACCTTTTGGTTTACTGTTGAATGTGCCTCAATTGCACTAATTTTTGTCCAATACAGGCCACAAGATAAAGACGGGAATTTCTCAATAACCCTCTTTTGGCCAGAGACTTTCTTTGTAATGATGAGATATTCAAGATTATTCTCATCTATTGTCTCAATATGATAGCCATTCCGGCATATATCTTTAAAACTCAACAAGTTTCTCTTAGACTTGGAGGAGAACATTGCATTCTCTATGATAAACATTGTTCCTCTAGGCAGAGTTATAGTTGCTCTTCCGAAGCCTTCAATCAATTTACTACTACCAGAGATTGTAGTAACATCTCCCTTACACATACTTAGTTGAGAGAAATATTTCTTTTCCTTGAGTATCGTATGTGTAGTACATGAATCAACTAAACAAATATTTTTACAGTTGGACGTTGATCCAAGCTTGCTTTGTGAGATATCCATATTTGCTTTCCCATGGTTTGACATACAAAAGAAATACACGAACATGAGAATAAACAAATTCAATCCGTTTGTTTCACATTTAAACAATATTTTCAAAATCTGCTGAGGTTAGTCGATTAACTTAGTTGATAGTCGACTATCTTGGGAAGCAGTCATTAGGTTAGTCGACTAACTAAATCAGATAGTCGACTATCTTGCCTTGCGGAAAAGTCCAGTTTTAATGCGAAATATTGTTTAGTCGACTAACTAAGTTGATAGTCGACTAACTTAGTAAACAGTCATCAGGTTAGTCGACTAATTAAATCAGATAGTCGACTAACTTAGCTTGCGGAAAAGTCCAGTTTTAATGCGAAATATTAGATAATCGACTAACTGTTAGGTTAATCGATTAACTCTACTGGAAAATAAAAATATCTTTGAAATTTAAGCATATTGAAACATTCTAAAGAACTCATACTAACATTATATCATAAACTAACTAATACGAGCTGATACTAATGACTATTAATTTATTCACTAACTAATACAAATAAGTAAAATAAAATCAAACAATTCCATCTTCCTTCATCACAGATCCATCACCGATTAAGTGGTTTATTTTTCCCTCGGGTTGCTCAAAGAAGTCTGCCACATCCAGGTGGGTGATGTCAAAATTGTCGTCAGAGACAAAATTTGTTTCAGGGCCTTTATTCTTTAGAGATGCTTGATAAAGATCAACCAAATGTCTTGGTACACGGCAAGCTTTTGACCAGTGCCCTTTTCCACCGCAACAATAACATATAGTTTCTGAACTATTTGCCTTTGGATCCACATAATCCCGTTTCTGCTTTTGGTGGTTATATCTCTTTGGGGGTTGACGGACATCAGGGAAATTTCTTCTTGTCTACGTCCACGGCCATGACCCCGATTACGACCACGACCATGATTAAAGCCATAGCATTTTCCATGCTTGGCATAATGAGAATACACCTTATCTGCTTCAGGCAATGGTGTAGACCCAGTGGGTCGATTTTCGTGATTTCTCATGAGCAGGTCATTGTTTCGCTCAGCCACAAGGAGAAGAGAAATCAGTTCAGAGTACTTTTTGAAACCTTTCTCTCTGTAATGTACTTGCAGTACCATATTGGAGGCATGAAACGTTGTAAATGTTTTTTCAAGCATATCATAATCAGAGATATTATCTCCACAGAGTTTCAATTTAGAAGTAATTCTGAACATTGCAGAATTATATTCAGAAACAGACTTAAAGTCTTGGAGCCTCAGATGAGCCCAATCATATCGTGCTTGTGGCAGAGTGACCAACTTCAGGTTGTCATATCTCCCCTTTAAGCCTTTCCACAAGATGAGTGGATCTTTGACTGTGAGATATTCAATTTTCAAACCTTCATCAAGGTGATGGCGCAAGAAAATCAAGGCCTTAGCACAGTCTTGGGTGGATGTTTTATCTCTGTCTTTAATGGCGTCTCCAAGACCCATAGCATCTAAGTGGATTTCAGCATCCAACACCCACGTCATATAGTTCTTGCCCGAAATTTCAAGGGCAACGAACTTTCTTTTCATAATATCAGACATAATTAAAACCAAATTCGGAAAAAGGGAAATACCTTAATTTTCTCAAGAGGATTCTTGAGACGGTAGAGTCTCGTGCTGATAACGTGTTATGAAATAATATAAGAACAAGAACAATAGAGAGAAAAGTAGAGAGAGGAGTATTCTTATTGATACTTTGGGATGGTTTACAATGGAATAGAACCCCTTTATTTATTGGGAGGTGGTGACTTAGCCACCAAGAAGTAAACCCTAGAATCTCTCTAAATATGAACATTCACCTAAAATAGAATATTTTATCACAAAAAAATACTTTTATTTTATAGAAAATGTTCAGTAATATCCTTAAACTATTAGATATAATTCAATTTTGTCCTCCCTTAACAAATTGGACTATCAATATCCCCAAGTTAGCAAACCGAATCAATAATGCCTTCATTTTAGTGGCAGTCCACATAAGCTTTCTCAAAGGCATTAATTATTCCACATAAGCGGATCTCTCTTAAGTCTACCCCAATAACCCATTAGCCCATAAAGCGAATACCCACTTACAATCAAATATTATTGGACCTTTTCTAATTGTTAATTGGGTTTCTAATTGGGATTTTTACCTAAATATGCCATATAGCAAATTTTATTACTATTATTGTACCTTATTTGGTTATTACCCGCATATTCCATGTTTTTATTACCAAAAATGTATCAAACCATATCTGGCTGATTTTATAGCCTAAATTAGCGCCAGATTTTAAGCTTCCCAATTAATATTTGATTCTGTCCCAATTAAATGGTCAATAAAAAACGTTAAAAGATCTAACCCAACGTGAATCTCTCCAGATTTCAGTTTCGAAAATTACTCATTCTTCTACATCAAATACCGAAAATCAGAATTACAGCGTGATAGTCAATCAAATTGTAGTTCTTCCAGATTTCAGTTTCGAAAATCTCTAATTCTTCTACATTAAATACCGAAAATCAGAATTTACAGCGTGATAGTCAATAAAATTGTAGTTCTTCCAGATTTCAGTTTCGAAAATCACTCATTCTTCTACATCAAATACCGAAAATCAGAATTGACAGCGTGATAGTCAATCAGTGCGGAGATTCTACAATATCAAAAATCCCGATAATGCTGAAATCTAATGGTTATTGGGATAACTATGGCAGATTCCGAGATTTTGAAGTTGATGCCATTTTGGTTGATGATAATGCAAGCTACGGAATTCTCCAGTCTACAATTGCAGAACAATTAGTACATAGGATAAAATTATAGAAATAAAATACATTGTGAATGATAATTGTCCTCCATTGCAGATTAGGAATGATATAGGTGTTCATGTATATATGGAAACGAAAAAAGAGAATAAAAACTTAGGTTCGTATCCCTTATGTATTAGCGTAAGAGATTTCAATATGGAATTGGCAATCACCAATGAATGCATCAGTACAGGTATGTTTGATTCGAAAATGCTGAGATTTTTGTGTTCTCTAATCAACTACAATTTTTCGACATTTATCTACAATGAAACTAAAATGATGATATAGTACTGGAAATGACACAGCGATTGTTGGAAACACGCTCTCAATGCAATATACTAAAACGTGTGTTCTTTTGTGTAGGTTTTGATGAATGACAAACGAAGCGAAAATTGATATATGACGAAGTTCAAGAAACAAGCGCACAATTGATATACAACGAGATTCAAGCTCAAGACAAAGTTTTATAAGTTTAATTGAGTCATTCTTATTTGTGATCTTGATCCTACAACTTGACTCGTAACATGGCTTCTCTCATAAAACTATTTTCCAAAATCATGCATATTTAATTTAACGTCAAATGATTTTAAATCATGCATATTTACAGTAGTCAAAATAATTTTTAGACATGCCTTAAAAATCTGGACTAAGATAATCGATTATGTACTTATGATAATCGATTGTTTTAAGCCAAGACTGCATGACAATCGATTGTGAACTAATGACAATCGATTGTGTTAAGGCAGTGAACATCAGGTTTTCTCAATCCTGCATGACAATCGATTGTGATGAAGTGTCCATCAAAGTTTTTCAAAACTCAGAATAATCGATTGTGAAGCTAATGACAATCGATTGTGAAGAGACAGTGTCCTTCAGATTTTTCAAAGTCACAAAATAATCGATTGTGTACTTATGACAATCGATTGTGTTGAGGCAGTGACTTCCAGACTTTTTCAAAACTATTAAATAATCGATTGTGAGTATATAACAATCGATTGTCAAGAGGCAGTGTCTAAAATATTTTTCAAAAATTGATAAGTAATCGATTGTTGACTTTGTGCAATCGATTGTGAAGCTGACCGTTGTCGTAAAGTTTTCAAATACCGTCAGGTAATCGATTATTGATTCTGTAATAATCGATTGTTGTGATTAAAATCCGGAAAAGATTTTTTGAACGTTATTGGGTAATCGATTATTGATTTGGTATAATCGATTGTTTTGATTAAAATCCGGAAAAGATTTTTTGAACGTTGCTGAGTAATCGATTGTTGATTCTGGACAATCGATTGTTTGTGGTAAAATCTGGAAAGGATTTCTTGAACGTTGCCAGTAATCGATTATGGATTATAAGTAATCGATTATCAAGCGTAAAATATGGGATTGAATTTTGATCTGACTGGCAGACAATCGATTGTTGGGGTTTGACAATCGATTGTCAGTGAGTAAAATCAGCAACTCTTAATTGGCAATTAGGCAACGGTAATGCCAAGTTTTTCAACTATAAATACAGCTTCATTTCAGTGTTTTAAACACAACAACATACTACAACTGATCATTACATTGCTATAAGCTTGCATACTTTTGTTTATCATTTTATATTCAATTTCATAAAGCCATATTCTTGTCCAAAGTTGTTGTGATCCAGAGCTTATTTCTTTTACTCATATCTACTCATTAAGGAGTATTTTGTTTGAGTGTTTTAGTGTTGTATACACTTGTAAGAGAATTGTAATTCTCTTGTTGTAAGGAACTTGTGTTTCCTTGGTTGAAGTCTTGGAGTGTTGTAACTCCGAGCAAAGGTGTTGAGGCTTGCGTCCTCAAGTTGTAAAGGTTTGTTAAGCACCCGGAAGCTTGACACGTTAGTGGAAAATCTCGAGAGAGTCTCTCGGGGACTGGACTAGCCACACGTTGTGGTGAACCAGGATATATCTGTGTGTAAGTTATTATTTATCGCACTTATTTACTTCCTGCAAATTTTAATTTCCGCAAGTTTACGCTAAATTTTATTATAACGCTATTCACCCTCCCCCCCCTCTAGCGTTAAGCGTATTATCTAACAATTGGTATCAGAGCCCAACTCTCTGAAAACTTAACAGTTTGAGAGAACCATCCATGGCTTCTACTCGTGATTCTTTTGCAGGAATTGATGAAGGACAGTGCTCCACACGACCACCTCTATTCAACGGTACAAATTACACGTACTGGAAGGAGAGGATGAAGATCTTCATTCAGTCCAACAGCTTTCACCTTTGGAAGGTGATAATGAAGGGAAACCAAATTCCAACAAAGAAGGTGAAAAACGAATGGGTTCCTAAGTCCGAGGATGAGTATGACGCGGATGACATCCGAAAGGTTCAAAATAATGCTAAAGTAATTAATTTATTATATTGTGCTGTTAATGCTGACGATTACAGGAAAATATCATGTTGCACAACGGCAAAAGAGATGTGGGACAAGCTAGAAGTTACGTACGAAGGTACGGACCAGGTAAGGGAAGCAAAAATTGATTTCCTAACCCTCTCTTATGAATTATTTCACATGAAGGAAGGTGAAAAGGTGGACGAAATGTTTGAGCGATTTTCAATAATCGTGAATGACCTACATGCTCTCAAGAAAACATTCACGGATAGAGAACTCGTGCGAAAAATTCTTAGAAGTCTCACACCGGCATGGAGATCAAAAGCCGATGCAATTCAAGAATCCATTGGCGTTTCAAACGTCACTATCGACGCACTAAGAGGTAACCTTAAGACCTATGAATCTACTATTCTTAACCCTTTTGTTGATGATCAAAGGAGGCAAAGAATAGCTCTAAAGGCGAGCACAAGCCAACCGCAAATTGATGAGGAAGGAGACAACGAGTTTGGACTCGTTATAAAAAGATTTCAAAGGTTCATGCGCAAGGAGTATGAACGCAAGGGCAAAAAGCAAGGCGAACAAATCAAGTGCTATGAATGTGGTGAAACCGGGCACATCAAATCAAATTGCCCAAACATCAAAAAGGAGAAGAAACCTTTTAAAAAGAAACGTGCATACATTTCTTGGGGAGGTGACTCCGGAGATGAGTCAAGCGAAGGAGAAGAAGACGAAGCAGCAAATCTTTGCCTTATGGCACAAGAAGACAACAAAGATGAGGTATGTCAAATTTCCTCTAAAAACTTCTTTACTCTTGAAGAAATGCAAACTGCTTTTGATGAATTATATGCTGAGTTTATTAAGGCTTCAAAAACTGTTAAGGGCATAAAAGAAAATGCTTCATTAAAAGAAAAGGATTTTCAAAAACAGCTTTCTTTGAAAGAAAAGGATTTAGAAAAACTGGTTTTAGAAAATGAGAAGCTGAAAGAGGAAAACAAGTTTTTTGGAAAAAGAAGTTCCGATAAGCCCGAAAGCTCTACTAGAAATTGCACTTCTTGTTTGCTTCTTAAGAATGAAGTAAGTAGGCTTAAAGGCACATTAGATAAGTTTAATTCTTCGCACAAAAACTTGAATGATGTTCTTGTTAACTTGAAATCAACCAAGCATGGAATAGGCTTTAAGAATGAAGAAAAGGTTGACGCTAAACCCCAACAACCTAAAGCTCAACCTAGGATTAACAACAGAAATGCTTATCCTAGAAACAACAACTCTAGAGCCAATATGCATGCTATACAAAATGCTGAACTTTTTAGAAGACCTAGGAATGACTTACCACCTAGAAATAGTCACCCTAGAAATAATGCATATTTTAGGCCAAATTTTGAACCCCTTAGAAGACCTAGCAATGGCCCTCAACCGAGAAACAATCACTCTAGAAATGCTGCCCATCCTAGAGCTCATAGTAGGAGAAATAATTCTCATGAAATGCGAAATAGTCATAGTGTTCAAAATAGAGTAAGAAATTTTCATCCGTCTAGTTACTATGAACCTAGAAGGATGCATAACCCAAATCTGACTTGTCATTATTGTAGACGTATTGGTCATATTGCTCCTGCATGCTTTACACGTCATAGACATGTTACTCAATCGCATCATTATAATATGCCTAACCCCAAGGACCCAAGATGGCATGGGTACCTAAAGAACATTAACTTGTTTTGTAGGTGTGCTTGAAGAGATCAAGTGTACTATGGTACCATGATAGTGGATGCTCCAAGCATATGACGGGAGATGAATCCAAATTCCTTCAATTAGAGCTCAAAGAAGGAGGAAGTGTTATCTTCGGTGATAACAATAAAGGAAAGATCATCGGCATAGGCTCAGTCGGTAAGGATGAAAATTCCTCCATTAAGCATATATTACTTGTTAAAGGATTAAAGCATAATCTCTTGAGCATAAGCCAATTGTGTGACAAGGGAAATCTTGCTTTATTTGATTCGGATGAATGCTTAGTATTTAGACGTAGTGATTTCAAAATCATACTTCGTGGTTTTAGAGTTGATAATATTTATATGGTTGATCTTGCTAATTCCTCACCCGAATATGTTGATTGTCTTATGAGTAAAGAGGATGATACTTGGCTATGGCATCGTAGAGTAGCACATATCAATATGCATCTTTTGAACAAATTGATTTCTCAAAACTTAGTTGTTGGTCTTCCCGATCTAAAATTTGAGAATGACTCTATTTGTGACTCTTGTCAAAAGGGGAAGCAAACAAAAGCATCTTTCAAATCAAAAAACATTGTTTCAACTTCTAGACCATTGCAATTGCTTCATATGGATTTATTTGGTCCTTCTCGCATTGAAAGTCTAGGAAGAAATAAATATGCTTTTGTGATTGTTGATGATTACTCGAGATTTACTTGGACTTTATTTCTTGCCAATAAAAGTGATGCTTTTCAAAATTTTTAATATTTTCTTAAGCGTGTTCAAAATGAGAGAGAAACAACCGTCACTTCAATTAGAAGTGATCATGGGGGAGAGTTTGATCACAATCTCTTTGCGGACTTTTGTGATGAACTCGGAATCGAGCATACCTTTTCCGCTCCACGTACACCACAACAAAATGGGGTGGTGGAAAGGAAAAATAGGTGTCTCGAAGAGATGGCTAGAACCATGCTCGACGAAGCTAAGATACCCAAACATTTTGGGCGGACGCCGTGAGTACCGCTTGCTATGTTCTAAATAGAGTAGTAATTCGGCCGATACTCATGAAAATCCCCTATGAACTTTATAAGGGAAGAAAACCAAATATTTCCCATTTTAGAGTTTTTGGTTGCAAATGTTTTGTTCATAACAATGGCAAAGACCAATTGGGTAAATTTGATGCTAAGTCGGATGAAGATATTTTCATTGGATATTCCTCACGTAGTAAAGCATATAGGGTCTTTAATAAAAGAACCCAAATTGTGGAGGAATCCCCTCATGTTGTACTTTCCGAAAATAATGCTCGCTTGGCGAGAAAGGATTCCGATTTTGTTCTTGCAGGTATCTTAGATAGCTTGAAAGACAAAATACAAGAGGAACCACCCAAGGAAAATAAAGATGAAACTGAGGAACAACCAACGGAAAATGCGCCACAATTGGAAAAAGAAATGAATATGCCTAACGAGTGGAGGACAATCAAAGATCACCCTCTCGAACAGGTAATTGGCAACGTTGGAGACAAGGTAAGTACCCGAAACTCTCTAAAAAATACCTTAGGACATACAGCTTTTGTTTCTCAAATTGAACCCAAAACCATCTCAGAAGCAACTGGGGATGAATTTTGGACCTTGGCAATGCAAGAGGAGCTTAACCAATTCGAACGCAATGACGTTTGGGATTTGGTGCCAAGACCCGAAGGTCATACCATAATTGGTACGAAATGGGTTTTTCGCAATAAACTAGATGAAAATGGTATAATCACTAGAAACAAAGCTAGGCTTGTAGCAAAAGGCTATAATCAAGAAGAAGGTATTGACTATGAGGAAACATATGCTCCCGTAGCTAGATTAGAAGGTATTCGCTTATTGCTTGCATTTGCCTCTTCTATGAATTTCAATTTATATCAAATGGATGTGAAAAGTGCTTTTCTAAACGGTTTTATTCAAGAAGAAGTTTTTGTTGAACAACCCCCCGGTTTTGAAAACTTTAAATCTCCCGATCATGTTTTCAAACTCAAAAAGGCTCTTTATGGTTTAAAACAAGCTCCCCGAGCTTGGTATGAAAGATTGAGTAAGTTTCTTTTGGAAAATGATTTCATTAGGGGGAAAGTTGACACAACTCTCTTTGTTAAGCATAAAAACAATGATATTTTGTTAGTTCAAATATATGTAGATGATATTATATTTGGTGCTACTAACAATGTTTTATGCAAGGAATTTTCCGATTTAATGACAAGCGAATTTGAGATGTCTATGATGGGTGAGTTAACATTCTTTTTGGGATTACAAGTAAAGCAAATGAAAGAAGGTACATTCATTTGTCAAGCCAAATATTGCAAAGAATTGCTGAAACGATTTGAGATGAACAATGCAAAAGAAATGGCAACTCCCATGAGCACATCCGATCATCTAGACAAAGATGAGAAAGGTAAGGAAGTCGACACCAAAAAGTATCGAGGTATGATTGGCTCTCTTCTTTATCTTACTGCTAGTCGTCCGGACATCATGTTTAGCGTGTGCTTATGCGCTCGTTATCAATCGTGTCCGAAGGAGTCTCACTTACTGCGGTAAAACGGATTTTAAGGTATCTTGTTGGTACTACAAATGTGGGTCTATGGTACCCAAAGTCTCTTCATGCCAACTTGTTGGCTATTCCGATTCCGATTTTGCTGGATGCAAATTGGACCGCAAGAGCACTAGTGGCACTTGCCATTTGCTCGGTAGCTCTCTCGTTTCTTGGTTTAGCAAGAAACAAGTAAATGTTGCGTTGTCCACAACCGAGGCTGAATATGTAGCCGCGGGGAGTTGTTGCGCTCAAATCCTATGGATGAAACAACAACTCTTGGACTATGGCCTAAGTCTCGATCATATCCCTCTTAGATGTGATAATACTAGTGCCATATGCTCGACGAAGAACCCCGTTCTTCATTCGCGAACGAAACACATTGAAATTAGACATCCATTTATTAGAGATCACGTTCTCAAAGGCGATGTCGAAATTGAATTTGTTGAAACCAAAAACCAATTGGCTGACATCTTTACAAAGCCTTTAGAGAAAGAGTCCTTCTTCCGAATTCGCGTGAACTCGGGATCCTTGACTCCACGTTGATCTAAGTCATGCATTGCATTTTTTATTACATGATTTCTAACTTGAGCGTCGGAGACGTCTAATCCTTTTTTGCAGGTATCGCTCTAAAAGTAGGGGGAATTATAAAGCATGACGCGCATGAATTGAGTCTTCTTCAGAAAAATCTGTTTCTTTCATCTAATAATCGATTATCTTGTATCAATAATCGATTGCAATGCTATCTTTTGAGCTATTATACTCTCTTTAATTAATCACGCCTTCTTTCCAATAAATAAACAAGGTTTATTTTATCTTTTGCATCTTATTATTATTTTTGCTAATGGCAAAAGGGGGAAGATAACGGGTATGCACTCAATATTTATAAGCTTAAATTGGGGGGAATTCACTAATTAAGGGGGAACAAATTGCATACTTGTTGCATGTATATACTTGTCTTGAATCGTCAATATAAATTGCTTGTCTTGCATATCCCGCTTAATGTTTGCCATTATCAAAAAGGGGGAAATTGTTGGAAACACGCTCTCAATGCAATATACTAAAACGTGTGTTCTTTTGTGTAGGTTTTGATGAATGACAAACGAAGCGAAAATTGATATATGACGAAGTTCAAGAAACAAGCGCACAATTGATATACAACGAGATTCAAGCTCAAGACAAAGTTTTATAAGTTTAATTGAGTCATTCTTATTTGTGATCTTGATCCTACAACTTGACTCGTAACATGGCTTCTCTCATAAAACTATATTCCAAAATCATGCATATTTAATTTAACGTCAAATGATTTTAAATCATGCATATTTACAGTAGTCAAAATAATTTTTAGACATGCCTTAAAAATCTGGACTAAGATAATCGATTATTTACTTATGATAATCGATTGTTTTAAGCCAAGACTGCATGGCAATCGATTGTGAACTAATGACAATCGATTGTGTTAAGGCAGTGAACATCAGGTTTTCTCAAACCTGCATGACAATCGATTGTGAACCTTATGACAATCGATTGTGATGAGGCAATGTCCATCAAAGTTTTTCAAAACTCAGAATAATCGATTGTGAAGCTAATGACAATCGATTGTGAAGAGACAGTGTCCTTCAGATTTTTCAAAGTCACAAAATAATCGATTGTGAACTTATGACAATCGATTGTGTTGAGGCAGTGACTTCCAGACTTTTTCAAAATAATTAAATAATCGATTGTGAGTATATAACAATCGATTGTCAAGAGGCAGTGTCTAAAATGTTTTTCAAAAACTGACAAGTAATCGATTGTTGACTTTGTGCAATCGATTGTAAAGCTGACCGTTGTCGTAAAGTTTTCAAATACCGTCAGGTAATCGATTATTGATTCTATAATAATCGATTGTTGTGATTAAAATCCGGAAAAGATTTTTTGAATGTTATTGGGTAATCGATTATTGATTTGGTATAATCGATTGTTTTGATTAAAATCCGGAAAAGATTTTTTGAACGTTGCTGAGTAATCGATTGTTGATTCTGGACAATCGATTGTTTGTGGTAAAATCTGGAAAGGATTTTTTGAACGTTGCCAGTAATCGATTATGGATTGTAAGTAATCGATTATCAAGCGTAAAATATGGGATTGAATTTTGATCTGACTGGCAGACAATCGATTGTTGGGGTTTGACAATCGATTGTCAGTGAGTAAAATCAGCAACTCTTAATTGGCAATTAGGCAACGGTAATGCCAAGTTTTTCAACTATAAATACAGCTTCATTTCAGTGTTTTAAACACAACAACATACTACAACTGATCATTACATTGCTATAAGCTTGCATACTTTTGTTTATCATTTTATATTCAATTTCATAAAGCTTTTGAGAGCCATATTCTTGTCCAAAGTTGTTGTGATCCAGAGCTTATTTCTTTTACTCATATCTACTCATTAAGGAGTATTTTGTTTGAGTGTTTTAGTGTTGTATACACTTGTAAGAGAATTGTAATTCTCTTGTTGTAAGGAACTTGTGTTTCCTTGGTTGAAGTCTTGGAGTGTTGTAACTCCGAGCAAAGGTGTTGAGGCTTGCGTCCTCAAGTTGTAAAGGTTTGTTAAGCACCCGGAAGCTTGACACGTTAGTGGAAAATCTCGAGAGAGTCTCTCGGGGACTGGACTAGCCACACGTTGTGGTGAACCAGGATATATCTGTGTGTAAGTTATTATTTATCGCACTTATTTACTTCCTGCAAATTTTAATTTCCGCAAGTTTACGCTAAATTTTATTATAACGCTATTCACCCCCCCCCCCTCTAGCGTTAAGCGTATTATCTAACACGATGTTGCTTTCAAATTTACCTACATAGTCACTACATTTGTGAATGTATTGTCTGCAGGTTCTTCAGGATCACTAAGGTTAATAGAAATTCCATCCTCACCAGCTATTGAGGAACATCAAAGTGAAATAATACATGAATTTACGCAAACATGTATTGAAGAAGGACAAGTGTACCAGGACAAGAAGACGATAGTTGTTGCAATGAAGAATTATGCAGTTATGCACAAGTTCCAGCTCAGAGTGAAAAGATCAAGTAATAGAAGGTATGTAGTTAGTTATTGATTTGAAAAATTATTGTATTAATGAAGCTAGGTAGTCAGTTGTTTTTACTTGTTTTCAGTTGTAGTTACTTGTAGTCAGTTTGTAGTTAATTGTAGTTAGTTTGTAGTTACTTGTAGTCAGTTTGTAGTTAATTGTAGTCAGTTTGTAGTTAATTGTAGTCAGTTTGTAGTTAATTGTAGTGTTTAATCAATATGTCTGAAAATTAAATTTTTTGTAGCTACTGGCTTGTATGTGTAGCTGAGAACTGCAAATGGCATTTCAAGGCAACGTTTATTCATGATTCTTCATTGTTCAAGATAAGAAGTTTTAGCCGACAACACGCATGCTACCGAATGGACGGAACATTTATAAAGCGGAAATGTACTGCAACAGTAGTTGGTAGCATTGTTGTTCCAAAGTATATTGATCCTAAGACTGTTTACATGCCAAAGGAGATACAAACTGACATGTTATCCGAACATGGAGTGAACCTAAGCTACATGCAAGCATGGAGAGCAAAGGAAAAAGCATTGCAGTTTTTGAGAGGGAATCCGTGTGACTCGTACAACAGATTACCAAAATATTTTTATATTCTTGAGAAGAATTATCCTGGTTCTGTTGTTAAATTGAAGAAGGCAGCAGATGATTGCTTCTTGTATGCATTTGTTGCTCTTTGTACATCAATAAATGGTTGGCAACATTGTAGGCCGGCAGTAGTGGTTGATGGGACATTCTTAAAATCAGTATATAGGGGTATTATGCTGACAGCAAGCACCATGGATGCAGCAGGTACTAGATGTAATAATTTTGTAGTTATTTTGTAGACAATTTAAATAATGTAGGGAAATCGTAGTTATATTGTAGTTAGTTTGTATTTAGATAAATCAATGTAGTTAAATTGCCTAAATTCTCCATATATATTTGTATTTAATAGTTAATCTTATTTTATGACTACAAATTGTAGGTTCTATTTTGCCCTTGGCATATGCTGTTGTTGATTCTGAAAACGACGCGTCTTGAAGGTGGTTCTTTGAACAATTCAAGGAGGCATATGGTGAAAGACCTTCTATGTGTGTTGTCTCAGATAGGCATGAGAGTATATCGAAGGAAACATCAGTTGTCTATCCGGGCATGGCACACTACTTTTGCATGTGGCATATATGGACAAAGATAAGGTCAAAATTCAAGAAGGCACATCTACAATTACATGAATTGTACTTTGCTACATCACGGTCATATACTCTGGATAAATTCAATGAAAGGATGATGAAGATTGAAGAGGTAGACCCACTTATCGTCTTACCTATATGATATTGGCTACCATAGATGGTCAAGAGTACATGCAACGGTGAATAGAACTTTTACTATGACGTCAAACATTGCAGAGTCGTTGAACGCTGTAACAAAAGAGGCAAGAGAGCTGCCAATATTTGAGTATATGAGGACTATTCTAGAACGTTGGACAAAAGATAAGTTATTGAAGGCAAAGGGTACTTTCACATTACTTGGGCACAAATTCAACAAAGAATTGGAAGATAACAATACATTATCCCAGAAACTAAAGGTAATATATTCTTGTTTGGTGCAGGACAAAAAACAAAAATAGTAGTAGCTGCTGCAGTGTTTCCAGTTTGTAGTTAAAATGTAGTCAAATGTGGGTAAATATAGTTAACGTTTATATAAAGTTTGTTTGTAGCTGATTTGTAGTTAACTGATTGTTGCTAACATAGTTAACTAATTGATTTATTATTATTTTCTTTTTGGTCTTGAATTGTAGGTGAGTGCTTCAACAGATCATATACATACTGTGTTAGATGGTGTGAAGTGGTACATTGTATGTTTAGAAAACAAGACATGTAGCTGTGGACAATTCCAACTTGATGAACTTCCATGTGCACATGCTTTGGCAGCATTAAGGCATAGGAATGAAAGGCCTGACAACGATTGCTCTCCGTATTACACAACGAAGAGCCTTCTTCTTACATATGAATTGCCAGTTAATCCTCTTCCTGATGAAGCCAAATGGGATGTTCCACAACATATTTTGGATGATGTAGTAAAGCCACCGGCTGGAGATAAAAGGCAGCCAGGTAGACCTCACAAGGAAAGATATAAAACATTTGATGAAATAAACTCAAAGAAGTACAAGGTGTCATGTGGCAATTGTGGAGGTGAAGGGCATAACAAAAGAACTTGCAAGAATGCGCCGAAAAAGAAATGAATATAATGTAGCTAGAATAGTTATTCAAAATACATGTTAGTGATCCTAAATTATCGGAATTTATTGTGTAACTGTTCTACGTTTTGACGATAATAAAGAAGTTTACTCATATATTTAAGTAATGTAAACTGTTGGCAGATTGTAGTTATAATGTACTGTAAGTGTGTTCTAAATTTGTTACTCGGAATCACCTAATGTGAATTGTAGTTAAACTGTATTTCAATTTAGTTATATGCAAATGTAGTTATATTGAATTTTAGTTATATGTAGTTCAATTTTTGTAGTTATATGAACTTTGTAGTTTAATTGTAGTCAGTTTTAGTTAATTGTAGTATTTAATAAATATGTCTGAATAATGTATTTTTTTGCATCTACTGGCTTGTATGTGTAGCTGAAAACTGCAAATGGCATTTCTAGGCAACGTCAATTCATGATTCTTCATTGTTCAAGATAAGAAGTTTTAGCCGAAAACACAACAGCTGCCGAATGTACGAAACATTCATACATCGCAAATGTACTGCAACAGTAGTTTGTTGATTGTCATTCCAATTTGTAGTTATATGCAATTGTAGTTATATGTAGTGCAGTTTTGTAGTTATATGCAATTGTAGTTAATTGTAGTCATTATACATAAATAATTTATTCCCACAATTATATAAGAACTGACAGTTATATAAAATGGCAACTGAAGGTATTATATAAAAGTAACTCCAACATTAATATATAAGATAATAAAAATTGTATATGCTATTAGATATTAGATAGCTAGAATACTCGAGTAGAAGACAAAGCTGTTACGGCAAATATGCTATTAGATAGCTCGAATACTCGTGTATAATGTATTCATGAAAATTGTTCATTAGAACCAAAATGACCTAATGATTACATTGTTTTCCAATCCAACTACCAAATATGAACAGTATAGTCTACTTCTTCTTTCGTTGAACTTTAGTCCTCTCATTCTTTGTCGGTGCACCCTTCCTCCTTGCAAGCCTGCCACTAACCTCACTCTCACTGATTGAACCATCTGTTAGCTTCTTTGTGGCATAGTCCCACAACAGAGCTCCATAGCGTCTACGGTGTTTGTCAATATCAGTAAGATCTTCCTTTGGTATAGACAAATCACCATTGCTAATATACTCCGCAAAGGCAGCCACAAATACACCACAATCCCTGCAGAATATGAGAATTTTTCATTATATACCAAACCATAAAAAATTAATTAAACACATAGAAAGGGAGATTAGTTTTTTACAGTGAGCCTTCCTTTTGTTGTGGAATCTCAGCAACCATCCATTGTATATTGAGAGGGTCCGTAACTGGTTTCTCTATGTATGACTTTGTAGTCTTGAAGTCAATGTCTTTGCGTTAACCGTAGAAACCAGTGCATGAAAAATAAAGAGGAATAATGACTGAAAATTTGTCAACCAAGGTTTGAATAGTTTGGTTACGCTTTGCCCTCACCAATGAATCATAAACATAAAGTTGCCGGTCCTTTATGTCAAACACTAACAACAACGAATGAAAGTTCTCTACAAAATTAACAGGCATTAGCACATAGTCCACAAGATCTCATGCTACATTAGCAAGAATTCTATAGCCCATAATATATTCTCCAATATAATCCTCGGCTTAAACAACAGAATTCTTTTGATCCATTGGAGCAGTAGTGAACTTCTCGTAGATACTTTCAATTTTTGTCTTGAACAAGCAATCGATTGTTGTAAATCTACTTTTGATGTTGGGGCCATATTTCCCCTTTTTTTCTCAAATAGTACATTATAACATCAATGTGCTGAAAAAAGTAAAAGTGCAATTTATAATAAGTTGTAGTGTAGACAAATAACATCTACAAAAAACTACATATTAACTACACTTGTAGTTAAACTGTATTTCAATTTACTTATATCCAAATCCAGTTATAGTTAAATGTAGTGTTTAATAAATATATCTGAATAATGTATTTTTTTGAATAACTACATATTAACTACAATTAGACAAATCAGCTCGCTTGACAATAACAGTGAGCCAGCTACCAGAGATAATAAATTGTAGTGTAGACAAATAACATCTACAAAATAACTACATATTAACTACATTTGTAGTTAAACTGTATTTCAATTTACTTATATCCAAATGTAGTTATATGTAATTTTAGTTATATGTAGTTCAAGTTTGTAGTTATATGCAATTTGTAGTTTAAGTGTAGTCAGTTGTAGTTAAATATAGTGTTTAGTAAATATGTATGAATAATGTATTTTTTTGAATAACTACATATTAACTACAATTAGACAAATCAGCTTGCTTGACAATAACAGTGAGCCATCTACCAGAGATAATAAGTTGTAGTGTAGACAAATAACATCTACAAAATAACTACATATTAACTACATTTGTAGTTAAACTGTATTTCAATTTACTTATATCCAAATGTAGTTATATGTAATTTTAGTTATATGTAGTTAAAGTTTGTAGTTATGTGCAATTTGTATTTTAAATGTAGTCAGTTGTAGTTAAATGTAGTGTTTAATAAATATGTATGAATAATGTATTTTTTTGAATAACTACATATTAACTACAATTAGACAAATCAGCTTGCTTGACAATAACAGTGAGCCATCTACCAGAGATAATAAGTTGTAGTGTAGACAAATAACATCTACAAGATAACTATATATTAACTACATTTGTAGTTAAACTGTATTTCAATTTACTTATATCCAAATTTAGTTAGATGTAATTTTAGTTATATGTAGTTCAAGTTTGTAGTTATATGCAATTTGTAGTTTAAATGTAGTTAGTTGTAGTTAAATGTAATGTTTAATAAATATGTCTGAATAATGTATTTTTTTGAATAACTACATATTAACTACAATTAGACAAATCAGCTTGCTTGACAATAACAGTGAGCCATCTACCAGAGATAATAAGTTGTAGTGTAGACAAATAACATCTACAAGATAACTATATATTAACTACATTTGTAGTTAAACTGTATTTCAATTTACTTATATCCAAATTTAGTTAGATGTAATTTTAGTTATATGTAGTTCAAGTTTGTAGTTATATGCAATTTGTAGTTTAAATGTAGTTAGTTGTAGTTAAATGTAATGTTTAATAAATATGTCTGAATAATGTATTTTTTTGAATAACTACATATTAACTACAATTAGACAAATCAGCTTGCTTGACAATAACAGTGAGCCATCTACCAGAGATAATAAGTTGTAGTGTAGACAAATAACATCTACAAAATAACTACATATTAACTACATTTGTAGTTAAACTGTATTTCAATTTACTTATATCCAAATGTAGTTATATGTATTTCAAGTTTGAAGTTATATGCAATTTGTAGTTTAAATGTCAGTTGTAGTTTAATGTAGTGTTTAATAAATATGTCTGAATAATGTATTTTTTTGAATAACTACATATTAACTACAATTAGACAAATCAGCTTGCTTGACAATAACAGTGAGCCAGCTACCAGAGATAATAAGTTGTAGTGTAGACAAATAACATCTACAAATAACTACATATTAACTACATTTGTAGTTAAATTGTATTTCAATGTACTTATATCCAAATGTAGTTATATGTAATTTTAGTTATATGTAGTTCAAGTTTGAAGTTATATGCAATTTGTAGTTCAAATGTCAGTTGTAGTTAAATGTAGTGTTTATTAAATATGTCTGAATAATGTATTGTTTTGAATAACGACATATTAACTACAATTAGACAAATCAGCTTGCTTGACAATAACAGTGAGCCAGCTACCAGAGATAATAAGTTGTAGTGTAGACAAATAACATCTACAAAATAACTACATATTAACTATATTTGTAGTTAAATTGTATTTCAATTTACTTATATCCAAATGTAGTTATATGTAATTTTAGTTATATGTAGTTCAAGTTTGTAGTTATATGCAAATTGTAGTTTAAATATAGCCAGTTGTAATTAAATATAGTGTTTAATAAATATGTCTGAATAATGTATTTTTTTGAATAACTACATATTAACTACAATTAGACAAATCAGCTTGCTTGACAATAACAGTGAGCCAGCTACCAGAGATAATAAGTTGTAGTGTAGACAAATAACATCTACAAAATAACTACATATTAACTACATTTGTAGTTAAACTGTATTTCAATTTACTTATATCCAAATGTAGTTATATGTAATTTTAGTTATATGTAGTTCAAGTTTGTAGTTATATGCACTTTGTAGTTTAAATGTAGTCAGTTGTAGTTAAATGTAGTGGTTAATAAATATGTCTGAATAATGTATTTTTTTGAATAACTACATATTAACTACAATTAGACAAATCAGCTTGCTTGACAATAACAGTGAGCCAGCTACCAGAGATATATGGAGGCAAAATGCCTGCAGTTCCTATTCATGAAGTCTAAGCAATTAATTACATTTAAACATAATAGATAAAGACAAAACTGCAACTATAAACCACATACTTACTGTACTATTGATTACTTGTCCGGGGTGAGCAAGGGCGTAGATCCAGTCCTTCTTATCAATTTTTTCGCAACCCAAATCCAACCAAGGATTGAGATGGTTATCCTTCTTTGAATAGAAGTCTTTCCTCCTGTAATAATAATAGAATTAAACAAATAAAAACAAAAATCAAAAACATTTACAACTTTAAAGTCTAAAAATGTTCAAAGATATAGAAAACAAGTACATACAGACATAATACATTTAAGCACCATACCTCCTAGATGCTTTGTCAGTTCGATGGTATAACCAGGTTGTAAACCTATCTATTAGTTCAGGATCAACATCTTCACCAATGAGACTTGTGAATGGGTGCTTTAGGTAAAAAAATTTTGGCCCAACAGACGTGCTGCCTTCAGTACTGTAGAGTGGAGTGAATGGTGATCGTGCATGTTTTCCGGGTAACCTTGTTCTTCCTTGATGAACAGGGGTTGAATCGACTTGTATGGGCTCACCATACATGACCATCTGTGATAGGTTTTCTGGAAGTTCAAAATCATCCAATGTCACCCTTTCTTTTCAATTCCTCCACGCATAACTCCAATCTCCTCTTCTTTTTCAAGGCATTCTTCGACAACTTCAGTCACAGTTACACCATGAATTGGTGACTGTGGAACATTTTCTTCAACATTTGCTACAAATATAATGCAATACTTAAAAGCATTATAATAGTGTATAATCAACTATTTTATATTAAAAACTACATTATTAAACAATACCTTCTTTTGCTACATCAGCTGCTTGTTGGAAGTCATCATACAAATCAACTTGTTGTTCAACATGTTGAGGAGAAGTGAGAGCTGAAAAGGAAAATTAAATTATTTATTAGCAATTCTTGAAGTTTGTATATATGTATGTAGGAATTATGTAGATACCTGTTTTACTGGTGCTTGCACGGAGTTTAGCACCAACATTGAACTGAAAATGTTTGTTTTTGTCTGCTTGATTTTGTTCGTTATATTTTGTTGAACTAGCAGCAAACTACATTTTTTGAGGAATGTTTGAGAATGCTTTATGTCATATCTATTATATAGTGTTAGAATCAATTATATGTAAATTCTTACCTTTGACTCATCCAATTCATTCCTCCTGTTGACAGCATTCATTACACTTTTCAAAGATTCATCTATGAACTCTCGAAGTTTTGAGAGTTCATCAAAAACATCCTTCTTTAACTGATCTAACTTTCCATCAACCTAAAAATTAATTATGTCTATTAGTTGGTAAGAATATTCTATTAGTTACACTTAAATAAAAAGAAACTACAAAGTAGCAGGAATGAATGCAAGTGGTAATAAATAATGACTACACAACTGTATTTTCTCACAGTACCTGCTCAAGCTTCTGTTCCAACTTCCTGATCTGGCTACTGACAGATTCCATGTCATTTGGAGAATTAGCCTCTTCAGGTTCAACTGTCGGAGAAGCAGGAGTTGTGACTTTTGATGGTTGACTAACCTTTTCATCTTCATAATTAATCTTTTCTGGGAGATTAAGCGCTCCAATCTCTTCCCCAGATGCAATCATGTTTGAGAACTGAAAGATGGAAATGACAGTTAAGTCAATTGAAAAGAAAATTGTAGATGTAATGTAGTTACTGTAACAGTAATTGAAGAATTATACGAAGGTTGAAAAGAATACCTTGAGCCACTCAGTCTTGATGATTTTTTCTTCAAGGACATTAACCAAATCTGTCCCTTTGTAGACGACCATCTTAAAATACGAGGAATGGAGTCAGAGCATCGTGTAGCAAGCTCGGTGCTGACAGAAGAACAACACTCGTATAACCACACTTGTAAGGCTAACGAGCATCCCCGTATAAGATAAGAATGGACGTTGGGATTGAGACGATGTCTGACAGATTCAACAACATGCTTGAAAGATTTTGTACCCCATGGGTACGACTCAAATTTACCACTCTCTATAAGAAAGAACGTAAACTTGTCTATCAAACTAACATTGTCCTTATCAGAAGGACAAACAAAGAATTCCAACATATACAGGATACATAACTGAAGCCATTTCTTGACCCGAGCTTTGTTAGGGAAATATTTTGGTCATTAAATAGCTAACATAATTAGAATTGTAACCATAGTCCGATAAACTATCGACACAATTAAAACCAGTTATCAAACAAAAATCTCTCAAGGAAAAAATCAATTTTTGTCCATTTAAAAGAACAGAAAAGCAGTTGTCAGTAGACTTTGATAACTCATACTTCATTAGAAGATGAAATGACTGGTTCCGCATGCTGATTGGGGGCATATCTAATAAATAACCAAAACATGTTTTCTTGAAAACACGTAATTGGTTTGGGGATAATAAAGCCTTTATCTGGCTAGATATCGTTAGATTGCACAAGCTATGGAATCGGATCACACCATAATCAACATTATGCTGAGCATAGTAAGGTCCATTATGCAAAAAAAGTATATCAATAGTGGTTAGAATGACGCTAGATTTCAGCATTACAATGTATAATGTAACTTATCATAAAACTACAATTTTAACCTACAAACTACATTTAAACTACATTCTCACTACAAGTTATTTTACAAAAAGTATAACTACAATTTAATTTACAAATTACAAATCAACTACACTGTAACTAGATATATACCCTGACTTTTAATAAGGGTTCCAAATAACACTATAAAATTGCAGAACACATATATACTACATCTTGACAGACTATATGAAACTACAGTTTAACTACAAATTATAGTTTTAAAAGCATAACTAGAATTTACTTTATAAATTACAAATTAACTACACTGTAACTACATATATACCCTGACTTTTAATTACAGATCCAAATAACACTATAAAATTGCAGACCACAGATAAACTACATTTTGTGACAGAATACATGAAACTACATTCTAACTACAAGTTATTTTACTAAAAGCATAACTAAAAATTTCTTTACAAATTACAAATCAACTAGACTGTAACTACATATATATCATGTCTTTTAATCACAGTTCCAAACAACACTATAAAATTGCAGACCACATATCAACTACATTGTGACAGACTACATTAAACTACATTATAACTACAAGTTATTTTACATAAAGCATAGCTATAAATTACCTTGCAGACTACAAACAACTATACTGTAACTATAAATTTATTGAGCGTGTACAATGTAACTACTTTTATACACTGTCTTTTTATCACAGTTCCAAATAAAAACTACAATAAACTACATTAAACTACAAAAACTACAATTAACTACAAATTTGAGTCAACAGTACATTTTGCCAATTAACTACAAACTGACTACAATTAACTACAAAATGACTATAATTAACTACAATTTGTACAAACAAACCTAGTATGCAATAATACAGTACCTTTTGACAAAAAACACTTAAACACCAAAAAAACACTTGCATACTATTTTTTGGCAAAAAATATTAAACTACAAAACAGTGAGGAGAAATAAAAATTGTTTACCTTTAATGAAATTTTTTGTGGAACCAATTTTGTAGGTTTTTAGAGGGTTTCTTCTTTTTTTGTTTTGAGGGGGAAGGAGACACCTTTTGTTTTTTCGTGGTTTGAAGTTTGGGTGAATCTTCCACAAAATCATCATTATCGACCCTCAAGCTTTTCCCCTTTCGCTTGCGTTGTTTGTCGGCTTCTGTTTCTACACCGGTAGCATCAACATCGTGCAAATGCTTGGTTCGCATTTCAGCTCCGATTTATCTTGGCGATGCAGGAACTCTATCTTTTCCACTTGCATGGACAGATTGTTGTTTTTTTACTGGTGATTTAGGTGTTAAAACACCCAAATCAAAAGATGGAATATCGGCTACTTTTTGTCTTTTGGGAGTACTAGCTTTTTTTATCATTTTTGACTGTGGATACAATTTTAGTGACTGAAAATGTGGTGGATTGAGAAAACTTCTCGAACTGAAAGTGTGCAAGGTTTGATAATGGCGGATGAACTTCAAAGCAGAGAGAGAGAGAAATCGGTTTTGTAGAGGGTTTCTGACTTTGATACAATTTATGGACTGATAGTATGTTAGATTGAGAAGAACTTTACTTTCTGAAACTGTTGAAGCTTCGACAATGGCGGATGAAATTCAAGCAGAGAGAAAGAGAAATAGGTTATGGTAAAAAAACGTAGGGGGAGGGTAATTAAAAATGGGGAGAAAATCGTAGGTTTTGTTTGTAAGAGAGAGAAGAAACGATTAAAACTTAAATAGAATTTTGGTACATAAATTGAAAGTTGGTATACATAAATGTAATAAACACAAACCTTAAACATGGGTGGTAATAAGGTTTGCTATATGATATGTATACGTAAAAATTCTAATTTCAGCACAATATTTTCCCCATTTTCTTTTTTCGAACTCAGTCTTTACCTTACCTTGAAAGTTTTCATGAACAGTGAGCTTTGGCTTCTTTTTTGACGGTCTCTTTTCTTGTTCCTCTTCTTTTGAAGATGATGATATTGTAGCATCTGGGTCTGAATTTTTTTTTATTTTTCTCTGAATTTTGATTGATTGTTCTTCTTCTGGTTGTAGTTTTTAATTCCTTTTTTCTATTTTGGTTTGCGATTGCATGATCAGGCTTATTTGTTATATTTGATCTTATATTTCATGATCAGACTTATTTGGTTTGCAACTTTTTCTTGCAAATTGCCATCTGGGGTTCGAAAAAGAAAACGGGAAAAATATTGTGCTGAAATATATTAGAAATTCATTTAACAATTGGAAAAGGTCCAACAATATTTAATTGATAACTGGGTATTTGTTTTATGGGCTAATGGGTTATTGGAGCAGGCTCAAGAGAGGGATGCCATGTCAGCTAATTAATGCGTTTGAGAAGGCTTATGTGGACTGCTGTTAAAATGAAGGCATTATTGGTCCAGTTTGCTAACGTGAGGGATATTAATGGAACAGTTTGCTAACCGGGGATAAAATTGAGCTATATTCAATAGTTTAAAGATATTATTGGGCCTTTTGGTTAGTAACAATGTGTTTATGTGATTTTTGAGATAGTTTGACTTTACTTTTTGCCAAACGCAGTATAATGTGACATATATTTATCAACTGGGAGAAGACAATTCTAGTGGGAGATTCTCCTTCACAACTCCGCCAAAAGTTGGACCAGATGTTCCTTACACGTCTGGCATTATTGGTTAGTACTAAACCGGGTTGATTTATATAGAGGATGTAGCCTCAACACTAGTTAAGCTAAATCCAGTTCTGCGCTCAGAGCGTTAAGATATTTAAAGGTTGAACCTATTAAGTGTAAACCTTGAACGCTCTGGATTTATTGGTTAGTGCATCCTTTTGTCATTTTCTCTTGTGGTGAAATAACTTGAATGCAGGGGATTTGGGGCGAACATTTGACTCGACTCCAACGTTGGAGCATTATATATCTAACTCAAAAGGTCAAGCTTTGCTGTTTGCGGGTGATCTATCATACGCAGATCATTACCCTTTTCATGACAATGTGAGATGGGATACATTTGGCCGCTTTATTGACTAGAGTGCTGCCTATCAACCTTGGATTACTGCTGCTGGAAATCGTGAACTCGATTTCATTCCTGAGATTGTAATGCTTCTTTATATCTATAGTTCAATGTGTATTAATAGTGCATAAACAAGAACTCGTTCTAACATTTTCGACGTGTGGTTGTGTGTGTTTTAGGGTGAAAATATCCCATTCAAGCCACAGATGCATAGGTTTCATGTACCATCGAAAGCATCTAAGAGTACATCTCCTCTTTGGTATTCCATCAAACGTGCATCTGCTTATATAATAGTCCTGTCCACTTATTCAGCCTATGGTAAGTACCAAGTAACTTCAATTTTCTGTTCATTTTTTGCTACTTTCTCAGTTTTTGTAGTAACTTATCTAATCTAATGTTGCCCTCAGGTAAATACACTCCTCGATATAGTTGGCTTGAGCAAGAATTTCCCAAGGTTAACAGAGCTGAGACTCCATTGCTGATTGTTCTGCTTCACTCTCCGTGGTACAACTGTAATTACTACCATTACATGGAAGGTGAAAGCATGAGAGTGACGTTTGAGTCTTGGTTTGCTCAGAATAAGGTCGATATGGTGTTTGCTGGACATGTTCATTCTTATGAACGCTCGGTTTGCCTCTTCAATCTATCTTATAAATAGTTATGATCCTTAAAACATTTACAACAGTACATTGAGAAAGATCAACAACTAGAATTAGTATTGATTTTTTAATATTACATGGATGTTTTCCTAGGAGAGAGTATCAAATGTTTGGCATAACATCACAAATGGACTGAGTACTCCAAATGAGGCTCCTTCCGCGCCTATATACATAACAATCGGGATGGTGGAAATATTGAAGGCACTGCCAACAAGTTAGACCTTTTTTTTCTTCTTATCTCAGTTTTTTGTTTGATGATATGAGAAGAGTTTCTAATGGGAGTCTGCTGGTTTTGTTTGTGCAGTTTTTTCAGAACCATAGCCGAGCTACTCGGCTTAACGTGAAGCAAGTTTTGGTCATGCAATTCTTGAATTAGCATCGCACCAAGACAGTGAACCTTTTGCAGCAGATTCTTTATGGATTTACAATAGATACTGGTATCCTCAAAAGGAGACCAGCTCTATGATTTGAAAAGAATATAGTTGGTAGGCAGTGCAGTTCTTTTTTTCGTAGAAACCATGTGTTCTCTTAGATTAGTTCATCAGGTAATTTTGTTAACTGTTTATATTAAGCTTCATTTTAATGATAATATCTACGATAAAGTACCTTAAACAGTGATTGTGATTAAAAACCATTGTCAATAGCAGCATTGAGTTTATCTTAAGACATCCTCCAATTCACTGGACAAATGGATATTAACTTGATGGGATTGTTGAAGTTTGACAAAAATACTCTCCCACATCGGTAGAGAATTGGTTGTGGGGGGAGGGGGGGGGGGTATTTTCCTCCTATAAAAGGAGACCTAATGTTTAAAATTTAAATACACCTCTCATTTGTCTTCTCATCTGTTTAAGACATTTGTATCTTCTCTCTTTAGTATTATTTCACTTGTATTTTTGGAATGTAATAAAATATTGATTGTGTCCGAGGAACGCCAAGTTGGCCGAACCTCGTAAATTTTGGTGTTCCTTTTATTGTTGCTTTATTGTCTTATTTATTATTTAGTGACCGCCATATTTTTTTGGTATAGTAGTTGTGACTCATTCGCACTATATACATTTGACTTCCGCAACAATTGGTATCAGAGCCAAGGTACTGTCTAATACTCTGTGGTTGCAGCCTAGCCTGATCTTCCACATGAGAAAAAATTTATCTTGGTAATTGAGTTAAGGTTCTGTCTGAATATGCTCCGTGGTTGCAGCTTGGTCTAATCTTCCACTACAAAAAACGGGTAAATTGCGAAGGTTTATTTGCGGAGGGTATAAGTAACCTCCGCAATTTGCATAATTTTGCGGCAATACATTAACCCCCACAAAATTATACAATTACGGGGGGGGGGGGGGTCAAAAATATCCGCAACCCTAAAAATAATAGCGGGCCTTCTATTTCACACTCCCTCCAATTTTTACCCCTAGAAACTTACGCCTCAAACTCTTAATTGGCCAAATACACCAAAAACTCCATTTCCCCCCAAACAAAATACTCCTTTTATTTCCTTCTTCTTCTTAATCGAAGTGTCATGCTAATTAGTCGAAGTCCTCTGCTCAATAGTTTTTCCTCCATTAATCGAAGTTCTTTGCTTCTTTTTCGAAGTTCTCCGCTTCAATCAGATGTCTGTTTCAATCGAAGTTCTCTGCTTCAATCACCACCGCTTTTACACCTCCCAGGTTTGATTTTTCTCTTTCTTTCCTCATTTCCCCTCATGGGTTTTCTGTTAATTTTGAATTTTTGTGTGTATTTTGGTCGATCTGTGTGATTAAATAGTGTTTGATATTGAATTATTGTGTGTATTAAATGGTCGGTCTGTATGATTTTTGTGTGTTTATTCCTTGATTTCTTTGTGCTTTTGGTAGTTCTCCATTACCACTGCCGGTCTTCTTTGACAAGTAGGTTCAATTGAACCCTTTCTCCAAGCTAACTCTGATTGTAGGATCTCTTTTATAGTTTGAGGTCCAGATGCTTGGTTTTTTCCTTGTTTTTGCTCATGTGCTGAAAATGGAATCGATCAAAATTGAAAATTGTAGTACATTGGTGCTTTCATTGTAAAATTGACTGCTCAGTTGCAAAATTTGGACATTGCTATTGATGCTGCTACTATGCTTGTACTTGTATTTGTGTAGTTTTCTTCACTGCTCCGATGAGCATGACCTCTATGACATATGTGTTTGTGCTACTTGAACCTGGAGGTTATTGACAAATATTGGGCATAAAATCAGCATACAAGAAGTTCCCTTTACAACTTATTTCCCCTCTTGTTATCGTAATTTTGTATATTGTCTAGTAAATTGCGTCTGTTGGAATCTATTGTTACATTTTCTATTGTCAGTGTGCTTGTTAAGATTTGGTTTATTACACTTTGTTTTGGGTAAGATAATAATTAAGACTGTAATATTTTATGAACAATACTTATCCCAATTTTTACTGTGAATTTTTCTTTTGAGAATGAATTTTTATTGTGAATTTTTGAGTAAATACTATTTTGGGAGGAATAGTTTGTAGTTTAATAACGGTTTGTTGTTTTTCTTATTTGTTTGTATTTGAATGCTGCATTTTAAGTAATGTTTTATTATTTTAATAGTTTATACCAAATCTCCTAGGCTAAATTCAGTTGGCGGGGTGGACCACAGCCCTGTTGTTGATTCTAAGTGGGAACTTTTAATGGCAAAATCTCTTTTTTGCTTCTTTGTTCTTATTATCTCTTCTTGTTTTGGGTACTTAATTAGGGGCCTTGGTAGTAAGTGAGAACTAAGTTTAATATTGATGCAAATTAGCCTGTTCAAGTTTTCTTTTTTTACCTGTTATTAGGGGTGTTCATTGGGCGAAATGGGCGGCTTTTTACTCTTAACGGTTTGGCTTAACGGTTATCGGCTTTTAAATGTATTAATCCGTTAGCCACCCGATAAGATATCGGGCGGATTGGTGTCGGGTTAGCTCTTATAGGGCGGCTATTGGGCGGCTATTGGGCGGCTTATCGGCCTAACATACATGTTTACTAGAATTTGATAGATCTCTTCAGGCAATTATAGATCAAACACCTATTCCAGTATACCTTCATATGAGCTAGCTTGTTAATGTTTTTTCAGGGAATTCATTTTATCCCTGAGGTAGTATAGCTTTGCCTTCCTCACTTTTTTCTTGTCCAGCACCTTCATCTCCTTTATGTTGGGCGAGTACCTGCAAATCATCTAGATCCCGAGATTAAAAATGCTTAGAAGTAGAAATAAACTTTTGTTAATCATTTTCAAGGGTTTTAGTTTTTTTTATATTTAATATATATAAATAAAAATAAATAATATATATATATATATATATATATATATATATATATATATATATATATATATATATATATATATATATATATATATATATATATATATTCTTAACGGGTTAACGGATTAGCCGTTAAGAAAATTGAATAATCCATCCCCAAATCGATAAGCCGTTAATAAAAAAAATTCAATCCGTTCCTCGTCCGTTAAGCCGTTATGCCATTACCAGTAAGCCATTAAGCTTCGGTTTGGATCGATTTTCGGTTTCGGATCGGTTTTCGGTTTCGGATCGGTTTTGAACACCCCTACCTACTATGGTTTGGATATTGGCTTATCTTAGTAGGATCGTGGTGTTTGTCATTTAACGCGCTTGTCCAATACTTGCCACTCTAATATCCCTTGTAAAGTGTTTTTTTTCAGTTTTGCCCCACCCTATTTATGAATCTTTGTCATGTACTATTTTGGTGCAACTTTTAGCTTGTTCCATCCACTTTCTACAGTTGATCTGGACATCGAGCATTATTTTTCCTTTAAATATGCCGCACAAGTGTTCATTTAGCTTATTAGTTTTAAAAAATCTATCAAAACTCACAGAACAAGGCTGAAACTTAGGGATATTCTCTTCTTTTTTTTCTCTGTTGTAATAATCTTGTTTTACAATATAGCTTTTTTGTTTATTCTATTTTCTTTATATAAGATTTTTTTATTTAGAAAAATAAGAGAGCAATGATGTGAAATTTGAAAATGTATGAAAAATGTGATAGTTATCATTTAGGAATATCTATTTTGTAGTCTAGGATGGTTCTCATTATACTGATTAATACATTTTTTGAAATCAGGCTTTTTGTGTGCAAAGTTAGAGAAAAAAGTAAGAGTAGAATATATTTAACTGGAAACCGAAGGAACTTAGGATAAGTTAGTGGAGACAATAGTAGGTGCATATTAGTTGATTTAAAAAAGTTAAATTTAAGAAAATCATCCAAAGGAAAAGAAAATTTAAGGAACTTTCTGAAATCAGGCTTTTTGTGTGCATACTTAAAGAAAAAGGTAAGAGTAGAATATATTTAATTGAAAACCGAAGGAACTTAGGATAAGTTAGTGGCGACAATAGTAAGTACATATTAGCTGATTTTAAAAAGTTAAATTTAAGAAATCATCCAATGGAAAAGAATAACAATTACTACTGTGAATTAATCCCAATTGGCTATGTATCCTTACTATGAATGTTGCTCCATTTAAGATCACCTCAATCCAAATAAAAACAAGTTTCTTTGATTTTGAGAAATAACTTTATGAAATTTATTTTTCAACTTTTAAAGAATTGCTAAAAGTTAATATTCTGTATTCTAATAATAAAGAACTGGTATTTTCTCTTTATATTCTGAAAGGTTCATCAGCTGGACTTGAAAGTTAATAACTTTTCTATAGATAAATCTTGGACTAGAAAGCCAAGGAACTCCAGGGAATATTTAGTTGGTTTAAATCAGTTTTTAGATTTTGCATTTGCTAATACTGTTGAGATAGAATAAAGTGTCCTTGTCCTAAATTTGGATTCGCAAAGTGGCAGACTAGAGAGGTGGCATTCGAACATTTGATTTGCAAACCATTCCCTGAAAATTATGTCACTTAGACTATCCATGGTGAAAGAAATACACTGCCTTATTCTATAAATAATGTGGTTATACAAGATACATTACCTCCTGAAAATCCATATAATGAAGAATTTGGGGGCCTAAGGCACGATGGGGTTGATGTAGGTCCGTCACATGTAGCGGGTGGTGAAGAAAGGTTAAATGATGAGCCTGCTTCAAATGATAAAGACTTTTTTGAGTTGCTTAGAGATGGTAGTCAAGAATTGTTTGAAGGGTCCAAGTACTCAAAACTAGAATTTTTATTAAAATTGTATCACATAAAAAATTTGTCTGGGCTAAGTGACAAGGGAATGACCATGATACTAGATTTGTTGAGGGATGCATTTATATTTGCACGGATCCCTCATTCTTTTTATGAGGCAAAGAAAACTATCAGCTAGCTTTGTCTTGATTATATCAAGATAGATGCTTGTCCAAATGATTGTATGTTATTTTGGGGGAATTATGCTAATGAGGAAACATGTAAGTATTGTCACACTTCTAGGTGGAAGCCTGTATAAGAAAAGAAATGAAGATCTTGTGTCCGCCACAGGTAAGAAGAAAACTAAGAAGTCCGCAAAGATTTTGCATTACTTTCCATTAAAACCAAGGTTGCAGAGATTGTTCATGTGCTCTAAAATAGCAAAATATATGAGATGGCATGCCGAAGATAGTAACAAAGATGGAATCATGAGGCATCCCAGAGATGGTGAGGTATGGAAGAGGTTTTTGATACAACTTTTCCTTAATTTGCCTTTGATCACCGGAATGTTCGGCTTGGCCTAGCTAGTGAGCTTCAATCCTTTTGGCACGATGAGTACTAATTATAGCATTTGGCCGGTCATTTTAGTTCCACACAATCTTCCTCCTTGGTTGTGTATGAAACAATCTAATTTTATTCTCTCAATGATCATTCCTGGTCTACGTACGACGGGAAATAACATAGATGTTTACTTACAACCCCTTATTAAGGAGTTGAATGAGTTGTGGAGTGAAGGTGTCGAAACTTTTGATTCATCAAAGAAAGAGATGTTTAGGTTGCGAGCTGCTCTTATGTGGACAATTAATGACTTTTCTGGACTCGATATCTTATCTGGTTGGAACTCATATACTGGTTTAGCATGTCCCACTTGTAATTTTGATGCAGAACCTTGTCGGCTTCGCCATAGTAGAAAGTGGTATTGGTCATCGTAGATTTTTAGCAAGAAATCATAAATTTAGACTGATGAGGCATCGCTTTGATGGAAATGTGGAAGAAAGAAACCCCCCAAGAAAGTTATCTGGGTCTGATACATTCGCAACAAGTGAAAGATATCGAGTTCAGTGAGAGAAGAAAAAGGTCTAGACAAAGAAATATTGGACAAGGTGCAGCACAACAATGGAGGAAAAAAAGCATATTCTTTAATCTTTCATATTGGGAGTTCAACTCATTGCACCACGATTTAGATATCATGCACATCGAAAAGAATGTGTTTGACAATGTTATATATTCTTTACTCAATAATAAAGACAAGTCAAAAGATAATATTAAGGCGCGAAAAGATCTGCAAGATATGGGTATAAAGCGTGATCTTTGGCCTGATGAGAATCATGAGTGTCGACTTGCTGTGTTTACCATTCCAAAGGAAAAGAAAGTGGCTTTCCTCACAACTTTAAAGAATATTTCAGTGCCGGATTGTTACTCGGGTAATATTTTTGGTTGCATTGATCCGGACCAAAGGAGAATCTTTGGATTAAAGAGTCATGATTGTCACATTATTATGGAGCAATTGCTACCAATAGCAATTCGCAATGTGCTGCCAAAGGAGGTTGTTGCAGTCTTAGTAGAGCTTTCCTTTTTTTCTCCAGAGAACTTTGTCTTAAAAGTTTGAGTTTGGCGGATCTAGAAAAGTTACAAGATCGCATTGTGTTCACACATTGCCACTTGGAGATATTATTCCCACCAACGTTCTTTACTGTAACGGTCCATTTAACTGTCCATCTAGTATGTGAAGCAATAGAAGGTGGTCCGGTACATTACAAGTGGATGTATTTTGTTGAAAGGTAAAATATTTCTTATCCGGAATTTTGATGTATGTAATATTAATTCAAGTTAAGTTCTTATTCTAAACATGTTTCATTTTATGTTATAGGTTGTTAGGTCATTTTAAGTCACTCGTAGGGAATAAGGCTCAACTAGAAGGTTCCACAGCTGAAGGTTACATTGTTGAAGAAGCTCTAACTTTTTGTTCTTGTTACTTTGAGGGGATTGAGTCAAGGCTTAATAGGCCTAGACGTGTGAATGATGAACCAAATCTTAATGAGGCTTCTGAAATGTCCTCTATCTTTCCTCCGCAAGGTAAACCAGTTGGAGGCACCTCAACGTTCCCCTTGACTCCATTGGTGAAGACGCAAGCTAATCGATATGTGTTATTTAATTGTGCGGTAGTGAAGCCATTTATTGAGTAAGTAAATAAAATTGATATGAATATTGGCAAAAGTTTAGAGTTAAAATAATTAAAGTTGATATAGTTAGCTCATTTGAAGTGAATTTAGGGCTTACATAAGAAAGAGTACAAGATGACGGAGACCTTCAGCATCAGATTTGGAGAGGTGGGTTAATAGAGAGTTTCCTGATTGGTTCTCAAAACAGGTGAGTGAATGGTATAATAATTTTTGCTTCACATAGCTTTTCTCGTTGAAAATAAGTTTGTTATTATTAGATTATGAACCCAGAAATTACAGACACCATCTCTATTGATCTGAAGTACCTAGCACGAGGTCCAGCGCCAAACACTAGAAGGTTCACTGCTTATAACATCAATTGATTTAAATTTCGAGTTTTGTCTAGAAATCAAGAATTAAAAACTCAAAATAGTGGAGTTTTTCTTACTTCCGACACTTCTTATGTTGCATGTAGTGCTGATAGAAGTGCAAGGCAAGCAGACTTGCCATACTATGGGAAGTAAGAAGATATTATTGAGTTTAATTATTATCGATTCACAGTTGTGCTCTTTAAATGCCAGTGGGCTGACACTACTCGGAATAGAGGGTTCAAAAGAGATGCTTGGAATTTTAATTGTGTCAATTTTTCTAGATTGATTCATATTGGTGATCGTGAGCATGATGATCCTTACATTGAAGCATCTCGAGCAAATATGGTTTACTATGTTGATGATGAAACAGATAAAGAATGGAGTGTGGTTGTACATTTAAAGCCGAGATATTTATTTGATATGGGAGAACTCGATGAAAATGAAATATATGAGAATCAACCATACAACCAACAAGAACTTGAACAATTATTTGATGATGCTTATGAGAATATCCAAATTGCAATAGATGAGCATATGTCTGAATAGGCATGTAAATTTTCTTGTATCCTTGTATGTTTATTTTTTTCTTCTATATATATGTACTCTATTTTAGATTTTTTATTTTATTTTTTATTTTCTATTACTTATTATTTATTTTATTGTTTGCAGATATGTCGAAGACCAAACGTTTCCAGAACTTACAAAAGTCAGTTCAATCAGCATCTTCTTCACAATCTACTGATGCGGCACCAGATATGACATCTATACTGGCTCCTTCGTTCCCAACTACATCATATCCAACTTCTTTATGTCAGGCAACATCACTGCCATCTCCTTTATTTCAAGCCACAGGACAGCAAACCACTTTATTTCAGGCCACAACACAGCCAAGGCAGCAAGCTTTGTCATTTCAGGCCATGGGCCAGACAACTCCTTGCATTCAGCCGACTCCTTCATTTCGGGCCACAACACAGCCAATGCAACAAGCTCTTTCATTTCAGGTCATGGGGCGGATAACTCCTTGCATTCAGCCGACTCCTTCATCTCAGGCGACATCACTACCAACTCCTTCATTTCAAGCCACAAGACAATAAACTGCTTCATTTCAGGCCACGAGACAGACAACTCCTTCATTTCAGGCCACGGGACAAACAATTCCTTCATTTCAACCTCCAATTAATCCCACACCGGTGCAAGCAACATCCAATAAGCGTGCTAAACGTCAGTCTTCACATCATTGGATTGTCGATGGAATAGGTAATATTTATCCTTTCGTTGCTGTATAGAACTTTAGAGTCTAATTATGGGAATCTGTCTAATTATGGATCTTGGCATGTCTGTTGAATTTTGTCTGATATTTCTGGTGATTTATACTTCCATTAAGTAACAAGAGTGGTATTGATAGTGCAGCACCAAGCTAGTTTTCATTGATTAGCAATCAACAGCAGAAAGCTATGATGGCTTTGGCTGGTGCAGTAAACCTCAGCTGGTGCATATATTGAACAAATTTTAATTCTTTTCCATCGCTCTGGAGTTATATCTACTTTGCTTATGATACACCATATATTGAACAAATTTTACATTGCTAAACTTGCCTCGACTTCTTGTTTATGCTCAAGTAAATCTCCTTGCCAAACACTTGCCAGTAGCTGTCTTTCTTATGAAGAATCATCTGTTCCTTTATCCTCTGTTCTCTGTCTGCATTTATGTCATTATCTTAGGGTTGTCTCTGGATATCTTGAGCTATTTCATTGTGTTTCCTTATGACTGTGAATAGTGAGGTTCAAAAATTGAGTGGCAAAGAGGACTGCCACTAGCGACACATTCATGGTGGATGCTTGATAACTTTTAAGATGCTGAAGAGAAATTTAATGAGAAGATTGTTACTAGTTCTCAAGTTCTTTTAATTTGTTTGTTCAAATGGTAGCTTCTGAAGCACCAGGAGGAAATTAGTTAACACAATCTTCTAGCTAGCTAGATAGATTGAAATTCTTTAAAGAAAATGTGGTTCTTGCATGTGGCAGAAAGTAAATGTTCGTATATACTAAAATTTTCATTGAATGCAGCTAGGAGAATTAAGACATATAAATGTGAGATGAAAACTAGCTTTGTGCTGATTTCCTGATTGCAGACTATTAAATCTTTGTTGCCATGGACTGTTGTACATCTATTGCTGCTTCACCTTTCTGCTCCTATGTGTGGCTGTTATTGTTTACTGTTGTATCTTTTGTGGATTGATGTCAGTTTTTTACTTTATGCTCCTATGTGTGTATTGTTACTATCTGCTCCTATGTGTGTTTCACAGTAATAGTATCTTTCAATATAATGAATTATTCAAACTTCTGTATACCATATCTCTTACCTTCACTTTATTGCTTTTATTTTTATTTATTAAAGATTCACATGGAGATACCAAAAGGCTCAAACTGAAGACTAGAGATGCATTAAGTTTACCTCAGGGAGAACGTGTTGTGGTGGAGTTTGATTGCTTGGATCCGAATGGTGAAGCACAAGGCCTTCTTGCAGGCGTATGTGGCCTTTTAGCAACTGACTGTACCATATTTCCAATTAGCTTTGATAAATTGTCGGATATGCCTAAGTCACACTTTAACGACTGCTTTAATAACATTATAAAGGTATAAGCTCTATATTTTTATAACTATATCTGTATTTTGTCTTTTATTTTTATATTTATATATAAAAGATAATCTAACCAAAATTTATTTTTGAAGGTTCATTTCTGTTTTATGACCATTGAGGAAGTTGCACGAGAATATGTTTATCGCTCTATTGCAAAGAAGTGGGTTGCAAGTAGGCACAAGTTGTGGGATGAGTTTAAAGACCCACTTAAAACCAAATATTCGATTATGGATAATGTTCCGGTAGGTCTTACTCGGGACCAATGGACTTCCTTTGTGAACTACCGTTCTAAAGAAGAAACTCATGTATTTTTATGAAAAGTCACATTGAAATGCATAAAAATATGATTATTCATTTATATATTTGACATAAATGTATCTTATTGTTAGAACATGTGTAAAAGAAATGCTGAAAATCGGAAGAAACAAACAGTTCCACACACCGGTGGCTCCAAACCTAATGCTAAAAGAAGGGCTGAAATGATGAAAGACGTCACATTATTTACCATACTTTTCTAGTTAAATTTTAGATAGTATCTATTTCTTTTTCTTAATTAAATTATTCTGAATTACTTTTGTTTTCATACATAGATGGCTGAGACAGGGAGAAAGCCTGGACGAGCACAACTTTATCTTATGACACATACAAATATGTGTAAGTTACATTTATGATTGTTACAAGTCCCATCAAGTACATGTAGATGAGTCAATTTTGGTTTACCTAAGACTTTTTGGCTCTTAAGACATTGCTATTCTTTTGTGTTTGCCCTTTTTTTTTTACCTTTAAAAGATTTATGTGACTTAAAACTTGTTATTGGATAAGTTGTCTTGAATCTGTTGACATAGAGGAATTAACTTAAACAGCTCTAGTAAAATGAAGTAGCAGGAAGATGAAAAGATGATAATAATAATGAATACACCCCATTTTGATCAGTCAACGAATTTGCTGATATTCTTGGTGAAAGTTCAACTTGTTGCCTTTGTAATTCTTATCCTAATTGTGCCTCTGTTTGTGCCTGAGCTTTGAGAAGGCAAATTTCAGCTTGTACTTTAGCTAACTGGCATTCTAAATGGTAAATTTCTTGATGTAAAATACTGATGATTCCAACACAGCCATAAACTGGATTCTTAATCCGACAGTAAGCCTCGTAGTACAAGAAATCTGCTACATCTGTTCGTTGATGCTCTTGAACATGCTGATATTTCACAAAAATAGGTAAAATAGATGAAAATTTCCTTCATGATCCAACTGCATGCCTTACTTGCTGCTGTTAGTCCATTATTAGTCACCTATTCAGAAGGAGTGCTTTGCGGACTTATAATGCTAATGTACTAGCTATTTAATTAAGGTATTATCTATATAGAGTCGTGTGATCATGCTATTAAATTTCCTATGAGAACCTCCAATCATTTACATAGAAATAGATAATATTCAATTTCTCTTAGCATGCACAAAAAAACTAAGATGAAGCTAGAAGGGAGAGGGAAGGGGAAGAATCTTTACTGCATCTGTTCAACTTTACGTTAATCCCTCAGGTTTTGCTTCAATTTTATACGATGATGGAACCCAAATAAGAATTAAGGCTCAGTTCTCCATTAGCTTCTTTTTTTTTTTTTTTTTTTTTTTTTTTTTTTATAGTACGACCCAGTACAATACCACTCAGTGGTGTCTGGGGAGGGTAGTGTGTACGCAGCCTTACCCCTACCCTGGGTAGAGAGGCTGTTTCCAAATAGACCCCGGCATAAATCCCCAGAATTTGCTCCTGGGGAGACTCGAACTCACAACCTCTCGGTTGTAAGTGAGGGTTGGTTACCATCAGACCAAGCCCCTCTTGTCTAAAAAAGTACGACCCAGTACAATACCACTCAGTGGTGTCTGGGGAGGGTAGTGTGTACGCAGCCTTACCCCTACCCTGGGGTAGAGAGGCTGTTTCCAAATAGACCCCCGGCATAAATCCCCAGAATTTGCTCTTGGGGAGACTCGAACTCACAACCACTGAGTGGTATTAGCTTGAATGAGCTTTGTTAGATGAAATTTAAGTTTTCTTGAATGAGTTTGTGGCAGTCCACATCATTTTTCCTCCACTTGGTTCAGTAAATGTGTTGGTTTGGATTAATGTTTACAAGCATTTGTTAATTCTAGTTAATAAATTTTGTGATGTGTATTGTGTTTAGGAACAAATTGAGCTAGCAGTGAGTGAAAGTACAGTGGATGAGTCTGAAATTTCTCCAAATGATGTTGTTGATAAGGTGCTAGGCAAAGAGCATCCTGGAAGGGTGAGATGTTTGGGATTAGGAGCTACTCCAAGCAATACTTTCAAAGAGGCAAATCTTCATCCCGGAAATATTAGAAACGCGAGTAATAATGTCGGATGTTGTTCTTCTGGATGCCAAGAGAAGTACAATCAATTGATGAATACTCTCAAAGCGTACATGATAATGAAGGAAGGGCCAATACCAGAACAATTTGCTGAGATCTTTGCTTCTACTCTTACAATGGTAAATACTTAGTTCTTTTATTTTTGGTGTATTATGCAATTTTATCTATCACGTTTGTTATTAAAAACGGTTTATTTTTGTTTTTTGTTAGTAGTGAGCAGGACTTTAAACTATGCTGCTTCACATTTGTGCTCGTTTTATCCCTTGAGATCCATTACAACAACAATAACTTCCCAGTATACTCCCACCAGGTGGGGTCTGGGGAGGGTAATATGTAGACAAGCCTTACCCCTACCCGAAAGGGCAGAGATCCATTAAGATATCAAATTCTACATTATACCAGGCCTAGAAAAACATGATATATAAGAGTTTGAGAATTATCACTGTTACCTTTCTAAAAAAAGTATTTGAGAGTTATAAACGACATTTCCAAGGCCTAAAGATCGGAATCACATAACGAAGGTGTAAGTTATTGACCCAGGGACCTTATTATTCATATATGATAAAAGCAGACAAGTTTTGTTGAGTTTTTATAAGCAATAACTAGTAGTATTCCAGCCTGCAATGCTACTGTTCTATATTCCCCCTTATCAACCCGCCTTGCTGTTTAAACCTGCTTAATAACTAGTACTACTAGTTTAAGTGCATTGCTTGTTATTACTTAAACTTCAATTATTCAATGAGCACATTTTCCAGCAATCTGTATCTAGTTCATAAATAGCATTTTTTTTAAAAATTATCTTAGCCCCTTAGTCTCCAGTAAGAACTTAGCTGTAACTTAATAAACTTTGTATCCTCATTTCACTTTTTCTTTTTACACACCATTTTGTGTTTTGTTATAAGTTGGATTGGCTTTTTAATATCAATACAAGAGAAAATTCTTGTTCAGTTCGTTTGCCCATTAATCTTGTCATTTCAATGTTAGATTCAGTTTGCTGCAATTTTAGTCATTATTATGGATTTGTCAAGATACTCCTTTGACTTTAGTTTTGCACCCTCATTTTCACACATTATTTACTTTTTGCTCCAGCTAAGAGATGCAGCTAGTGAATCCGTTTCACCAACGGATGCAAGAAGATCTTCTGGCGTTAGTAATCCCTGTGATAGCAATTGAGATTCATTTTAATCGAAGTGAATGTATTAGGACAATGTAATAGCTAATTACTATAGATGATTAATTATGTTCTAGTTTAGCTTAATGACATATGATACTACTCTGACAATGTTTTTCACGGCTAATGAAATGTTGATGTTTCTTAATTTTAATATTTTGGTTTAAGAATAAATATTTCTATTGATATTAGGGAAAGTATGACGTATTGATGATAAAAAATTAATTCAATGATATATTTAAATATATATGAGGTTAAAACCCCCAAAAAGAAATTCGATAGATCCTGATGGTGTACAGATATGAAATTGCGGGGGTTTACAACCCGTACATTCATTAAAAAAAAATTAATTTTACAAATAAATTTTTGTTTTCGCACATGAAATTGTGGAGGTTTAAATTGCTATTTTTGAGGTTAGAAACCTCCGTTATTTGTATCACAGCGGTTCCACAAACCCCCGTATCTATGTGCCGCAAATTAATAGTGGCGATGCTAACTACAGGGGTCTGCTGAACCGTCGTGACAGCAAATAACGGAGGTTTCTAACCTCCGCAAACTGCAAATTTAACCTCCGCAATTTACCCTTTTTTTGTAGTGTTCCATGGAAATAATCTTGATTTGTGTCGTCAACTATTAAATAATATTTATGTCAAAATGGATGATAATAAACTAGAAGAATCTACATCAAGTGTTAGCAATACGTCATAATTGGCATCTTCACTTATGACAAGAATTGTGCCAAATGCGAAATTTGTGATAGAAATTTTTGACGGGTCCGGACATTTTAGGATGTGGCAAGGCGAGGTTCTAGATGTATTTTTTCAATAAGGGCTAGATCTTGCCATTTAAGAAAAGAAACCAGATGTTATTGGAGAAGAAGATTGAAAAATTATCAATCGTGTTGCTTGCGGTGCCATTCGATCCTACCTTGCTAGAGTTCCCTACACAAAGGAAAATTTAGCAAGCAGATTATGGAAAGCACTGGAGGATAAATTTTTGATGAAAAAAAGTCAAAATAAATATACATGAAGAAGAGACTTTCACTTCACCTATGTTCCTGGTACCACGAGGAATGGACATATCACCAGTTTCAATAAGTTGGTCCGGATTTGCAAAATACGGATACAACTTATGGTGATGGTGACTTAGCCTTGATGTTGTTGGCGTCTTCCTAATAAGTATGAGCACCTTGAAACTACTCTACTCCATGAAAATGATGAAGTTTCTCTTAGAGAAGTTTGTTCAGCTTTGTATAGCTATGAACAAAGGAAGCGAGAAAAACAGAAGGGCGGAGAAGGAGAAGCACTGTTTGTGAGGGGCCATCCTCAAAATCAAACGAGGACAAAGAAAGGAAGATCTAAGTCAAGATCTAAATCTAGCAAAGATAAATGTGCCTTTTGTCGAGAAAAAAGGCACTGGAAGAAAGACTGTCCGAAGTTGAAAAATAAGGCCCAAACATAACAATGGAAAGGTTATTATGGATTCAAATGTAGCTGATTGTGATGATTCCGACTTCTCATTAGTTACAACAGAGCCATCAACATCATCAGACATATGGTTGATGGACTCAGCTTGTAGCTGTCATATGGGTCCCAATAGGGACTAGTTCGTGAAATTTCAAGAAGAAGAATATGGAGTCGTCCACACAGCAGACAACAACCCTCTTACCTCATATTGGCATTGGTTCAACACGATTGATGAACCATGATGGAATGATCAGAACATTAATAGATGTTCGATATGTATCGGATTTGAAGAAGAATCTCATCTCTGTGCGAGCCCTATAATCAAAAGGGTTCAAAATTATTGCAGAAAATGGAGTGATGAGAGTATGCTCCGTTGCACTGGTGGTAATGAAGGCTAATCGGAAAAACAACAACATGTATCGCTATCGTCGTAGTATAGTTATTGGGACAGCGTCAGTGACGTCCAGTGACGACAAAGAGGCAGAAACAACCAGGCTATGACACATGCGCTTGAGACATGCTGGAGGAAAATCCTTGAAAACTCTATGAAATCAAGGTTTGTTAAAGGGAGTAAAGGCTTGCAACTTGGAGTTTTGCGAGCATTGTGTCAAAAGAAACCAAACAAGGGTTAAATTTTGTATAACAATCCATAATACTAAAGACATTTTGGATTATGTACAATCTGATATTTGGGGTCCTTCCAAAACACGTTTATTGGGTGGGAAGCACTATTTTGTAACCTTTGTTGATAATTTTTCACGAGGAGTGTAGGTGCATACAATGAAGAGCAAAGATGAAGTGCTGGGAATTTTTGTTAAATGGAAGAAGATGGTGGAGAATCAAACAGGCAGGATAATCAAGTGTATTCGCACAGACAATGGAGGTGAATACAAAAATGATCGTTTCAATAAGGTCTATGAAAATGATGGCATCGTCCGACACTTCACTGTCAGACATACACCACAACAGAATGGAGTGACACAATGCATGAGTCGGACCTTGCTGGAGAAGGTATGGTGTATGTTGTCCAATGCTGGCTTGGGCAAAGAATTTTGGGCGGAGGATATTACATATGCATGCCACCTCATTAATCGTCTATCATCTGCTGCTATTGATGGCATGACACCATTTGAAAAAGGGTATGGAAAGCCTGTTGTAGGTTATGACTCTTTCCACGTGTTTGGCTCAACTACATATTATCATGTGACAGAGTCAAAGTTTGATCCAAGGGCAAGGAAGGCTATTTTTATGGGGATTACTTCTGGAGTCAAAGGATATCGCTTATGGTGTTCTATGACAAAGAAAGTAATATTCAGCAGGGATGTTACCTTTGATGAATCTGCTATGGTAAATAAGGTAACAGAATATACCAAACAAAATGACGAAGGTGTTTCTAAGTTGGTGGAGTTTGAGAAAAAATTTATTTTTCCTACACAAGATGCAGAGGAGGAAACAAATGAACATTATCCTTTGGGAAGAGAGCCAGTAGAGGAGATTCCAACCCAAGAACCTCAACAACAATTTGAATCAATAGCAACCAGTAGGCCAAAAAGGATAATAACGAAACATGTTCGTCTCATAGAGACAGTTGCTTATGCAACCACAATTGTAGGTGATGATGTTCGTACCACTTATAAAGACGCAGTCCAAAGTTCAGAAGAAGATAAGTGAAGGATTGCCATGAATGATGAAATACAGTCCCTTCATCAGAATCATACATGGAGATTGGCCATCTCCCGAAGGGAAAGAAAGCAATTGGGTGCAAATAGATATTTGCAAAGAAGGTATGATTTCCTAACCAAGTAGATGCTAGCTACAAAGCAAGATTGGTGGCCAAAAGATATGATAAAGAAGAGGGAATTGATTATAATGAGGTATTTTCTCCAGTTGTAAAACATTCCTCCATTTGAATTATGTTGGCTTTGGTAACACAATGGATTTGAAACTAGTTCAGATGGATGTAAAATCTGTGTTTTTACATGGAAACATGGTAAAAGAAAATCTACATGACTCATCCAGAAGGATTCAAAGTTGTTGGAAAGGAAAATATGGTGTGCAAACTTGAAAAATTATTGTACGGTTTAAACAATATTCTAGACAATGGTACAAACGATTTGACAAGTTTATGTTGCAGCAAGGGAACAAGAGAAGTAAATACAATCATTGTGTGTATTTGCGCAGGCTTAAAAATGGTTCCTTTATATATCTTCTCCTATATGTTGATGATATGTTGATAGCTTCCAAGAATTTGAAAGAAATTGATAAGTTAAAGATTCAACTGAAGAAGGAGCTCGGGATGAAAGATTTGGGTGAGGCAAAGAAAATTCTTGGCATGGAGATAATAAGAGATAGGCGTTCAAAAAAACTCAGTTTATCTCAGAAAGAATATTTGAAGAGAGTATTACAACGTTTTAGCATAGATGACAAGACTAAGCCAGTTATTACTCCACTTGCTTCCCATTTTAAGCTAAGTACTACTATGTCGCCAAAGGATGCAGCTGAACGAGAGTATATGTCAAAGGTACCATACGCAAATGTTGTTGGTAGCTTGATGTATACAATAGTCTGTACGAGACCTGACATTTCACAAACTGTTGGAGTTATTAGCATATATATGCATAATCCAGGAAAGGAGCATTGGCAAGCTGTGAAGTGGATTTTGCAGTATATTGATAATACTGTAGATGTCGGGTTAGTTTTTTAGCAGGAAGACAATTAGTCTGTAGTTGGATATTGTGACTTAGATTTTGCGGGTGATCTACGAAGATCAACTACTGGTTATGTGTTTACTTTTGCAAAGGCACCAGTTAGTTGGAAATCTACTTTGCAGTCAATAATTGCTTTGTCTACAACAAATGTAGAGTACATGACTATTATAGAGGCTGTGAAGGTGGCAATTTGGCTTCAAGGATTGTTAAAAGAGCTTGGTATTGAACAAAAAGGTATCACAATTTTTTGTGATAGTCAAAGTGCTATTCAATTAGCGAAGAACCAAGTTTATCATGAAAGGACGAAGCACATTGATGTTCGGTATCATTTCATACGAGAAATCATATAAGAATGTGGAGTTACGTTGAAGAAAACTCATACTACGGAGAATCCTGCTGATATGACAAAAGTAGTGACTGCGATCAAGTTTTAACATTGTTTGGATTTGATCAACTTTGTTGAACACTGAAGATTGAAGATGAAGAACAACCAAGATTTGTTATAGAGAGAAACTTGAAGATGTGGAATTTTTGCCAAGGTGGAGATTTGTTGAAGTTTGACAAAAATACTCTCCCACATCGGTAGAGAATTGGTTGTAGGGGAGATTTTCCTCCTATAAAAGAAGACCTAACGTTTAGGATTTAAATACATTTCTCATTTGCCTTCTTATCTGTTTAAGACATTTGTATCTTCTCTCTTTAGTATTATTTTACTTGTATTTTTGGAGTGGAATAAAATATTGGTTGTACCCGAAGAGTAGGAAAAGTTGGCCGAACCTCGTAAATTCTTATGTTCTTTTTATTGTTGCTTTATTGTATTATTTATTATTTAGTGGCTGCCATTTTTTTTGGTATAATAGTTATGACTGATTCACACTATATACATTTGGCTTCCGTAACATAAATGTCTGCTTTACAAAATTTCAGTTGGTGGTAGTGCATATGAATATGAAATACTTAGTATGTTTTAGAACATTCTGACCGCACTTACCATAAATAACATTTCAAAGTCAGAAGACATGCATGTTGACGTAATCAATTACACAGTACAACATAAAATTTGGAAGCAACTTGCTTTATATTTTAATGAAAGCATGTTTAATATTGAAGAACGTCGAAATATGAACTCATAATAGAGGTGTAACAATAGAGGTAGCATCTTGTTACAGATGGTTTCTGCCATTCCTCATCTGCTAATATTCTCAGTAAACTTAATGCTATGTTTGGCATTGGACAAGATATCTGAAACTTGATGCTATGTTTGGCATTGGACAAGATATTTGAACATCAACAACTTCAAGAAGGTCAAACTATCATATCAGTAAGAGGTGTCTTTGAACTTGGCTTCTTTAGTTTTAATGTATCGGATGCACGATACATTGGAATATGGTACGAGGAACTCCCAGCGGAAAAGGTTGTCTGGGTAGCAAATGCTGGAACTCCATTTTCAACTTGCATACAATAGAGCTGCGATGGATCACAAGGAGGATTTGGTCCAGTTTACAAGGTATGACATGTTATTCAGTTTCAAAGTAACATAGCTAAACCAGCCTTTCTCTTCAGTAAATGTTACTGTGGCAAATTGTATTATGCCTATTAGGAAAACTTACCAGATGGGAAACTTGGTCAGGTTATATACTAGCTAGGATTTTGCATCCAAGGGGAGGAGAAGTTGCTGGTCTACGAGTACATGCCCAACAAAAGCTTGGACTCTTTCATTTTTGGTTTGTTGTTTGATATTGATTCTTATACAGTAGTTGACATACGGACATCATTGCAAATGAAAACAAACAATTTGAAATCTATGCTTGTGGATTTCAGGACACGGCTCAAAGGAAAAAGCATTACTCAATTGGGATAAAGAATTTAATGTTATTGAGGGTATTGCTTGAGGGCTTGTTTATCTTCATCATGATTCTAGATTGAAGATTATCCATAGAGATCTCAAGACAAGAAATATTGTTTTGGAATATGAAATGAATCCCAAAATCTCAGACTTTGGCGTGGCAAGGATTTTTGGAGTAAGCTAGATGATGGCAAGCACTAACAGGGGTTGTTGGTACTTAGTAAGTATAACATTTAGTTGCTTATACAGAGTATTGGCTTGTGTTCTCCAACTTTCTTTCTTCATAACTGGTGCCTCCTCAAAGTCTATAAACTCCAGTGCTACAATTTGTATCATGTTTGTATCTTCTAGTTCCATTGTACTTGTTAGCATCATATGACATTATTCTTAATCAGTTCAAATGTCCAAATATATGAAAAACAATGAGCTTTTGTCTTATAAAATTGGTGAATAGAAAATAAGAGCACCATGACTTGCTGATATAATACATTACAGGCATCAGTTATGGGACACTTCAGGCTATCACAGTTTCCATGCTATGCAATAATACCATGCCTCTATGCCCAAACTGTTGGTTTTTGATTTGGCTAATTCTAAAGTTTATGTGTCTTTTGGTAAAGACAACACTGTATTGGAAAGAAACTGAATTTATATAAAAGACGACGTGGCATGACACGTGGACTGGTCAAACGGCCAAAACGCAGTAATTGATTAAAAGGCACGAATAGCAACAGATACAGGAGGAGAAAGTTAAACAGGCACCGGATACAGTTCAAATACGAGTCTCGTACCAATTCAAGTCATTTAAAGCCAACGGATCACAAGGCATTGAAGACATGGATCTGATGACAAAAAGGAGTCCAAATTCATTATTAAATACCCATACGTTATGAAATTGGTATTAAATAGGAATGATAGTGTAACGGCTTATTTTAATGTCATTTATTACTCATAATTGTCTCATTAAGATTGAAGCTTCACTCATTTACCTAGAATTCACTATAAAAGGAGGAAGTCTCATCATTTGTAGGACACACGAAATATCGTTTGATATTATACAGAAATACAAACTCATTTATTGCTTAATTTTCATTCTCAAAAAGCTTATTATTTTTTCCGTCTTTTGATTATCAGTAGCCCGAATTTTTTTTTATTTTTAGTTTTGACTAAAGAATCATATTTTTGGTTAAACAAATTGGTTCCGTTACCGGAAAGCTGATAATCTATTCTTTCTGAAATTACACTATACCCATTGTTAACATTATGTCAAACAACAACGACAACAACAATCAAGAAAATCAAATTCATCAAGTGGTGGGAGATGAAGTCAATGACTCCTTACTCAAGCTTCTCCACGTGGATCTCGAGAAGGAACTCCTAATGATCTATCTGTACATGCTGATGGAGGAGTTGAAACAAGACATGAGCTTCTACAAAAAATAATTGATGCACGAATTGACAGAGCTTTGGAAGCTCTAGTTAGTCGATTGCCTGCTGCGGCGACAACTCCGAATAATAACACGTTGGAGAACCCTCGCTCTGGTCTAGTTAATTCTGGTAAAGGGGCTACCCACAGTAATTCACAAGAAGGAGAACCAGGTAACTCAGGTAATTCTCATCTTCAAAATTTAGTACTAACCTTGCAGAAACAGCTTATGGAACAAAATGAGCGTATTGAGCAAATCCCTGGAGTTCCGCCTGTAATAAAAGGAATAGACATGGACAAATACTCACAACAACCTTGGAAGCCAAGTGTTGCTCCCCTTCCAATTCCGAAAAAGTTCAAAATGGCTAACATCCCGAAATATGATGATATAACATACCCACGTGATCCCGTAATTTCATTTATAATAGGTGTGAAAGGCAACGACTTGACCAAACAATAAATTTAATCAGTATTGGTCAAAAAAATTGGAGAAGCACTCACCAAGGGTGCATTAACCTGGTATTCTCTTTTACCTGAAAATTCTATAAATTCTTTTGCTGAGCTTCCAGATTCTTTTATTAAAGCACACTCGGAAGCTCAAAAGGTTGAGAAAAGAATAAAAGATATTTTCCAAATCAAACAAGGGGATTCAGAGTTGCTCAGAGACTTTGTTGATAGATTCCAATGTGAAAGAATGACTCCACCTCGTGTTCCAAACAATTGGGCGGCGATGGCTTTTGCAAGTAATTTGAATGACAAAAGTTCAGAAGCCATGAGAAGGCTTAAGGAAAGCCTTCATTAATTTCCTGCAACCACTTGGAATGATGTTTATAATAGGTACAGTACAAAGCTCAGAATTGAAGAGGATGCCGTACCTCAGTACCATCGTGAGGAAAGGAACTAATCCAGGAGGACAGAGGCTGAAAAAAGATCAGGTAACAATAGATATGAAAGATATATGGGACCTGCAGGAAAAGATTCACGATCGAAACAGGATAACCAGCGATATGATCAAAGGCCAACAAATAGGGAGACGTATCTATTCTAAGGAGTATGGGAGACAAGGTACGGTGACCAAAAGAGATGTGGTCAAATCCAAACAGACATAATCCGGACCATTGGTGCAAATTCCACAACGACCACATGCATAAAACATCAGAGTGCAGATTTCTACAAAGTGAAGTGGACCATCTATTGAAGAAAGGGTATCTCACTGAGTTATTTAGTGAGAAGGGAAAACCGACTTATATGAAAAGTAAGCAGGAGCCACCGAAACCAACATCCCCTATGAGAACTGTGAACGTCATCACTGGAGGAGACGATATTTATGGAGTTATGTATACAACTTCAAATAAGGTTTCCAAAGTAACGATCACACATGGGAAGCGAGTGCGGCAGACCCTAGATCACGAAAGCATAAATTTTGATGATGTAGATACATAAAGAGTGATTACTCCTCACAATGATGCACTAGTAATATCTTTACTTGTACATGACACTAATGTAAAGCGAGTTTTGATTGACCCAGTGAGCTCTGAAAATATCATCCTATTAAGGGTATTACTGGAAATGCAAGCTGAAGATAAAATGTTACCCAAGGCACAAACCTTGTCAGGCTTCGACAATTCGAGCGTGGTAACAAAAGGATAGGTAATTTTAACAACTTTTACTGCACGTGTTGTCAAAGAAACCAAATTCCAGGTAGTTGATATGGAGATGGCCGACAATATAATCATGGGGAGACCGTGGATCCATGATATGGATGTTGTTCCATCAACTATGCATAAAGTTATCAAGTTTCTGTCGCCATGGGGAATTTTTCAAATTTGAGGGGATCAACAAACAGCCAGGAGAATCAATGTCGTGATAGAGACGAACGCCGTAAGTAAAAAGAAATAGCAATTACAGAAAACAGTTGAGGGTGTCGACAATAAAACTTCAACTGAAAAAGAAAAAAAAGACTTAGACTCGAGACCTGATATGATTCAAGAACTTGAAGAAAATGAGAACATTAAAACAACAATAGAGGAGCTCTAGGTTGTGGTACTATTTGAACAGTGGCCCGAACGAAAGGTTTATGTAGGAGCTAATCTAAATCCGGACATGCGAGGTATGTTAATTGAGTTTTTAAAAGCTAACGTAAACTATTTTTCTTGGTCTCACCATATGATAGGGAAACCATTGGATGTGATGACTCACAAACTCAACGAGGACCCATCTTTCACACCAATAAATCAAAAGAAAAGTAAGCAAGGGGTTTTTAAGAACCAAGTAATTAAAGATGAGGTCCAAAATTATTAATGACTGGATCGATCCACGAGGTAAAGTATCCTAATTTGTTAGCTAACACAGTGGTTGTACCTAAGAAAAATGGTAAGTGGCGCATTTGTGTGGATTATACTGATCTAAACAAAGCTTTTCCAAAAGACTCTTTTCCTTTACCGCATATAGATCAGTTAATAGACGCAACTGCATGTCATGACTTTTTAAGCTTTTTAGATGCATATTCTGGGTATAATCAAATTAAAATTGATCTCGGTGATGAGAAAAAAACTTCTTTCACCACAGACAGGGGAACTTACTGTTATAAAGTAATGGCCTTCGGTCTCAAGAATGCTGGAGCAAGCTATCAAAGGTTGGTCATTAAATATTTCAAGAACATTTAGGAAAAACTATGGAAGTATATATAGACGATATGCTCGTCAAAACTTAGCATTCTCACGATCATATTTCTCATTTATCTATTACATTTAAAATTTTACGAATATTTAATATGAATCCCAACCCAAAAAGTGTGCATTTGGAGTTGCCTCAGGTAAATTTTTGGGTTTTCTTGTTTCTAACTGAGGCATTAAGGTAAATCCTTCTCAGATCAAAAGCGATAGAAGAAATCCCTGATATCCTTAAGGAGGTTCAAAGATTAACGGAAAGAATCGCAGCCCTAGGAAGATTTATTTCTATATCTTCAGAAAAATGTTTTGAGTTGTTTTCTGCTCTCAAAAATCAAGACCATTTTAAATGGAACGAAGATTGTCAACAAGTCCTTAGGAACTAGAAAGCTTACTTATCAAAGCCTCCGCTGTTGGCAAAACCAAAGGGGTGAAACACTGCTCATCTATATGGCAGTATCAGAAGTCGCGGTAAGTGTTGTTTTAGTATGAGAGGACCAAGGTATGCTATCTCCTATTTGTTATGTAATCAAATCTTTATTAGATGCTGAAACACGATATCCACAACTAGAAAAGTTGGCACTAGCTTTGATCATGGAAAATTAAGATCTTATTTTCAATGTCATCCTATTGTCGTAGTTACTGTTTTTCCATTACGAAACATTTTACATAAACATGAATTATCAGGAAGATTAGAAAAATGGACTATAGAACTAAGTGAATATGAAATCATTTATCAGCCTAGGACTGCTATAAAATCCCAAGTTCTCGCCGATTTCATTGCAGATTTTAGTCAAGGAACGCATTTAGAAGCAAAAAGGAATTACAAGTTTTTAATGGTGCAAATCCGGGGAATTGGATTTTATTTATTGATAGTTCATCTAATGTAAAGGGAGCAGGTCTAGGAATTATTCTTAAACCACCTATGGGTGAGACCATTAGACAAGCTATAAAATGTCACCCTGTAACTAACAATGAAGCAGAGTATGAAGCTGTAATTGTAGGTTTAGAATTGGCACAAGAACTTGGCATAACAAAAATCATAATCAAGAGTGATTCTCAACTTGTGGTCAATCAAATGCTGGGGACTTATATAGCCAGGAAACGAGAATGCTAGAATATCTTGAAAAGGTACGTGAACTGAATAAAGCAGTTTCAAACTTGGAAGGTAATGCAAATTCCAAGAGATGAAAACGCGAAGGTTGATGCTTTAGCTATTCTTCCATCTGCGGCAGACATAGCAAATGATGCAAATGCTTCAATCATATATTTTTTTTATTTGTTCTCGAACCTAACAAGAATGAGGTAAATTATGATCATTTAACGTGGGATTGGAGAAACGAAATAGTTGCTTTTTTGCAGCATGGAACCCTTCCCGATGATAAAACAAAGGCTCATGCACTTCGTAAGAAAGATGCTCATTATTGTTTAAATCATGGAAACCTTTACCGAAAGATGTTTGGTGGACCATTAGCAAGGTGTATCGGGCCTTCCCAAATAAAGAATGTAATGAGAGAAGTACATTAGGGACATTATGGAAATCATGTAGGAGGCAGGTCACTAGTAAAAACATTGATTCGAGCAGGGTACTATTGGCCTAAGATGGAAGAGGAAGCAAATGATTTCGTGTCTAAGTGTGATAAATGTTAAAGATACGGCAACAATGTGCATAGACCAGCCAAAATATTACACCCTGTTATAACTCTGTGGCCCTTCATAAAATGGGGAATGGACATCGTATGTTCATTACCACAAGCAAAAGGTTAGGTAAATTTTCTACTTATACTTACTGATTATTTCATTAAATGGGTAGAACCAGGGGCATTCAAACAAGTACGAGAGAAAGAAGTCAAAGATTCCATTTGGAGGAACATAATATACCGCTTTGGGTACTAAAGGAAATCGTATATGATAATGGTCAACAATTCATAGGAGCACAAATCACGGAATTCTTTCAAAGTTGGCAGAATAAAAGGATAACATAAACACCATATCATCCTATAGGCAATGGACAAGAGAAATCCACAAACAAGTTCATAATCAATAATTTACAGAAAAGATTACAAGATTCAAAAGGTAATTGGCCTGAGGTGTTACCTGCGGTATTATGGGCATATCGAACAATGACGAAATCAAGCACAGGAGAAACACCATTTTCAATTGTTTATGGAGCGGAGGACTTAATACCAGTTGAAATAGGGGAACCAAGCACATGGAATGTTCAAGCAACGGAAGACTCAAATAAAGAAGAGTTACGGGTGAACCTTGATTTGCTCGAAGGAAGAAGAGAAACTGCATTAATAAGGATGACAACTCAAAAGCAAGTAATTGAACGATACTATAATAGGAAAGCACGTCTCAGGTTTTCCAATCTACGAAGGCTGCTAACTCTGGAAAGATAAGTCCAACGTGGGAAGGACCCTACAGAATCCGAGACATTGCAGGGAAAGGAGCATACGAGTTGGAGACATTGGACGACAAAGTTTTACCTTCATATTGGAATTTTGTCTATCTAAAGAGATATTACTTCTAAAGAAGTACCCACGGCTAGGTATCACCATGTTAAGATTTTTCTTTGAATCGTTAAAATTTTACTAATCATTTTAGATCCTAGGCAAAAACCCTAACTAGTGCCAAATTATGAGTCACGACCTACATGGCCAAATGGAATATTCCTAAATTCCAAGCCTAGGGTTACATTAATCTGATGGAAATACACACAGTTTAGGCAGTCTTCATCTATAATCACACCTCTAGATCTCGTATATTTTTCTATTTCAGGAAAAGGACCAAATTGAGAGAAACAAACAAATGCTCGAGGCTTCATTATTCATCGCTCAAATACTTGGGGGACTACATATTATACACAGATACGTGCAGAAAAACATATACGAATATCACAGATATGAATATCGAACAAAAGTTGATCAAAGTTTGGCAAGATTCAGCTACAAAAAGACAAGTGTTGAGAGAAAGTTACAAAGTCTTTAGCATTCAGCACAAAACATTCATCATAATGTTAAAGCTCATGAGAACAACAGAGTCATCTCTCAAACTCACAAACGAAGTCACTTCTCAAATCCTTCCTAAATATGTAAAGATATGGTCATGACTATGTATTGAAACAGGTTATGAAGAAAAACCTTGTCTATTTTATATCATGTAAAAATTTGTTACAAGGAAAACAGTTACGAAAAAGTTGTAGATGTATTTTAATACATGTAATAGTCACAAAACTTGTTAAAGTTCATGATTAAAAGCTTATTAAAGTTTTTTCATACAAAACATGTGTATTCGTATTTCGTTCATCGTATTATAACACCATTATGAAGTTGAGACGTCTTCTTCAGTAAGTGTCTATAAAATAAAAGGGCATTCTTTTATAAATCTCATGATGATATTCCATGATAAGAATCATAAAGCATTTTCAAAAGATAAAAATGCTAAGCTATTCTATAAGTCCTAAATAAGTAAATAGGCAAGAATCAAATATATAGAAGTACACATAAAGCTGCTTAATATAAAAAACTAAGAAAAACCTTAGTCATCAAAATATTTATTTTACAAATGCCCCATTATGTTACTGGGGACTTCATCAAAAGATCCCTTAAAAATTACCAAGGATGACATCACCAATCACTAAAAACAATAAAAACATAACACATTTAACTTCTCACTGAAGGAGTTGGAACGTCAGAAGTTGTGACCTCACTTTCAGAAGGCAATAATAGGCACGGTAACAACTTCTGAAGGAGAAGCAATAGGAGCAATCTCAACTGATCTTGAAGTGATAACATCATCAAGGGAAGCAAGAGTCATGGGAGCTTTAATTCCCATAGACCGTGTCACATAAGTTTTACCCTCGGAAGCTGGAATGGCATCTTCAACTGCCTCAGTAGCTACTTGAAATTCCACAACTCTTCCATTCCAAGAGTTTCGAGTGCTGGAGAAGGAGTATTAATAGGTTGTTGACTTTTCTCGATAGTGTTTAAGACTTTGACTAATTCAGACTGCAAGTTGAAGTTTTCTTGTGTAGCCTCCATCACAGCATCACGGCAAGACTTTAGAAAAGCCCAACTTACCTCTATGTTGAAATTCTCTTCAAGAACACTATTTTCCTTCTCCAGAGCCTCATATTCCCTTTCCCACATAGCAAGATCATTTTTCGTTACCTGATGTTTAGCTAAGTGGGAATCCAGGGAAGTTTCGAGAGAGGCATGATAACTTTCCAAGGAACGAATATTGTAATAGGAGATTCTTAAGTCATTTTGAGCTTGAGTTAAGCTTTGAGCTAACTCCCTTGCATATTCTTCTTTCTTCTCCATAAGTACCTTAAGCTCCCTGATTTCTTCATTGGTTTTTGATAGGGGGCACTCCAAAAGCTCCTTGTCTTTTTTAAGTTGACCCAAAGAAGCATTGGCAATTCCTACCTCAGAAGATAAACCACGCTTTTGTTGCTCCAGGTAGGCCTTACTTTCCTGCAACTCTCTAAGTTCCCTTGGGCATTATCAAATTGTTCTTTCCAGTTTACTGCCTCAAGCAGGGCATCCTCAGCTATTCTCCTATCCTCATGGATAGCCTTTGTGGAGTCTCGCTCTTTCTTATATAAAGTAGAGACTATCCCCATCAACTCAGTTCCAATAAGATTAGCCTACGATTATAAGGCATAGAAATAAGGACTTAGAAGGAAAAAGAGGGAAAACATTCAAGTTAAAGAAAATTACCTTTAAAGTGGAATGAACTATGTTGTTCATCAGAGTATAACAGCTATGGCTTTGCATCTTGTTCTTCTCAATCTCTCTGATTAGAGGTTCGAGCCAAGTATTAGCTCCACCAGACTTTCTCAAGAGGCTATGATTGGCAGGTACTTCAAGCGTAACACTTCTCATAGTCATGCCTCTATTACTGGAACTTACCTCTATTGTATGAACATAGGAAGAGGGAACAGTGGAAGGAGGAGTAGTAGAAAAGGTAAACACAACGGGAGTCGTAGGAGTCAAAGTAGGGATGGTAGGAGCAGGTGAAGAAACCAACACAGGTACAGAAGTAGGATTAGTTAAAACTGGTAAAGGAACGGAAGTAGTCAACACTGGCAAGGGAACATTCACGGTTGGCAAAGGAATAGAGGAAATAGGAACGAATGAGGAGATAGGGGTTTCATCCAAAATAGAACCGAGTTCTCCACTCGCAAAACCACTATCAAAGAGACGTTGAGTTGATTCAGTGGTGTCTCTTGGTGCAGTGTCCTCATCAGAAGGAATCAAAACATGCTCGGTGGTAGAGGTTTGAGCAGGAGAATCTTCAATTTCATCATCAGTAATGACTCATCTCCTGACTCTCGGCATGGTTATCAAAGAGGTACCTTCTTCTTCCTCATTCTCAGAACCTTCTCCTACGGATTTTCTTTTGGGAGCAAGGCTCGAGCCTTATCCAAATCGAGTGCAGCATTAGCAGACATGCGAATAGCCATGGCTATCTCAGCTGCCATTCCTTTAGTGAAAATCCTGATAAAAAGAAGAATACACAATCAACATTAAGGAAAAGGGAGTTTAACATGTTAAAAACGTGTAGAAAGTGTATACTGTGGGTTTTCACTTTCCAGCCATGTCAAAAGGAAATTGATTTCCAAGTTCTCTTCCCCTTAGGAGCAATCTTTAAAATTGAATCTACCCAACCACAAAAGTTGGGAATAGTTTCACATCTCCCATGGTTGCTACAAAGAAACAAAAAGAGATGAATTTAGAAAAAGAATCGAAATTCACAAAAATAGGTACGGTAAATAAAAGAAAACTTACGTGCAAAGTTCTTAGGGAATGGAATATTTGTTTCACCCAGCAAATCCACTGTACGTACAGCAACGTAATAAGTATACCTCCCACGATCCTTGTCATCTTTAGGGCTTACCAAAACGTTCTTACTTCTTACAGTTAAGGTAAAAACCCCATGACGCATCACATTGGGATGGTATAAGTGAATGAGGTGGGAGAAAGTGAAGTTGACATTATCTTTGGTAGATAAGTATATCAAACAAGCCACATCTCTCTACACTAGGGGACCAACTTGAGCTAAGCATATTTTGAAGAAACGGCAAAAATCAAGAATTACTGGATAAATCGGAGGATTGAAACCCAGAGTAAAGGGGTAAATATAAACAAAAGAATATCCACTCCTAAAAGAAGAAATTCTTTAATTTTGAGTAGGAACCCACATTCGAAGACTATTTCTCTAGTTACAATCTTTTCTGATAGTTGGGATCGAAAGCTCGGTTACTAGAGTACGATAAGTATCAGCCTTTTCTAAATTTATAACTTGCTTTTGACGAGACGTTCTATCACTCCCAAAAGACAAATCACTGGGTACAACCTCATCTACTAAAGGTTATTGAGAAGAATCAAAAATTTCTTTACTTTTAGAAGAAGGAGCTTTTGGGATAGAACTTTGGAAGTAGAATAAGAAGAGCCGCCATAAGTATATTCTAACCCCGTTCGGAGCCTACCTCCTCTGCCTCTTCTATGTCTTACAGGAGCATTGGGGAACTGGTCTAGAACGAGAACTTTTCTAGGGTTAGGGTTTGGAGACAACATCGTTGAGCAAGGATGAATTGAAAGAGGGCAAAAGTAAGGAATAAAATATTTGTTAAGGATTTATGAAGAAGAAGACAAAGGAAGAGAGGGTTAAGTATGTATAAAACGCAAACTGTCAAACTTAGAAGTGTAATGATGGAAAGCCTATAATAAAGACAACTATCACTTTGTGAATAGTGAGAGTGAAGAAATCTTGAAAAAGGGTGCAAAATGACCGAAAAAATCAGAAAGTGACACATGAACAGAGCGTTAAATGGAAAAGACAACTGAGGCGTCAATATTGTCATAAGCACTGATTATAGCAAAAATTCCCTTTTTATGAAGATCCACTTCCCAATTAATTAATTGATAAATAAATGGAAAGTGGGGGGGGGGGACTATCAATATTGGAAAGAAACTGAATTTATATCAAAGACGACATGGCATGACACGTGAACTGGTCAAACGGTCAAAACACAATAATTGATTAAAAGTTACGAGTAGCAATAGATACGGGAGGACAAAGTTAAACAAGCACGGGATACAGTTGAAATATGAGTCTCGTACCAATTCAAGCCATTTAAAGCCAACAGACCAGAAGGCATTGAAGACATGGATCTGATGACAAAAGGGAGTCCAAATTCATTATTAAATACTTAATATGTTATGAAATTTGTATTAAATAGGAATGATTGTGTAACGGCTTATTTAATGTCATTTATTACTCACTCATAATTGTCTCAATAAGATTGAAGCTTCACTCATTTACCTAGAATCAACTATAAAAGTAGGAAGTCTGATCATTTTTAGGATACACAAAATATCATTGATATTATACTGAAATACAAACTCATTTATTGCTTTATTTTCATTCTCAAAAAGCTTATTATTCTTTCCGTCTCCTGATTATCAATAACCCGAATTTTTCTTTATTCTTTGCTTCAACCAAAGAATTATATTTTTGGTTAAACAAACACTTTGTACAAAGCTATATTTATTCATTGTAGAAGGCACATCGATTTGAAAAGGTATATACTGGCTAATAACAACATTCTTTGGAAGAGCTCTACTGAGTAATGGACAGCTATTACGAAAGAGTGCATCAAACAATTCATAAAGAAGTTACACTTATAATGGTTAACGATCTAAAAAGAATATACGTTTTTTACACCATTAGTACAATTTAATCAATTGTAACAGTGTTTACCCTAAAAAAGGATAACAATTGAATTTATATGTGGTTTTAAGGACATGTGATTTTACTTGGCACCAACTGAGAAAATATGTAAATTGATATTGAAATTGACTGCAAATAAAAATAAAAGTAAATCGAAATAAACATATAGCTTTGGCCCTCGAGTTAGGTCGCCGTTGAACCAAATGAATATTCTATTGAAAAATATGAACATAGCAGGAGAGTATTGAAAAATTAAGAGAAAAGTAACATATTGCTTTGTGTAGCGTTAATATAATGCCCTTTACAAATGATCAGACGCCCTTTATATAGTAGGGGAATCCTACCTTTGATAAAATTCTAAATATAGTAAGAATTTCATGATTAGCTAATTAATCGGTCTCTTCTTGATACGTGCCGAGATTTCTGCCATGATCCTCGCTCGATTGCGGATATTTTGGATTTTCGTTATTTGGCTCGGCAAACTTCCCTCGATCTTAATCGATCTTTATCCCACCTTGTTTCAATCTTGGCCGACCTCGATCTTGATCGGTCTTTGGGTCTCAAGCTCGACAATCTAACTTTATAACGTGGTATGATATAATATGGGGTCGAACATTGGCCTGCCTCGTTCTAGGATACACCCTATTTTAATCTTATATAGATAGACCCCTCGTTTCTCAAAGAGAAGACAATGAGGAATGATATGAACTTTTATAATCCCATGTCAACGGATCATGACGTAAGTGACGAACCCGACCAAGACGTCAACAACAAGTGGATGGTGAAACGTCCCGTAGGTTTAGGTATCGAGGCATTAAATCTCTGTCAGTTGTTGTCGGCCACTACCGGTTGTGAAGCCTCATTTTCAACCTAAAAATATATCTTTCTTCTTTTGCCTAAACTTTATTTTCAAATCTTATTCACTCTTATCTTCTAATCCTTCACTTTCCTTAGAGCTTTGCTATTTCTGATTTTGGTGTTTCTTCGCTTGTTCTATCCCAAAATACCAAGTATTCCTCTTCAATTTCTATTCTTCTTTGTCCATAAAAAGTAAATGGCTAAAACTTCATAAATTGTTCCACAAAGGGAAACTGCTTCATTGTCCCGGCCGGCTGGCGAGGAACCAGTGGCAAAGCCATGCCCTGAAGAGTTCTTTCCCGGAGGTGTGTCATCGATTTATGACTTCAAGTTTGAAAAGACCTCTTCGGTTCTGGGTTGATGCAAGCCAATATCGAGGATATATTCTCGATCACCAATAACATCCTCTCCCAAGTTGAGAAAGACTGCAACTGGGATAAAAAACATGTGGTGGTGCCTGATCCTGAATAATTAATCACCACCACGAGTAAGGGTTCCTAAGTGTTTGCACTTACCTCTCACGTTGGGTCCTTTGGATCTGATTATTATAGATTTTTGCAAAAAGTATGAGATGACCTCGATCAAATTCACCCCTCTTTCTAGAGGATAGTGATATTACTTCACCTTTTCGTGAGCAGAATTGACGTGTGTCCCTTCACCCTCGACCACCTCATATAACTATATAGCCCCCAATTCTATCGAGGGGGACTAACAAAGCTTACTCGACGGCTGCCAAGGTGTCTTTCTTGAGTATAGATGAGGATAAAGACCGGAGCTGGATGGGCCGATTTGTTCGAGTGAAGACCTCAGCCTTGATCCCGGCCGAGAGCATGCCATTCCCTGAGAAATGGAATATGAATCGTAGGTATAACTTCGTCGTCAATTTTTGTTTTTGTCTTCGTTTTCCCTCCTTTTTGTCAGTGTTTTTTGATGCAGCCATTGACTGGATGCCGGGTGCAGTTCCCCAACTAGAGGACTGGTCAGGGGCCTAGTGTCATAGAAGCTGCATGTTGAGTGCGCATGTCATGATTTATCGAATGGTCTATGGGAGACCCGTAACCATGGTAAATTTTCCTTTATGACTCAATAATTTGACCATTTTTTGAATTTCCCTTCGATTTTACTCATATTTATTTTGCAGGTGTCGGGATGGATGTGGCAATGAGGCCCTTATTGTGTGATGAAGAAATCCTTCCCTAACCATTCGCTCCGAAACAGAACAAAGAGAAAAAGAGGAGAGCAGCTCCGAGTACCACGAAATCGTATGAAAAGAAGCTTAAAAAGAGGCAAGCCCATAAAATCAAAGGGAACAGCATACCTTTAACTTTGGACTAAGTTCAATGGCTAAGGGATAATACTAAGAAGAAGACTCCGGGCTAGTGGCCCATATGCAAACTGGCACCGAGATTCGAGGAAATTCTGAGCCGGTGGGAGCTGAAACTGCTCTTTCTCAACTTGACGAGATTGAGGGGGAATCCTTGTTCGAAGTCCTCGATCTAGAAAGAGCTGAATATGTTTCACCTTGAGGTGAGAAGGCTATCGAGGAGGCGGTCATAGCTGGTGTAGAAACGATGTCGAGGCCACCCGAGATGAAGGCAGTGCCTCAAAAGATTTACTTAGAGCGATAGAGATTGGATATTCCCCCTTGTTGCCTTTGTTCATGAGTCGATGATCAAGGATGCTTAGGAGATGGTGACTTGCCACGATGAAGGGGTCCATGGATCTGAAGACCCTTTTCCGAGGCTATTTTGTTGGGGTAGAAGATGTCACCTGCTTGGGTGACTTGGAGGTACTGAGGAAGATCTTGAATGAGTCTTCCTAGTGATTTAAACTTACAGATCAGTTCTCGGCCTCCAACGTCGATCTCGGGCATAAGCGACCAGTTATCAACTCGATCTCGGAGGATGCTTGGGTTCTTTCTGCCCCCCTAGGGATGTCTAGCTATGTCCGATGCTTGGTCACTAGAGAAAACCAAGCCAAGATGGATAAGGTGGAAACACCCTGTCTTTTCAACAAAGCCCAACATTCTCTAAACCGGGTAATCTCAGATTTCCTTGTCGATGTCAATTTTTGTACTCAAACTTTTCTCCCTTTATATAACTCCCTTTTCTATGTTGATATGCTTCGATGCTTCAACATGAGACTTTTCTTCGATCCTAAGGGGAGCTGAGCCGGTATGAGACTGAGATCCGATGTCTTACTGAGGAAAATGATGCTTTCAAGAGTCTTTGTGAGCAAAGGGAAGGGGAAGCTAAAGGCCTCTGTACTGAGCTAGAAATGGTCAGAAAGAACACGTTTGAACCCGCAGATCCAAAAAAATCTTGATGTGATCAGGAAAAAGCAGATGCATTAAAAACTGATGTCGAAGGATGGAAGAAGAAAATGGATTGCCTGGCTTCAGAAAAGGAGACAGCTCGGGCCTAATAGGCCTCGGCTGAAAACCAGCTCTGAGGTATGAAAGAGGAAATCTTGGTGCATGCTAAGAAAATCGAAGAGCTCCGGTCCTAGTTGGGCTTAGCAGTTTCTGCTCGGGAGAACCTGGTCGCAGAGCTTGAAGCAGCGAAATTGGAAGTTAAGGCAGCCATGGTTGATGCTGATGCAATAGTGGCTTTTTACAGTGCCAATGTCGAAGCCGCTCAGATTCGAGCAAGGAAGGTTGCTGAGGCCGTTTAAGTTCGAGCAGAGGGGGTCGCCGAGCATTCCAAATGTCAATCTCAAAGGGAAACCCTTGAAGAAATCCATGCTCGGGGCTTTGACCTTACAACCGATATCGGAGCTCGAAGATGGAGCTAGGAAATTATCTTTCCCCAATGATGATGACGAATCTGAAAGCTTGAGTGAATCCGAAAGCGGAAATGCCTCTCCCACAGATAACCAGCCCACTTAGGCTATAAAATAGTTTTGAATTTCTGTTGAGCCACTTCGGCCTTTGTAAAGAATTTCCATCGAGTTGTATTGCCCTTGTAAAGTTGTTTTGATAAATATATAAAACTTTTTTCCTTCCATGTCTTTTGAGTTTATTGTCTTTTTTTATATACAAAGGTCAGAATGCCTTAGCATAAATTACGATATTGTCAAAAAATTTTGGTGTTGTATTCGAAGGTCCAAGGTTCCGATGGTAAGGATCGATAGTAAGTACTACCCTCGACCGATTTTGATTGGTAATCCCTGAGCAAATGTTCGAACTAGATTTAAAGTAGCTGTTAGGCTTTATGATCAAGTTAGGATTTTCTCGAATTCGAAATAAGGTAGCCATTACGCTTTATGATCGAGTTGAGGAGTAGCTTGAACTCGAAATAAGTTAGCCCTTAGAATTTCCAGTCGAGTAAGAATGATCTCTCGAACTCGAAAAATAAGTATCCGTCAGGCCTTTGTATTTCTCTTTCTTTTGTGTCTTTTTCGAGGCCATTTTGGCCGTTCTGACTTTTGTGTTTTTCCTTTTCTTTATCGTTCGTATTTGCAAAGGTTAGATTGCCTTAGCATGAAATAATAATATTCTGTTCGAGGGTTCAAACAAAAACTTTCCTTCTCCTCTTTCGGTTAAGGTGTTATCAGGGTTTGAAGTTACCGAAGTTTTCTCCCGAAAATATCTTAAGTTTACGATTCTGCCAAGGGTAGCCTTTAGAATTGGTTGTGAAAGAATTTTTTTCTTTTTTGAAGGCCTATTTTATTAGGGATTTCGGACATCACCTAACCGTGTTAAAATGGCCATAGCCTTTTAGCTCGAGAGTAGCCCAGTGATCTTGCTTAACATAATAGTCCCCGAGTGGGTATGTGAGTGGCTTTTAAAATTTTGGGGTTGCCTGACCGGTCATACATCCCCGATATTTTGATAACTCGGTCTATTTTGAAGTTGACTTTCGAACTACAGTCCCCGAGTGAGGGAGTGATCGTCCGAACTTTGATTATAATAGGCCCTTGTGCCCATTTTCTTGAAAGATCAAAAGTAAAGTGGAAATTTTTCCAAGAGATAAGATAGTCGCAAGGAAAGTAATTCACTTTATTCTTGTCAAAAATAGTCATACATATGTACATGTTTTATGTCAGAGCTCGAGCAATCTACGTGGGTACGGTTCGTTTCGATTGTTTGGACCTTACAATAAATCCATCCTATCGAGACCCTTTCATTTTGAAATAATTTCCTTGCTAGAACATTTTGACATATGAGGTTAATCCTTCCTAGTATTTGAGGTTTATTGTAGAAAAACCTTGGATACTGTAAACACAATTTTTTTATACCATTTCATAATCGGCTTTGATTCTATGTTAGCATGAACCATTTTTGCCTCATTAAGAACCTCGCCGGAAAACCATATTTGGGGCAAAACCGGTCGAAGAAAAAAAAGAGTGCAATGCTTTCTTTCAGACGTAAAGACTTCATGTCGATAAATCCATCGTTGTTTCTTGTCCACCTGCAGGTGTTAGTATAAAAAAAGGAAATAGAAAAGGGTCGTACATTAGCAGTAATATCGTTTTAGGTGAGATACGTTCCAATTGCTAAGTCATTGTTCCCCATTCATCATTCCAAGTTGTAGGATCCCTTTCTGATGACTATGAGAATCTAGTATGGTCCTTCCCAGTTCTGGCCCAAATTTTCCCTCATTCAGATTTCGGGTGTTGAGGGTGACTTTCCTTAGTACCAAGTCCTAGATGCCAAAATATCGAAGATTGGCTCTTCGATTGCAGCATCTCTCGGTCCGTTATTTTTGGGTGGTAAATCGGACGAGAACGTCTTCATGTTTTTCCTCTAATAATTTTAGGCTCGTATTCATAGCCTCGTTATTTGACTCTTCTGTTGAATATCAGAACGTGATGCTGGTTCTCCGACTTTGACTGATATCAGTGCTTCGGTGCCATTAACTAATGAGAATGGAGTAGCCCCAGTACTAGACTTCGATGTTGTACACCAAGAACCTCGGGTAGAATTTCCTTCCAATTCTACTTTTTGTCGGTTAGCCTCTTCTTAAGGTTCTGGATGATGGTTTTATTGCTTGATTCAGCCTATCCATATCTACTGGGATGATAAGGTGTTGATAGGATTCTTTTGATCATGTGATCCTCAAGAAATTTAGCCACATTGCTGTTAATGAACTGTTTTTCATTATCGCATACAATTTCAGAACGCATCCCAAATCGACATATGATGTGATCCCAAATAAAGTCAATGAATTCCTTCTTCCTGACTTTCTCGAAAGCTTATGCTTCAACCCACTTATAGAAATAATCAGTTATAAATAAATAAATTGAGCATTACCTGAGGCCCATGGAAGAGGGACAACGATGTCCATTCCCCACTTTTATGAGCGGCCATGGGGACAAGACCGAGTGGAGTAGCTCCCCCGGTTGATGAATCATCGGTGCATGTATTTGGAACTTGTCGTATTTTCAAACAAATGCTTTTTCATATTTCTCTATGTCGACCCAGTAGTACACGGCTCTGATTACTTTGTGGACCAATGATTCGACCCGGGAATGATTTCTGCAAGTGCTCCCATGAACTTCTTTTAGAACATATTTGGTATATCCTAGTCCTAAACATATTGCTAATGGACCATCAAACATCCTTCTGAACAAAGTCCCATCTTCGGACAAGGTGAATCATGTTGTCTTTGTGCGTAGGCTCTCAATTCTTTTGAGTTCGAGGGAAGCTTTTCGTTCTTCAAATACTCTGTGTATTTGTTTCTCCAATCCCAAGTCAAACTTGTAGAGTTTACCTCGGCGTGGCCGTCCTCGACCAGTGACCTCATGAGTTATACGACAGCCCCCAAATTGAGTTCGTTATCTTCAACCGATGACCCTAGGTTTGCGATGGCATCGACTTTGCTATACTGATCTCAATGCACATGTTGCAAAGTCCATTCCTTGAATTGGTGTAGAGTTACTTGTAGCTTTTCCAGGTATCTTTGCATTTGTTCTTCTCGGACTTCAAAGGTTCCATTAACCTGATTTATTATGAGGAGGGAGTTATATTTGGCTTCAATCACCTCCGCTCCCAAGCCTTTGTCTAGTTCGAGACCTATAATCATGGTCTCGTATTTGGCCTCGTTGTTAGTTAATTTTATAGTTCTAATAGATTGTCTAACCATGTTACATGTGGGTGGTTTTAACATGATGCCGATTTCAGACCCTTTTATATTTGAAGCACCGTCCGTAAAGGGGATCCAGATTCCCAAGGATGTACCTGAGATTACTCATAGTTATCTTTCGACCTCGAGCACTAGGACAGGTGTGAAGTCAGCCACGAAGTCTGCCATGATCTGAGACTTGATGGATGTTCGAGGTTGATACTCAATATCGTACCCTCTGATTTCTACGGCCCTTTGGGCAATTGTCCTTAAAGTTTGGGAATATGCAAAATATTTCAAAGAGGATAAGTCGTTACAACACATATGGGATGATACTGAAAGTATGTGTTTAGCTTCCTAGAGGCACTTATCAAAGCGAGCGCTAATTTTCTAGATGGGGATATCTAGTTTCGGCCTCTCCTAAGGTCCGACTAACATAATAGATAGGGAATTGCGTACATTGTTCTTCTCAGAACAGGACTTCACTTACCGCTATCCCCGATACTGCCAAATGCAAGTCAAGTTGTTCTTCTACCCTCAACATGTGAAGCGGCAGCGGGCTCGATAAGTACCGTTTAAGCTCCTCTAAGGCCTATTGGCATTCCGAGGTCCATGTGAAGTTATTCTCTTTCTTCAACAATGAAAAGAATCGATGGCTCTTATCGGAGGACCTCGAGATAAATTGCCCCAGAGTGGCTATGCGCCCCGTTAACCTCTGCATAACCTTTACGTTGTCTACTACCATGATGTCCTCGATAGATTTGATTTTGTCGGGGTTGATCTCGATTCCTCGATTAGATACCATGAAGCCAAGAAATTTTCCAGAGCCAACCCCGAATGCACATTTTTTTGGGTTGAGCTTCATATAATATTTCTTCAGTATACTGAAAGTTTCCTACAAATGCTTCAAATGGACTACTAAGATTGTTCCCTTTCTTAGGGACTACTACTGTGTTTGCTAACCATTCTGGATATTTTACTTCCCAGATGGAGCCTATTTTGAGAAGTTTGGTTACCTCGTCTTTGATGAAAGCGTGTTTGACCTCAGATTGGGATCTTCTTTTTTGCTTCATCGGATAGATCTTTGGGTCCAAGCTTAGTTTATGCATGGTAATTTATGGTGGGATCCCTGTCATATCGAGATGGAACCAAGCAAAGCACGCCCTGTTAGTTTTAAGGAATTGAATAGGTTTTCCCCAAGCTTGAAGGCTAGCCTCGTGCCCAGGTATACCTTTCGTTTGGTATGGTGTTCGATCAGTATGATTTGTTCCAGCTCTTCGACCGTTGACTTGGCGGCGTTGGAATCATCGGGGACTATGAAAGATCGAGGAACCCCATAGTCATCAGCCTCGTCAGTCCCCTGCTTCTCTGATTGGGTTGAGGCCGGTGTCTGTGGTTGCTATTTGACATCCTATTTTCCCTTCGAATTTGACCCCTTCATTGATGAGAGTGCCGATATCGATATTACTTTTGTCGACGACAAATATTTCCTTGGCGGCAGGTTGCTCTCCATAGACTGTTTTAACTCCCTCTATTATCAGGAACTTTAAAACCTAGTGAAGGGTCGAGGGCACTGCTCTCATATTGTGGATCCATGACCTCCCTAATAGGGCATTGTACCTCATATCATCCTCGATTACATGCAACTTTATCTCTTGGATGATCTTAACCATATTCACTAGCAAAGCTATTTCACCTTTGGTGGTTTCACACACCATGTTAAAGCCGTTTAGCACTTGGGTTGCGGGTACAACCTAATCCTGCAGAACGAGTTGTTCTACGACCCTTGATCGAATAATGTTGGTCGAGCTACCCGAATCAATTAAAACACGTTTCACTTGTCTTATTCATAAGTAGAGATATTACCAGTGCATCGTTATGGGGTTCCACGATTCTTTCTGCATCCTCGTCATTAAAAGACAAGGTTCCTTCTGGTACGTAATCCCGAGTTTGCTTCTCCCTTATTATCGACACCTTGGTGCATTTTAATTCTGGTCCTTGAGGAATATTGGCCCCTCCAACAATCATGTGAATCACATATAGTGGCTCTTCTTGCCCGTTCTATCTGTTTGAATCCTTAGTTTTGAAGTGATTCATGTCCCGATCGCTTAAGAACTCTCGAAGGTGCCCCTCGTTGAACAACCGGGCTACTTCATCCCTTAGCTACCTGCAATCTTCTATTCTATGGCCATGGGTGCTATGATACTTGTACATCTGATTGGGATTGGGATTTCTCTGGGCTGGATAAGTCTTTAAAGGTCGAGGTCATCTAGTATCTTTGATACGTCCGATGGATGATACGATGGCTGATGTATCAGTGTTGAAGTTATATTCCGATAGCCGCTGTGCTTCTTTAGGCCCGGTGTCCCTATCAAAACCATTCTTGCTCATGGACCCTCGAGAGCTCTGACCTCGATAATTTCTTCTTTCAACTCGAATAGGGTTGCCCGCAGGCCCGTTGCTTCTTAGATCTCCATTGTATATATTGTAGCGATCCCTAATCCTATGTGGTTCTCAGTCGATGAGCATGTTTACTCTACTAAGGGTGCTGATAGGATAAACGATCTGAAAGGGGTCCCTAGCTGATCATCTTCGACCTAATTTTTGATTGGTATCGATTATGCACATTGGCTCGGGTAACAACTGGGTATTCAATCAATTTCTGCTTTAGCTGCTGTGAAGCCACCCAGATTCATACGTTTAGTCCTTCGCTGAAGGCATGAACAGACAAATCATCAGTGACCGGTGGTAGATCCATACGTTCCGTTGGAACCGAGACACGAAATCTCTGAGCATCTCGTTATCTTTATGACTTACCTTGAAGAGGTCCAATTTCCTAGTCTCGGTATTTATGGCCCCGACGTGTGCTTTAACGAAGGAGTCTGCAAGCATAACAAAAGACTTAATGGAGTTGGGTGGCAAGTTATGGTACCATATCATTGCTCCCTTCGACAGGGTCTCCCCGAACTTCTTCAACAATACAGACTCAATCTCATCATCCTCCAGATCGTTCCCTTTATCTCGCATGTGTAAGAAGTGACATTCTTGTTGGGGTCGGTCATTCAATTATACTTGGGAGGCATGCGGAACTTCTTGGGAATTGGTTTGGGGGCCGTGCTCGGGGGGGGGGGGGGGAGAATATTTTTGCACGACCTTCTTCGAATCCAAACCCTTCAAAATCGATTGTGCCCCCAAAATTTGATCAACTGTGGAATTATAGGTTTTCATATTTTTGTCATTTGCTTTAATTGTCTCTTCCCCTGATTCAACTCGATTTGTTAGTTCCTCAAGAATCTTCATAATTGCAGGATCAATCCCTGATTCACCTCCATTTGATCTCGTTGGCACTGATTCAGCCCTGCGAACAACTTCATGTGATAGCTCGGGCTCGACCCTGCTTAGTACATGGTTCTGGTTTTGGAGTTGTGCTATTGCAACTTATTGAGTCTGTAATATTTTGAATATCACTCGAAGTTGATCCCGCCTTCTTCACCACCATATGCATTCTGATTGGCTGATCGAACGTCTTTGTGGATGCTACTTTCAAGATCAGCGGCCAAATTCGCATTAAATGCAATATGGGAACTGACGTCGACTGGGTCTACGATCGGGACTCCATCGAGGTCAACTGGAGGCACTCCATTCCTTGTGGCGGCTATGTTGTCGTTCTCGTCGTGGAGACAAGGCCATTGTCTGTGTGTATGGGTGTTGCTTGAGAGTTTGACATACTGATCCTTGAATCAATGATACTCACAAGAACAAGTATCAAATAGTGTGTGTTACGAAAGTTAGTACGAGACAATCACTACTATCGTTAGCCCAACGGTGGGTGCAAAACTGTTTACCTTAGAAACAGATAATATTTGAATTTATACATGATTTTAAGGACTCATAATTTTACTTGGCACAAACTGAGAAAATATGTAAATTGATATTGAAATTGACTAGACATAGAATTAAAAGCAAACTGAAATAAACATATAGCTTTGACCCTCGAGTTAGGTCGTCCTCGAACCAAACGAATATTCTACTGCAAAATATGAACAGAGCAGCAGAGTATTGAAGGCTTAAGATAAAGGTAATATATTATTTTGTGTAGCGTGAATATGATGCCATTTACAAATGATCAGAACCTCTTTATATAGTAAGAAAATTCTACCTTTGATACAATCCTAAATACAGTAAGATGTCCTATGATTAGCTAACTAGTCGGCCTCTTCTTGATACGTGCCGAGATTTCCGCAGTGATCCTCGCCCGATTGTGGATATTTTGGCTTTTGTTAGTTGGCTCGATAAACTTCCCTCGATCTTGCTCGATCTTTATCCCACTTGGTTTCAATCTTGGCCGACCTCGATCTTGATCGGTCGCTGGGTCTCGTGCTTGACAATCTAATTTTATACCATGTTCCAATAAAACATGGGGTCAAACCTTGGCCTGCCTCGTTCTAGGATATCCCTAATTTTGATCGTAGATAAACAGATTATTATTCTAAGTTCGAGTTTACTCATCTATGATATTCATCTCGACCAGAGATGGATTTACGTGGAGGGGGGTGGGGTCATGCACCCATGCTCCCCTTCCTAGGTTATGTATAAAATACTATAATTTTTTCAATTATGTGATTAAATATACTGGTGGCTTTGGATCGGTGCATTGGTGACCAAGTGCCCCTATTATGTCCGTTTGTCCTCAAGGTCGAGGGTTCGATCCCGATACCATTCCTTTTTATTAATTCCTTTTATAATTAATTACAGTAAATTTTCCAACACCCTTTTCAATTAACAACATATCGATATGGCCTTTTTTTCTTTTCAATTATCAAACAAATACATTTTTTTTACTTTTAAAAAGTTCGCTTTTGCCTACGTCTTTTTTATTTTCTTCTCCTAATCATTCTTTTGAGTACAAACACTTTGAAATCCCTAAAAGCAAAGTACTCTCATGACTCATATATATCTCGTCTCTGAGGCTCACAGTGGATTCAAAGCAGGAAAAACATTGCTCAATATTAAGCGCCGCTTTTAAATTTGTTTTGAATGATTGTTTAATTTGCTGTGTAGAGCGTGAGATATTTAAATATAAGTAATGATATTATTATTGATTATTTTCAATAAAAACTCGTCAAGGATAATTGTAAAGTGAAATATATTATTTGCGATTATAATATTAATATAGTTTGCTTGTCAACTTATCGCCATCATATAATTTTATATAATGAAACCAAATATTTATCTTAAAGATAATAGTGCACCTATAATATTAAAATTCTAGATACACTTCTTATCTCGACTAACTAGAAGAAAAAGACACTTCGATTCTTCGTCCTTTTACTCTCCTCGAAATCTCATTTTTCTTCCATCACTTTGCTGCTTGTACCAATATATTGGTAGAATTCTAATCCAAATTTCCATAACATACCTTGAACTACTTTTCACATTCAAACTACATCCTTCTTTTTTGGTGTTAATTTTTACACCTTATTTTCTCTTTGAGTGAAAAGTATTTCCAACTCTAGTATTTCCAAAGTCGCATATCGAGGCTGTTAACATTTAGGACCAGAATATGCCCCAAATTTAAATTAAGAACCCGCTGGTTTAATCTAAGCCGATATGCTCTGGACCAATGTGGCAAAAGATGCCTAACCATATGATGCAAGTTGTACCACTTGACTGCATAGCAAATGGCTAATTTGAAGTAAAACAAATTAAGTCTAAAAATAAAAAAAAAATAAAAAAAAAAGTAAGAAAAATTGAACATTAGAGTGTGTTTGCTATGGAGGAAACATTTTAGTTTTATGAAATTTATTTTTCATAAAAATATATTTTTTTCTAATTTCTAGAAATGAATTTACTAGCAAGAGGAAGGTCTTTTTTCAAAACTCCTCTATTATCGGAAAATTTTATTTTGTGTCTCATACTTTTTGTCTCACAGTTTTTTGGATCTAGTTTTATGTGGACCCAAAAGTGTAAGATTTGGGGTCCACAAATTTGTGAGAGAAAAAGAACCTCATACAAACTAGTGTAAGTTGTATGAGACAAAATAAAACTTCTCCCTTTTTTCTACGGATAGTTTCCACTCTCCCGCAGTCCTGCAGTCCTGCCTCACTCGTGCTCCCACCCCACCTCCACCCACCTCCAACCCAACCCTCACACCACCCAAACCCACCCGCACCTCAGCTCCCACCTCCCACCACCCAAGTGAGTTCTTTTGTCATGTTATATTTTCTGAAAATATTTTGCTATTTACTTATTAAACACCAAAAAATATATATGAAAATTAATTATTTTTCATGAAAATTATTTTCCAAAAACATATTTTCTTCATTCCAAATACACTCTTAGAATTTTAATTTAATTTTATGTGTAATACTCATAGTTTATGAAAGGCAAGAATATTTTGTAAAGTTCACGAAAACTAAAAAAGGGAAATTTTTTTTTTTTGAAATCTTCAGGAAACTTACATTATTACTTTAACATAACGTCATTTAAGGGATCCTTAAATTGAATCAAATCCTAAAGTCTTCTATGACTACTTCAGCTTATTACTTTTTGGCCAATAGAAAATTAAGCCTCCAACACAGAAACAGTACTACTCGCTCCGCATGATTACTATTGGAGAAGTTAAAGAGTTTCTTCTTTCGTCGCACTCTTTCTAAAATATTTTGAATCATCAATTAATATGATTTATAGTAATTTTTTATGTAGTTTCAAATATATAAATTTTATTTCTAACAATTTAAAATATGTACGTAGAAAATCCATACCAAAATTTAAGTACTTTATACCGATATAAGAACACATGAACAAGTAAATAATAAATTGTTTTTGGACCCAAAAAAACAAATAATAAATTGGTCTTCAAGCAGAGCAGAAATATTTAGGCAACTTCCTAGCGACTAAAATTCTAGAGTTTATCGAAATCGGGAAAATGTAAACTCGTGGATTAAGAATGTGTTTTGTTAAGTAACAACTAACGTTCATATTATCCAACAAGATCCATTTCTTAAGGTATTACACTAGATAATTGTCACGACCCGGATTTATCCACCATCGGAAGTTGTGATGACGCCTACCGCCGAAGCTAGGCAAGCCAACCTTTATACTCATTTTCACAAACTTAAAAATCTAAAACAAATCAAATACTAGAAGAATTAATTAAAACATGCGGAAGTCTTCTATTAACAGTAACGAAAACAATATGCGGAAAGCTAACAACATATATCTACCCAGTATCTGGCGTCACTGACGGACAACTAAAGAGTACTAAAAATAATAGTCCGAAAGAAATACATAGCATGTATGTTTGATACTTAACATACTGAAAGAAATAGATAGAGGAGACTCGGGACCCGCGCGCGAACGCCAGCGAACTACCTCAGAGCCTCTGCACTGAAGGATCACTCCCGATCTAAAGCTGCGGTCCGTAGACTGGGTCCTGAGCTGTGCACAAAAAAGGACAGAAGCATAGTATCAGCACAACCGATCCCATGTGCTGGTAAGTGCCGGGCCTAACTTGGGCGAGGTAGTGACGAGGCTAAACCAGACCTATCATAACCAAACTGTACAGATATATGCTATAACAGAAAGAGAGCAGGAATTTAAGCAAATAAAAGGGGAAGAGGACATGCTGGGTGAGTAGCAATTCAATTATAACTTCTACAAATCAAGAGATGAAACCGAAGAAATAATAATTAAACAAGAAAGCCAATGAATCAACAGTTGCACGGCATCACCCTTCGTGCTTTTACTCTTATTCCTCACCAAGGTAGTCAAATAATGCACGACATCACCCTTCGTGCTTTTACTCTCGATAAACAGTGAACGGCATCACCCTTCACGCTTTTACTCTCATAAAACAGTGCACGATATCACCCTTCGTGCTTTTACTCTCTCTCCCTCTCCCAATCAATGGTCACAGCCAAACGGGAACAAGGATATATATATACATATATATATATATATATATCAAGACAAAATATCTCGGAAAGGGAGAACAATTAGACAAATGGTCCCAGCAAGGAAAATACAACTCAACTATATGTCCCGGCAACGGAAAACAACTCAACAAATGGTCCCGGCAAGGAAAAAGTACAAAAAAAATTCCTCTTTAGTTCATTTAATTCTCAACTTTCACTTCATAGTTCTTGTAACAAGTAATTATCACAATTGTTCACTTACTTCACAATTTAATAGCAAATATGACATCACGGTCATGCTTGACTCGGGCGCATGGGTAACTGTCACAATACCTATACACCGACCCCACATAGCACATAGCAGTTAACAACTTAATCCTATTCCCTCTAGCAAAAGTTAGATCGAACACTTACCTCGAATCCAAAAAGGGCAACTCAAAGCAATCGTCTTTCCTCTAGAATTCGACCCCGAACTAACGATATCTAACATAAATCGATTCATTATTATTAATAAGAATCCAAAAATACAATAAGATAGGCTAGAAATGCATTTCCTAGCTTACTTTCAAAAATATTAAAATCTGACACCGGGCCCATGTGGTCCAAACTCGAGGCTCGAACCAAAACCCAATCCCCCATAATCCCACGAGTTCAGATATTAGATTTTAAGTTTGACCTCAAATTGAGGTTGAAATACCTGAAATCCCATAAACCCTAACTAAAACCAAATCCCCTAAATTCTACTTTGATTTCATGTTTTAGGGCTAGGAATTTAATGATTTGATGAAGGAATAGTGAGGAAATAGTGTTAGGATTATTTACCCAAAGAGTGGTGATGATTTAGGAGCTTGAAGTTCGTCAATGGAGGGTGTAGGAGGTGAGTTCATGTGAAAATTTGGGAATAAATCCCGTCACTCGTCTGTTTTAGGCTTTTAAAATCATTGGGCGAAAATGCCCTTCGCGATCGCAGGAATGGGGACGCGATCGCGGTGAAGGAAACTTTGGAGCTATGCGATTGCGTGAAGAGTACTGCGACCGCGTAGAGGAAAAGTCACTGAGGGGTGAATTGTTCTATGCGATCGCGTGGACTAGTACGCGAACGCGGAGAAGGGGAAACTGGAAGCTACGTGATCGCGTGAAGGTAAGTGCGATCGCGTAGTGGAATGGACCAAAACAGTGCGATCGCGTAGAAGGATTTCCTTGAGCAAAAATTGCAGCAAAATCTGCTAAGTTTTCAAGAGCTAAAACACCCCGAACCACCCCCGAAAATACTCCAGAGCCCTCAGAGCTCCCAACCAACCACACACACGAACTTAATATCGCCCTACGAGCTTGCTCGAGCGATCAAATCGCCAAAATAACATCAAAATCAAAGAATCAACCTCAAAAAGTCATGATTTTCATTTCTAAGTTCAAAACTTTAAAATTTTCCACTATTAGTCTGAAACACGTCAAACGACGTCCGTTTTCAACCAAACTTTACAGATAGAGCTTAACTCCCATTTAAGACTTGTACCGGAAGTCGAAACCAAAATACGAGGCCGATACCATTATCAATTTCCATTTTCATTTTTCCTTAAGCATATTCATAAAATAATTTCACAGAAAAGCTCCGAACTCGGGCCTGGGACCTCAGATTTCGATTTCGGGAATACGCCTGGGTCTCAAATTTCCTTACGGAACCTCCGGGACTGTTGCATCATGGGTCCGGGTCTGTTTACCCAAAATGTTGACCAAAGTCAACTATAGCTATATTAGTATCTAAATTCATAGTTTTTAACATAGAATTCACATATTCTCACATAAAAAAGATGTTCCGGCTTCGTGCCCGTACTGCACACGCAAATTGAGGCAACCCAATAAGGGGTTTTCAAGGCCTTAGAAGTGCAAGAAAAGGGAGAATTACGGTGATGACCCTTTGGGTCGCCACTATAATTTCGTCAATTAAATGCTGAGAATTCTTTACTTTTTTTTTGAAAAATCTATGGGGATGTAACTTCAAACAGCATCAAGTATTTTTAAGCGTAATAACGTCAATCACAACAGTATTGGGAAAATTTGGTTTCCTACGCCCGAATACTATCTATGAGTGTCCTCGATGAAGAAAGCTGCCTCATTATCGTCGACTCAAGCAAGGCCGGTCCAGTCAATAAACGGACTGAGTGACATGTACTTGCTACGACGTCACATCAAACTCTGACACTCGTATACCGAGGCCACCAACCCTTGTACTTTCTTTGTATTATTTCGAGGAAGGTATCTTAGTATATAAAGGGGACCTTCCCTTTGTAAAGACTCATGTGTATTTCACTATTGAAAATATACAACTCTCTCTCTCTCTCTCTCTCTCTCTCTCTCTCTCTCTCTCTTGTGCAAAAAGTCTACTACATATCTTAGTGTTTTATATTTTGATTCATTTACATTATAATAACGGATCTTGATCATTTAACATTCTCTAGATCATATTACCCATGATTCCGATTAACCCATATCATTTTTTATTGTTTTAAAGCTATTTAAGTATTCGGATAACTTTTTAGCTAAACAATTTGGCGCCTTCTGTGGTGATTGCGAGAATCAAAGTTGTAGTTTGTTTCTAGAGATCCTTCGGAAAAACCACTCTCCACAACCTAAAATGGCTGAGAACAACGAAAGTATGAAAGCTATCTTGGAAGTTAGAACAGATCTCACGGGCACTCTCAACTCGGCTACTAAAGAATATGCCCTACACACAACCCCCAGTACCTTGATAGGTATGGAAGCCTTACCTTTCTTATCAGAAGACCTGGTGGTACCACGTGAAAGAGAAGCTTCAACATCTACCACTAAGGAAGCACCCCCGGAGATAAAAAAGTTACTAGAAGAGTGAATGACAAACACTCTAAGCAGTCTAGCTAAGAAGCCGCCTCAAAATGATAGATGCACCCCAGCAGCAGATCATATAGCAACCGAGGATGAGCTCGAGGTCACGAGAACAAACAACGTACTCGTCGATGTCCAAGCTAACGACGGTACACTTACGACCATCCTCAAAAAGATGGAAGAAATGGAAAACGAAAACAGGTCGCTCAGCGACCAGATGAAGGAATACCAAGAAAGGGTGGATAAAATTCCTAGTGCACCTAAGTTGCTGCCAAAGCGAGACATGGGGAGGTTCGTTGAACAACCCTACACGGAAGGAGTCGCGCCATACCCTATCCCAAAAACCTTCAAAATGCCTCTACTTGAAAGTATATGACGGGACCACCGATCCCGAGGACCACCTGATCCATTATGTTACAGCTGTCAAAGGCAACAATCTATCAAAAGAACAGGTAGCATTTATACTTCTGAAGAAGTTCGGAGAAACGGTGATAGGGGGCGCCCTAACGTGGTACTCACAGCTACCGGCCAAAAGCATCTCCACATTTGAGGAGATGGAGGATAAATTTTCCACCGCCCATGCAGGGGCAAGGAAGGCGGAAGCACGAGTCAACGACATTTTTGCAGTACGACAGACCCCAGGAGAAGGACTCGGAGAGTTCCTAGCCAGATTCAACGGGGTCAGAATGAGCCTACTGAACATATCCAAAGACATGGCAGTGCGGCCTTTCAGAATGGGCTCAGCAGAGATGGCTCGAGGGCAACCAATAAACTACTCAACCGTCTTCTGAAATATCCCCCCACTACCTGGGAAGAAATACACAACGTTTATTGCATCGAGGTACGTGGGGATGATGACGACCTTAATGGCTAACCCGACGGTTGACGACGGTGCACCCGGAAATCTGAAGGGAACGGCACAATGAGGGAAGCCGGGAGCAAATCCCACGCCTCAACAGGGAAAGACACCAACCATACATCAGGTCCTTGCATCCGCCACCACCGAGGCATGCAGACACCTTGCAACGACATGTTGCTCCACTTAGGAACGACATATGTATGCCCTCTTCATTATCTGCACATAACTTTTGTGTATCTCCTTCAGAGGTAGTGTACGCACTAGAGAAGCTGGGAAACAAAGTACAATGGCCAGCAAAGATGAAGTTCGACCTCGCCACCAGAAAGTCAAATGCCCTATGCGAGTTCCACCAAGAACGGGGGCACAGAACGGAAGACTGCATAGGTCTCCGTCAGGAGGTGGTTCGAATGCTAAACCAGGGGTTCTTGAAAGAACTGCTCAGCGACAAAGGAAAGCTCAACTTCACACGAGGGCGGGAACAACACCAAGGCCACCCTCACCAACACGCACATTCAACATGATCATTGGGGACGGCAATGACTCAACGATCAATCACGTCAAATTCACCACCACCCACAAGCTAAAGCGAACCATTGCTCACGAACGGTATGATGACTTCAAAGATAGTATCACCTTCGATAAGTCTGACGCCGACGGTTTCTGTTTTCCTCATTTTGATGCCTTAGTTATTACTTTACGCATAGTAGATACTGATGTTAAAAGGATCATGGTCGATGATGGAAGCGGCGCATGTATCATTTATCCAAGAGTCCTTGCACTCATGGGACTCAAGGATAAAATAATCCCACGCTGCGTAACACTAACAAGTTTTAATAATGCAGTGGAAAGAACCTCAGGTGATGTGACGGTGTCCATTCTTGAAGGAGGAGTCACGATGGAAACCACTTTCCATGTGATGAACCAGGAACTGGCGTACAACGCCATTATCGGGCGCCCATGGATACATGCCATGAGAGTCGTCCCCTCCTGTTTCTACCAAATGATCATATTCCCAACCCCATGGGGAGTGCAAAGCATAGGGGAGAGCCCCGCACCGCCCAAGAATGCTATAAGATAGCCTAGGATTACACGCACACCAAGCAGCTCCAGGGAGCAAGTGTAGAAGCATAGCAATCAGCCCTGTCGGGGACAAAGGTCCATCCGACAGAGAACGCCATCAAAGATCCAGAGGAGGTTGAGGCTAGCAAGGCTACTGTTAAAGTCCTCGACCCCGTTCAGTTAAATAGCAGCGACCTCGCAAAGAAAGCTTACATAGGCCACAACCTATCAAATCTAGGCCAGCACCGTGAATTTTTATCTAACCATGTGGACCTATTCGCTTTTTCACATGCAGATATGCCGGGAATCCCAAGAGAAATTGACTCCCACAAACTCAAGGTCGAACCATTGCACCCGCCCGTGCGGTAGGCAAGAAGAAAATTCAACGCCACTATTAACGAAGCAGTTAGCGAAGAAGTAGAAGAACGGGAAGTGGCGGATGTGTGTATATTTCACTGATCTAAATAAAGACTGCCCGAAAGACTCTTTTCCGCTACCCCAATTCGACCAGCTGATAGATGCAACGGTAGGCCATGAGCTGCTAAGCTTCCTTGATGCGTATTCGGGCTACAATCAGATCATGATGGCTGAAGAAGATCAGGAGAAGAAAACTTTCATCACCCACCAGGTGATGTATTGCTATAAAGTAATGCCCTTCGGGCTCAAGAACGCAGGAGCCACTTACAAAAGGCTGGTGACGGTAATGTTCAAAGAACAACTCGGCAAAACGATGAAGGTCTACATCGACAACATGTTGGTCAAATCATCAAAAAAGAAGACAACCTCACCCACCTGAAGGAAGCCTTCGAAATATTGAGGAAGTACGTCATGAAACTGAATCCCGAGAAGTGCGCTTTTGGAGTAGCTTCGAGAAAGTTCCTGGGATTTTTGGTATCACAAATGGAATCGAAGTCAACCCTGACCAGATCAAAGCCATAGAAGCCATCCTAGAAATGCTGAGTAGCAAGAAGTAGGTGCAGAAGTTAACGGGCTGGATAGCCGCCCTCTCCTGGTTCATCTCACGCTCCTCAGACAGGTGCCAAAAGTTCTTTGATGTGTTGAAGAAAGACCAGGGACTACAGTGGAACGGAGAATGCGTAGAAGCCCTAAAGAACTTAAAAGCATACTTATCATCACCGCCCCTACTGGTGAAAGCCAACCCTGGTGAACCATTAGTGATATATTTGGCCGTATCATAGGTTGCAGTCAGCGCCGTCCTGGTGCGCGAAAACAAAGGTACGTAATCTCCTATTTATTATATTAGCAAAATTTTAGTGGACGCCGAAACCCGATACCCCCACCTTGAGAGACTAGCATTAGCACTCGTAGTAGATTCACGAAAGCTACGACCATATTTTCAGTACCATCCCATAAGCCTAGTAACGACCTTCCCTCTGAGAAGCGTCCTACACAAACCCGAACCCTTAGAGCGACTCGCCAAATGGGCCGTCGAGCTCAGCGAGCATGATATTACTTACCTCCCAAGAACCGCCATCAAGTCGCAAGTCTTACCTGACGTTATCGCCGACTTCAGCGCGGAAGTCCTGCCAAAGGCAGAACTCAAGACACAACGCGCATCCTCCGAAAACGACCTATGTTTATCCATATAGATGGCACCGCTAATGCATCGGGATCGGGACTGGGGCTCGTCTTGAAGTCCCTACGGGCAAAACGATTCTCCAATCCATGCGATGCCTGGAAATGACTAAAACCGAGGTCGAGTACGAGGCCGTTATTGCAGGAATGAAACTGGCCACCAAATATGGGGCATGCCGAATCCTCCTCCACTGCGACTCCCAGATTGTGGTAAACCAAATCGATTGGACTTATCAAATCAAAGAACAGAGGTTGCAAAAGTATCAGTCATAAATCCATAAACTGATGACTACATTCGACGAGTGTCGCTTCGAACAAATTCCCAGGACACGGAATATCGAAGCGAACAGCCTGGCAAAGCTGGCTGCCGCCACCAAAGACATCAACAAAGAAAGTGTGGTCACATTCCTCCACTCAGCAATTAACCACCCCGAGGTATTATCCTTAACCTGACTTATGACTGGCGCAACCAGTTCATATCTTATTTGCAGGACGAGATACTACCCCTTAATAAAAAAGAGGCAAAAAAGCTTCGCATACAGGCCGCCCGGTACTGCATGGTCAACAACGACCTTTATAAAAGGACGTTCGGTGGTCCCTTAGCCAAGTGCTTAGGGCCACAACAAACAAGATCGGTACTCAAAGAAGTACACGAGGACATTATGGCGCCCATACTAGGAACCACGCCCTCGTGAGGTGCATCATACGCGCCGGTTATTATTGGCCCACCATGAAGAAATAAGCAACTGAATATGTCCGCCGATGTGAGCAATGGCAAAAGTACGCCCCAATGATACACCAGCCAGGAGAGCCCCTCCATTCCGTCACATCCCCCTGGCCATTCATCGAGTGGGGGATGGATATAATCGGCCTGCTACCCCCAGGACGAGGAAAGGTACGATTTTTACTTGTTTTTACTGACTATTTCTCTAAGTGGATGGAAGCAGGTGCTTACGCACAAATACGCGAACACGAAGTCGTCACCTTCATATGGAGGAACATCATATGCCATTTTGGCATCCCTAAAGAAATCAGCTGTGACAACGGACACCAGTTCATTGGTCGGAAAACAATCGAGTTCTTCGAGAAATGGCGCATCAAAAGGATATTATCAACGCCATATCACCCCGCCGCCAACGGTCAAGCAGATTCTTCCAACAAAACAATTCTAAACATACTAAAAAAGAAGCTCGAAGAGGCCAAGGGGCTATGGCCGGAACTGCTACCCGAAGTCTTATGGGCGAACAGAACCATACCCAAATCCAGCATCGGGGATACCCCCTACTCCCTGGTTTATGGAACCGATGATGTCATACCTGTTCAAGTAGGCGAACCCAGCCAAAGGTATTCGCACTCTAGCGGGATAAAAAGGACATCAGCAGACTCCAAGATCTCGATGAAGCCGAAGAAAGAAAAGAAATGGCCTACATCAGGATGGTGGCCCAAAAACAACAAGTCGAAAGGTATTACAACAAGAGGGCAAAAATAAGGCCACCCAAATTAGGGGATTACGTCCCCAAAGCCAAGACTTTGGCCTCAAAAGACCCAAATGAAGGGAAATTGGGATGTACCCTAAAAAATCACGGCGGCGGCTAGGAAAGGAGCATTCCAGCTAGAGACAATGGAAGGGAAGACGCTCCAGAACTAATGGAAGGTCACTCACCTCAAACATTTCCACTTCTAAAAAGGCATCACTTGAGTCGTACTCTTTTTCCCTTACCCGAGTTTTGTCCCAATTGGGTTTTCTTAGGAAGGTTTTTAACGAGGCGGCAAATGGGTCACCTGGAGATGTTTGTAGCACAAGTGTATCATGTCCGCCTCTCCATGTACTCTCTGAGCCAGACAAGATACAAGGACTAGATTAGTATCATCTCCAGATGTATAGAATGGCTACGACTATCTCTAGATGTATAGAAAGGCTACGGCTATCTCCAAATGAATGAAAACGCTACGGCCATCTCCAAATGAATGAAAAGGCTACGACCATCTCCAAATTAATGAAAAGGCTACGGCCATCTCCAAATGAATGAAAAGGCTACGGCCATCTCCAAATGAATGAAAAGGCTACAACCATCTCCAAATGAATGAAAAGGCTACGACCATCTCCAAATGAATGAAAAGGCTACGGCCATCTCCGAATGAATGAAAAGGCTACGACCATCTTCAAATGAATGAAAAGTTTACGGCCATCTCCAAATGAATGAAAAGTCTACGACCATCTCCAAATAAATGAAAAGTCCACGACTATTATTTTTACATGGCTATTGCCATCGTTTTCATGAAGCAACAACCATAATTTCACATGGCTAAGGCCATCGGGCTACAGCCATCATCATGTTATATGGCTAAGGCCATCAGGCCTAGGCCATCATCATTTTATATGGCTAAGGCCATCAGGCTACGACCATAATTTCACATGGCTAAGGCCATTAGGCTACGGCCGTCATCATTTTATATGGCTAAGGCCATCAGGCTACGACCATCGTCGTTTTATATGGCTAAGGCCATCATGCTACGACCATCATTACTTTATATGGCTAAGGCCATCAGGCTACGACCATCATTTCACATGGCTAAGGCCATCATCATTTTATATGGCTAAGGCCATCAGTCTACGACCATCATTAAATTTATATGGATAAGGCCATCAGGCTACGGCCATCATTGCTTTATATGGTTAAGGCCATCAGGCTATGGCCATCATCATTTTATATGGCTAAGGCCATCAGTCTACGGCCATAATTAAATTTATATGGCTATGGCCATCACGTTACAACCATCATCATTTTATATGGCTAAGGCCATTAGGCTACGACCATCATTTTATATGGCGAAGGCCATTAGGCTACGACCACCATTTTATATGGCTAAGGCCATAAGGCTACGGCCATTATTTCACATGGCTAAGGCCACCATTTTTACATGGCTATCGCCATCGTATTCACAAGGCTACGACCGCTTATTTCATATGGCCAAGGCCATTATTTTATATGGCTAAGGCCATCATTTTATATGGCTAAAACCATCAAGATTTTACATGGTTATGGCCATCGTTTTCATAAGGCTACGGACATTATCTTACACGGTTAAAGCCATCAGGCTGCGGCCATTTTTTACACGTCCACGACCGTCAAATTCTAAGAGCTAAGGTAAAAAAGTATGACGACATGTCAAAAAGAAGAAAAGATTACTTACAATAAAAATTATATGTTTTTATCAAATGGGACAAACACCCATGATACAGAAACCAGTATGTACAGGCATATTTACAAAGACCCTAAGAGTCCACTACTTATCCAGCCCAGCTTGGCCTTCAGGTGGCCAATTCTCATTTCCAGGAGGATACGCCTTAGAAATCCAAGAGTTGGATTCCAAACGATTGACATCTGCAAAGTTGCCCCCCTCCCGGGTCAGCGATTCAGGACCATAGCCGGCCGCTTCACGAGTGGCTCTAACCAATTGGCGCTGGTTCTCAACTTCCGCTTCAAATGCTCGAACAACCGCCAGGAATTCCTCAAGTACAACCAGCCTGGCCTCCACATACACCCACATCTCGTGCGCTTCATGAGACGTATCAGATTGTGCAAGATCTAGCTTGAGCTTCTCGACCTCGGCCTTCGTGGCATTGAGTTCCTCCGTTAAAGCCGCAACCCGGGTGCATTCTGCCGCCTCCTCCGCCACCATACGACCAAGATATAGCTCCTCGTTCTTGGCCTTAATGAGGACCTCCATCTCCGCGACCCGAGCAACAGCAGCCATGAACTATTCATCAACCCTTTCTAGCTCGACCACTCTTTTCTTTAATTGCTCCTCGGACTCTGCTAGGACCTCACGAACTACCCTTAAGTTAGGGTCCTGCTTGTACATATCATCCAAGGTCCAGTGCGCCTCGCGCATCCTGTTATACTTCTGCGCCAGCCTGTTGTATCTGGCCATTTTCTCCTTCCGGCGCCGATCCCTCTCTACTTCTAGGACAAGTGTCTGGAAAAGAAGCCAAGTAAGTACGGGGAGAATCATACTCCGCTAACACAAAAAGAAAGGTCATCGAGCAAGTCATACTTTTAAGGCCGCACCCGCCACCCTTTGGGCCAAGACTTTGTCACTAAGATCCGCCAGAGTCGCACGCTCGACGCCAGTGCACAAGAGCGTCGTACTGGTGGCTGCCTCCTTGCAATTTTCCTACAGATTATAGTGACTTGGAATCACTTGCGACGAGAGTACTAGCCCGCCACCATCTCCACCGGGTCCAAGGACCCACCTCTTCTGCCGCGTCTTCCGTGGCGGCCCCTGGGCCTGCCACGTCCAGGCCTTTTCTCATTCCCATTGTAGCCTCCCTCCTAAGAACGGGCCTCCCTGAGCGGATGGCCTCTGCCATAAAAATCGGCCTTGATTCAGGGCGAGATGGCTTAACCTTCCTCGCCTGGGTAGCCATATCCTTGCCGGTAAGAATCCAACGCTGCCTCCTCTCCAATGTCTCCTCCTCTTCACCGTCCTCCTCCGTGGGATGAAGAGTGGGCTCAGAGGGAGTCGATTTAGCAGTAGACGTCCCTGTGGGGACAGTCCCAAGAACAGCCGTCGACATCTCCATGGATGTCACCTCAGGTGCGACCCCCATTATGGCCCCAGGCATTACCTCTAGAGCCGTTTCTAATGCAACCTCCTATCTCGAGGGAGGCGAAGTACTGCCGCTGGACGTGCCGACAAAGACCAAATCCTCCTCAAGATGAAGTACCGTCCTAGAAGAACCGGCCACAGTCTTCTTCATCTTCTTCTTCTTTTGTGCCTTTTTAGAGGCATCCCAACCTGCCAAAACACGTGTGAGATGGGCAATGGAATTATGGGAGCCCCCAAACCATAACAAAAACCAGGTGGGGTCGTTACCTGCCGGGCCATAGAGCCTAAGGCATTCTGGCCAAGAACGGCATTCTTCCGCAAACGGTATCAACGCTTGCACTCACGACCTAATGTCATCGACCCTTCGAGGAGGGCGAGCTGTTACTGCATAAAAATTAAAGGAAATTTTCAACGAAGAAAACCAGCAAGGTGAGGTTGCCGTAGTAAAGTCTACTCGCATTGATACTTACATGCATCGTTCCACACCTCTGGAAACCCTTCAGGGTCAGACACAAGGTGTTCGGTACGCACGTAGAAAAATCTCGTCCTGAATTTGCGGTTGGCTTTGTCGTCTACCTGCGACACGAAGCTCTTCTTGCCCCGACTCCTCAATTGGAGCATCAAACCTCTCATAAAAACCGCATTGAACATTTGCAGAAGGTGATGAATGGTGACCTCTTTCTCGGCCTTCGTCATGTAGATGGATAATACCCTGCACACCTTCAAGGTGTACGGGGTAAGTTGGGCCGGGCATGCCCCGAACCAGCGACACAGCTCTTCCGCCAAAGGGTAAATCGGAAGGGTGTATCTAATTCGGAAGGCGTATTCATAGAAGGCACAATACCCGGTCTTTGGCACATTAGCGTGGTCTAGCCCCGTAGGGACCATGTCAACGTGATCAGGAATATTGTACGACTTCCTGAGAGAGGCTAAGTGGGACAGCATCAACTCACTATGCTCCCAAGGAGGGAGTTTACACTTATTTTTAAAGTCACTCCTTTTTCTCATATCACGGGGAAGCAAGTTGGCTGTTGATAACGGAACGAGAACTTCCTCGGCCTCCTCGCCATCCGAAGATGATGAAGCCTTAGTGGAAGCAACGTCCTTGGTCCTAGTATCGTCATATCGACGTTTAGCCATAGTGAATGTTATAAGAAAAAGGTACTGCGGGTCACAAGTTCGATTCCTAAAAGCGAAAAATCTTGGAGAAGAAAGAACAACAGGCGCCAGAATAAGATAGGGAAAAGATTGGGAAAATACGCTCAGAAAAGGTTCGAAAGATGAATCTGGTTCAACTCTCCCTCTATTTATAAGAAAAGGTGCACAAAAATCGAAAGGGCGGGATTCGAAAACCAGCACAGGAAACCCAAACGTCATGTCAAAACTTGAACCGCCTCGGGGACAGAGGTAATGATCACGCACGTGATCGATGACGTCATCCTAAAAAAGGAACTCCGTAAAGGGAGTGATAAGTCAACGGCTTGGCCTCTTCACAAATGAGCACGCCTCTTACAGGGGTATCAACAGGAACTGCCAAGTTTCCGTGGGCGTCAAGCATGAATGTTCGTCCATTGGAGACGCCTCTCGACCACCCCCAATAGACGGAGGGACTTTCTGTATTGGGAAAATTTAGTTTCCTACGCCCGAAAATTATCTATGAGTATCCTCGATGAAGAAAGCGGCCTCATTATGGTCGACTCAAGCAAGGTCGGCCGTAATCAATAAACGGACCGAGTGACATGAGTTGCTACGACGTCACATCAAACTCTGACACTCGTATACCGATGCCACCAACTCTTGTACTTTCTTTGTATTATTTCGAGGAATGTCTCTTAGTATATAAAGGGGACATTCCCTTTGTAAAGACTCATGTGTATTTCACTATTGAAAATATACAACTCTATCTCTCTCTCTCTCTTGTGCAAAAAGCCTACTACATATCTTAGTGTTCTTGTATTTTGATTCATTTATATTATAATCACAGATCTTGATCGTTTAACATTCTCTAGATCACATTACCATTGATTCTGATTAACCCATATTATTTTTGATTGTTTTAAAGCATTTTACGTATTCGGATAATTTTTTAGCCAAACAACAACTCACTTGGATTTCACTTTCGCCATCTAATCTTGTTAATCACCATCGAAAATGGAGATACTAGAGTTCAGACCGGAATTTGGCTTTGTTTATTAACTAATTAACATGCTCTAATATCTTGTAGTTGTTGTGTTTTTCTATTGCAAATTATATTATATATTTGTCATAACATATTTGATCTAGTAAGCCAGGAGGCACTAGATCTAGTAAGCCAGGAGGCACTAGACCAAGATGCCAAAATTTCTTTTTAGTGTTTGGTGGTGAATAATTAATAAAGATGCCTAACAAGACAATGCTAAACGTATCACCGATTTTTAATATCAAATAATTAAAAAGCTAATGTGAAGTGAATAAAACACCAAAATAATGAATAGCTAAATTTTAAAAAGATTTGTGTAAAGTCTGTAGCCACTTCTTTTTTCTCAAGCCTTTAATAAGAAACTTAAGTTGGCGCTTTAGCAAAGCAATTTTTTTTTGAAGTAATTCTTAAATAAGTTAATCTTATTATAATTTTTAAAATAATCAGCTTTAAACCAAATTAAGAAAGATGAGTTTCCATTTTCCAACATGAAAAAGAATAATAACTTGCACCACATAAAATTTTAAATGCCGAATTAGGAATTAAGTAGAACTTTCCTCCTTGACTTTAATTTAGGAATATTTTCGTCCGGAATTGTAATTATAAAGACTAGATAAAATAGGGCAATGAGTTGGTTGTTAGAATGAATGAATGAGGTCGCCGCTTCGAAAGAACCGCTCACTAGCTAGCCGGACTAGTGGGGCGATGATTATGCAACTTCCTATAGACTAAAGTTCTAGAGGCTTCCAAGTTCTTTTTCTGACTAGGGAATTTCTCGTTCTTCCTTCTTTTACGATGAAATAAAAAGGATGACTTTATTTTCTTGTAAAAAACAAAGGCAACTCACAGTATTAAACTCTCGCTATATGCGGGACTCAGAGAATGATCGAACCATAAGAGTCTACTATACGCAATCTTATTCTATATTTTTACAATATGCTATTTCTACAGCTTTTAGTTTACAATAAAACGAAGAAAAAGTAGTTTTCTTTTGGAACTCATTTTTTTTTGACGAAAAATGAAAGGGCGACCATGTCAATACTAATTATCAATCGCAGGATTACCTAATTCTTTCTTTGACTTCTACAATTTCTTTCTCATTTGTCTTTTTTTTTTATTATAAATTTCCGCAATATACTAAGTTATTTAATAGGACACACCACATATTATCCAAAACAGATATATAAAGAAAATGTCATTGTCCTGATTTTATTAAGTTATGTACATATTATCCATAAGATCCATATTAATTAACGTGGATATTATCCAACAAGATCCATTTCTTCAGGTGTTATATTGGATAATTTGATCTACTTTATTTAGTGAGAAGTCTTCTTCTGCTATTTTATGCAAAATGTTTGGAGATATAATATTAAGCAGTGTCAATTATTTTTTAAACGTAACAATTAATGTCCATCAATCAGACCCACTTGTAATTTATTACCAGAAAGGTATTCTTGCTTAATCAGCAGTTAAGCACAAATAAGTTGGAGATATATGTTAGAGGATTGAATGCAAACAGTGAAACTGAAACTAAAAACTTCTTACTAAAAAGTATAATTTGGGCTTGGGAATTAGCTATATAGTGATTTACATGGCCTTCCTCTATTTTTCTGCAACCCAAAAACTTTGATACTTAATATTATATAATTTCATGACTTTCAAATTCTGAACTCATTATACTATTCATATTTTAAGATTTAGTGTGACGGTATTTATATCAAAACTAAATTTTCAATAATATTAATTTTTTTTTTCAGCTAACACCACTACTATTATATGTATGTCAAATTAGCAGCTTAAACTTTGTATCTAATAAAATAACATCATATAAAATGGGAATAGAGGAAGTACTCTTTAGGCCATCTCTAGAATTTACAATTATAAACATATTACTTTAAGGATCTAGCTATAATATAATATTTTTTTTTAGCAAACACTAGGCAAAGCCTAGATTAGATTTTTATTGATAATATAAAATTAAAATTATAACATAATAACTTGAATGTCCGAAGTATAGCATGATCACCACAGAGTTCATAACACAACTCTGTGGTGATATGCAAACTATGATTGAAATATTGATGTCGATCCATATAATTATCAGAAGTTGGAAAATTGCCATCCTAATCGTGCTATGTCACCTTTCCTTCCTCGAGGGAATGAGCATTTGCTAATACCACCCATAGAGGTCGTATTGAGTGACATCGCATTAGGACTAGGCTGCGAGTTATGAGTTGGATTGTGTATTATGAATCACTGACCCATGACGACATAACACCATTCAGTATCGCACTCAAAAAGGCCCATGTATGGTTTGCAACAAGGTAGGTTCCCTGCGTTATCCAGCACTGGAGCATTGATGGATTGAAACTGCATTCCCTATCTTTGTTGACTAGTCTCGATCAATTCACAAGCATGCATTGCACAACATGCGTGAAACCGAGAGTTGAGCCTCCCAGATTGTCGTTAATACTGCTGGAGAAACTGAGAGTTGTGCCTCCCAGATTGTCATTAATGAATATCTTTGACTGCGTTGAATACCGTAGAAACAGTGGATTTTGAGAGCTCCCAGAACTTGAGAAAAGGAGAGATAGGCGTGCGACTGAGAAAACTGCTCCATCAGCGCTAGAAAACAAGGCAACACCTGCGAGACAGCTACTAATTCTGGTATTTCCCAAGACAAATGTTGGGCCTTGTCTCAAGAAATGCTCACATGTCACGGTTGCATACAAGAAAAGCAACTGCTTGAAGTCCCATGCTTCAACTCAGCATGCTAGAAAATGCTGATCTCCCCAACACAGATGTTGGTACTTGATTCCAATCATATTTGAATGCTGCCAATTCCGTTATTTTGACTAAAGGCTGGTGCATTTTAATGTATTGGCAGAAGTTCCAAGTGTGAGTTCTAATAGCCAAGACACTATAAAAACACACGATAACTAGACTGCCCAATGTAGCATGCGCGAGTGATAGTAAATTCCAGAAATAACGATCTCGTGCTTCAGGCTTCATCCTTAACCTTTTTTCGACTTGAATTTGTTTTTGACCCATTCGTCGCTTCCATTGTTTGTGGATCAGAGTCCAGCTGTAGAATACTGCAAAAAAGAGTAAATAGTTAGTGAAGAGAGATTTCTCAAAGATGCCCTTAATGCCTTCCATTTCTTTCTCTACTTTCTTGCAACTCTTATTCTCAGTTTTGTACATTGTAGCTTATCATCATTTACAATCCTCCTGCTCAAGACATCAAGATCCCAGAAATGAAAACATTCGATGTTACCACAATCAAGAGCATGGTTTGCCACGTGGTCTGCTAGGCTGTTACCCTTTCTGAGTATGTGAGATACCTTGAAGTTATACCCCGATTTGAGAAAGTTGATCTCCTTCACCATATCCATAATGTTCCAGGGTCCATTGTCCATCTATGATATTTTGAAGCATCAGTGAATCTGTCTCGAGCCAAACATTAGACATATTCATTGATTTGCACATTCTCATTGCCTCTACTATTGCTGTTGCCTCAGCTTCATTGTTATAGCCCTCCTTAATTTCTCTTCCTTCTGCATATATCAAGTCACCTCTGTCATCTCTTAAACAAAACCCAATTGAGCTTCTCCCTGGATTCCCTCTACATACTCCATCAGTATTCACTTTTATCCAACCTGTTGGCGGAAATTCCCATAGCACTTTATCGACCTTCAGACGGGGTGTATATTGGTCCATCATAGTTAGAAGATCAATCCACTTGTGAGGTACATGAAGTCTTGGTTTTTTCAGTTGTACTAGTGATTGTAGCATTGATGAAATTTGGTAGATAACTCTATTTACTAACATTGATTCTTCGTATTTCAAACTATTTATTCTCTTCCATAACTCCGATACAATGTATGCAGGTAAAGCTTGAAAGACTGATTTCAGTCTAGGTACAACTGGAAGCATTTTGTAATTGCTTGATGTAAAGACAAACCTTCTGAGTGAATTCCTGCTCTCGTTAGGAAGTACCTCCATACAGTCGAAGCTGCATTTGGTGTGAAGAATAGATGAACTAGAGACTCCTCTTTAGAATCAGCACAACACCAACATTTAGAAGCAATTGAGTATCCTATTCTACGCAAGAAATCATCAAGTGGCAGTTTTGCTTTCCACGCCTTCCACAAAAAGAAAGATATCTTGAAAGGTAGGCCTTTGACCCATATCATCCTGTAAGCTATCCTTGGATTTTCTCTTCTTCTCAAGTAATCCCATGCAGTGTTACAGAGAAATGTCCCTTTGGTTCAATCATCTAGACCGGAATATCTAACTCTGCACATTCTTTTGGCGGAGTAATGTTCTGCACAATATGATTAGCCCACTCTTCAGGTAAAATTTGAAATAATTTTTCCACATTCCACATACCATTATCAATCAAATCATTGACATTTTGTATGTTTTCATCAATGGGGAATGTTGTTGGCATTTGGAAATATAATGCTCCCATCTCTGTCCAATTGTCGAACCAGAATTTAGACGATCCCATTCTCAATTTCCAGTAGATTTGATGCTCAATCAAGTCTCTGCATTGAAGCATTTTCTTCCAAACGTGGGATCCACCCTTCCAAGGTACTATTACGGGATTTAATTTCTTACAATACTTTTGACACATAAATGCACTCCATAGACTGGGTTTTGTTTTAAAATTCCACCACAATTTGCAGAAAAGTGCCTTGGATACATCATGAAGGGATCTGAAACCTATACCCCTTTCCTCATAAGGCATACATAGGTTAGTCCAGGATGACCAATGTCTTGAATTTCCTCCCACATTACTGCTCCAGAAATTTTTTGCAAAAATGCTATGTAATTTGCTAATGACATAGTTAGGAGGATTAACTGCTGATAACATATGAATTGGCATACTTTGCAGAACATTTGCGATCAATACAGCCCTGCCGCCTACTGAAAGGAGCTTTCCTTTCCAAGACTGCAGTCTGTCCATAACCTTTGTAATTAATGCCTGGTAGTAATCACTCCTTTTTCTTGCATAAAATATAGGACATCCAAGATATGTCATTGGGAAACATTGTTCTCCTATACCAGTAATCCTTTCTACCTTGTTAATCACCTCATCTTTCGTTGAATGATGCAGATATATGGCTGATTTGGCTTTATTAACCAGTTGACCAGATGCTGCTTCATAAGCTTGCAGAACCTCCATCACAAGTGTCAGAGACGTTTCATGTGATGAGCAGAAAATGATTGTATCATCCGCATAAGCCAAGGTGGTTTATTTTTGGGTTCCATTTAGGAAGTCTAAATCCGCAGAAGAACCGGTTATTATGCAGTGAGTTCAAACCTCTAAACAATGCTTCTGCTGCTACAACGAATAAGGTAGGTGACAGAGGATCTCCTTGTTTTACTCCCCTAGACGCTTTGAAAAAACTATTTGGTTGTCAATTTATTAGAATAGAGTACCAGTTATTCCCAATCAAATCATATATCAAGCCAATAAAATCTTCAGGAAATCCCATCTTCCTTAGCACTTTTGTCAGGAAAAGCCATGATAATCTATCATAAGCTTTTGTCATATCTAGCTTTATCACAACATTTGGACCTGCTTTAGTTCTTACCCTGATATCCTTAATGATTTCTTGAGTTAGCAGAATATTCTCTACGATATTTCTTCCCTTCACGAAACCTGCCTGCTCCTCTGAGATTATGTTTGGTGATAGTTCCCCCAACCTTTCATGAATGACCCTTGAGAAAATCTTGCTAACAAAGTTACTAAGACTGATAGGTCTCATGTCTGCAAAGTTAATCACTTCTTTTTTCTTTGGTAATAAAACCAGGTTTGTGTGCGTCACATTCTTTGGAAGCTGGTGACCGCAGAAGAAATACTTGACCATGCCGACCACATCTTCTTCAATGATCTCCCAGCATGATTGGTAGAAGGCTCCAGTGAAACCATCTGGTCCGGCTGCTGAATCCCCATTCAGCCCCATTACTGCTTTCTTCACTTCCTCATTCGAAGGTAAGGCCATAAATCTCTCATGTTGACCAGTATCTATCATTGGAGGTACATGTTTTAAAATATCAAAATCATTGGGAAAAGACCCTCAGTAAATAACTCCTTGTAAAATTTTACAGCTTCCTCTGCTATTTTGTGATCTTCTTCAATCTAATTACCATCACTATCCTGGATTCTTGATAATTTTAGTCTTTTCCTTCTCCCATTAACCTGAGCATGAAAAAAATTTGTGTTTCTATCACCATCATTGAACCACAACATGCCTGCTTTTTGTTTCCAAAATAATTATTCTAATGCAAGATATTTAAGCATTTCAGCTTGTACCTGTCGTAATCTTTGTATGTTTATCTGAGTAGGATTAATATCAAATTGATTTTCATGAATCAGTACCACCTCCTATAGACTTGCAATCTTCTGGAAAATATCCCCATATGTAGCTCTGCTCCAAGTAGAAAGTGCATGTTTAAACTTTTTTAACTTGTAGTTAAAATTGCTGAAAGGATTTGCACTAAAATCACCATTCCAGGTCTCTACATCTTTAAAAGATTCATGCTTTATCCAAAAATTAAGAAATCTGAACGACTTCTTAATTGGGGAAGTATTTATATTACATTTGAGCAGCATGGGGCAATGGTCAGAGCCTATTTTGGACAAATGAGTTACCTCCAATCCAGGAAAGGTCTGTTGCAGTTCATGCTTTCCTAGACATCTATCTAGTCTTTTGAATATACAGTCCTCTTCTGATCTTCCGTTCCACCATGTGAAAATGCTTCCTTTAAACCCCAAATCGTTTAAAGAGCATGAGTTTATGCAATGTCTGAAGTCATCTACTTCGAGGAACGAGACTGGCAAGCCACCAAACTTCTCTTCCTCATCCCAAATCACATTAAAGTCTCCTCCGACCAGCCATGGAACAGTAATGTGCGATGCCATTGTATATAGAGAATCCCATAGCTCAATTCTTTCAATGCAATCACATTTAGCATATACTAGCGTGAGGATGAGCTCTGCATGTGTTTCAGTGTGCACCAATTTTAAAGTCAACTGTTGATTCATATTATACAGAATATTAACTTCAAAAATTTCATCAATAAATGCCCAAATCTTGTTTGACACATTCACCACAGCTTGAGCCAAACCAATTCTTGCTCTATATCTCTCCATTTTGTTAGACTGCTGCATAGGTTCAATGATTCCTATGAATTGATATTGATGTTTCCGATGCATTGTAACCAGCCTTTGAAATGCTTGCATTGTATTTACTGATCTCACATTCCAGATAATGGCATCCATTAGATGTTTTTGTGTTTGGACAGAGTGCTCCTTGTTTTTACCCCTTGGTCTGTGCATTTGAATTCTCTTTTGACTGTTTCTTTTTTTCTTTTGCTGGAAATTTCACAGGTTCAATATGCCTTGGAGACAGATCCCCATGCTTGGCAACATTAAGGAAAATTTGAGCAGTGGATTCTTCCTCCAAATCTACATCTCTTATTTCCGCGTGGGTCGCGTTGTTATGTGTTTCTACTGCTGCTTCCTTAATAGTGTTTAGATTTGCATCCCTTATTGCATAGACTTGCACTGATTTGTCTTGGTTTTCGTCTATACTTTGCTCTTGATATGCATCTGAATTTTCTGCTTCACTTAATAGTTGAATCTCATCAATATGCAAAGTTCCTCCTGGATCTATGGTGTTGATATTTCCCTCTGATGACTATTTTGTTTCTAAATTTGTGCATTCCATTGCGATTTGAATATCATTTGCATTATCAATGCCTTTAGCCCTTTCATCCTCGTTTTCCAAGTTTTTTTCTCCCATTTCATCCTCACTATGCATCAAATCTGGAATTTGACCATCTTGTAAGACTTCCTCTATTTGGTTGAGCCATAATTTTTTTGCTTCCCTTTTTTCTTTTTCAATGGCCCTGAATTTGTCAAAATCTTCATCTTCTACCAATTCATTTTCTTTGTTGTTTGCTAATTGTTGCTCATTATTTGGGTTATTTGGAGAACAATCATGATATATGGTATTGACCTGAATTACATTATTTTTAAAAACTGCATGAACCCATTGTTTAGTTGAAAGATTGTTGATATGCTTGCTCTTTCCCCATCCCTTGTTGTATACCAACTGGATTCTTTTGTTGATTGTTGGCTGACTGTCTTTTGGACGAGCTTGGAGATGTATTCTTTTGTGCTACTTGGGAAGCTAATGCATGCACTTCCTGTTCCTTTATCCCATTTTCCACATCTGTGTGCTGAATCTCCTTGTTGCTGTCGGATTTTTGAATCGTGTATTCCTCTATGACTGGCAGTTGGTTTCTTACATTTTCCTCATCATTTTCCTTTTGTAGCACTTTAAATTTGTTAGTAGTATGGATTTGTTTGTTGAAATTGAGATTGTTACCAAGAATTTCTTTGCTTTGTGAAACTGAGACTTCAGTTTGTTTTTCTTTGTTTAGAGTCCTATTGTCACGAACCTCCTTCCATTGAGGAAATTGGGGAGCCTTAGGGTCCCCATTCTGTCTCCAACCATCTTATATCAAAGCATGATGTGCAACTGAATCAATTCAACCAACACCCCTCCTTCGAGACTGCATTATTGTGCGCTATCACTCCTTTGGCAACTTTTTTACCATTTAAATAGTCCCTAGCATCCCCTTGAAGTTTGACAACCTCATCCTCCTCTAGTCCAGATTTTTTATTTTTAAATCTGCAAGTTTTCTCGTTGTGTCCTTGATGTTTGCAACAAGCACAATATTTAGGAAGGTTATCGTACACAATTTGTTGATGTAACTTGACAGATTTTCCTGAAACAGAATCTAAAATATGCAGTATGATCTTTTAAGGGTGTTTATCGAAAAGATCTACTATAACCTTTACTCTTGCCGCACTAGGTCTCGATCTGTCCTGTGTCGCCTTGTCAACAGCAAGAGGTTTTCCAACAGCTGATGCTATTGACAGTAAAGACCTCTTAGCAAATAAATTTGGTGGTAAACCTGGATGAGAAATCCATACAACTGCCTTCGATGTCTCCTCCTTCGGATTGAAATCGAAAGACCATGGGAATGTTCTGAAAAATATTCATCGCCTTTGGATTTAAGGTATCCAGTCGACTTTGAAAGGAAGTGAACATAATCATTGAGAAGATCGAATCTGACCAATAGATGCCTAAATTCCAGTAATCCCACATTGCAATGACCTTTAACATCAAATTGCGACGAAAAAAGTCTTAGCACTTCCGATATATCAGGTCTGCCATAAGAAAATTTTAAAACAACATCTTGGTGCAAACCTTCCTCTCTGGTGAAGTTGTTAACGTCTTCCATAGTGAATTGAATTACTGGATCCTCATGACCGAAATTAACTGTGCACAGCTCGATTTTTGACTGAACATGTTTTTTATCTTGAATAATTGCAGCATATGATGGCTTTGAACCTTGTGTTGAATCTGATGGAACATTATTTTTATCATTCTCTCCCACAGTCAAAAAAACGGGGAGAGATCTGCGCAGCCATGGCTGTCAAAACTCGGTCAAAGTTTAATCGCTAAATCCAACAATCATCCATTATTCAAAACAACAGATAAAATATGGAATTGAGTCACAATTATGAAATTCTTCAAGCTACAGTGAATTGATTTAATTTAAGATCTTTAAGAAATGGTTACTGATTTGGATAAGAAAAAGATATGGATATGATCCCAAAGAAAATGGGAATAATATGACACCATAATTGCCAGCATCTACCGTCAAAATTTTATCCGATGAATAGTGACAGAATCACTATTCACACGATGAATAGTGAGCAGATTACTCTTATTCTCTTAGAGAAAAATCAGAGAAATTTTTTAAAAAGAGAAAGTTATAATAAGTTATGGACCAACTATAATATAATATGATATGCATGTGAACATATATTTCCTATTGAACCAAAAGAAGGAACAAAGGAAGTGAAGAAGAAATTTTAGGTGAGTTTGGCAGAGCTTTCCTAGAGATCCTTTCTAGCTTCCAAGTTTCCACCACAAGTTCCCTTGCAACCCAACAAATGTCATCCCAATCATGTGACTCACCACTTATATTTAACAATTCCCTTCCTACCAAGACAACAATATCAAACCAATTGGCACTGCAATTTTTACCGCCAAAAAAGAAATAAAATTAAAAGAATAGAAAAAAGTAATTTAGTGTGCAAAGTATCTCGTGTTTATGCAGGATTCGGGAATAGTCACATCTGAAGGGGTGCGATATAGACAATCTGCCATAATACTAGAATCAGTGGCTGCTTTCACAGCTTAAATATGTGATCTATAAGTCAGACGAAAAAAATTACTCCCTTTAAATTAGTTTAGATGACATAGTTTATCTCGACACAAAATTTAAAAGGATAAAGTGACTTCTAAAATACGTGATTCTAAAAAATTAAGGAGCAAAAATTGTATGAGACCATAATATTTGTATAACTATAAAAAAAATTATTAAAAATAAAATAAAATAAATAAAAAAATTAAAATTAAATTATCTCTAAATATCAAAATATACCCTTCTTTTTTCATAAAAAAATGAAAAAGATTCTCTTAAAATTTCTCCTAGTAGTATGGAGCAGGTCAAAGGAGACATGGAATAATAAAAAGATAGATAATAATCCATGTGTGAAATGACAGTAATTGCCCTTAAGAGAGTGACAGGCTGACAAGCTTCTTAGAAACAGAGGGGCAATTGCAGTGTGCAAGAACCTAAGCCGACCAGTTATTAAAATCTGTGTGATTTGGTTGTCATCCTTAGTTGACCCCCCCAATTCTTCCTCTTTCCTAGAACCCTTTATTTTCCCCCTTATATTAGTCCTACCATATTGTTCCCCGAAATCAAGAATCATCAATCAATAATCTCCCTCTTCCTACAAGAAAAGAGAGCTTTTTTATTTCAAGAAAATAATGGCCGGTACAAAAACTAATGATTTTCAAGATATGTTACCAATGATGGCAAATAAGCTAGGTGGGGATAGTTTAATAAGAGAGTTATGTAATGGGTTTCAGCTATTAATGGATAGAGAAAAAGGGGTTATTAATTTTGAGAGTTTGAAGAAAAACTCAGCAATTCTTGGGCTACAAAATTTAAGAGATGATGAGCTGCTGAGTATGTTAAGAGAAGGTGATTTGAATGGGGATGGTGTTCTTGATCAGATGGAATTTTGTGTGCTTATGTTCAGATTGAGTCCTGAATTAATGGAAGAATCTGAAGATTTGCTTGAATTAGCTTTACAACAGGAATTTAAGACTAATTCAACAAGATGATTTGATATCTGATGTTCCATTTGAGACTCGAAAGGGAAATCATTTGAAGCTTCATTTGTCTAACTTACTTTTTCTTTCTTTGGTTCTTATATATTTTGTTTATGCTGAATTTTGAAAGGAAAATGTAATCGAAAAGCTGGAAACAAGAATTGGGTTTCTGATTTCTGACCCGAATATACAAATTCTTTGTAAATTCATTTCGGAATTTTCTTCTTCTGGTTTCATTTCCTTTTTATTTTTTAGTCTGTTTGACATATGCTTCTAAAGAAGTAGCCACATCCAATAATGTGCATTTAATTGGGGGCAAAATACAAAACTGCATTTTTTTGAAGCTACTACATATGTATATTTCTTTTTAATGGAAGGTAGCAAATTTCTTTTAGGTACGCGCAAACTAACAGCTTGTTTGGATGGATATTCCCCATTCTATGTATTCTATTATTATCTCAAATTAATATTTGTTTTGTGTTATGAAATAATATAAAAGACAAGAACAATAACTCAAGAACAAGAGCAAATAGAGAGAAGAGTAGAGAGAGTTCTTCTTATTGATACTTAGAGAATGTTAGGAGTGTGTTACAAAGGTAGAAGACCCCTTTATTTATAGGGAGGGGGATGATTCATCTACCAAGAATAGAACTCTAGAATCTCTCTAATTATAGACATTCACCTTAAATAGGAGATTTCATAACACTCCCCCTTGAATGTCTATTCAACAATGTGCCTCGTTAAAACCTTAAAACCAAAACCCAATGGGAAAAATTAAAGAAAGGAAAAAGAGTACACATATTTGAATATGCGCTTATTGGTTGCCTCGTTAAAAACCTTGCAAGGAAAACCCAGTGGGACAAAACCTTGTAAGGGAAAAAGAGTGCAACGCGCATTAACTCCCCCTAATGAGTACATCAATTTATATCCTTGAGCATTTGCATTCCAATCTTGTGCATCATCTTCGAAACGATCTTTGGTAGACGTTTGACAAATCAACCATATTGACTTGAATAAATATTCCGTACCTTGAAATCATCATTCTTGATAGATATGAACATCTTCATATAATGTCGTGGAAATAACTCTTCAATATCTCCATAGATGCATTCTCAATGCCATCATGCTTATAGTTATAGCAAGACACATATGTACACAAATTGTACTTAGGATGTGGTACTTCAGGACCAAGAATTGCATATGCTTCAAGCAACTTAAATCTTTCAAGTTAAGTCATATAAGCCATATAATAGACTTTAGATGCATATCAAGTTTTCCATGTCATGCTAGACAAATAAGATATCGAAAACTGACTATACATACCTTTGACTTTATACTTTCAAGCATTTGAACTATAGGTTCAAAACTACATGTCTTTCATATGGAATCAATTCTTCTTGAATTGTATCTCTTCCATTTAGTTACTTTCTTTGGGTCAGCAAATGCGTATAGCATGCTTTGCAATATGTTGCAATTGAATTATCCCTTTTATGAACTTCAGGTTCATATCATGATATTCGGGGATATACATATGCAAATGATAATTCATCCCATGTAACCTTTTCTCAAGTGTTTATCATGTCTCCCCCTCATGTTAGTAAAGCTAACTTGTTTCCTCAACTTTGGGAAATCATCTTTGTGCATTATCATGTCAATATACATGGCACATTAATAAAAGAGAAGGAAACTGATATATATAACTTTGTTCTCATAAGAAACAGTTTAGCTATTAAGTGGAAGCACTCAATAATTATCTTGCTAAACCAACTTTGATATAAACCAACTTATCAAGATGAACTATCTTGAGTAGGAAATCTGGAAATTATGCTCGAAGTTAGATTACTGAGCAATTTACCACGCAAGCACCGGCCAAGCTGCGGGTTAATAACAATTGCGCATGTAACCATTTCATAGATGCATCATATGTGGTATACATGGCAGGTGAATGGGCCCATATTCACCTTTGATATTTCCATAATTTATGGGCTTCAACCCGAACTCTTTAGTTGGTCAGTTCATTAATGAGAACAAGTGATACAAGAGAATTCGTAAAGAACTTTCTAGTTCATTGATATTCACCTGTGTGAATTTGCACATCATACTTAAAATGAGATAGCTAACACGAATACCAACTGAATAAATTATCAATATTGGTAAACTTCAAATTTACACCATGACATGTGCACTTATCAATAAACTTCAGGTTTATTATGACATGGGTTTTATACCAATAGATATCCACTTTATTGTGGCATTCTTTCGTTTGTGTAGTACAAACTGGAGAACAAAGCGGGTAGCTTTTCATATGCAAATTACCCCGCTACAAGTTGTAGTAATAGGAGATATCAAAGCCTTCCTTTATTTATAGTCTCAATATAATCAATCGCTTTCGCGTGTACTTTGGAAACTGAATAAGTTTCTTTGAGACTTACTACAGCACAATACTCAATTGTGTTTCTCCAACATAGTAATAATTGGCTCTTCTAGAGCTCTCAATTAATTTTGTACTACCACAGATTCATCAACATCCATGTGGTGAATATCTTTCTTAAAGAGAAAGTTATACCATTATGGTCATGTCAAACTTATATGCAAGATATGTTTCTTGCATTATCGTTGTCCTTTAATAGTCATATTTCCAAAATACTTTGGCGTACAATAGGTACGTGACCAACGATCATTCATGCCATATATCATCTCAAACCTCCTTCTAGGTGTGAGTGTGGTATATTTAATACCAATTTCATGTTCATATTCTTCAAATAATGAATATGTATTCGTGAATCAAATGTTGTCACATTCACTTCGAGGATATGTGATTTTGTTATCCTTTTCAAATCTATAAATGCGTCAGGCATTTGATTTGCTATTCTTTGCTATTCTCACAAATAGAGGTATGTGGATCAAGATGAGATAATGATGCATTTTTCCACAAAATTTCCCGTTTGGTTTCACCAACTTCTCCCCCTAATTTTGGGAAAAGTGTCTCATCAAATTGACAGTCTGCAAATCGTGCAGTGAACAAATCTCCTGTCAATGTTTCGAGGTAGCGAATAATGGAGGGCGATTCAAACCCAACATATATTCCTAACCTTCTTTGCAGACCCATTTTGGTGCGGGATGGCGGTGCTAAAGGCACATATACTGCGCATCCAAAAAATTCTTAAATGGGATATATTGGGTCCATGACCCAAAACCAATTGCAACGGGGAATATTTGTGTCAATTCGTCAGTCAGAGACGAACTAGCAAAATGGCGTGACCCCAAACCGAAGTGGGCAGCCGACAAACTAAAATGCTGCATGCAAAATGGCATGAACCCAAACCAAAGTGGGCAGCCGACGAACTAGCATTGCTGCATGCAAAATGGCGTGAACCCAAACCGAAATGGGCAGCCTCGTTTTCATGAAGAATTCAAGATTATTCTCATCTATTGTCTCAATATGATATCCATTTTAAACGTCATGCCTTTGGGCAAAGTTACAGTTGCTCTTCCGGAGCCTTCAATCAATTTAATTCCCATGGTTTGACATACAAAAGAAATACACGAACATAAGAATAAACAAGTTCAATTCGTTTGTGTCACATAATATTTTCAAAATCTGCTGATGTCAGTTGACTAAATAAATCAGATAGTCGATTATATGTTTTCCATAATCGTTTACTATGCAGTTTGAAAATTTCAGTTTAAGCACTTTCATAAAACAATCGATTGTTAAACACACACAATCGATTGTTGAACATTGACAATCGATTGTTAAACATAGACAATCGATTATTTGCTATTTTTGAAAAACTTCAGATCACACTGTCTTAAGACAATCGATTGTTAGACATAGACAATCGATTGTTGGTTATTTTTGAAAAATTCGACCTCTGTATAACGACAATCGATTGTTAGACATAGACAATCGATTGTGGATGATTTTTGAAAAATTCCAGATTACTGTCTAACGACAATCAATTGTTAGACATAGACAATCGATTGTTGACTGTTTTTGAAAAATTCATCACTGTTTTAAAGACAATCGATTGTTGATCATTGACAATCGATTGTTTTGCAGTTTTTATGCTAAATATGAGATAACCGACTAGTTTTTCAGGTTAGTCGATTACCTCTACTGGAAAGTAAAAATATTATTGATATTTGAGCATATTGATACATTCTAAAGAACTAATACTAACATTATATTATGAATTAACTAATACGAGCTAATACTAATGGCTATTAGTTTATTCATTCACTAATACAAACAAATAAAATCAAACAGCTCCATCTTCTTTCGTCGCGGATCCATCACCGATTAGGTGGTCTATCTTCCCCTCGGGTTGCTCAAAGAAGTCTGCCACATCCAAGTGGGTGATGTCAAAGTTGTCGTCAGAGACAAAATTCGTTTCAGGGCGTTTACTCTTTCGAGATGCTTGATAAAGGTCAACCAAAAGTCATGGTATACGGCAAGCCTTTGACCAGTGCCCGTTTCCACCGCAACGATAATATATAGTTTATAAACTATTTGCTTTTGGGTTCTTATCGTATCGTGCTTGTGGCAGAGTGACCAACTTCAGGTTGTCATATCTCTTCTTTAAGTCATTCCACAAGATAGGTGGATCCTTGACGGTGAGATATTCAATCTTGAAACCTTCATCAAGGTGATGGCGCAAGAAAATCAAGGCCTTAGCATAGTTTCAAACCTTCATCAAGGTGATGGCGCAAGAAAATCAAGGCCTTAGCATGGTTTTGGGTGGATGCATTATTTCTGTCTTTAATGGCGTCTCCAAGACCCATAGCATCCAAAATGGATTTAAGTATCCAACACCCATATCATATAGTTCTTGCCCGAAATTTCAAGGGCAACGAACTTTCTTTTCATAATGTCAGACATAAACCAAAATTACATCAAGAGCGTGTTCATACTTACGGGCTCTATTACAATTATCACATTCACTTCAGGGAATGGATCAAAATCATGTGCTTTACACAATCTCATGTCAAATATTACTTTCATAAAGTGAAAGATTATTTTGAGAATCCTTATTGTTCTCATTACCACAATAATGACGATTATAACTTCGTCTATTGCCATGTCCACATCCATTGATACCTTTACGGTAATTAGTCTTCTTTCAGACTTATCACATACTGCTACCACATTCTCTAAAGGGAATGGAGCAAATTCAATTGGACGGAATTCTTTGCCACGTCCACATTCATTGATACCTTCATGGTAATATTTTAGTCTTCTTTCAGATTTATCATATACTGCTTCCACATTCTCTAAAGGGAATGGAGCAAATTCAATGGGACGGATTTTCAATTATTTGCCCACAATCATACATGAATTTAATCATGGCAGGACATAGAGATTTTACCACTTCATGTGGTTATAATTTCTTACAAACTCCATTAGAGTTATAATCAAACTTTATCGTCTTTGCTTGTATATAAAATCAAATCTTTTAAGAAATTTCAGCGAGGAAATATGGGTACATACGATGCATTAATGAACAAAAACACATGGCAGCACATTGATACAATACATCACGTCAAAATTGTGTCAAGACAATGCCATATACTCCGAATTCAATGGTTGGTAGTAATACCAAATGCTCATTCACTTGTAAGGAACAATTATGGTATGCACAAGCATGGATTAGAAGATAACATGAAAATGATATGGCAATGTAGTGTGTTAATCTTAACTGATGGTACTACATCTACGAGAAGAGCACAACCCAGAACTTCCACATCAACATACATGAGTAGTTTTGCATTAAAAGGGGCAAATCAAAAGGAAGGACTACATGGCTGGGAATGGATTGAAAACTCACCCGAAGAAGAGACGAGAAAAAAAAAGGCCTTTGCTTCTCTGACTTAAATAAATAGCGAGCCAATAAGAAAATATATCATACAGATTTTGAGATCACTAAAAGTCACTGGCACACACTTTTCTTTTCATTAAAGAGTGATTAAACGAAGAGCCCCAAAGGGGACAACACTTCAAATCTGGAGCATATTTACAGAAAAACAGTAAACCTGAGTTAATAAACAAACGAGAGCAAAAGTATTTATGAATGACAAAACAAGAGGGAAAAAGTGGTGTGCATCGCCAGTTAAATTTTATATAAATTCGACCTGCTTTATCGAGACGGCACTTGAGTGAATGTAAACACATTGTCTCTGTTAGAAGATAATACTCTATAGATAGACGACATTGACAAGTTTCTTTCGACAAGTAGTTTTGGCCATCTTTCAACACTTAGCTAAATATTGTCTGACTTGTATTTGAGAGTTAAGGAAAAGAATAGATTTTCGTAAACAAATACTGTAAAGGATTGTGTTGGGAAACATAGCAATCACAACAACGCCAAGCATTATCAAAATCAACAGCGACAAAGAGCAAAATCATAAAGGAAAACAGATAGATATAAAGTAACGGAAATCAAACTTACAAAAATTGGTAAAATAAGCAGATGTAGAATCGCAGTACAACCTCCTTCACTGTTCTTTAACAGAAGAAAATCTGGAAAAAAGATTTAGACCATTCCAGCATAATGAATGATAAGAAATGTATTTAATTACCTTAATCTTCTCCGAGAGCTTCTTGAGACGGTAGAGTCTCGTGCTGATAACGTGTTATGAAATAATATAAAAAGACAAGAACAATAACTCAAGAACAAGAGCAAATAGAGAGAAGAGTAGAGAGAGTTCTTCTTATTGATACTTAGAGAATGTTAGGAGTGTGTTACAAAGGTAGAAGACCCCTTTATTTATAGGGAGGGGGATGATTCATCTACCAAGAATAGAACTCTAGAATCTCTCTAATTATAGACATTCACCTTAAATAGGAGATTTCATAACATTTTGATTGTTTTGTTAAAATTGGTTGTATTGTATTATTAAATTTATTGTTTCATCAATTTGATGTGGTGGGATTGTTTCCTATTCTTTTTCCAATTATACCCTAAGTTATTACTTCGCAATTACATTTTATAGTATAGTTTTTTTGGCTATTTTAACTCCAATGCTCCAACTTATAACCTACTTTATTTTTTTTTCAAAACTTCTGTCGTAATGTTAAAATTGTTCTGTCGCCTTCTATTTTATTTTCTCCTAATTTGCTTTTAATTCAATTCTAATTAGTTGTGCTCTTTTGTTTTGTCTTTTTTTTGTTTCACTCTTTTGTTTTGCTTTCTTAATGTGTTTTGCCTTTTTTTGTTTTATTTTTTAAAATTATTCTAATCCATAAATAAAAGATATTTTAATAAATTTATCAATTACAGTACAGTACGATCCAAATATTGTATCATAAAAAAATACAATACAATTAATAGAATACAATATAATATATTATAAAATGGGAAGATTCAAACAGAGTATAACTTTAAATCAGTATTAGAACCAAGCTAAAAGCCGGCTTATATATACATAATTGATCTTTCAATATGTGAACATAATAATTATCAATATCGGTAAGTATCAATTTCAACTAAAACATTTAGGTACTGATAAAAAGATGTAGGGCATAATTTGGAACTAAAAAAGCTTCAAGGTCTTGATTTTCATTTTATTTACCTTTATCAAAACCGGAAGAAAAAGGCAATTTCAAATAATGTAATAGGAGTATTAGGTTTCACTTTTAATTTCTTACATTTCACTAACTTATATTTTTTTTCTAGTGACGAACAACTGTGCAACTGTGCAGCTAGGGGACTAGAGCGGTACAACTTTTGCAGCTTTTTGTGTCTCAAATTCAACTCAAATAATATTGTCCAGACGCATTAAATATTCACGTATAAGTTTAATTAATCTTTTTGTACGGAGCAAATGAGTTAGTGACCTCATAATCAAAATGTAATTCTTTTGGACTCGATAAATTAAAATGTGTCTGAGAAAAAAAGGATTCTGACAATAATATATATAACGCTTTAGATAAAGGCATTATACTTTGACGGCCGTTTGCCCAATTAAGATATAGTGTCTTTATGTCACGATTCAATTTTCTAATCCGACTGTGATAGCGCTTCTCGTGAAGACAAGGCCAGCCAATTAACCCAAATTATTTCTTTAATAATTATTAAACATAAATGTATAAATAAATACAGCTTAACGACAATAATAACCAGTGTTTACATTCCAACATAACCCGACTGGGATGTCACAAGTCACGAGCATCTAAGGAATATGAACATTACTATAAAACCAGTAATATACAAATTGAAAATTTAGAATCAAAGGAAGAGATACAGTGTTGCGAACGCTGGCGGTCACCTTGCTCAGCTACAATAGAAATACCTTCAATCAACTAATACCCCGCTACCGGGTGATCAATATCTGCATCTGCACACATGATGCAGGGAGTAATGTGAGTATTCTGACCAGTGAGTAATAAAAATAAATAACGATTGAAAGCATGAAATCTCATAAAGGCACAATATAACGCTATCTCAAGCAGTAAAATCAATTATACAACAAAGCCGTGGAGTATCAGATAATTCTCTTTTAAAAATAGTGAAGACAATTAATTTTTACAAGTAAGAAATAATCAGAAACTTGCCCCTATGGCTCAATATCAAACTCATAGTACAATATCAGCCCCACGCGCTCACTCCCAACTCACCAACATACAACATCAACCCTTCGGGCTCACTCCCAACTCACCAAACACAAACAACGGCCTCTCGGGCCACTCCAAACTCACCTTGGTGCCCTGCACTCACTGCGGCTGTGTACAGACTTTGGAGGGGCTCCTACAGCCCAAGCGCAATATCAATAGGCCTGAAAGCCTTCACACATTACACTCGAGGCCTCAAAGCCTCCTCACATAACACTCGAGGCCTGAAAAGCCTCATCACAGCACTCAACATTTCCTCACACATGGCCCTCGACCTCAACTAATTTAGAAAATAATCATAAGCCCCTTGGGTATTAGTAAAACAATAGTGCTCAACTCAAAAACATTATAAATATCATTAAATCTCGAGTTGAGCATAAATGTGGCTAAGTTCACGAAATAATATAGTTCAATTGGACTGAGTTCAAATAATATTTCAATTGGTGAGGAAACATAGTGATGTAAATAAATAAAAGATTTTAAGTAATTGGAACGAAGCCCAAATGTGGAAATAAGCCTAAATCATGGTGAAAAACAGTAAATCTTTATCAAATACGCGGTAAAATATCAATCGGGATGGACAACGTCACAATCCCCAATAGTAAATGACCATGTGCTCGTGATACAACTCGTGTCTCATCTCAACATAGCAGTATGTTGTGCAATTCGGGGTTTCAAACCATCAACGCATCATTTAAAATCATTACTCATCTCGAACCGGCAAAAGCTCTAGCCTGCGATGCCCTTTGTCCTGAAATCGGCCTCCACACGCGTCGAATCTATCCAAATTCAGAGCGAATACATCACAATATGTTAAGGGAATATAACCCAATCGAAAAGACTCGAAAAATATCAAAAATCACAAAATTGGCAAAACCCGAGCTCCGGGCCCACTTTTCGAAAAATTACGAAAGTCAAATCACCGGATTCCTCGTCTCGCCACGAGTCTGTACGTATAAAATTTACCAAAATTGGAGTTCAAATGGCCTCTCAAATCTTCAAATCCCTAGGTCCAAAATCCCCAATTTACGCCTCAAAAACATGTAATTTAGTCGGATTATTCGATGATAATTCAATATTATGGAGTAGAAATAATCACAAGTGACTTACCTCAAGATTTCTCATGATTTCTTGCTCAAAAATCGCCCCAAGCCGTGTTATTTCACAGAAAATAGGTAAAGAAAAACGAGCAGAAACGCAACAACTTTTAATAAGCAAATCGGGTCGCTAAAGACCAAAATCTGGTCGCTAAAAGTGCCAAACTAGACCTGATGGACCAACACTCTTTAATTTCACTAAAAATGCTCTAAGTCCTTCGTACGAACTCGGAATTAGACGATTGTTGTTCCTATGAGTAAGAAACAATAATACGAACACAATCCTTCAATCGAAATTTAATTCAGAGCTGATATCCGTTTCGCTCGTTAAAAAATTACTCATATTTCGCGTCAAAAACCCAATCGTGATATGATGAATTAGACCAAAATTTTCAGATCAGTCCTATAATTCATTATCAAAATTTCGAAAGTCTCGGAATCAAATTTGGATCTCTAGAACTAACTATGAACCTTTAAATCATTACATTTATGCTCAAAACGGTAAAAATCTTTAAAAAACTCTTCCAAAATTTATACGAGCCTCATGGGATCCCAACAAAGTATACTAACAAGTCCCATAATATATTGCAGACTTTCTCGAGGCCTCAAATCACATTAAACAATGCTAAAATCATGAATCAACCTCCAATCCAAGCTTAATGAACTTTAGAACTTCCAACTTCTATTTCCGATGCCGAAACCTATCAAATCACATCCGATTGACTTCAAATTTTGCGCTCAGGTCCACCATGACATAACAAAGCTACAACAACTCTCGAAATTCCATTCTGACTCTCGGATCAAAATTTCACCTATCAACCGGAAATCACCAAAATTCTAACTTCGTCAATATAGGCTAATTTCTTCCCGGACCTCCAAAATTACTTATGATTGTGCTCCTAAGAGTTAAATCCTCACCCCGAGCTAACCGAATCATCCGAATTCAATTCCAAACCCTCTAACTCACAAGTCAACATCCGGTTGACTTTTCCAACTTAAGCTTCTTAAAAGAGATTAAGTATCTCAATTCTTATCAAAATCATTCCAAATCAATTCTAACGCATCCAATACCGATAATGAAACATATGAAAGCAGAAAATTGGAAGAACATGGTAGTAAATCATGAGATGACGGGTTGGGTCGTCACATTCTCCTCAACTTAAACAAATGCTCGTCTTCGAGCGTACCCAGAGTTGTCCTAGAAGCCATCCAAAAGCTGAATAACCTTACTAAGCATACACCCGGGGTGATCCCATGTCACCCTATGTCATATAGGTCCAATAACACATTTAAATCGGATTTACACAATCTAGCGTAGCCCATAAATCATAGAACTACCGTTTTACTTCTGAAACCATCGATATGATCAAAACCTCACACCTATACCTTGAATAGCCTCGAACCAGCTGTAATAACCCATACCTGCAACCTCGGGTGAAGTCATATGATCTACCGCATAATCCAAGCACTCCAAACGATAACTTTTATTTATAGTAGTTGCCCACAACAACCAATTACAGATAGAAAATCCCTTACCAGCTTAAGTCTTATTCCAACACTTTTATATACTGCCAACGATAAACGAGACATACAACAAATCATAACCATCTCAGACCAACCACTTATGAAGCCAATTCCCTTTGACTAATATCACAATAGATTTCTGAGCCGAACCTTGATATTATACTTCTAATAAACAAAAATTAAATCTGTTAGTATTCATCAATGACTCCAACGATCACCTCGAATCCAACACACCACTCTGGTGATATGACACCTCAACACAGGCCTAAGCCTCAACTCGCATATGACGCACAACAATAAGAAACGGTCCGAACATACTCAAATCATGAAAATGACTCAAGTGAGAGAGTTGTACCTCAAATTCACTAGTATTGCCACACACAAGGCTGAGACCCCGTCTCACATCATAGAAATAGGACACACAAATTGTTTACCTGCAAGGTCATGTTTCTGTACAGCTTTGATACAACGCGCGATCTTATCCAAATATTACTCCACATGAAACACCTCGAGTCACTATGCTTGAAATCAACAACCATGCTCAATTGATGGCTGGAGCCAAAGCAAATCATTACATCTACGGTGAAACAAATAACGCATACCACGCAAACCTGATAGGACATAATCCAACTCACATCGCCACTCAACCTATGGCATTTCCGGCATAGCCCATGGCACAATAGTTCAGAATTGCCAGACGCTAAGACAACCAGTCTAAATTCTTACATCACATACAAAATATAACATACCAGCTATTAAAAATCCACTAGAGCCTCCAAATCCTAATAGCCATTAAACAATGCCGACGCACACGATCCACAACCATAATATAGCCTGAACATGAGAACTCCTAGTCTCCAATCCTATATAGCACACACATCATCATACCTGACCCCAATATCATTGAAGTGCCATCAACTTAATCACATTGCCCTTTTCTGAAACATTTAACCTATGCAATTCATTATTATTAGAAATAAACTTTCCATAATCATCTGAAGATTATTTCCCCTAATCATTTGAAGCTCGTTTCTTTAATCACCCAAAGCTTCTCGTACTGCCTAAGAATGTTATAAATTTCCATTCAGAACTGAACCATAACCTTACACACGCAATTCTCAATCCTTCACAACATATCGCATATAGCATAAGGCTCAAATGAATCAAACCTCATGATGAGAAATTCAGAAGAGAAGTGCTCCTACAGTCCTGTATCCTCTCGAAGATAAGTACAGTCGTCTCTGTAGCGATCCGCAAGACTCTCCTAGACTTGATCATGGCTCATGAGACCTAAAGGATACCTAGTGCTCTGATAAGTTAGACCAGTCTAGAGGACTAGAGGTCGAATCTCTGCTAATGGCAGCACCGAGGTGCTGATTTTTTGAGCAAGTGTTTTGAACTCATATGTTCATTATTGTCCTTATTAGCCCGAATGGCGGTTGGATATCCACGTGATGAGTATGTTGGTGTTGCGAGGTGTATTTATACGACATGGTAATGGTGAAGAAGCTTAATGATAGTAGATGATCTGTTACGTGATTCATTTCTTACTGTGATCTGTTGAGTAGCCACGAGTTATGGGCGCGTGAAGAATATTTTTCGTGTCTCCTAGTTTGAAGGTAAAGTGCATTACATGTGGCAGTATGAGTTTAGACTCAGGAATATTATGTTATGATGTAATGTGTATGGCAATGGAGAGTATACAAAAATAGTAACTATAGGTAAAGCTAATGGATAATTAGCTTATAAGGGAAATCTATCTGTCATACTAGTTAGAGAAGTCTGGGAGCTGAGATCGCTTCTGTAAATGTATTATGACGAAATCGTTGAGTCAAGGAGACCACCTTGAATGCCGAAAATACTAAAGAAAGAATATGTTCCTACTTTGTTGAATAGCCCAATAATTGAGGGTTAAAGGGTATTTTCTATGTGTTATGATTCAAATAGGTGCAACGCATGTCCGTGTATCAATTTTGATAGTATAACGTATGTAGTATTGACATTTATGTAGTTGAATGTATTGTGATGCTTTGTCAAGTTGTGGATGTGTTCTTAGGATGGTTTTGATGATTCTCTGGCGGGTGGATAGGCCCAATTACAAAGGAGACTCTGTCGAAATTTTTGAATAAAATTGGGACTTGGTAAAGATTTGGTCACCAAGAGAGGCTTAACTGTTGTGTGAGTAAATGCAATAATTGCAAAAGAGTTAAAATTCTAGATGATTCGTGTTCACAAGCTTACGATGGACTGAGTTTAATCTCACCATGATATTACGACAGCAATAAAGTATATGTGTTGTGATCTATGGCTTCGAGCCAAGTTGGGGAGCTTGCCGTTTGTTAGCGAATTGTACGATTGTACAATGTTAGTTCCGATTTGATGCATGATGGTGAGTCAATTCTGGTTGTGGAAATTTGGCCGAGAATGGCACGAGTGAAGAAAATTTTTGACAAGATGTCATGAGCTTGGATGAGCAGGTGATAAGTTTCGATGTTTACGGTAAGTTGGAATTATCTTCAGCATCACCTAAGATCGTTATTTTGTAAAAAGGGGTTTTGTGTCCTGGTTAATGAATGTTGGTCGCTCTTCAACATTAGTGCGACCGGTGGATTTGAGGTACACCCCAGATATTTTTATGGTAGGTTGTGGGAGTGTATTCCATTGGAATATTATATGAGTGTGACATGTGATCACTTGATTGATTAAAGATGTATACCAAGTATGAAGTTTGTGATGATGTCGTAAAATTAAAGATTCATGCCTGGATGGCACTTGGCATATTGGGTTGTGAACTGGGGAGGATTACTCCGATTGTGATGGTTGTTCTTATGTTTTATGAAGAAAATGGAAGTTATTATGGACCTTTGAAAGGTTATTAGACTAGTTCAGTGTGATCAGAATCGGCTTGAAGTCGATGGATATATTTAATGTGAATAATGGCTCTCTATCATGCCAGATGTGTGCATTTTTGTAACACGATCCTCGTGGAAGAGTAGTTAGGTTGATGTTTCTTTGTCAGATATTTCGCGTAGTGATGCATTATGCTGTGTGAGTTGTGAGACGGCTTGAGAAATTACTATATGTTAAGAATGAATGACATTATATGGGCATCTTGGCTCTTGAGATTCAGATTGTACATCGCACATCAGTTGTGCTTGAGTTTTGTAGCTTATAACGCTATATGCCCCTCAGAGATATTATTATGCACTTAGCATGCTTACGATCAATACTCGATATTATGTTGTAATGAGCAAATATGGCTCGATGTGCATCTCCTTATATGAGATCTATGTGTGGATCGGGTGGTACGCTGCCATGGGTATGTTATCTGGATCGGATTGCACGTCGCAACAGTGTGATGTTTAGTATAGTTTTCTATTTGATATTTTGTATGCCTTGCTTCCCGTTTTCTAAGGAAGATCCATATTAGTGCGTGGGATTGGTAATTCCTTCTAGAGATCATTAAATTCGAGATCCGTGCAATCTGAGTATATGAAGTAAATCAAGGGGCTAAGACCATTGTTTGATTTAGAATGAGGTGATAGATCTTGCCAGAAGTATAAACCCAATGAAATTTTGATTCGGTGGTGTTATGAGTTTATGTAGATCTTATCTATCATATCGGTATTGTAAGAATTTGAACAAGATCTATGTATGTCATGCAGAGCATGGGATGTGTAATGATTTTTCTTCGCCCCTCGATCCAGGAATCAAATCCATCGAGGCACATATGATACTGAGCGCTCGTTTGTGCATACAATCATGTGGAATGAATTTCAAGAGGTCTTTTCAAGCTGAATCAAGTACGTACAAAAAGAATTCAAGAATGTGAAGTTTTCTTAAAGGTTCTGCAGCCTCTCGAGGATAAATACAGACGTCTCTGTACCGATCCACGAGACTCTACTAAACCTGCTCATGACTGGCGAGACCTAGTAACATAGGCTCTGATACCAACTTATCACGACCCAATTTTCTAATCCGGTAGTGATGGCGCCTCTCGTGTAGACAAGACCAACCAACTAACCCAAATTGTTTCTTTAACAATTATTAAACATAAATGCATAAATAAATACAGCTTAACGACAATAATAACCAGTGTTTACAGCCCAACATAATCCGACCGGGATGTCACAAGTCACGAGCATCTATGGAATCTGAACACTACAATAAAACCAGTAATATACATATTGGAAATTTAGAATCAAAGGAAGAGATACGCTGCCGCGAACGCTAGCGGTCACCTTGCTCAGCTACAAAAGAAATACCTTCAATCAGCTAATATCCCGCTACCAGATGATCAATACTTGAATCTGCACATATGGTGCAGGCAGTAATGTGAGTAGTCCGACCCAGCGAGTAATAAAAATAAATAACGACTGAAAGCATGAAATCTCATAAATGCACAATATAACGCTATCTCTGGCAGTAAAATCAATTATACAATAAAGACGTAGAGTATCCGATAGTTATCTTTTAAAAACAGTGAAGACAATTAATTTCAACAAGTAAGGAATAATCAGAAACTTGCCCATCGGGCTCAATATGAAACTCACAATATAGTATCATTCCCACTGGCTCACTCCCAACTCACTAAACACAAACAACGGCCTCTCGGGCCCACTCCCAACTCACCGAGGTACCCTGCGCTCACTGGGGGTGTGTACAGACTCCGAAGGGGCTCCTACAGCCCAAACACAATATCAATAGGCCTGAAAGTTTCACACATCACACTAGAGGCTTGAAAGCCTTCTCACATAACACTCGAGGCCTGAAAGCCTCCTCACATCACTCAACATATCCTCACACATGACCCTAGGCCTCATCAGGGCATCAGTAAAATAATAGTACTCAACTCAACAATATTATAAATATCACTAAATCTCGAGTTAAGTATAAATGTGGCCGGGTTCACGAAATAATATAGTTCAACTGGACTGAGTTCAAATAATATTTCAATTGGTGAGGAAAAATAGTGATATAAATTAACAAAAGATTTCAAGTAATTGGAACGAATCCCAAATGTGGCAATAAGCCCAAACATTGGTGAAAAACAGTAAATCTTTATCAAATACGTGGTAATACATCAACCGGGAAAGTCCATGTCACAATCCCCAATAGTAAATGACCCCGCACTCGTCATACAACATGTGTCTCATCTCAACATTGCAGTATGTTGTGCAATTCGGAGTTTCAAACCCTCATGACATCATTTAAGATCATTACTCACCTCGAACCATTGAAATTTCTAGCCCTCAACGCCTTTGGTCCTCAAATCGACCTCCACGTGTGTCGAATCTATCCAAATTCAGAGCGAATACATTACAATATAACCCAATCGAAAAGACTGAAAATATCAAAAATCACGAAATTGACAAACCCTGAGCCCCTGGCCCACTTATCGAAAAATTACAAAAGTAACATCACTGGATTCCTCCTCTCGCCACGAGTCCATACATATAAAATTTACTAAAATCGGAGTTGAAATGACCTCTCATATCTTCAAATCTTATTTTCAAATCTCTAGGTCCAAAATCCCCAATTTACACCTCAAAAACATGTAATCTAGTTGGATTATTGGATGATAATTCAATATTATGGATTATAATCAACCACAAGTGACTTACCTCAATATTTCTCATGATTTCTTGCTAAAAAATCGCCCCAAGGCGTGTTATTTTGCAAGAAAATAGGTAAAAAAAAAGAGCAAACACACTTCAGTTTTTAATAAGCAAATCTAGTCGCTAAAGTCCCAAATTTGGTCGCTAAAGGTGCTACTATGGTCACTAAAAGTGCCACACCGGACCTGATGCACCAGCACTCTTTAATTTCACTAAAAAGGCTCAAACTCCTTCATACGAATTTGGAATTAGATGATTCTTGTTTCTATGCGTCACAAATAAAAATACAAATAGAACCCTTCAATTGAAACTCAATTCGGAGCTCATTTGCTCAGTGCGATATCCATTTCGCTCGTTAAACAATTACTCATATTTCGCGTCGAAAATCCAATCACGACTTGATCAAATTAGACCAAATTTTCGGATCTGTCCTATAATTCATTATCAAAATTCCGAAAGTCTTAGAATCAAATTTGTATCTCTAGAACTAAAAATGAACCTTTAGATCATTACATTTATGCTCAAAACGGCAAAAATCTTTCAAAAACTCTTCCAAAATTTATCCGAGCCTCATGGGATCCCAACAAAGTATTCTAAAATGTCCCATAATATATTACAGACTTAATCGAGGCCTCAAATCACATCAAACAACGCTAAAATCCTGAATCAACCTCCAATCCAAGCTTTATGAACTTTAGAATTTCCAACTTCTATTTCTGATGCTGAAACCTATTAAATCACGTCCGATTGACTTCTAATTTTACACACAACTCCAAAATGACATAACAAAGCTATAGAAACTCTTGGAATTCCATTCCGATTCCTGGATAAAAAATTCACCTATCAACCGGAAATCGCTAAAATATTAACTTCGCCAAAATAGGCTAACTTCTTCACCGGACCTCCAAAATTACTTCCGATTGCGCTCCTAAGCCTTAAATCATCACCCAGAGCTAACCGAATTATTGGAATTCAATCTCGAGCCCTCTAACTCACAAGTCAACATCCGGTTGACTTTTCCAACTTAAGCCTTCTTAAAATAGACTAAGTGTTTCATTTCTTATCAAAATTATTCCAAATCAATTCTAACACACCTAATACCGATAATGAAACATAAGAAAGCAGAAAATGAAAAGAACATGGTAGTAACTCATGAGACGATGAGTCGGGTCGTTACACCTTATTTAAGGCGCTATATTTGGACTCAAACGGGCGGAAGGTATAGCGTTCTAACAAAAGGCACTATAGTCTAACGCCTTTACATAAGGCGATATACTGTCATAACTAGTCATCCCTTCCCCTTCCCCAGCAAAACAGAACCCCCACCCCAATCATTGTTAACCCAAAAAAAGCTCGAGCGAAGCCCACTGGTCTCACAAAAATTGTACATTTTCTGTCTCACATCGCATTTATGGCGTTATCTCGTAGTGGATTACTTGTTTCGACTCCAAATCACCAAATATTTAGCTTTCCAAAAGCTTTAGATCGAGGTATTCCGACTTATTTTATGTTAAAATCTATGTATAAAAAATGCCTATTAGTTATTTTTACTCTGTTATATGTTATTTCGTGATTGTTTTGCAGTATAACTAATTTGTTATTTTTATCCAGATTATATTACTAGTGTGCTAAAAAATTAATAAAATAGATAAATTATTTTTAGTTGTTATAAGAAAAGTTAATTAGTTACTTTTTACTGCGGTGTAAAATTTTTTGTGATTGTTTTGTAATTAAATAAATTTATTATTTTTATCTGGTTTAGATTATTTATGTGCTAAACGACTAGTAAGTTAGATAAATTATTATTTTAGGAATAATTAATCTTATTTAAATGTTATTATTGTACATATATGAATATGTGACTTTTGTTCTCTATAGTGGTATCTTGTGCCCTAATGTAGTGCTCGAATTTGTAATGTAGTGCCCTTTTATGTCACGACCCGAAATTCCTCCGAAGGAGTCATGATGTCACCTAATCTATAAAACTAGGTAACCTAATACTAACAGAAATAACAATAATATTCGATTACTTTGCATTAGATAACTCCGAACAATTATACTTTCCAATACTAGCAGTACAAGTCATAAGCCTTTTTTAGGAGTAGTTATACATAATAAATGCATCACTGTTCCAAATCAAAAGGAACCATTGGAAATATGTACAAATGAAGGTGACTCCGAGGCCTGCGAATGCAGCAACATGTTTACCTTGAATCTCCATCACGACAATACGCGCAGCTACTATCAATCAAATACTTGAATTTGTACAAAAATATACTGAAGTATAGTATGAGCACACCACAGCAGTTCCTAGTAAGTATCAATACTAAGCTCAGTGGAGTAGTGAAGAGTAACAATCAAGATAGCTGCTGGTCAAATAAGTCAAACAGGATATGATAACAAACTATCAAGATAAAGATAATATCAATAGCATGGAGAAATCAAACTGCAAACAGTAAAGACAATAAAGGATAACATGGATAGAAACGAAAGATAACCAAGTAATTACACACCAACACAGTTAGGATACAGATCAGTAAAATGTGACCAAATAAGAGAAAACAATATTACCTCAACTAATCGCATCGTTTCTAATACACACACCCGACCATCTCAATCCTTGGTATGTCATATCATAATTTAAATTTCTAAACCTTTACCATACATGACACCTTGCGCCCACATATTTCCATCTCATTTTGCAAAACAAAATCCACGTGCTACCCAGTACATAATGTCCATCCAATATAATTAAGATGTTCAAGGAGTCTCATTTATATAACATAAAATAAATTACAGTTTTTAAACCAAATAGAAAATCAGTGAGAAAAGATGAAGTTATTTTTAGAAATTATTTCAATGAAGAAAAAACCATTTTCTAATTAAATACAACATCGAACAAATTATTGCGTCTAATCTAGAATTTATTTCTTTAAAACATGATAAAAATTCCTTTGTAAGTAAAACAAAACCTCAGACCGGTTGTGAAGATTAAATTGAGAAAACAGTTGAAGTAAAATAGGACAACTAATAGAAATGGTAAGTATAGAAATAATTGGCGGGTTCTAACTTGAAGTCACACAAGGTAACATGTTAGTTCTTTCATTCGTTTAAAATACTATCTTACTAACAACTTAATAGTGCAGGAGTTAATTGCTTAACATAATAAATTTACTTTGAAAATTGGTTATTTGTAGAAATAAATACATAACTCAAGGATCTTGTCAGTATCCAGCTATAATCAATTCCTAAGTGAAATGTAAAACTATCGAATAACTTGCATAGAGATGAATATCTAAGAACATATATTGATGCAGCGCGCATCCCGAATCCACCAATCCTCCCTTATTCCTCTGTAACAATTACAATAAGAGTAAATAGTGTGTGTGTATATATATATATGTGTGTGTGTGTGTGTGTGTGTGTGTGTGTTGCAGCGAGCAACCCGATCCCGCCAATCCTCCCTTATTCCTACGTAATATATATATATATATATCCCTTTATTGTTTCTCAATATATCACCCTTATTTCTCCTGTTGCAGCGTGCAATATGATCCCTCATATCCACCCTTTTACTCATGTTGTGACGTGCAACCCGATCCCGCCAGAAAATATAAATTCTCCTTTATTCCTCCTCAATATATTACCCTTATTCCTTTTGTTGCGGTGTACAAACGATCCCACCATACCTTAAATCAACAACAACAAATCAACAATTCAATTACATGAATTTATACTACCAAGGTTATGAGTACACGTCAACAAGATCATCACGTAAAAATTAAAGGAATATAACAACCTTTACTAGGACAACGGTACATGTAAGACACAAGATAACTTTACCGGCAACCACAATAATTAGACAGATAGCATATTTACACAAAGTCATAGAGGAACTCACAATTAAGAAGTATCAAAACAATAAGAAGGCAATCACTTCAATTAAGGCAAATAAGGGCCAAATAAAAGGTAAGAGTTAGAGAAAAGCTAAGAACATCGTATAGAGTATGTAGAAGTAAAACCAACAAATAGGCAACCCCATTATATCAGAAAACTTCCCAATTAATGAACATAAGGACCTAAGAACCCTAAAGGCAAACTTTTCATAAATAAGACCGAGCATGCACTTGTCGCCTTGCATGCACGGGCTATAATTAACATAGAGGACTCAAATCCTAAGAGATAGTTCCCCACACAAGGTTAAGCAAGATACTTACCTCAAAAAAGACAAACCGATACTCAACAATGAACTTCTCGGGTGAAAAGACCCATGTACGGCCCAAATATAACCAAAATAACTTCAAAACACAAATAAAACACATAAGGAACTATTCCAGATCATAAAGCCTTAAGCTTTATCAAAATCTAAAAATTGGTCCAAAAGTCGACCCCCGGTCCGCACCTTGGAACCCGAAAAATTATACAAAAACGGAATATCCATTTCGATAGCAGTTCACCCATACAAAAACTATCTAATTCCGATACTATTTGGTCCTTAAAATTGTTACTTTACATTTTTGAAAGATTTTACAATTTTTTTCAAATTTTCCTTTAGATTCTCATGAATTGATGTTAAATCTAAGATATAACTACAACATATAGTTAGAAATTAATTATAGACAAGTACCCTATGATTTGTTAATAAATTCTTTTCTTAAAATCGTCCACTCTCGGACTTAGGGTTCAAAATATGATAAAATGTAGCTAAGTCCGGAAATGGAAGTCTTATTACCAACCTCAAATGTCGCAATTGTGACATCAGGATCGCAAATATGACAAAAGTATCGCAAATGTGATGGCTGGCCAACTCCGATCAGGTCTCAAATGCGACATAATGCTCGCAAATTCGATCCCTGAGATGTTCGCAAAAGCGACAGTTTCGTCACAAATGTGAAGCTTCCTAGTCGCAAATGCGATGTAGTTGTTCGCAATTGTGAACTCCCCAGCCCCAGCCCCACGTCAGAAATGCGAGAATGATCTCACAAATACGGTCATTGCATTTGCAATGAAATCATTGCAAATGCAAAAACAGAGACACCAGCACAGCTAAATATGACGACCCGACCAGTTGTCTTAAGAATTAACACCCCTATCCCCTATTCCCTATTAACTTCTTTCCCCAAGTCTATTTCTGCTAAATTAAATCGCCGGGATGTTCAATTTTGAGTTTCGGAGATTTTTGGGACCCTTAGTCCCTAAATGAGAGCTTAAATATTGAAAATTACCCGTAGTCAGAACAGTGTAAAGATGGCCTTGGATCGGAAATCGGATGGTACTGCTAGCTTCCTTAGGTGATTTAAGGGTTGTGAGTGTGTTTGGTATGTGTTTTGGAGGTCCGTAGCTAATTTAGGCTTGAAATGCTGAAGTTTGAATTTTTGAAGATTTCGGTCCTATAGTGAGATATTGATTCGAGGTTCGGAATGGAATTTGGAAGTTGCAATAGCTCTTTCATGTCATTTGGGATGTGTGTGTAAAATTTCAGGTCATTTGGACGAGGTTTGGTTAGGTTTCTGATCGAAAGCGTGTTTTGATAAAATTTGAAGTTTTTAGGCTGAAGTCCTTGATTAATTCAAGTTTTCTGCGTTATTTTAGGTGGTTTACGGATTGTTTCAAGTTTGAATGATGTTATAGGATATGTATGTAGGTTTGGTTGAGGTCCATGGGGACTCGGGTGTGTTTTGGATGCTCAACAGAGCATTTTTGGAGTTTTGAAAAGTTGCAGATTTCCCTTCAGCTGTTTCTGACTCCTTTCTTCTTTCCGATAACATTACTTTCCATGCGATCGCATAAGTGTAATTCCGGAGGGGGCCAAATCCTTCTACACGATTGTATTTCTTGGATCGCGTTTGCATAGTGTTGCCTATTTGTGTCTTCGCCGTTTGTAATTCCCTCTCCGCATTCGCATATAAGGAACTAAGCTGACGAGTCATTGATCAAAACCTTCTATGCGATCACATGGATCTGTACACGATCGCGTATGTCTGTTCCTTCTGTTTTATGATCGCATTCCATTGGATGCGTTCGCATAGGCTATCCTCTGAGCCTTTAAATTTACTATTTGCGATCACATTCCTACCCTTGTGATCGCATAGAACAAACATCTGGGCAGTTATAAACATTTCAAAACTTAAGGTTAGCCATTTTATAAAAAACACAAGCTTGGGAGCTCGAATTTGGGAGAAATTTCAAGGGCAACGATTGGGTAACAATTCTATACTCTCGTATACTTAAAACCCACTAATCTAATCATGAATTCCTTCTTAATTTCGGATTTTGGGATGAAAAATGGGTAAAACTTCAAGGACCAAATTATTGAGTTTTGAGTGAGTGTTTGACCTCTGATTTGATAGATTTTGATATGGTTAGTCTCGTGAGAGTACGAGGATTTTTAAAATGTTAACTTCATCCGATTATGAGATGTTGGCCTGAGGGGCGTTTCGGTCATGTTACCTAATTTCGCGTCTTATCGTTGAATTATATGGTAGAATCAGTTTCTTGAGATGTTATTAATGATATGTAATTGAATTGAATAGATTTGGGCCATTTGGAGTCGCATACTCATGGCAAACATGTGGTTTCGAGTTGATTTTGGAGCCGGTTCGATGTTAATGGCTTATCTTACCTTGTGTGGGTACCTTTCCCCTTAGGATATGATATTTGGTAGTTAAATGCCTTGTACGTGAGGTGACGAATGCGTTCTTGAGCTAATTGTTAAAAATTCGATTTTTACTTAAGATATTGAGACTGAGATCTTTCGAATTTGCTTTATTCTACTGCAATTATAGCCTGTGTTAGTTTAGAAAAGCATGCTTAGTTGATTCAAATTGCCTATTTGGATAAGTTGCCTTGAATTGTACTACTTGAAGCATGTTACGTTAGTACTCCCTATTGCTTGTATTTTTGTACTTTATTTTTGAATATCCTTTGGTTGTGGTTGTGCTATTACTTTGGGACTATGGGTTAGATACACGGTAGATCACCCTTGCACATTGATAGTTGGACTAGGGGACGGTATCACGGGAGGTCCTTTGGATATACTCATATGATGGGCTAAGGGATGGTATCCCGGAAACTCCTCTAACATTTGATGAAATGGACTACAAGACGGTATCCTGGGAGATCCTCGTTGTTGGTACTGGATATTGAGCCATTTTACTCTGTGTTATCTTATCCTCTGTGTGTTATTTGTTTCTTTGTATAGCATGTCTTACTTCTTAATTGTATTCATTATTTCTGTTTATTTCATACTGCTGCAAGGCTTATTATTATATTTTATCTCTGTAGGGACCTAACCTTCGTGGTCACTACCCGACCGAGGTTAGGCTTGACACTTACTGAGTATCATTATGGTGAACTCATGCCCCTTATGCACATGTTTTTCATGTGCAGATCCAGGTACCTCCACCCAGGCGCACCATCTGTGAGGCAGCGAGAGCTACGGAGATTTCGGGGTACATCTGCCGCGTCTGAAGACCGAAGAGTCTCTTTCTTTACTATATCTGTAATAGTTAGCCTTCTATCATACTATTGTTGTAGACATTTCTGGAGATTTGACCATTTTACAATACTTCTTCTAGCTTGTGTTCCTATGAGTTTCCTGGTTTTGGGGTGATATTGTATACTTCTGCATTATTGAGTTGTATATGCCGAGCGGCATTTATATAAAATTTGTCTTTTAGTTGTTCAGTTTTAAATAATTCTTCCGTAAGTAATGTTGTATTTTCGCATTGTTGGGCTTATCTAGTCGTAGAGACTAGGTGGCATCACGACATGTTCACAGAGGGCGAACTGGGGTCGTGACAATTTGGTATAAGTGCTCTAGGTTAATAGGAGTCACGGAACACATGCCAATTTATTAGAGTCTCGCTGATCGGTACGGAGACGTTTGTACTTATCTACAAGAGGCTATGAAATTGGTAGGAAAATTTTCACTTCATTTGATTTTCTTGTCGTGCGATATTTTGACATCACAATTCTAAACTTCTATTTCTGTTCTCTAACAGATGGTGAGGACACGTGCTACTCGGGATGATCAGGCGCCCACACCCCCTACTAAAGTCGTCAGAGGCCGGGGCCGGGGTAGAGACCGAGGATGCGCTTGTGGTGCAACGAGAGCACCTGCGCGAGCTACCGCCGAGGTACCACCAGCAGATCCAGCCGGAGTTCAGGCACCTGACACGCCTATTGCCACTAATACTCCAGCCCTTTTGGAGACGTTACCTCAATTCATGTCTATGTACACCACCTTGGCTCAGGCAGGGTTGCTTCTCCTAGCTTCAGCCACATCCTAGGCCAGGGGAGGGTTGTAGACTCCCGCAGTCCGCACTCCTGAGCAGAGAGTGCATGTGGAGCAGGTCCTATAGATCATTCCTGTACCGCCTGTACTGCCAGTTCAACTCGAGGATGGTCAGCTGCTTCTGAGGATGAGCAGCGGAGACTTGAGAGGTTCAAGAAGTATAATCCTATGGTATTTAGTGGATTAGCATCAGATGATGCTTTGGGATTTCTAGAGGAGTGCTCAAGTATTCTTCGTACTATGGTAATAGCATAGTCCAGCGGGGTTTCCTTTACTGCCTTCCACCTTCGGGGAGCCGCCTATGATTGGTGGCGTACATATGAGATAGATAGTCCAGCAGAGGTAGCTTCACTGACCTGGACCCAGTTCTCAGATATGTTCATGAGAGAGTTTGTCCCTTAGAGTCTCAGGGACGCATGACGCGCGGAGTTTGAGTATTTTTGCCTAGGGTCTATGACCGTTTCGGAGTATGCTATCCGTTATACCAGATTGCCCAGGCATGCACCAGCTTTGGTTGCTACAATCCGTGAGAGAGTTTGCCAGTTCATTGAGGGTCTTATCCTACCCATCAGATCTAGCATGGATTGAGAGTTGGAGATGGACATTCTTTATCAGCATGTAGTGAGCATCGCTAGAAGGATCGAGGGTATGCTCTCCAGGGAGCGGGAGAAGAGAGAGGCCAAGAGGTCTCGAGAGTCAGGCCATTACTCTTGTGCTCGTATCCCAGCAGCAGGTCGTCATGGTAGGTGGTTATATAGGTTGCCCCGTTCATTCCGCTCTTTTACCACCCAGCAGTACACCAGCTCAGCCTAGACCTCACGAGCCTTACTATGCACCTCCGATTTCTAGCATGCCTTCTGCGCGGGGTGTTTCAAGGGTCAGTCCAGTAGACCTGGCCCTAGCCAGTCACAACCACCATGTCCTCGCAGAGCTTATTTCGAGTGTGGCGATACACGCCATATGGTTAGGGATTGCCCTAGACTTGGTAGAGGTGTATCTTCACAGACTGCTCAGCCACAACGTGCTCCTCAGAGTTCTAAGGCCATGGTCACAGCTCCAGCTGCTACCCCATATCCTCAGCTAGCTAGGGGCGGAGGTCGGGGAGGTAGAGGTCTCCCTCGAGGGGGAGGCCATGCCAGATATTATGCTATTTCTGCTCGTATCGCGGCTGTTACCTCTATTTTGTCATTACAAGTATTATACTAGTTAGTCACAGAGAGGCATTGGTTCTATTCGATCCATGGTCTACTTATTCTTATGTGTCCTTTTATGTTTCTACTCCTGTGGGGGATTCTCTTGTTGTGGACCGCGTTTATCGGTCATGTTTGGTTATTATTCGTGGTTTTGAGAATAGAGCGGATTTATTGTTACTCGGTATGGTTGATTTTGATATTATCTTGGGCATGGACTGGTTGTATCCCCATTATGTTTTTCTTGATTGTCACGCCAAGACCATGAGGCTGGCTATGCCAGGTATTCTAAGTATTGAGTGGAGTGGTACTTAAGATCACACTCCCATAAGAGTTATCTCTTTCCTTAAAGCTCAGCGTACTTGTGAGTAGGGGTGTGCAACGTATTTAGCATATGTGGGAGATGTCAGTGTTGATACCCCTTCTGTTGATTCGGTCCTAGTGGTATGGGATTATCCCAATGTGTTTCCAGTTGATCTTCCGGGATGCCGCCTGATAGAGACATTAATTTTGGCAATAATTTATTGCCGGGCACTCAGCCCATTTCTATTCCTCTGTATCGTATGGCTCCTCCTAAGTTGAAGGATCAATTACAGGAATTGCTTGATAAGGGTTTTATTTGACCCATTGTTTCACCTTGGGTGCTCCTATCTTGTTTGTGAACTAGAAGGATGGTTCTATGTGCATGTGTATCGATTATCGTCACTTGAACAAGGTTACAGTGAAGAACCGTTGTCCTTTGCCTCGTATTGATGATCTATTTGACCAGCTTTAGGGCATACATCTGTTTTCTAAGATTGATTTGCACTCAGGTTATCACCAGTTGAAGATTCGGGAGCCGAATATATCGAAGACTGCCTTCAGGACTCAGTACGGTCATTATGAGTTCCTTGTTATGTCATTTGGGCTGACCAATGCCCCAACAACTTTTGTGCATTTGATACACACTACATTCATGCTCTATCTCGAGTCGTTCATCATTGTTTTCATAGATCGTATTCTTGTATACTCCCAGAGTCGGGAAGATCATGAGCAACACCCAAAACAGTGCTTCAGACCCTGACAGAGAAGATGTTATATGCAAAGTTCTCAAAATGTGAGTTTTGATTGAGTTCTGTGGCATTCTTAGCCACATGGTATCGAGTGAGGGCATTCAGGTGGATCCAAAGAAGTTAGAGGCCATACAGAGTTTGCCAGGCCGTCCTTAACTACAGAAATTCGCAGTTTCCTTGGCTTGGAAGGCTACTACCGTCGTTTTATGGAGGGTTTTTCATCGATTGCAGCCCCTATGACTAGATAGACCTAGAAGTGTTCCCCATTTCAGTGGACATAAGAGTGTGAGGTAGCTTTCAGAAGCTCAAGACAGTTTTGACTACAACCCCAATTTCGATATTGCCTACTAGTTCGGGATCCTATACCGTCTATTATGATGCCTCGTGGGTTAGCCTTGGAGTAGTGTTGTTGCACGATGGTAGGGATATTCCCTACACATCCAGACAATTGAAGATACATGAGAGATCGCCTAGGCGTCCAGACAGTTGAGTTAGCTGGTATTGTTCATGCCTTGAAGATTTGGCGTCATTATTTGAATGATGTGCCTTGTGAGATTTATACCGACCATCAGAGTTTGCAGCACTTGTTCAAGAAAAAGGATCTGAGTTTGTGCCAGAGGATTATGATATTACTATTTTGTATCACCCGGGCAAGGCCAACATGGTGGTGGATTCCTTGAGTCATTGGGCGGAAAGCTTGGGGTATTTGTCGTATTTACCAGCTTCAGATAGGCCTATGGCAATGGATGTTCAGGCCTTAGCCAGTTAGTTTGTCAGAATGGATCTTTCGGAGCCTAGTCGTGTCCTAGCTTGCGTGTTTTCTCAGTCTTCTTTATTCGATTGTATCAGGGAGTGGCAGTATGATGAACCTCATTTACTTGTCATCAAGGACACGATTCAACACGAAGATGCCAGAGATGTCACCATTGGAGATGATTGCGTATCGAGGATGCAGGGCCATGTTTGTGTACCTAATGTTGATGGGATTTGAGAGTTGATTTTAGCAGAGGCCCATAGTTCGCGGTATTCCATCCATCCGGGTATCGCGAAGATGTATCAGGATTTGAGACATCACTGTTGGTAGAGGCGAATGAAGAAAGGATATAGTTGGATATGTAGCCAGATGCCTTAACTGTCAGCAGGAGAAGTATACGCACTAGAGATCGGTTGGTTTGCTTCAGCATATAGAGATTCCAGAGTGGAAGTGGGAGCAAATCATCATGGACTTTGTAGTTGGACTCCCATGAACCTTGAAGAAGTTTGATGCCATTTGGGTGATTGTAGATCGGCTGACCAAGTCCGCTCATTTTATTCCCATGTGTACTACTTATTCATCGGAGCCGTTGGCGGAGATTTATATCCAGGAGATTGTTCGTCTGCATGGTATTCTAGTTTCTATTATTTCATACATAGGTACGCAGTTTACATCACGGTTCTGGAGAGCCGTTCAGTAGGAGTTGGGTACTCAAGTGGAATTGAGCACAACATTTCACCTCTAAACGGACAGAGAGTCCAAGCGCACTATTTAGATTCTTGATGATATGCTTCGTGCGTGTGTGATTGAGTTTGGAGGGTCTTGGGATCAGTTCTTACCATTGGTGGAGTTTTCTTACAATGGTTATCAGTCCAGCATTTAGATGGCGCCATATGAGGCTTTATATGGTAGGAGGTGTAGATCTCCGGTGGGTTGGTTTGAGCCGGGTGAGGCCAGTCTATTGGGCACAGAGTTAGTTCAGTATGCATTGGAGAAGGTTAAGGTGATTCACGATATACTCCGTACAGCCTAGTCAAGACAGAAGAGCTACGCGAATAGGAAGGTTCGTGATGTTTCATATATGGTCGGAGAGCGAGTTGTGCTTCGGGTTTCGCCTATGAAGGGCGTTATGAGATTTGGGAAGAAAGGGAAGTTGAGTTCGAGGTTTATTGGCCCTTTTGAGATATTAAGGTGTGTTGGGGAGGTTTCTTATGAGCATTCCTTACCTCCCAGCTTGGTAGGCGTTCATCTGGTATTTCATGTTTCGATTCTCCGGAGATATCATAGTGACCCGTCGCACGTGTTGGATTTTAGTTCAGTCCAGTTGGACAAGGATCTATCCTATGTTGAGGATCCAGTGGCTATATTGGACAAATAGGTTAGAAAGTTGAGGTCAAAGAACATTGCTTGAGTAGAGGTTCAGTGGCGGGGTCAGCCGACCGAGAAGGAGACCTGGGAGAACGAGCTGGATATGAGCAGCAGTTACCCTCATCTTTTCACTACTTCAGGTATGTCTTTATGCTCGTTCGAGGACGAACAAATATTTGAGTATAGGAGGATGTGACGACCCGGTAGGCCAGCTTAAGAATTAACTCCCCAATCCCCCATTAACTGCTTTCCCCAAGTCTATTTCTGCTAAATTGAATCGGCGGGATGTTCGGTTTCGAGTTTAGGAGAGTTTTTGGACCATTAGTCCCTAAATGAGAGCTTAAGTGTTGGAAAATTTCCTATTGTCGGAACAGTGTGAACGACCTCGGAACATAAATCCGATGGTTTTGATAGTTTCATAAGGTGATTTCGGGGTTCGGAGCATGTTCGGAATGTGTTTTGGAAGTCCATAGCTAATTTAGGCTTGAAATGCTGAAGTTTGAATTTTTGAAGTTCCTGGTCCGATAGCGATATTTTGATCCGAGGGTCGGAATGGAATTCCGAAAATTGCAGTAGCTATGTCATGTCATTTGGAATGTGTGTGTAAAAGTTCATGTCATTCAGACGAGTTTTGGTTAGGCTTCTGATCGAAAGCGCATTTTAATTAAATTTGAAGTTCTTAGAATCAAGTCCTTGATTAATTTGTGTTTCCGGCATTGTTTTAGGTGGTTGAAGGATTGGTAAAAGTTTGAATGAGGTTATGGGATATATCCGTAGGTTTGGTTGAGGTTTCGGGGGTCTCAGGTGTGTTTTGGATGCTCAAGGGAGCATTTTGGAGTTTGGAAAAGTTGTAGATATCAGCTATTTCAGACTCCTTTCTTCTTTGCGATCGCATTCCTTTCCATACAATCGCACAAGTGTAATTCTTGGGAGGGCTAAATCCTTCTACATGATCGCATTTCTTGGATCGCGTTCGCATAATGTTGCCCCTTTCCTTCTTCGCGTTCACAATTCCCTCTCTATGTACTCATATGAGGAACTAAGCCGGTGACTTAGTGATCAAACGCTTATACGAGAATGCATGGCTCTGTACCGATCATGTACGTCTGTTCTCTCCTGTTCTGCGGTCGCATTCCATTGGATGCGTTCGCATAGGCAATCCTCCGAGCCTTAAAATTTAATCTTCACGATCGCATTCCTCCCCTTGCGATCACATAGAACAAACATCTAGACAGTTATAAACATTTCAAAACTGAGGGTTAGCCATTTTATCAAAAGCATAAGTTTGGGAGCTCGGATATGGGAGAAAATCAAGGGATTTTCAAGGGCAATGATTGGGTAACGATTCTATACTCTCTTATTCTTAAAACCCACTAATCTAATCATGAATTCCTTCTTAATTTCGGATTTTGGGATGAAAAATGGGTAAAACGTCTTAGACTAAATTATTGAGTTTTGAGTGGGTGGTTGACCTTCTATTTGATAGATTTTTATATGGTTAGACTCGGGAGAGTACGACGGTTCTGACAATGTTAATTTCATCTGATTCCGAGACATTGGCCTAAGAAGTGTTTTGGTCATGTTACCTAATTTCGCGTCTTATCATTGGATTAAATAGAATAATCAGTTGCTTGAGATATTATTAATGATATGTAATTGAATTGAATAGATTTGGGCCATTTGTAGTGAGATACTCATGGAAACATGTGGTTTCGAGTTTATTTTAGAGGTGATTCGAGGTTAGTGGCTTGTATAACCTCGTGTGGGGGACCTTTCCCCATAGGATATGGTATTTGGTAGTTGAAAGCCTTGTACGTGAGGTTACTAGCGCGTACTTGAGCTAATTGTTGAAAATACGATTTTTACTTAAGATATTAAGACTCTGTTTCTTTCGTATTTTATTTATTATACTTGCAATTATATCATGTGTTAGTTTAGAAAAGCATGCTTAGTTGATCCAAATTGCCTATTTGCTTAAGTTGCCTTGAATTGTACTACTTGAAGCATGTTAGGCTAGTACTACCCGTTGCTTGAATTTTTGTACTTCATTTTTGAATATCCTCTGGTTGTGGTTGCGCAATTACTTTGGGACTACGTGTTAGATTCCCGGTAGATCACCCATGCACATGTATAGTTGGACTAGGGGGCAGTATCCCGGGAGATCCTTTGGATATACTCATATGATGGACTACGGGACGGTATCCCGAGAGCTCCTCGGACAGTTGATGAAATGGACTATAATAAGAATGTATCCTGGGAGATTCTCATTGTTGGTACTGATATAGAGATGTTTTACTCTATGTTACCTTATCCTCTGTGTGTTATTTATTGCTTTGTATAACCTGTCTTACTTCTTAGTTGTATTCATTATTTCTGTTTATTTCATATTTTTGCAAGGCTTATTATTATATTTTATCTCAGTAGGGCCCTGATCTATCTCGTTACTACCTGACCGAGGTTAGGCTTGGCACTTACTGAGTATCATTGTGGTGTACTCATGCCTCTTATGCACATGTTTTCATGTACAGATCTAGGTACCTTTACCCAGGCACACCATCCATGAGGCAGGGAGAGCTACAGAGACTTCGAGGTACATCTACCGCGTCCGCAGACCGAATAATCTCCTTCTTTACTCTATTTGTAGTAGATAGCCTTCTATCGTACTCTTGTTGTAGGCATTTCTGGAGATTAGAGCATTTTACAGTACTTCTTCTAGCTTGTGTTCCCGTTAGTTTTCGTGTTTTGGGGTGATATTGTAGACTTACGCATTATTGAGTTGTATATGCCGAGTGGCATTTATATAAAATTTTCCTTTCAGTTGTTCAGTTTTAAATAATTATTCAGCAAGATATTTTTTTTCCTCATCGTTAGGCCTACCTAGTCGTAGAGACTAGGTTCCATTACGCCATGTTCACGAAGGGAGAACTAGGGTTGTGAAACTGAACCTTCTTCCAACACTCCGAAATGCGCACGAATCTCACCTTATCCATCGGGACTCCAAACCAAACACCCACACAAGTCTGAATGCATAACACAAACTATCTTACATGATCGCAACACCAAAATAACTTCCAGAACACGAATCGGATGCTAAAACGGATGAAAATCACTATGAACTTCAAGAACTTCTAGAATTGCAAACAAGTGCCCGAACCATATCAATCATATCTAAACAACACCACATTTTTTGCAGGAAGGTCCCAAATGACAAGACAGAGCTGTTCCAATTCTCAGAATCGTATTTCGGCTCCGATATCACAAAAGTCAACTTTTGGTCAAACTTCTCCATTTTCCAAACTTCAACTTTTCCAACTTTTGTTGAAATGCCTCAAATTACCCTACGAGTCTCCAAATACAAATATGTACGCACGCCTAAGTCCAAAATCATCATATAAAGCTGCTGACATCAAAAACTCATTTTGGAGATATTTACTCAAAAGTCAAATTCCAGTCAAATTCTCACCGTTTAAGCTTCCGAAACTGGATTCCTTCTTCCAATTCGACTCTAAATCATCTAGAAACTTCCAAAACTGGATTCCTTCTTCCAATTTGACTCCGAATCATCCGAAGATTGAATCCAACCATGCGCGCAAGTCGATACACATAATGTGTAGCTGCTCATGACCTCAAATCATCGAACTAGACGCAATTGTTCAAAACAACAAGTCGGGTCATTACATTTTAGCTTGATAAAATGTGGTAACCTTTAGCGTAGTATCTTTGTAGTTATTGAAATTAGACATTTAATTATCTATTAAACCCAAAAATATAGGAAAAAAACTAATTGTTCAAACACAAACTCTCTCGAATTTTAGTAAACAAACATAAGAAAGTAACACGAGAAAATAATAATATTTGTAAAGTAAGTATTGCTGTATGAATATTTAATAATTTAATCAATAATTAATTATTTAATTTCATTATCATGTGCGGAACCAAAATGTGATTTATCGGACTCAAACTAAGTATTGTTATATGAATATTTAATAATTAAATCATGTATAGCTATGAAACTTAGTTATCTAATTTCATTATAGAAAAAAATAGGTGAGTAACAAACAAACATATAAAATAATAAACTAACATATGAAATATAAAATTATAATATAGATAATGTATCAACCTAATCAACAATATAGTAAAAGTATCGAATAAATTTTAATATTAAATATATTTAAAGATGTTATGCAATGAAAAAAGAAGAATAATTTAATTAATATTGTTCAATTTGCAGTAGTCGTCATGAAGTTCCTCTTGTGTATCCCGGGCTTGCCTTGCTAGAGCTATTGTTGCTACAAGACGAGCGTAAGTCTTCGTACATATGAGAGGGGCAGTTATTGGCCCACACATTTCGTGCTAGAGGGGTGGACGATATGTGGGACTTTCTTAGGGCTCACTATCTCCATCCATGTATAGTCAGATGCCTCAGGGAGACGGATTTCCATGGGATTATTAAGATCGGCCAGTTGCAACTCGATTGGTCATTGATCATGGCTTTGATAGAGAGGTAGCGACCAGAGAAGCAAACATTTCGTTTACCTATTGGCGAGGCTACTATCACGCTTCAGGACGTGGAGGTTCTATATGTGCTGTCGGTTGATGGTCATCCTATAGCTTTATCGCATGCTATCAGAGATTATACGGGAGTGCAGTACCTGGAGAAGTTGCAGCGGCTTATCGATTTCCAACTAGTGGATGATGCTGCATTGAGTGTGTCTAGTCGTATGCAGTTGACACTCATTCGGTTGCATCTGGAGGTGATGTATCCGAATATTATGGATGATAAACAGATCTTCATATTAACCGGTACATGAGATTGTTGATGCTATTTATGCTTGGAAGGGTATTGTTCCCTAACACTTCAGGAAACCTAGACAGTTTGACATTTCTTCGTAATCTTGAGCTGCTAGATGATTTACCTAGTTACTGCTGGGGTGCAGTTGTTCTAGGTTACTTGTGCAAGCAGATATGCCGAGCTAGCACAAGGACCCAGCGCGACGTCATCAAATTTTTGCGATTGCTGCATGTGAAAACATAGTTAATTATTTGCATGATATAACGTATATAGTAAGAATATACCTTAACTTTTAGTTCCAAATTGTATATTAGGTTTGGGCCTGGGAGGGGTTCCTGCAGTTGCAGCCACCTTTACCACATATCGCTCCGGGTGTACCACCTCCACCGTTTCTCTCTTTAGCTAGAAGGTGGGTTGATAGGCGAGAATACGGATGCGAGTACGAGGCCCGACATAATCTCCCCTACTGTAGGGATTTTTTTGATTTTCTAGAGGTCGTGTAGGTAAATGTATACTTAAGTTTAATTAGCATGGCTTTGTATGTGTTGAGTATACTCACGGTTCTTGTTTTTACATAGTCGTTCATTTGGAGCCATACAACAGCGAGCTAATAGCTGGTTTGCCCGATTATTGTTTGACCTGCCAAATTATGTAGAGTTCATTCGTCCCGTTGATATGTCTTGATATTGCTGAGTATTATGCCACCGAGCAAGTTCTTCGCCAGTTTGGTCGACCACATCTAGTACCTCCACCGCCCGCTTGGATTAGCACACATTACCAGTAGGATGATTGTTCTAGGGTTGACCAGACTTATGTGGCATAGGGTTTAACAGACTTATGTGGCATGGATAGAGTCGCATATTGAGATTTGGGGCCAACGGCATGACCTGATTCTTCTACACCCTCCACCTGAGCGTATGGATGGTGAACATGAGTATATGGACTGGTACCGAAACATTACCCCACTTTTCATTAGGGATCCTTTTCATCGCGCTGGCAGTTGGTACATTCCATACTCCGGTAGTCATGGGGAAGTGATATGTTATTTGGTATACTTACATATAATGTTAACCTAGTGTTCCGTAATTAATATTTTACATGTTGTGAAGGCCATTGGACTTCATTTTTTCTACTAGTTGGTACTATAGACGCAGCAGCATATTGGCAAGAGAGCGGCCGCTTTTCACGAGTATGGGCGGAAGGTTAGGATCTGGCTTCCCGGACATTGCAGCGAGCCAGAGATGATGAGCACTTAGGATATGAGGCTGATTATGTGGTGCCAGAGCAGTACCATCGTGGGCCAGAACTGGAGCCTAAACGTGGTCAATGTGACAGGCGTGCCTAGATAGGTAGGGTGTCTCACGAGGACGTGGGGGTCGGCGAGTAGGTGGTCCCAAGCAAGGGGGTGTTGGGGCACCTGTTGAGGATGTTGGAGTTTATCAGCTGGGTGACCACTATGAGCCAGACCATGGTCATAGTGACCTTAGATAGGTAAGGTGTCCCACGAGGACGTGAGGGGGTCGGCGAGCAGGTGGTCCCAAACAAGGGGGTGTTGGGGCACCTGTTGATGATGTTGGAGTTGATCAGCTGGGTGACCACTGTGAGCCAGACCATGCTTCTAGTAACCCTAGATAGGTAGGGTGTCCCACGAGACCATCGTTCAGCCTGCAGCTTACTCTAGGGGATTCAAAGGTGACCTCATCGGCTCCATTGTTGATCGCGGGCACAACCATTGCGCGATAGGCGTGGGATAAGTATTTTCCATGCTCTCCAAAGCCATCGACGGTTGCTGATGATCGTCCGACACGACATATGGAGTGGGCGTTGACTGAGTTATGGTTCGTTATTGAGAGATGCTGAGGATTTTTCGTAGTATTTGCTTAGTTTGTATTATCATTATTTATATTCGTTTTTATCCCATTTATTAGTCATAAATATCTAAAGCCTTTTTTAAGGCATCATTCTCGCCCTTCGCAGATGCCACTTTGTGCGAAACTGACATGCCCTAGACGGATGATTATATTTAAGATCTTGCCGAGATCATGGTAAGACAATTTAAATTTTTTTAGCTGACACATACACTATTAATATATATTTCATATACTAAAATATCTTATTATTCTGTAGGTTACTGTTGGACCGACAACCCTCCCCCCTGCTGAGCCTGCCAGCTCTACTAACGATCATGCTGCAACGCATCCTCTATTAAAGAGGTGATATGATGAGGATGATCTTGATAGTGCAGCCGGAGGGGGGGGGGGGGGGAATGGGATGTACCTCAGGCCTCTGGCTGCTTTAAAGCGTACATACTGTGGGACATATTGACTTTTTTTTTATTTTTCATACATATGACATTCAATAAATAATAATAACATTAATTATAGTTTACATTATCTACGGTTATGTTTTTATTTCTCTGATTTTTTTGTTATTTTAATACTACAATACAAAAACAAACATAGCAACTTAACATAATTTAAATTCTGTACAACAAATGAAAATACACGATACATAAAATATAAAGATAAAATACTAGACTCAACACATACATGTGTTTTTTTATTCACTTAAGTTTCTCTTCAATCTATTTTTTTCTTCTTCCGCCTCTTTTTGTTTCTCCTTAACTGCCACAAGTTATTGTTGTATTCTAAATATATGGAGTTTGTATTCACCGATCATATTCCATGTATAGCGCAAATAATGTTTGTAGTATTCCTGGTTAATGAGTTTATCGTATCATTCTTCAAATGTACATTGATTTCCGTCCTACAAATGGGGATGTAACACACCACAATCAATAAACATGTTATATAAAATATATTGACAAACATTTTTCTAAAACAACAACTTAAAAGTTGTTGACATATCTAGCATATGTGCCCCACATTACCATTTGACCAACATGGCTTCAAAATCGCACGTTTTCCACAATAAAAACTTGGTAAATCATTGCGTCCAGATTTTTCTTAATGCAAGACAAATGAAAATTAATAAAAGTTTTTATACTTGTTTCATTAAGTGCAAATAATAAATAAAATGCGTTATGCTTTTATAGACAGATATTTCACATAACACATATTGTTGTCGCGCTATGTTTCGCGTGATAATTATTTTTTAGGGTACAAGGTAGCTTTCCCAGAACGACAACTTTTTCAGCCCGACAAGATAATACACATAGCACATTTTGATGTCGTGCTATGCTTCGTGCGATAATGATTCTTAAGGGCACAAGAAAGCTTTTCCAGAACGACAATTTTGATGCCGCGCTATGCTTCATGTGATAATGATTCTTAAGGGCACAAGAAATCTTTCCAGAACGACAACTTTTACTAAACTCCAGCTTTTTCAGGTCAACAAGACATTAAACATAACGCATTTTGGTAGCGCATTATGATTCTTTAGGGTATAAGACAACACTTAAACTGAAACAAGAGATATGTATTCAAAGACAATTTGAAGAAACATTACAATGTCGATTTAAAAAATGACACTAACATTTAATAAGTGGTTAACAAAGAGGAAAAATGGTGAAGGTTCTTCAACAGATCCCCATGGAACAAGTCTTAACGCTATCGATCCCTACCTTGAAAAAAATATTCTAGGTTGCTATACTGATTTTGTTGGTGACAAATGGTATGATGTTATATGGCCCTTGAAAAATAAGCCTATCAATATGCACAGTGATCTCAAAGTTACAGGACACATTATTGAGGGTGAAGTGCATTCTTTAAAGCATGAAGGTATGCGAATTTGGGGCGAAAAATTATAATGGGTTCCCTTTTACTCAAAACGATTTGATTATGAAGTACTATGTCGCTGGCACGGGCTTGTTGTGCCACAAGCACTACCTGCTACCTTCCAAAAAAACACACACAAAGATGAACCAAAAGTGACTCGGCATTCGATGAAGGAGAACCTAGAGATGGAAATGGCACTAGTTCTTGGTGCACGACCCTAAACTCAGACCTGGTCATGATGGCGCCTCTCATGAAGACAAGGCCAACCGACACAACACCCATTTTAACCCTTTAATCATTAAGAGTCATTTTCAAGTCTTTAATTAAACAATTGTTTCATAATATAAGTCTAAAGGAATAGTGCGGGAATAACATAGAAGCCTGACATCGGGATGTCACAAGTCATGAGCATCTACTACAACTACCTAACCTCATCAAGACAAAAATGGTCATGAAACGTCACAAGAATACATAAGAAAAATAAAGAGGGAGAAAGCAGAGCCGCAATCGCTAGGTAGCTACCTTACTAACTCAGATGAAACTGCCTCCAAACTCAAAAATACCTGAATCTGCACACAAGGTGCAGAGAGTACGGTGAGTACTCCAACCCAGTAAGTAATAAGAGTAAATAAATACTAAGCAGTAAGAAATCATGTAAACCACGTCTTTCGTAGAACCACAGTGATCCATATCATATTCCCAACAAGATACCATTCAAATCATTTCATTAAACTCCCAACTTCGGTAAAATCCTTTAGAAAAATATCTTTCTAACTTTTTCAAAAGAGGCTTAATGAAGTACATTTATATAGTGAAAGTGATAAAAAATCATAATTGGCCCCTCGGACAAAATATGGTTCTTATACAACCTCTTGGCATAACAAAAATTCATAACGATTTTTTTGGTAATTATGTTTTTCATTAATCACCAAAGAGAACATTACAAAGCAATAGAGCCATTCTCGGTTCACTTAGTCTTTACAAAATTTCTACTCTATCCTACCTTGTAATCATTACATAATACATTAATCATATAGCTGTCTAGTTAGTACATTAGTTTTAGTGTATAAGCTGTTGCATCTCATTCCTCATTCCTCCTTTAGCTCTTATATTGCAAACACATGCTATTTCCTTTGCCACTTGTTCTGCAGTCCTCATTGTGTCTCCAAATATTCTGTTGTTTCTCTCCCTCCATATCCCATGTATATGCTCTGCGTGTACCATTTTCATAATTTTTCCTTTGCATGATCTCCCTTTGGCTTGTTTTACTATCTCCATCTTCTGTGTGTATGAAAGTGATGGACTCACATTGATTCGAATCCATTTTATAAGCCTTCCCCATACTATATTAGTGAAGTTGCATTCACCAAACATATGTGAATGTGATTCCTCAATTTAATTACAAAAACAACAACATGTGTTTACTTAGACTCCCCAGTTAGCAAGCCTATTTGTTGTCATTAGCCTCCCATTGGCATTGCATCCACATAGTGAATATTGCCTTGGGCCTAGCTTCATTTTGAAACATCATGGTTCTCCATACCACCTAATTGTAAAATGCTAGAATGCCCAAATATATTTGCTTGGTTGTACTCATCATGTATCGTACTGTGGGCATTTGTTGTATTACTCCTCTTGCTTCCATAATCTTTCTCACCATCCAACTTGCTTGTTGGGGTATATTCATCTCTACTATACTTTGCCCCTTTATGTAATAAGTGTGAATACCCTTTATCCACATCTTGTCTTTCTTGTGTGCTAGGTCCCCGGTATACATTCGTCATAGTTGCTCTATTCCAAATTCTGCTATTTAATAGATTGTACCCTCTAGTAGACTTAGGCAAGCACATTCTTTCCTAGGCTATCAAGGCTCTCTTTTTTATTGTATTGGAGCCTGACCATATACAGCTTCTGCAATACGCATCTATCAGTTTCATCACTTTAGCTGGTAGTATAAATATTTGGGCGCAATAGGATTGGATACCAAATATCACTGTTTCGACTAATTGTACCCTTCCAATATATAACAGTTTCCTAGCTGTCTAAGAAGAAATCCTTGCTACTATTCTATCAATCAGTGGTTGTCATTGCATAGCTGATAGCTTTTTTGTGTTTAATGGTATGCTAAAATATTTAATAGGCAACTCCCCAAGTGTATATCAAGTGTTCTGTAATATTTCCTGCCTTGTATCTTGATAAACTCCTCTAAAGTAGATTGCACTCTTGTTGAGATTAGCTATCAGTCCAAATGCAGCAGAGAATTTTATAAAACAATCATGCATTATGGATACAGACTTGGTATCTCCCATGGGAAACAACAACAAAACATCTTCAAAGATGAGATGAGTTATGTCTAATTTCCCACATCTAGGATGAGATCTATATTTCTGAGCATTTTTCAGTCCTTTGAGCAGCCTGCTTAGGTATTCCATCACTATAGCAAACACAAATGGTGATATAAGGTCACCTTTTCTGAGTCACTTAGCAGCATCAAAAAGGTTTTGTCAGTTCCCCATTTATCATAATTGAGTAACTCACTGTTCATACACGAGCTTTTACCCAGTTACAGAATTTTGTGGGAAAACACAGATACTCTAACAATTGTTCCAATTATACCCATTCAACTGAGTCATATGCTTTCATCATGTCAGCTTTCATCATACATCTTGGGGATATGTGTTTCTTGCTATATGCCTTGACTAGATCATGAGCAAGAATGATATTGTCTGCTGTTTTCCTCCCTGGGATAAATCATGCTTGGGCTTCATATATGATGTGTGGCTTGATTTTCTCATTCTTCTAGCTATGAATATAGAGATAAGCTTATACAACACAGTGCAACAAGCAATAGGCCTGAAATCTTTGATTGTCACTGGATTGGGGACTTTTGGCAATAATTTGATTGTTGTACAGTTGATTGCTGGAAACATCACCCCTGCATTGAAAAATCTTTCAGCGCAGCATACACTTCTTCTTTTATCATTGCCCATGATATTTTGAAGAACACTGTGTTATATCCATCTATGCCTGGTGCTTTATCACTTCCTATCCCCTTCAAGGCTCCATCTATCTCTTGGCTAGTAACTTCGGCAATCAGATCTTGCTGTTGTTGTTTTTTAAGGTTGGCCCTTCCTTCATTACCCTCTTATCCACAGTTGGGAGTACATGAGCACTAGTTCCCATTAAACTTTTATAGAATGAAACTATCTCCTATTTTATGGCTGCGTGATTTGTTATGGTACTTCTTAATAGTGTCTTTAGTTCAACTATTTGTTTTCTTTGCTACCTCTCCTTTATCACTGCAAAAAGAACTTATTGTTAGAATCAACCACCTTGATATAATTTTCCCTTGCCTTTTGCTGCAGTATCTTTCCTTCCACCATTGACCAAGTTTCCAGCTTGTGGAACCATTCTTTTTATTGATCTTGCAGCATGTCATTGTAGTTACTTTGTAACTGGCTTTGAATGTGTTTAATGGTCTTCCTTGCTTGTTCTATCTTCTCCGCTACTCATTTAAATTCTACCTCATTATCTAAAATGTCTTTTCATCTTTTTAGCTTTTGTCCAAATGCTTCGCATCTTCCTTGATACTTTGTTACTATTCCACTCTTCCTTTACTATCCTTTCAAAATCAGGATGGCTTACCCATACATTAAAGAACCTGAAAGGACTTTTGTTTGTTTCCCTAGGCTGACTTATTTGATAACCCTGGGACTATTTCTGAAATATAAGGGTCCCCATACTCAATGCTCATGTGGCTAAAGTTCATCATCCATATATCATTCCCAAAGACCCTATCTATATGACTCCATACCCTATCATCACCCTATTGTTTGTTGGTCCATGTATAATAATCTCCCCTCCATGGTAATTCAGTAATGCCAATGTCATTACAAAGCTCAGCAAAGTCCTTTATATCAACACTGTTCATAGGCACTTTAGAAATTCTATCTTGAATATTAAGAATAACATTGAAATCTCCGCCTTTTATCCAATGTCCCGTTATGTTATGTTCTAATCTTTTCATGTGTCCCCATAGCTGCCTTCTATGATCTGTATCATTATAACCATACACCGTTGCGAGGAAGTACTGCATCCCATTCTAATTACCAGATACGATGCAATGAATGAATTAATCTTGCTTATCTACTAGTTGAACTATGTAAGCTTGTTCATCCCAAATAATCCATACCCGTCCATTCACAGCATACTCATAGTTTGTTATTTTCTGCCATCCAGGGACTATTTTATTAATCACCTTCCCTGCTTTGTCTTCTTTCACCTTTGTTTCTACTATCCCAGCCAGCTTGGTATGTTTGTCTTTTTTGAACTGCTTTATTTTTTTTGTATATCTTATTCAATAACAAGTCATTGATTGATAATGATTCCACCTCCCAGATCAGGTGGCCTAGTTTCCTCCATTTCCTCTTCTCGATGCAAAATCTGAAAGACATTTGCTGTTGTTATTGCTGTCCTTCCCAATGTCATTCTATTATTACTAGGCAAAGCTTGCCATTCCTCTCTCTGGTCTACATCTTGCAACTCTTTGTCTTTCCCTTTATCCTTTATTACCTGAGGCTTACCAGTATTCCCAATATGTACATTGTCATTGGATGTCTTAATGGTTCACTTGTTCCTCCCTTTATATCAGTTTGTTGTTGTTTCCCTTGGCCTTTGACTTGCCACTTTGTGATGACTTTTCCATGTTTCTGTTTTCCTCTGCATTAGTTTTCTTTGATGGCTTTCTTCTCAACTGTACCATGCCCTATCTTGATACAATTTATAAAATACTGTGGCTTCCATTCATGCTCCACCTGTAACTGAATCTACTTCCCTGATGTTTCTTGCAATGTCACCTTTGTTGGAAGCTTTTTTGTCACATTAGCTTCCATTGGAGTCTTGGTATAAGAGATTCTAGTCTTCTTTGTTGTGCATTCATCAACAAAGAGAGACTTCCCAATAGCACTTGCAAGTTTACTTAGTGTCTTGTTACCCCAGTAGCTCATAGGCAAATTAAGGATAATGACCCACAAAGGAATCTCCATCAAAAACTCAGCCTTAATGTCAAAGTCTGGTGTCCATTGCTTCAGAACCATAGGTCTACCATTAATAGTATAAGGTCTTCCATATAGAATATCTTTAAAGTCTCCAATGTTATCAAATTTTGCTATGTAATATCCTTCATCATGAAGGAACAAATCTGGTATACTAACTTTACTATATGCGATTGTCGATGAGTTTATATCTAGGCATATCCCCAATCACATAGATAATTAGGGCACATTCCCATTTTTTGTTCTGTTCTTCAATTTCTTCTTTATCTACTTTAACCACAATGTAACCATCAACAATTTTCGGAGGAATATATGATAATATCATACCATTTTCTAAAGATATATTCCCCGCAAACAGATTTGCCCATGTTTTCTCCTTCTCCGGTACTGCTGCTTGTGATTTTAGCTCCTCCTTTTCCTCTATTGTTACTGCTTCATTTACCTTAAGCTCACTTCATGCTGCATCCACTTTTTTCTTCTAACTCTCCACGCTTGAGCTTGTTGGTGTGCCTTCAAGATGTAGCTAGATTCATCTATACTGCACCGAGTTCTATCCTTTTCACCAGTCCCTTAGTGTTGCTAGGTGAACCTAATTTGTGAGGATTAGGTTGAAACTGATGCTCAATTGGTGTTGTTATCTGCTGGGTAGATCCTTTAGCTAAAGTATATGCAATTAATGTTGCAACTTATGGCTTCGCGAACCGTCACTAGTGGTTCTCGCTTAGGTCGACCTCGCTTTCTCACCATGGCTGATTCTCAATTGGCGTACGTTAGCATAACGTGCGCCGACAGCTTAGAGAGAGAAAGCTTACCTATCACAACGATTTCATAACTTTAAAACTTCAGTTTAAAAGAAAGTTGTTTAAAGCATTTGTTCTACATTTTAAATAGAGGCTCACTCTAAAGAAGAGCGAAAGCAATAATCAAATCCACAAATTATATAAAAAATCACTTTAAGGAGGAGTAAAAATAGTAAGTCCATAAATAGGCCCCTCAGGCAAACAATCACTCATGCACATGTACTTATATAGTCTCACGGGAAAGCCTCTCAGTCACTCATGACTCAACTCTTATCAATCAACACTCATACTCAATAGGTACCATATAGTAACCACTGTGGCGTGCAGCCCGATCCATATACCGCTGTAGCGTGCAGCGCGATCCATAAATATAGCCGACTGCACATACTGGGGGTGTGCAGACTTCAGAGGGGCTCCTACACCCCAAACGCTATATCGCCGCAGCGTGCAGCACGGTCCACATACATACACATACACAAATACACACACACACGCGTGCGCGCGCGTACACACACACACACACACACACACATATATATATATATGAATGATCGTTGCGGTGTGAAGCCCGATCCATAAATATATAATCCTCACAGGCAGGCCCTCGTCTTCTCTCAGTCATCATCCTCACTGTCAGACCCTCGGTTTATCTAATTCATCAACCTCACAATCACTCATACCATCAGTAAAATAGGGAACTCGGCCTAAACAGTTTTCACATTTTAAGAAGTAAAGTGATAAAACCAGATTTAAATGATAAACAGGTAAAACATGACTGAGGATATGCTTTGAAAATAAATAGAGTGAGGAAAAATAGTAAAAATGCCCCTGAGTGTCTCAATAGGTTGGCACAAGGCCCCAAACATGGCATACAACCCAAAATATAATATTAATCTCTAACATATGGAATATCATAACATTTAAAATCAAATATGCGACTTAGCAATCGTACGGGGCAGACCAAGTTACAATCCCCAACGGTGCACGACTCCACTCTCATCATCTAGCATGTGCGTCACCTTAATATACCACAACGATGTGAAATCCGAGGTTTAAAACCCTCAGGACAGTATTTACAATCATTATTTACCTCGATCCGGTCCACACTAAAGCCCGTAATGCCTTTACCTCTCGAGTCGGCCTCCAAATCCAAGAAAAATCAGTATATTATCGATATACGCTAATGGAAAAGCCCAAGCTAAAATAATTAAATTTACTCAAAAATCTCAAATTGGCTCCAACCCGGCCCCTAGGCCAATGTCTCGAAATTCGATAAAAATCACAAAATTGGAAAACCCATTCACTCACGAGCCTACCCATATCAAATTCACCAAAATCCGACATCAGATGGCCATCCAAATCCCAAAAATTAACTCTCCAAACTTTCTTCCATTTTTCCCAATTTTTACCCCAAATTAAATATAAGAATCAAGACATAATTATGAGACTTAACCAAATTTGAGTGAAGAACACTTACCCCCTAAAAATCCCTTCAAAAATCACCTCAATCCGAGCTCCATATCTCCAAAAATATAAAAATGGCCGAAATCCTCGAAATAGAGTACTTTATAATCAGTACAGGCATTTACCCTATGCTATCTTGGACAAACTAATGCGATAGCAAAGCTCAAAATTTTCCAGTGATCGCGTAGAATACATTTTTCCAACAGCCTTCTCCAACTCTTTTGGACAGCCTCTAGTATAATGGTTATAATGTTTTGTATAAAACTTCAAATTACAATTGGTTTACCTTTCTGCAAACTAGACATCAAAGTCTACAACTATCGCTTTTAGACCATCTTCAAATTCCTTATAGATTATTAGATATAATTTTTCAAAGTCGGATCAGTGCAAAAAGATTTTACTCTATGCGATCGCATAGCACAATTCCATTTCCCCAAATATTGTCTATGCTAACCCACTGTACACCCCTGATGCCAAAACCCAGCAACTAGAAATGGCCTAGAAATAGTCCGAAACCACCCCGAAACTCACCGAGGCCCTCAGGACCTCAACCAAATATGCCAACACATCTCATAACATCATTCAAACTTATTTCAACCTTCAGAATGCTCAAAAAAAATATCAAAACATCGAATCACCCTCGGATTCAAGCATAAGAATTCAAAAACTTCCAAATTCCAAATTCGATCAAAAAGTCTATCAAACCTCGTTTGAATGACCTGAAAATTTTCACACAGGTCATAAATAACACAACAGACTTACTCCAGTTTTTGAAATCTTATTCCGACCTAGATATCAAAATTTTAACTGTCGGCCGGAAAATGCCAAATTTCTAATTTCGCCAATTCAAGCCTAATACTACCACGTGCCTCCAAAAAACATTTCGGACACGCTCCCAAGTCCAAAATCATATAACGGAGCTAATCAAATCATAGAAATGCAAATCCGAGGTCAAATACTAAAAAGCCAAAAGTTGGTCAAACCTTTCAAATTTAAAGCTTCAAACTGAGAATTGTTCTTCGAAATCTATTCCTATTATCCTGAAAACCAAAACAACCAATTTACATAAGTCATAATACAACACAAATGGCTAGTCATACTCGAGAACTGGCGAGCGAGGTGCAAAATCTCAAAACGATTGGTGGGGTCGTTACATCCTCCCCCACTTAAACATACGTTCATCCTCGAAAGTGCCCAGAGTTGTTTCGAAAGCCCTCAAATAACTATGTAACCTTACCATGAACATACCCCGAGGGTGATCCCCCGTCAACCTACCTCATATATGTCCAATAACACAATGCAAATGAAATTCCACAATCCATCATAGCCTATAAACCTTGGAACCAATTTTTTTCCACTTCCGAAATCATCTTTAAAATCAGAATCTCCCATATATCCACTAAATAAGAAAGAAAAAGCTGTGACAAACCATACCTGCAGCTTCAGATACAATTACATGATATACCACATAACTCAAACACTTGTAGCGATAACTTCTAATAACAACAGTTGCTAAAAACAACTGAATATCGATAATAATCTTCTTATCAAATAATGCCTCATTCCAATACTTCCGTATTCTGCAAATGATGAATGGAACACGTAGAAATTCATAACTACTCCTCAGATCAACCATTCATGAAGCTCCCTCTCCTTTGGCAAGGACCATAGTAAAATATTAAGTCGAACCTCGATATTATCCTTCCAACATGCTGAAACCGAATCCGTTTGTATTCATTCTAGATCCCCAACGTTCTTATCTAACCCAACACATCTACTCTGGTGACATGACACATCAATACCACCTAAACCCATGCAATTCTCACACTAATTAGCAACAATCGAAACGTACTCAAATAATGAAAAATGACTCAAATAAGAGAGCTATACCACAAAGCTCACCAGTACCACACCATAACACAATGCTAAGAACCCATCATACGTCGTAGATCAAGAACACCCAAATCTTAACAGAAAGATCATACCTCGACATAACTTTTCCGCAATGCGTGACCCTATCCAAACAATGGTTCACATGAGATGCCTCAAATCACCATGCTCAAAATCATCAACCAAGCACAATTTGATGCCTAGCACCCAAAAGTGAATCAACATAACTATGAGAAGTAAATGATGCTATGCCATATCTGTTCGAAATAATATACCCAACGCGCAAAAAATCATGCAACACCCAATTACCTGTCTCGCTCAAATTTTATATAAAGCTCAAATGGAATTGCACCATATGCGAATATAACCGACAAATCAGAACTCCTCGTAACACAGAAGAGTAACTCATAGATCACTCTAGTACACAGATAAGCTCAACAATAATCGAATGGCACATCTCTTAAAGATAACTGTTCGAAGTCAAAAATTCCAGCCCGGTGCAGAATACCACATCCATGTTGGGCCTAACAATGAACCACACATCAACTCTGTTCACCCACAATAGATAAATAACCCTCCGAAGGTTCACAATGACTGAATCATAGCACATACTATCATCTGACTAGCTTACCCACATCTTTACAGTCCACAAATTAACTTGTTTGTGAGAAATTTCAGTCTCTAAATCCATAAAGAACACGAATCACCATATCTGATCCCAAATCCACTGCCCAAATATCTAACACATCCCTACTACTCGATCATCCCACAAGGGGTACTTCTAAGAATTCTTCTGTGCCACCAAGAAAACCTTGAATATCAGTAGTCGATCAGACAAGATAGTGCTGCAATACCAATAAAGCATCCATAACTCAAACACATCGCCCCTTTTAAATTGTATACCCTCAAGACACACCTACCAGTGATCTCATTTATCTTGTCATGTGAATCTATCCATGATGCCTAAGAATTTATGACATTACTTTAAAAACTGAACTGTGACCTTACACATAAAAATATCGACCCCACAAAACATACCACATATATCTTACCATCCTATGATAAATATGAAAACTTTATAACACACACTGATCTACAAGCAACAACGTACTAATCCAGCCAAAAACTTTTCCATTTGATCCCACCTAGGAGAAAATCATTATACATCTCATGCTCCTCATGCCAGTAGAAAATATACATCTCTAACCATGGTAGAAACCATCAAGAACTCTCCGAATTCCATTTGCAGAAGACCAAATTGTTAGAACAAAATTTCTCGAACTCAACCCAGCTATGCAGGTCATCAAAACCTAAGAGCATTGCCATGAAACACCTTTGGAAACCAGTGCATCATAATTACCCAAGAACCGATCATATCCGTTGCCCTGCTTATCCAACCTACTACCAAACTATCCCACTTCTCTAACTTCCTTCCGAATTACCTTCAAATTAATACGTTTCCTTGATAGTACAACACTATCCTTAACTAAAACTTGCCTAACGAACATTAGCCAAAAATCACATCGCCCTAAGGCTTATAAACCCTCGCATTCCTCTGAAGCATCCCCAAAAGTTCCACAGCCGAGATACCCGCTCTGAGAAGACCTTATGCAAATCTAAAGTCATTACCTTCACCTTCCTAATATTGATATGTAGAGTCCATATTAATATATAAATACCACGAGTTTAATACCCTTAAATGCAAACCTTAGTTTCTAGCCAAATATACAACTTAAAAATCTCCAATTATTACTTGTTAAAATCTTGAACCCATTAGACCCTTCTCGAGAGTCATCCACTCTGCTCAAACCTCTATTAGACTGATCAAACAGACTGGACGACCTGTGCTCCATTAGCACTCCAATATTGCAGAAAGTAACCCTACCTTAATGCATTCAGGTATATTCCTGCTCCATGTACATTGCATCCTTTACCAATAACAACTCAAGTCATTACGTAATTCTCATACACCCATAAGCATGTTATAACCTTTAATAATATTTCCTTTACTGAAGTCATCCCTGGTGTCAACCTCTGTAAGCCATAACTGATCCACCCGTATGCCTCAAACTGGATCTAACATAGCACATAACCGTGCAATCAACTAATCAATAGAAGACCCCCCCCCCACTTGGCTCAAAGCCATAGATCAAAACACACACAATAACACATAACGCATATACTCTATTGCTGCCATAATACCATAGTGAGATTAAACTCAATCCTTCATAAACTCGTGAAACATAAACCTTCTGGCACTTTAAATCTTCTACAAATCTAGCATTCACTCTCGTAGCAGTCAAGCCTACTCTCTTAAGAAACCCAAATTCAAATTGTAACACATATATTTTCTTGGTAACATAGATCTTCCAATAAATACATAAGGAATTTCGTAAACTTCAAAACAATCCGCAGGAGATAACCCACCTGCTTCGCCTAAACTAATATCTCTTTATACCCTTCTATTGTCATAGACATTACGCAGTCACTTGACCTTCTTGAGTCTGAACTCGTATTGCAACAAGAAATTTTCTTACTCCCAACTAGACAACATGGAAAGATTCTTCACACACCCATAACTCGGTGCTAAACCTCAAATCAAGATGGAAATCAACCACCTTATAGTTTTTCTATCCTCTAGCAGACCCTTCTCGTCGCTCCGAAATCATATGAATACATCTCGAAGTCATAACATACTCATCACATAGCCATTCAGCCATCACTTCCACTAATAGGGGCACTATGGAATTTATAAGTTCTAAGCCACTTGCTCAAACAATTAGCACCTCGGTGCTTAAGCTATTGGAAAAACCTGACCTTAATTCTTCCAGACTGGCCCAACTTCAACACAGGGATCACATCTCGCCCATCGATAAGGGAATCACAAGCCATCGATGCTTATCTTATACTGAGGGGTTGTGTGCACATACGAAAGCGTGGAAGGAATTTAAAGAGTTATAATTCCAAGATGAATCAAGGGCGATCTATAAGAATTCAAGAATGTGATGTTTTTCCTAAAGGTTATCCAACCTCACGAAGATAAGTATAGACGTCTCTGTATCGATCCGTAAGACTCTACTAAACCTGCTTATGACTCGTTAGATCAATATAACCTAGGAAATGGTACCAACTTGTCACGACCCTAAACTCAGACCTGGTCGTGATGGTGCCTCTCGTGAAGACAAGGCCATCCGACACAACACCCATATTAACCATTTAATCATTAAGAGTCATTTGAAGCCTTTAATTAAATAAATGTTTCATAATATAAGTCTAAATGAATAGTACAGAAATAACTTACAAGCCTGACATCGGGATGCCACTAGTCATGATCAACTAAAACTGTCTAACCACATCAAGACCAAAATGGTTAGAAAAAGTCACAAGACTACATAAGGAAGAATAAAGAGGGAGAAAGCAGAGTCGCAATCACCAAGCAACTACCTTACTAACTCCGATGAAACAGCCGTAAACTCATAATTACCTGAATCTGCACACAAGGTGCAGAGAGTAATGTAAGTACTCCAACCGAGTAACTAATAAGAGTAAATAAAGACTGAGCAGTAAGAAATCACATAAACCACGTCTATCATAGCACCACAGCGATCCATAACATGTTCCCAACAAGATACTGTTCAAATCATTTCATTAAACTCCCAACTTCAGTAAAATCCTTTGGAAATATATCTTTCTAACCTTTTCAACAAAGGTTAATGAAGTACATATGTATAGTGAAAGTGGCAAAAAATCATAGTCGGCCCTATGGCAAAACATAATTTGTATTAAGGATGTTAAACGGGTCGGGTTGATTTGTTACCGGACCGACCCAGACCAAAAAAACCAAAACTGGACCGGCCCGGTACAAAGGAGCCGGGTTGAGCTGGTAGGAGGGGTAGAGGGGGTTGGTCCATTTGGATTTTAATAATAGGTAACCAGACTGGTTAAGCCCTGTCCATGTGAACAGCAACCCTTACCGGGTTAACCTGGCTGGACCAGCCTGGTACAACAGCAATAATTTTTTTTATTCTTTTTATTATTTTTGAATTATGTGGGGACCATTAACAGTTGGCAACGGCCAGACCTTGACTTGGTCCGTTGGCCAACGAAAAAATTGCATTAATAGCCTTTTTTAAATTTTTTTTAACTCTTTTCTAATTTATAAAATGAACCTACTCTAAAACTATAAATACCCCCCTCTTCATTTCTTTACTCAACACTCATTTCCAATCTCAATTTCTCTCATTCTCCAATTTACAAGACTTCAAGTCTTCAATTCATCTTCTAATTTTATTTGGCTCTCTTTTTGTGATGACCCAAGAGGTCATCACTTGTTTTATATAAAATCCTGTATTTCGAGGCTTTAAAACCCTCTTTTAGCATTACCTCGATTTACGTGCAATGTCAGGGTGCATATCTGAAAAGTTTATATGTGAAAAAAATGAATGATAAATTTTGACTATAAATTAGTTAATTTGACTTCGTTCAATATTTTAGATAAACAGACGTGGACCCGTTATTTGACAATCCCGGAGGGTCCTTTGGAAAATATGGGACTTGGACGTATGCCAGAAATCGAATTCCGAGATCCCAAGCCAGAGAAATGAATAATTGAGTAAGATTATTTTTCTGAATTTATTAAGGAAAATTAAAACGAAAATTAATTAGAAGGTGTTGGTATCGGACCCGTATTATTGTTCCGACACTCGGTTCAGGTATTATATATAGTTTAAGCACTTTCTGTAAAGTTTGATTGAAAACGGACGTTATTTGACATATTTCGGACTTAAAATGAAAAAAATTTGATGTTTTATGAAATTTGGAAGAAATCATGAATTTTGAAGCTTAATTCAATGTATATGATGTTAATTTGGCGTTTTGATCGTACGGAAGTTCATATGAATTTTTTGAGTTAGTACATATGTTTCATTTAGAGCCCTAGGGGCTCGGTGTGTTTTCAGTCCCATTCCCTATCGAAGATCTGTGTTTGATCTACAGAATTTACCCAAGTTCTTTCTTTGTAATTCCAACGTGTAATTAACTTCCCTTTTTTGCTATTGCAATTTAATCCAAATTTAGCAACAATTTCATCAGCATCTTTACACCAAATACCTCTTCACAATCCTCTAAGAGACCCAAATCCAGTATCCCCACGATTCTCTCAAACATTCCCAAAAATCCACCTCATTTATTCAATACCGCACCACCATTTTGCTCCTTCTTTCCCTTTTTGTAATTCTCGGAGTTCTTTACCGATATATTCAATTCCCTCAAAATGGGTTTCTCTATTACACCTCAAATCCAATCTTTTTGAATCCAAGTGGCGTGACTATTCCTTGCCTAAAGCTGCTGCCTTTGTAGCCAAGAATAATACCCTTGTAATTTGTATTGTTAGTGAACCTTACTTGCCCTTTTCAATAACTGGTTGATTAGCATTGACAGGCAAAAGCAACGTGTAAGTCCCGATACATTGACCGAGCAGAATCAAGGGCCTAGAAGTGAAAAAAATAAAAAACAAATTGGTTGTGACGGCCAACACTACAAGAGACTGCTCATACGTTTGGGTCTCATGGATTCTTTAATTTAACATCTAGAAGGCCTTGGCATCTACTGCAAATTTTGGAGCTTGGTTATATTGTCATGTACAACGATGTTGATATGGTTTGGTTAGCGGATTCATTTCAATATTTAGAAAAAAAGCATGATATATACTTTATGGATGACATGGATGCGGTGCAATTAATTTGGAGCTAGATTCAGAAGGAAAAACGGTAATTGAGGATTGACGTGGCCGTGGAAGTTTGAGGTAGATGTTTGGTCTAATCTTAACTTGAGGAATTAGTAGTTGAGTCCTATTTGCTATGTGATAATTGTTGAGTACGATATCTAGGCATGGTGACGAGTATATATATGTTGGTGTCTATCATGACCGTGGCTCTTTATATTATGAATATCATGGTTTCGTTGTTTCTTTCATGCTTTAGTGATGATTTCTATACATTTGAAATGTTTGTGAAAGAAATTGGGATCATTGAACATCGGGGAGCATTGACTCGAGTTATATTACAAATCGTAAAAGTATATTAGATGATTGAGCCCTTTGGAGCATTGCTCAAGTGGTAAAATGAGCTATGAAGTAAAAGTGAACAAATGAGCATCTACTAAAACTGTCTAACCACATCAAGACCAAAATGGTTAGAAAAAGTCACAAGACTACATAAGGAAGAATAAAGAGGGAGAAAGCAGAGTCGCAATCACCAAGCAACTACCTTACTAACTCCCTGAAACAGCCGTAAACTCATAAATACCTGAATCTGCACACAAGGTGCAGAGAGTAATGTAAGTACTCCAACCGAGTAACTAATAAGAGTAAATAAAGACCGAGCAGTAAGAAATCACATAAACCACGTCTGTCATAGCACCACAGTGATCCATAACATGTTCCCAACAAGATACTGTTCAAATCATTTCATTAACTCCCAACTTCAGTAAAATCCTTTGGAAATATATCTTTCTAACCTTTTCAACAAAGGTTTAATGAAGTACATATGCATAGTGAAAGTGGCAAAAAATCATAGTCGGGCCTATGGCAAAACATAATTTGTATTAAGGATGTTAGACGGGTCGGGTTGATTTGTTACCGGACTGACCCAGACCAAAAAAACCAAAACTGGACCGGCCCGGTACAAAGGAGCCGGGTTGAGCTGGTAGGAGGGGTAGAGGGGGTTGGTCCATTTGGATTTTTAAAATAGGTAACCAGACTGGTTAAGCCCTGTCCATGTGAACAGCAACCCTTACCGGGTTAACATGGCTGGACAAGCCTGGTACAACAGCTATAACTTTTTTTTATTATTTTTGAATTATGTGGGGACCATTAACAGTTGGCAACGGCCAGACCTTGAATTGGTCTGTTGGCCAACGAAAAAATTACATTAATAGCCTTTTTAAAAATTTTTTAAACTCTTTTCTAATTTATAAAATGAACCTACTCTAAAGCTATAAATACCCCCCTCTTCATTTCTTTACTCAACACTCATTTCCAATCTCAATTTCTCTCATTCTCCAATTTACAAGACTTCAAGTCTTCAATTCATCTTCTAATTTTATTTGGCTCTCTTTTTGTGATGACCCAAGAGGTCATCACTTGTTTTATATAAAATCCTGTATTTCGAGGCTTTAAAACCCTCTTTTAGCATTACCTCGATTTTACGTGCAATGTCAGGGTGCATATCTGAAAAGTTTATATGTGAAAAAAATGAATGATAAATTTTGACTATAAATTAGTTAATTTGACTTCGTTCAATATTTTAGATAAACAGACGTGGACCCGTTATTTGACAATCCCGGAGGGTCCTTTGGAAAATATGGGACATGGACGTATGCCTGAAATCGAATTCCGAGGTCCCAAGCCAGAGAAATGAATAATTGAGTAAAATTATTTTTCTGAAATTATTAAGGAAAATTAAAACGAAAATTAATTAGAAGGTGTTGGTATCGGACCCGTATTTTTGTTCCGACACTCGGTTCAGGTATTATATATAGTTTAAGCACTTTCTGTAAAGTTTGATTGAAAACGGACGTTATTTGACATATTTCGGACTTAAAATGAAAAAAATTGATGTTTTATGAAATTTGGAAGAAATCATGAATTTTGAAGCTTAATTCAATGTATATGATGTTAATTTGGCGTTTTGATCGTACGGAAGTTCATATGAATTTTTTGAGTTAGTACGTATGTTTCATTTAGAGCCCTAGGGGCTCGGTGTGTTTTTAGTCCCATTCCCTATCGAAGATCTGTGTTTGATCTACAGAATTTACCCAAGTTCTTTCTTTGTAATTTCACCGTGTAATTAACTTCCCTTTTTTGCTTCTGCAATTTAATCCAAATTTAGCAACAATTTCATCAGCATCTTTACACCAAATACCTCTTCACAATCCTCTAAGAGACCCAAATCCAGTATCCCCACGATCCTCTCAAACATTCCCAAAAATCCACCTCATTTATTCAATACCGCACCACCATTTTGCTCCTTCTTTCCCTTTTTGTAATTCTCGGAGTTCTTTACCGATATATTCAATTCCCTCAAAATGGGTTTCTCTATTACACCTCAAATCCAATCTTTTTGAATCCAAGTGGCGTGACTATTCCTTGGACTAAAGCTGCTGCCTTTGTTTTGTAGCCAAGAATAATACCCTTGTAATTTGTATTGTTAGTGAACCTTACTTGCCCTTTTCAATAACTGGTTGATTAGCATTGACAGGCAAAAGCAACGTGTAAGTCCCGATACATTGACCGAACAGAATCAAGGGCCTATAAGTGAAAAAAATGAAAAACAAATTGGTTGTGACGGCCAACACTACAAGAGACTGCTCATACGTTTGGGTCTCGTGGATTCTTCAATTTAACATCTAGAAGACCTTGGCATCTACTGCAAATTTTGGAGCTTGGTTATATTGTCATGTACAACGATGTTGATATGGTTTGGTTAGCGGATTCATTTCAATATTTAGAAAAAAAGCATGATATATACTTTATGGATGACATGGCTGCGGTGCATTTAATTTGGAGCTAGATTCAGAAGGAAAAACGGTAATTGAGGATTGACGTGGCCGTGGAAGTTTGAGGTAGATGTTTGCTCTAATCTTTTGAGGAATTAGTAGTTGAGTCCTATTTGCTATGTGATAATTGTTGAGTACGATATCTAGGCATGGTGACGAGTATATATATGTTGGTGTCTATCATGACCGTGGCTCTTTATATTATGAATATCATGGTTTCGTTGTTTCTTTCATGCTTTAGTGATGATATCTATACATTTGAAATGTTTGTGAAAGAAATTGTGATCATTGAACATCGGGGAGCATTGACTCGAGTTATATTACAAATCGTAAAAGTATATTAGATGATTGAACCCTTTGGAGCATTGCTCAAGTGGTAAAATGAGCTATGAAGTAAAAGTGAACAAATGAGCATCTACTAAAACTGTCTAACCACATCAAGACCAAAATGGTTAGAAAAAGTCACAAGACTACATAAGGAAGAATAAAGAGGGAGAAAGCAGAGTCGCAATCACCAAGCAACTACCTTACTAACTCCCTGAAACAGCCGTAAACTCATAAATACCTGAATCTGCACACAAGGTGCAGAGAGTAATGTAAGTACTCCAACCGAGTAACTAATAAGAGTAAATAAAGACCGAGCAGTAAGAAATCACATAAACCACGTCTGTCATAGCACCACAGTGATCCATAACATGTTCCCAACAAGATACTGTTCAAATCATTTCATTAACTCCCAACTTCAGTAAAATCCTTTGGAAATATATCTTTCTAACCTTTTCAACAAAGGTTTAATGAAGTACATATGCATAGTGAAAGTGGCAAAAAATCATAGTCGGGCCCTATGGCAAAACATAATTTGTATTAAGGATGTTAGACGGGTCGGGTTGATTTGTTACCGGACTGACCCAGACCAAAAAAACCAAAACTGGACCGGCCCGGTACAAAGGAGCCGGGTTGAGCTGGTAGGAGGGGTAGAGGGGGTTGGTCCATTTGGATTTTTAAAATAGGTAACCAGACTGGTTAAGCCCTGTCCATGTGAACAGCAACCCTTACCGGGTTAACATGGCTGGACAAGCCTGGTACAACAGCTATAACTTTTTTTTATTATTTTTGAATTATGTGGGGACCATTAACAGTTGGCAACGGCCAGACCTTGAATTGGTCCGTTGGCCAACGAAAAAATTGCATTAATAGCCTTTTTAAAAATTTTTTAAACTCTTTTCTAATTTATAAAATGAACCTACTCTAAAGCTATAAATACCCCCCTCTTCATTTCTTTACTCAACACTCATTTCCAATCTCAATTTCTCTCATTCTCCAATTTACAAGACTTCAAGTCTTCAATTCATCTTCTAATTTTATTTGGCTCTCTTTTTGTGATGACCCAAGAGGTCATCACTTGTTTTATATAAAATCCTGTATTTCGAGGCTTTAAAACCCTCTTTTAGCATTACCTCGATTTTACGTGCAATGTCAGGGTGCATATCTGAAAAGTTTATATGTGAAAAAAATGAATGATAAATTTTGACTATAAATTAGTTAATTTGACTTCGTTCAATATTTTAGATAAACAGACGTGGACCCGTTATTTGACAATCCCGGAGGGTCCTTTGGAAAATATGGGACATGGACGTATGCCTGAAATCGAATTCCGAGGTCCCAAGCCAGAGAAATGAATAATTGAGTAAAATTATTTTTCTGAAATTATTAAGGAAAATTAAAACGAAAATTAATTAGAAGGTGTTGGTATCGGACCCGTATTTTTGTTCCGACACTCGGTTCAGGTATTATATATAGTTTAAGCACTTTCTGTAAAGTTTGATTGAAAACGGACGTTATTTGACATATTTCGGACTTAAAATGAAAAAAATTGATGTTTTATGAAATTTGGAAGAAATCATGAATTTTGAAGCTTAATTCAATGTATATGATGTTAATTTGGCGTTTTGATCGTACGGAAGTTCATATGAATTTTTTGAGTTAGTACGTATGTTTCATTTAGAGCCCTAGGGGCTCGGTGTGTTTTTAGTCCCATTCCCTATCGAAGATCTGTGTTTGATCTACAGAATTTACCCAAGTTCTTTCTTTGTAATTTCACCGTGTAATTAACTTCCCTTTTTTGCTTCTGCAATTTAATCCAAATTTAGCAACAATTTCATCAGCATCTTTACACCAAATACCTCTTCACAATCCTCTAAGAGACCCAAATCCAGTATCCCCACGATCCTCTCAAACATTCCCAAAAATCCACCTCATTTATTCAATACCGCACCACCATTTTGCTCCTTCTTTCCCTTTTTGTAATTCTCGGAGTTCTTTACCGATATATTCAATTCCCTCAAAATGGGTTTCTCTATTACACCTCAAATCCAATCTTTTTGAATCCAAGTGGCGTGACTATTCCTTGGACTAAAGCTGCTGCCTTTGTTTTGTAGCCAAGAATAATACCCTTGTAATTTGTATTGTTAGTGAACCTTACTTGCCCTTTTCAATAACTGGTTGATTAGCATTGACAGGCAAAAGCAACGTGTAAGTCCCGATACATTGACCGAACAGAATCAAGGGCCTATAAGTGAAAAAAATGAAAAACAAATTGGTTGTGACGGCCAACACTACAAGAGACTGCTCATACGTTTGGGTCTCGTGGATTCTTCAATTTAACATCTAGAAGACCTTGGCATCTACTGCAAATTTTGGAGCTTGGTTATATTGTCATGTACAACGATGTTGATATGGTTTGGTTAGCGGATTCATTTCAATATTTAGAAAAAAAGCATGATATATACTTTATGGATGACATGGCTGCGGTGCATTTAATTTGGAGCTAGATTCAGAAGGAAAAACGGTAATTGAGGATTGACGTGGCCGTGGAAGTTTGAGGTAGATGTTTGCTCTAATCTTTTGAGGAATTAGTAGTTGAGTCCTATTTGCTATGTGATAATTGTTGAGTACGATATCTAGGCATGGTGACGAGTATATATATGTTGGTGTCTATCATGACCGTGGCTCTTTATATTATGAATATCATGGTTTCGTTGTTTCTTTCATGCTTTAGTGATGATATCTATACATTTGAAATGTTTGTGAAAGAAATTGTGATCATTGAACATCGGGGAGCATTGACTCGAGTTATATTACAAATCGTAAAAGTATATTAGATGATTGAACCCTTTGGAGCATTGCTCAAGTGGTAAAATGAGCTATGAAGTAAAAGTGAACAAATGAGCATCTACTAAAACTGTCTAACCACATCAAGACCAAAATGGTTAGAAAAAGTCACAAGACTACATAAGGAAGAATAAAGAGGGAGAAAGCAGAGTCGCAATCACCAAGCAACTACCTTACTAACTCCCTGAAACAGCCGTAAACTCATAAATACCTGAATCTGCACACAAGGTGCAGAGAGTAATGTAAGTACTCCAACCGAGTAACTAATAAGAGTAAATAAAGACCGAGCAGTAAGAAATCACATAAACCACGTCTGTCATAGCACCACAGTGATCCATAACATGTTCCCAACAAGATACTGTTCAAATCATTTCATTAACTCCCAACTTCAGTAAAATCCTTTGGAAATATATCTTTCTAACCTTTTCAACAAAGGTTTAATGAAGTACATATGCATAGTGAAAGTGGCAAAAAATCATAGTCGGGCCCTATGGCAAAACATAATTTGTATTAAGGATGTTAGACGGGTCGGGTTGATTTGTTACCGGACTGACCCAGACCAAAAAAACCAAAACTGGACCGGCCCGGTACAAAGGAGCCGGGTTGAGCTGGTAGGAGGGGTAGAGGGGGTTGGTCCATTTGGATTTTTAAAATAGGTAACCAGACTGGTTAAGCCCTGTCCATGTGAACAGCAACCCTTACCGGGTTAACATGGCTGGACAAGCCTGGTACAACAGCTATAACTTTTTTTTATTATTTTTGAATTATGTGGGGACCATTAACAGTTGGCAACGGCCAGACCTTGAATTGGTCCGTTGGCCAACGAAAAAATTGCATTAATAGCCTTTTTAAAAATTTTTTAAACTCTTTTCTAATTTATAAAATGAACCTACTCTAAAGCTATAAATACCCCCATCTTCATTTCTTTACTCAACACTCATTTCCAATCTCAATTTCTCTCATTCTCCAATTTACAAGACTTCAAGTCTTCAATTCATCTTCTAATTTTATTTGGCTCTCTTTTTGTGATGACCCAAGAGGTCATCACTTGTTTTATATAAAATCCTGTATTTCGAGGCTTTAAAACCCTCTTTTAGCATTACCTCGATTTTACGTGCAATGTCAGGGTGCATATCTGAAAAGTTTATATGTGAAAAAAATGAATGATAAATTTTGACTATAAATTAGTTAATTTGACTTCGTTCAATATTTTAGATAAACAGACGTGGACCCGTTATTTGACAATCCCGGAGGGTCCTTTGGAAAATATGGGACATGGACGTATGCCTGAAATCGAATTCCGAGGTCCCAAGCCAGAGAAATGAATAATTGAGTAAAATTATTTTTCTGAAATTATTAAGGAAAATTAAAACGAAAATTAATTAGAAGGTGTTGGTATCGGACCCGTATTTTTGTTCCGACACTCGGTTCAGGTATTATATATAGTTTAAGCACTTTCTGTAAAGTTTGATTGAAAACGGACGTTATTTGACATATTTCGGACTTAAAATGAAAAAAATTGATGTTTTATGAAATTTGGAAGAAATCATGAATTTTGAAGCTTAATTCAATGTATATGATGTTAATTTGGCGTTTTGATCGTACGGAAGTTCATATGAATTTTTTGAGTTAGTACGTATGTTTCATTTAGAGCCCTAGGGGCTCGGTGTGTTTTTAGTCCCATTCCCTATCGAAGATCTGTGTTTGATCTACAGAATTTACCCAAGTTCTTTCTTTGTAATTTCACCGTGTAATTAACTTCCCTTTTTTGCTTCTGCAATTTAATCCAAATTTAGCAACAATTTCATCAGCATCTTTACACCAAATACCTCTTCACAATCCTCTAAGAGACCCAAATCCAGTATCCCCACGATCCTCTCAAACATTCCCAAAAATCCACCTCATTTATTCAATACCGCACCACCATTTTGCTCCTTCTTTCCCTTTTTGTAATTCTCGGAGTTCTTTACCGATATATTCAATTCCCTCAAAATGGGTTTCTCTATTACACCTCAAATCCAATCTTTTTGAATCCAAGTGGCGTGACTATTCCTTGGACTAAAGCTGCTGCCTTTGTTTTGTAGCCAAGAATAATACCCTTGTAATTTGTATTGTTAGTGAACCTTACTTGCCCTTTTCAATAACTGGTTGATTAGCATTGACAGGCAAAAGCAACGTGTAAGTCCCGATACATTGACCGAACAGAATCAAGGGCCTATAAGTGAAAAAAATGAAAAACAAATTGGTTGTGACGGCCAACACTACAAGAGACTGCTCATACGTTTGGGTCTCGTGGATTCTTCAATTTAACATCTAGAAGACCTTGGCATCTACTGCAAATTTTGGAGCTTGGTTATATTGTCATGTACAACGATGTTGATATGGTTTGGTTAGCGGATTCATTTCAATATTTAGAAAAAAAGCATGATATATACTTTATGGATGACATGGCTGCGGTGCATTTAATTTGGAGCTAGATTCAGAAGGAAAAACGGTAATTGAGGATTGACGTGGCCGTGGAAGTTTGAGGTAGATGTTTGCTCTAATCTTTTGAGGAATTAGTAGTTGAGTCCTATTTGCTATGTGATAATTGTTGAGTACGATATCTAGGCATGGTGACGAGTATATATATGTTGGTGTCTATCATGACCGTGGCTCTTTATATTATGAATATCATGGTTTCGTTGTTTCTTTCATGCTTTAGTGATGATATCTATACATTTGAAATGTTTGTGAAAGAAATTGTGATCATTGAACATCGGGGAGCATTGACTCGAGTTATATTACAAATCGTAAAAGTATATTAGATGATTGAACCCTTTGGAGCATTGCTCAAGTGGTAAAATGAGCTATGAAGTAAAAGTGAACAAATGAGCATCTACTAAAACTGTCTAACCACATCAAGACCAAAATGGTTAGAAAAAGTCACAAGACTACATAAGGAAGAATAAAGAGGGAGAAAGCAGAGTCGCAATCACCAAGCAACTACCTTACTAACTCCCTGAAACAGCCGTAAACTCATAAATACCTGAATCTGCACACAAGGTGCAGAGAGTAATGTAAGTACTCCAACCGAGTAACTAATAAGAGTAAATAAAGACCGAGCAGTAAGAAATCACATAAACCACGTCTGTCATAGCACCACAGTGATCCATAACATGTTCCCAACAAGATACTGTTCAAATCATTTCATTAACTCCCAACTTCAGTAAAATCCTTTGGAAATATATCTTTCTAACCTTTTCAACAAAGGTTTAATGAAGTACATATGCATAGTGAAAGTGGCAAAAAATCATAGTCGGGCCCTATGGCAAAACATAATTTGTATTAAGGATGTTAGACGGGTCGGGTTGATTTGTTACCGGACTGACCCAGACCAAAAAAACCAAAACTGGACCGGCCCGGTACAAAGGAGCCGGGTTGAGCTGGTAGGAGGGGTAGAGGGGGTTGGTCCATTTGGATTTTTAAAATAGGTAACCAGACTGGTTAAGCCCTGTCCATGTGAACAGCAACCCTTACCGGGTTAACATGGCTGGACAAGCCTGGTACAACAGCTATAACTTTTTTTTATTATTTTTGAATTATGTGGGGACCATTAACAGTTGGCAACGGCCAGACCTTGAATTGGTCCGTTGGCCAACGAAAAAATTGCATTAATAGCCTTTTTAAAAATTTTTTAAACTCTTTTCTAATTTATAAAATGAACCTACTCTAAAGCTATAAATACCCCCCTCTTCATTTCTTTACTCAACACTCATTTCCAATCTCAATTTCTCTCATTCTCCAATTTACAAGACTTCAAGTCTTCAATTCATCTTCTAATTTTATTTGGCTCTCTTTTTGTGATGACCCAAGAGGTCATCACTTGTTTTATATAAAATCCTGTATTTCGAGGCTTTAAAACCCTCTTTTAGCATTACCTCGATTTTACGTGCAATGTCAGGGTGCATATCTGAAAAGTTTATATGTGAAAAAAATGAATGATAAATTTTGACTATAAATTAGTTAATTTGACTTCGTTCAATATTTTAGATAAACAGACGTGGACCCGTTATTTGACAATCCCGGAGGGTCCTTTGGAAAATATGGGACATGGACGTATGCCTGAAATCGAATTCCGAGGTCCCAAGCCAGAGAAATGAATAATTGAGTAAAATTATTTTTCTGAAATTATTAAGGAAAATTAAAACGAAAATTAATTAGAAGGTGTTGGTATCGGACCCGTATTTTTGTTCCGACACTCGGTTCAGGTATTATATATAGTTTAAGCACTTTCTGTAAAGTTTGATTGAAAACGGACGTTATTTGACATATTTCGGACTTAAAATGAAAAAAATTGATGTTTTATGAAATTTGGAAGAAATCATGAATTTTGAAGCTTAATTCAATGTATATGATGTTAATTTGGCGTTTTGATCGTACGGAAGTTCATATGAATTTTTTGAGTTAGTACGTATGTTTCATTTAGAGCCCTAGGGGCTCGGTGTGTTTTTAGTCCCATTCCCTATCGAAGATCTGTGTTTGATCTACAGAATTTACCCAAGTTCTTTCTTTGTAATTTCACCGTGTAATTAACTTCCCTTTTTTGCTTCTGCAATTTAATCCAAATTTAGCAACAATTTCATCAGCATCTTTACACCAAATACCTCTTCACAATCCTCTAAGAGACCCAAATCCAGTATCCCCACGATCCTCTCAAACATTCCCAAAAATCCACCTCATTTATTCAATACCGCACCACCATTTTGCTCCTTCTTTCCCTTTTTGTAATTCTCGGAGTTCTTTACCGATATATTCAATTCCCTCAAAATGGGTTTCTCTATTACACCTCAAATCCAATCTTTTTGAATCCAAGTGGCGTGACTATTCCTTGGACTAAAGCTGCTGCCTTTGTTTTGTAGCCAAGAATAATACCCTTGTAATTTGTATTGTTAGTGAACCTTACTTGCCCTTTTCAATAACTGGTTGATTAGCATTGACAGGCAAAAGCAACGTGTAAGTCCCGATACATTGACCGAACAGAATCAAGGGCCTATAAGTGAAAAAAATGAAAAACAAATTGGTTGTGACGGCCAACACTACAAGAGACTGCTCATACGTTTGGGTCTCGTGGATTCTTCAATTTAACATCTAGAAGACCTTGGCATCTACTGCAAATTTTGGAGCTTGGTTATATTGTCATGTACAACGATGTTGATATGGTTTGGTTAGCGGATTCATTTCAATATTTAGAAAAAAAGCATGATATATACTTTATGGATGACATGGCTGCGGTGCATTTAATTTGGAGCTAGATTCAGAAGGAAAAACGGTAATTGAGGATTGACGTGGCCGTGGAAGTTTGAGGTAGATGTTTGCTCTAATCTTTTGAGGAATTAGTAGTTGAGTCCTATTTGCTATGTGATAATTGTTGAGTACGATATCTAGGCATGGTGACGAGTATATATATGTTGGTGTCTATCATGACCGTGGCTCTTTATATTATGAATATCATGGTTTCGTTGTTTCTTTCATGCTTTAGTGATGATATCTATACATTTGAAATGTTTGTGAAAGAAATTGTGATCATTGAACATCGGGGAGCATTGACTCGAGTTATATTACAAATCGTAAAAGTATATTAGATGATTGAACCCTTTGGAGCATTGCTCAAGTGGTAAAATGAGCTATGAAGTAAAAGTGAACAAATGAGCATCTACTAAAACTGTCTAACCACATCAAGACCAAAATGGTTAGAAAAAGTCACAAGACTACATAAGGAAGAATAAAGAGGGAGAAAGCAGAGTCGCAATCACCAAGCAACTACCTTACTAACTCCGATGAAACAGCCGTAAACTCATAAATACCTGAATCTGCACACAAGGTGCAGAGAGTAATGTAAGTACTCCAACCGAGTAACTAATAAGAGTAAATAAAGACTGAGCAGTAAGAAATCACATAAACCACGTCTGTCATAGCACCACAGTGATCCATAACATGTTCCCAAAAAGATACTGTTCAAATCATTTCATTAAACTCCCAACTTCAGTAAAATCCTTTGGAAATATATCTTTCTAACCTTTTCAACAAAGGTTTAATGAAGTACATATGTATAGTGAAAGTGGCAAAAAATCATAGTCGCCTATGGCAAAACATAATTTGTATTAAGGATGTTAAACGGGTCGGGTTGATTTTTTACCGGACCGACCCAGACACAAAAAACCAAAATTGGACCGGCCCGGTACAAAGGAGCCGGGTTGAGCTGGTAGGAGGGGTAGAGGGGTTGGTCCATTTGGATTTTTAAAATAGGTAACCAGACTGGTTAAGCCCTGTCCATGTGAATAGCAACCCTTACCGGGTTAACCTGGCTGGACCAGCCTGGTACAACAGCTATAACTTTTTTTTTATTTTTTTTATTATTTTTGAATTATGTGGGGACCATTAACAGTTGGCAACGGCCAGACCTTGAATTGGTCCGTTGGCCAACGAAAAAATTGCATTAATAGCCTTTTTTAAAATTTTGTTAACTCTTTTCTAATTTATAAAATGAACCTACTCTAAAATTATAAATACCCCCCTCTTCATTTCTTTACTCAACACTCATTTCCAATCTCAATTTCTCTCATTCTCCAATTTACAAGACTTCAAGTCTTCAATTCATCTTCTAATTTTATTTGGCTCTCTATTTGTGATGACCCAAGAGGTCATCACTTGTTTTATATAAAATCCTGTATTTCGAGGCTTTAAGACCCTCTTTTAGCATTACCTCGATTTGCGTGCAATGTCAGGGTGCATATCTGAAAAGTTTATATGTGAAAAAAATGAATGATAAATTTTGACTATAAATTAGTTAATTTGACTTCGTTCAATATTTTAGATAAGCGGACGTGGACCCGTTATTTGACAATCCCGGAGGGTCCTTTGGAAAATATCGGACTTGGACGTATGCCTGAAATCGAATTCCGAGGTCCCAAGCCAGAGAAATGAATAATTGAGTAAAATTATTTTTCTGAAATTATTAAGGAAAATTAAAACGAAAATTAATTAGAAGGTGTTAGTATCGGACCCGTATTTTTGTTCCGACACTCGGTTCAGGTATTATATATAGTTTAAGCACTTTCTGTAAAGTTTGTTTGAAAACGGACGTTATTTGACATATTTCGGACTTAAAATGAAAAAAATTGATGTTTTATGAAATTTGGAAGAAATCATGAATTTTGAAGCTTAATTCAATGTATATGATGTTAATTTGGCGTTTTGATCGTACGGAAGTTCATATGAATTTTTTGAGTTAGTACATATGTTTGATTAGAGCCTTAGGGGCTCGGTGTGTTTTCAGTCCCATTCCCTATCGAAGATCTGTGTTTGATCTAAGAATTTACCCAAGTTCTTTCTTTGTAATTCCACCGTGTAATTAACTTTCCTTTTTTGCTATTGCAATTTAATCCAAATTTAGCAACAATTTCATCAGCATCTTTACACCAAAGACCTCTTCACAATCCTCTAAGAGACCCAAATCCAGTATCCCCACGATCCTCTCAAACATTCCCAAAAATCCACCTCATTTATTCAATACCGCACCACCATTTTGCTCCTTCTTTCCCTTTTTGTAATTCTTGGAGTTCTTTACCGATATATTCAATTCCCTCAAAATGGGTTTCTCTATTACACCTCAAATCCAATCTTTTTGAATCCAAGTGGCGTGACTATTCCTTGCCTAAAGCTGCTGCCTTTGTAGCCAAGAATAATACCCTTGTAATTTGTATTGTTAGTGAACCTTACTTGCCCTTTTCAATAACTGGTTGATTATCATTGACAGGCAAAAGCAACGTGTAAGTCCTGATACATTGACCGAACAGAATCAAGGGCCTAGAAGTGAAAAAAATGAAAAACAAATTGGTTGTGACGGCCAACACTACAAGAGACTGCTCATACGTTTGGGTCTCATGGATTCTTCAATTTAACATCTAGAAGGCCTTGGCATCTACTGCAAATTTTGGAGCTTGGTTATAATGTCATGTACAACGATGTTGATATGGTTTGGTTAGCGGATTCATTTCAATATTTAGAAAAAAAGCATTATATATACTTTATGGATGACATGGCTGCGGTGCAATTAATTTGGAGCTAGATTCAGAAGGAAAAATGGTAATTGAGGATTGACGTGGCCGTGGAAGTTTGAGGTAGATGTTTGGTCTAATCTTAACTTGAGGAATTAGTAGTTGAGTCCTATTTGCTATGTGATAATTGTTGAGTACGATATCTAGGCATGGTGACGAGTATATATATGTTGGTGTCTATCATGACCGTGGCTCTTTCTATTATGAATATCATGGTTTCGTTGTTTCTTTCATGCTTTAGTGATGATTTCTATACATTTGAAATGTTTGTGAAAGAAATTGTGATCATTGAACATCGGGGAGCATTGACTCGAGTTATATTACAAATCGTAAAAGTATATTAGATGATTGAACCCTTTGGAGCATTGCTCAAGTGGTAAAATGAGCTATGAAGTAAAAGTGAACAAAAGAGAAAGAGTTATTAAAATTGTTCCCTTGATGAGATGTTTGTTGCTTTGTTGGTTATCTCCCTTCCCGGAATGTTTAGATTATTGATGAGTTCCCTTGCCGGGATTTAATTCTTTAATTGTGTTCCCTTGCCGGGATTTCTATTATCATTTATTTATTCCCTTTCCCCTTGTTTGTGATTGTTGTTTGGGTGAGCAAGAATGTCAAATTATGAAGGGTGATGCCGTGCATTGTTTGATATTTTGAGGAAAGGGAGTAAACCACGAAGTTTGATGCCGTGCCGCACGATGTACCATTATGTGCCTATTATATTGGTTCATGGTGAGAAAAGAGTAAAGCACGAAGTGTGATATCGTGCCGCACGATGTACCATTTCGTGCCTATTATATTGATTCTTATGGTGAGGACGAGAGTAAAAGCACGAAGGGTGGTGTCGTGCATTTGTGTATTTCTGATTCTTTGTTGATATCCGAGTTATATTGTTTCTTTCATTACTTGTTATTATTTGATTTTATTTTGAGGTTATAGATTCTCGTACCCTATTTGCCTTGTGATTGTTGTTTGGGTGAGAAAGAGCATAAAACACAAAGGGTGATGCCGTGTATCATTTTTGTGAGAGAGAGTAAAAGCACGAAAGATGATTCCATGCTCTTGTCTTTGATTTCCTAATTTTTATTGATAACTGTGTTACGATATATCCATACTAAATTGCTGGTTTCTTGATGATACTTTTCGTACCCCGCAACATGATTTCCCCTTTCTATTTTAAATTGAACGATGGTGTCCCTCATATTATTTGTTGTTTTTCTGTTACTATTCGATGTTTCCCGCAACATGTTCTCTCCTCCCATACTTTACTTTATATGACTGTTACTTTCTGTACTTCTTTTATACTGTATATAGTTAAATTGCATAGGTTTATTTGGTAGTCTGGTCCTAGCCTTGTTACTATTTTGTCGAGGTTAGGCTAGGCACTTATCAGTACATGGGGTTGGTTGTGCTGATATTACACTCTGCACTTTTTTGTGTAGAGCCCAGTATTGTAGACTTCGGACTGTAGTGGGATTGCTGATCCTTGTTCATCAGGCGACTCGAGGTAGTCCTGCAGACATCCGCATGCCTTGGCGTCTCCTTCTAGCTATTCCATGTTTCATTTTCTTTTGTTCTGAAACAATGTATTATATTCTTTCAGATCTTTATTTCTAGGATTCTTAGACTGTCTCTGAAACTGAGACACCAGTTCAAGGTTGTCGAGACTCAAATAGTTGTATCAGATATTCACGTTTAGATAGCGTATTGTCTTTCTTCCATTTATGTTAATTTTTGCTATTTATATGTTATTTCACCTTAATTGATAAAGGATATAAAAATGGGTAAAAAGATAAATTGATTAAATAATTGGCTTGCCTAGCTCACATTAATAGGGGCCATCAAGACTCCCGAGGGTGGGAAATTCGGGTCGTGACAAGTATGTATCAGATCTCTAGGTTACATGGATCTCACAGTTCACAGACAAGCTTAGTAGCGTTTGAGGGATCGGTACAGAGACGTATGTATTTATCCCCAAGAGGCTACAAAGTTGGTAACAGTTTCACTTCTATTCTTCCTCCTCGTGCAAATTTATTCTCTCAATGCTAAATTGAAACCTCTACTCTTGTCCTTTCGTGAATGGTGAGGCTACGTACCGCTTCTTCACCCAAGCAGCAGCATGGACCGATGATAGATCAGCTACGTCTTTGGAGGCTTTATGGAGGTTGGATAAGTTTTACCAAGCTCTTCACTACTACTTTCAGCGGTGTATCTTCTGAGGAACCCCAAGATTTATCTAGACAGCTATCATGAGGTTCTGATGATTATGGGAATTGTGGAGACCAATGGGGTTGATTTTCTACCCTTCTCTTGTCTGGATCCGCCAAGACCTGTTGGAGGTACTATTGATTGGCTATACTAGTTAGGTCATCAGCTTCGACTTGAGAACAGTTCACGCAGCTATTTCTGGAGAAGTTTCTCCCTATCACTTAGAGAGAGGCCTATCAGAGGTAGTTTAAGCGTCTCCAGCTGGGTTTTATGACTGTTACTCAGTACAAGATCAGATTCATCAACTTAGCTCGTCATGCTCTTATCATACTTCCCACTGTGAGAGAGAGTGAGGAGGTTCATTGAGGGTCTCATTCAGCCCGCTCAGTTAGATAGAGGTGGAGGTAGTGGTATTAGAGGTGGAAGTAGAGATGCTAGAGGTGGAGGTACATATATTAGAGGTGGAGGTGTAAGCACTGTTCTGGTTTGTGGCAGAGAAGCTTGAATTCTATTTTGTGCCGTATCTGGTCATGCCTAGTGATTCTTTGAGTGCCCCTGTTTATGTGTCTACACCGGTGATTGGTTCTGTTTTGGTGGACCGCGTCCATTATTCATGTATAGCGGTGACTGGAGGTCTGGAGACTCGTGTATTCTGGACATGAATGATTTCGATGTTATATCGGGGATGGACTGGTTATCACCTTACCACGCAATCTTGCACTGTCATTCCAAGACTCTGACCTTAGCTTTGCCCGGCTTACCTCGTTTAGAGTTGAGAGAGACTCCTGGTAATTCTACCTGTAGTGTTATCTCTTATGTGAAGGATCAGCGTAAGGTCGAAAAGAGGTGTTTGGCCTATGTGCGTGATTCTAGTGCTGAGGTTCCCTCTATCAATTCTGTGCTCATGGTTTGCGAGTTTGCCGAGGTATTTCCTTCAGACCTGTCGAGGATGCCGCCCGATAGGGATATTGATTTCTGTATTGATTTGGCTTCGGGCACTCATCCCAATTCTATCCCGCCATATCACATAGCCCTGTCGGAGTTTAAAGAGTTGAAGGAGCAGTTGCAGGATTTGCTAGAGAAGTTTTTCATTAGACCCAACATTTCTCCTTGGGGTGCGCCGATATTATTTATGAAGAAAAAGGGTGGATCGATAAGAATGTGCATTGATTACCGGCAATTGAACAAGGTTACAATCAAGAATAAGTATCTACTGCCGAGGATTGATGATTTGTTCGATCAGCTTTAGGGTGCCAAGGTATTTCCAAATATAGACTTGAGATCTGGCTACTATTAGTTGAGGATTAGAGTATCCGATGTCCTTAAGATAGCTTTTCGCACTCGATACGTGCATTATGAGTTCTTGGTCATGTCATTCGGGCTGACAAATTCCCCAACAACTTTTATGGATTTGATGAACCGAGTGTTCAGGACTTATTTAGACTCGTTCGTGATAGTTTTCATTGATGATATTTTGATATATTCCCGCAGCCAGGAGGAGTACGAGCAGAATCTCAGACTTTGAGAGATCGTCAGCTATATGCTAAGTTCTCGAAGTGTGAGTTTTGGCTGATTTTAGTTGCATTCCTAAGTTATATATTCTATCATCAGAGGGTATTCAGGTTGATCCGAAAAAGATTGAGGCAGTCAAAAACTTGCCTAGACCAATAACAACAAGCCGCGCTCGCCGATAATATAACAATAAGAGGGCCTGTCATGCCTATCGCACTAGCAAGCATGGAACTGCGACATCGCAACTAGACCGTCTGATTCCGACTTCGAGGCAGAGGCTTAGTGACATGTCAAGTGCAACGGTGTTAAGCCAAAAAGAGGGATGCAACACGAGGACTTCCCAGAGGGTCACCCATCCAAGTACTACTCTCGCCCAAGCACGCTTAGCTTCGAAGTTCTGATGGGATCCGGTGCTCTAGTGCTGGTATAATCGCACCCGACAGTCCTTGCACTCTACATTCCCTTATTACCTTCCTCCTTCCGCTTTTGGTCCCAAGTGTAAAACCTTAAACCGACGTATATTTACGCTCATTTATCTGTTTTACGCGACATTCCTCGTTTGATCATATGTATTTTCGCAGGCAAAAGCATTGACCAATAACAACAAGCCGCGCTCGCCGATAATATCACAATTAGAGGGGCTGGCATGCCTATCGCACTAGGTCGCATGGAACGACGACATCGCAACTAGAACGTCTTACGAATGCCGCCTTCGAGGCAGAGGCGTAGTGACATGTCAAGTGCAACGGTGTTAAGCCAAATAGAGGGATGCAACACGAGGACTTCCCAGGGGGTCACCCATCCTAGTACTACTCTCGCCCGAGCTCGCTTATCTTCGGAGTTCTGATGGGATCCGGTGCGTTAGTGCTGGTATGATCGCATCCGACATTCCTTGCATTCTGAATTCCCTTATTACCTTTCCTCCTTCCGCATTTGGTCCAAAAGTGTAAAACCTTAAAACGACGTACATTTACACTCATTTATCCGTTATACGCGACATTCCTCTTTTGATCTTATGTATGTTCGCGGGCAAAAGCGTTGACAATTACAACAAGCCGCGCTCGCCGATAATATCACAATTAGAGGGCCCATCATGCCTATCGCACTAGGCCGCATGGAACAGCGACATCGCAACTAGACCGTATTACGGATGCCGCCTTCGAGGCAGAGGCGTAGTGACATGTCAAGTGCAACGGTGATAAGCCAAAAAGAGGGATGCAACACGAAGACTTCCGAGGGGGTCACCCATCCTAGTACTACACTCGCCCAAGCACGCTTAACTTCGGAGTTCTGGTTGTATCCGTTGCGTTTGTGCTGGTATAATCGCATCCGACATACCTTGCACTCTAAATTCCCTTATTACCTTTCCTCCTTCCGCTTTTGGTCCCAAAGTGTAAAACCTTAAAAATACGTACATTTACGCTCATTTATCCGTTTTACGCGACATTCCTCATTTGATCTTATGTATTTTCGCGGGCAAAAGCGTTGACAATTAACAACAAGCCGCGCACTCTGATAATATCACAATTAGAGGGCCCAACATGCCTATCGCACTAGGCCGCATGGAACGGCGACAGCGCAACTAGACCGTCTTACGGATGCCGCTTTCAAGGTGTAGTGACATGTCAAGTGCAACGGTGTTAAGCCAAACAAAGGGATGCAACACGAGGACTTCCCAGGGGGTCACCCATCCTAGTACTACTCTAGCCCCAGCACGCTTAACTTTGGAGTTCTAATGGGATCAGGTGCGTCAGTGCTGGTGTGATCGCATACGACCTTTCTTGCATTCTAAATTCCCTTATTACCTTTCCTCCTTCCGCTTTTGGTCCCAAAGTGTAAAACCTTAAACGACGTACATTTACGCTCATTTTTTCCATTTTACGCAAAATTCCTTTTTTGATCTTATGTATTTTCGCGGGCAAAAGCGTTGACCAATAATAACAAGCCGCGCTCGCCGATAATATCACAATTAGAGGGGCCGACATGCTTATCGCACTAGGCCGCATGGAACGACGACAGCGCAACTAGACCGTCTTACAAATGCCGCCTTCGAGGAAGAGGCGTAGTGACATGTCAAGTGCAACGGTGTTATGCCAAAAAGAGGGATGCAACACGAGGACTTCCAAGGGGGTTACCCATCCTAGTACTACTCTAGCCCAAGCACGCTTAGCTTCGGAGTTCTGATGGTATCCGGTGCGCTAGTGCTGGTATGATCGCATCCGGCATTTCTTGCACTCTAAATTCCCTTATTACCTTTCCTCCTTCTGATTTTTGTCCCAAGTGTAAAACCTTAAACCGACGTATATTTACGCTCATTTATCCGTTTTACGCGACATTCCTCTTTTGATCTTATGTATTTTCGCTGGCAAAAGCGTTGACCAATAACAACAAGCCGCGCTCGCCGATAATATCAAAATTAGAGGGGCCGGCATGCCTATCGCACTAGGCCGCATGGAACGGCGACATCGCAACTAGAACGTCATACGAATACCGCGTTCGAGGCAGAGGCGTAGTGACATGTCAAGTGCAACGGTGTTAAGCCAAAAAGAGGGATGCAACACGAGGACTTCCCAGGGGGTCACCAATCCTAGTACTACTCTCACCCGAGCTCGCTTACCTTCGGAGTTCTAATGAGATCCGGTGCGTTAGTGCTGGTATGATCGCATCCGACATTCCTTGCATTCTAAATTCCCTTATTACCTTTCCTCATTCCGCATTTGGTCCCAAAGTGTAAAACCTTAAAACGACGTACATTTACGCTCATTTATCCGTTCTACGCGACATTCCTCTTTTGATCTTATGTATTTCGCGGGCAGCGTTGACAATTACAACAAGCCGTGCTCGCCGATAATGTCACAATTAGAGTGCCCATCATGCCTATTGCACTAGGCCGCATGGAACGGCGACATCGCAACTAGACCGTATTACGGATGCCGCCTTCGAGGCAGAGGCGTAGTGACATGTCAAATGCAAATGTGTTAAAGTCCAAAAAGAGGGATCCAACACGAGGACTTCCGAGGGGGTCACCCATCCTAGTACTACTCTCGCCCAAGCACGCTTAACTTCGGAGTTCTGCTGGTATCTGTTGCGTTAGTGTTGGTATGATCGCATCCGACATTCCTTGCACTCTAAATTCCCTTATTACCTTTCCTCCTTCAGCTTTTTGTCCCAAAGTGTAAAACCTTAAAACGAAGTACATTTACGCTCATTTATCCGTTTTACACGACATTCCTCTTTTGATCTTACGTATTTTCGTGGGCAAAAGCGTTGACAATTAACAACAAGCCACGCTCGCCGATAAAATCACAATTAGAGGGCCCAGCATGCCTATCGCACTAGGCCGCTTGGAACGGCGACATCGCAACTAGACCGTCTTACGGATGCCGCCTTCGAGGCAGAGGCGTAGTGACATGTCAAGTGCTACGGTGTTAAGCCAAAAAAAGGGATGCAAAACGAGGACTTCCCAGGGTGTCACCTATCTTAGTACTACTCTCACCCGAGCACGCTTAACTTCGGAGTTCTGATGCGATTCGGTGCGTTAGTGCTAGTATGATCGCATTCGATAATCCTTGCACTCAAATTCACTAATTACCTTTCCTCCTTCCTCGTTTGGTCCCAAATGTAAAACCTTAAAATGACGTACATTTATGCTCGTTTATCCGTTTTACGCGACATTCCTCTTTTGATATTATGTATTTTCGCGGGCAAAAGCGTTGACTTATAACAACAAGCCGCGCTCGCCGATAATATCACAATTAGAAAGTCCCGCATGCCTATCGCACTAGGCCTCATGGAACGGTGACATCGCAACTAGACCGTCTTACGGATGCCGACTTCGAGGCATAGGCGTAGTGACATGTCAAGTGCAACGGTGTTAAGCAAAAAAGAAGGATGCAACACGAGGACTTCCTAGGGGGTCACCCATCCTAGTACTACTCTCGCCCAAGCACGCTTAACTTCGGTGTTTTGATGAGATCCTGTGCGTTTGTGCTGGTATGATCGCATACGACATTCCTTGCATTCTCAATTTCCTTATTACCTTTCCTCCTTTCGCTTTTGGTCCCAAAGTGAAAAACCTTAAACGACGTACATTTACGTTCATTTATCCGTTTTACGTGACATTCCTCTTTTGATCTTATGTATTTTTGCGAGCAAAAGCGTTGACCAATAACAACAAGCCGCGCTCGCTGATAATATCACAATTAGAGGGTCCAGCATGCCTATCGCACTAGGCCGCATGGAACGGCGACATCGCAACTAGACCGTCTTACGAATGCCGCCTTCGAGGCAGAGGCGTAGTGACATGTCAAGTGCAACGGTCTTAAGCCAAAAAGAGGGATGCAACACGAGGACTTCCCAGGGGGTCCCATCCTAGTACTACTTCGTCCAAGCTCGCTTAACATCGAAGATTCGATGGGATCCGGTTCGTTAGTGCTGGTATGATCGCATCCGACATTCCTTGCATTCTAAATTCCCTTATTACCTTTCCTCCTTCCGCTTTTGGTCCCAAAGTGTAAAACCTTAAAACAACGTACATTTACGCTCATTTATCCGTTTTACGCGACATTCCTCTTTTGATCTTATGTATTTTCGCGGGCAAATGCGTTGACAATTAACAACAAGCCGCGCTCGCCGATAATATCACAATTAGAGGGTCCAGCATGCCTATTGCACTAGGCCGCATGGAACGACGACATCGCAACTAGAGCGTCTTATGGATGTCGCCTTCGAGGCAGAGGCGTAGTGACATGTCAAATGCAACGGTGTTAAGCAAAAAAGAGGGATGCAACACGAGGACTTCCCAGGGGGTCACCCATCTTAGTACGACTCTCGCCCAAGCACGCTTAACTTGGGAGTTCTGATTAGATACGGTGCGTTTGTGCTAGTATGATCGCATCCGACAATCCTTGCACTCTAAATTCCCTTATTACCTTTTCTCCTTCCTCGTTTGGTCCCAAAGTGTAAAACCTTAAAACGACATACATTAAAGCTCATTTATCCGTTTTATGCGATATTCATTTTTTGATCTTATGTATTTTCGCGGGCAAAAGCGTTGACCAATAACAACAAGCCGCGCTCGCCGATAATATCACAATTAGAAAGCCCGGCATGCCTATCGCGCTAGGCCGCATGGAACGGCGACATCGCAACTAGACCGTCTTACAGATTCCGACTTCGAGGCAGAGGCGTAGTGACATGTCAAGTGCAACGGTGTTAAGCCAAAAAGAGGGATGCAACAAGAGGACTTTCCAGGGGGTCACCCATCCTAGTACTACTCTCGCCCAAGCACGCTTAACTTCAGAATTCTAATGGGATCCAGTTCGTTAGTGCTGGTATGATCGCATCCAACATTCCTTGTATTCTAATTTCCCTTATTACCTTTCCTTCTTTGGTCCCAAAGTGTAAAACCTTAAACGACGTACATTTACCCTCATTTATCCGTTTTACATGACATTCCCCTTTTGATCTCATGTATTTTCGCGGGCAAAAGCGTTGACCAATAACAACAAGCCGCGCTCGCCTATTATATCACAATTAGAGGGCCCGGCATGCCTATCGCACTAGGCCGCATGGAAAGGCGAATTCGCATCTAGACCGTCGTACGGATGCCGCCTTCGAGGCAGAGGCGTAATGACATGTCAAGTGCAACGGTGTTAAGCCAATAAGAGGGATGCAACACGAGGACGTCAAAGGGGATCACCCATCCTAGTACTACTCTCACCCAAGCACGCTTGACTTCGGAGTTCTGATGGGATCTGGTGCGTTAGTCCTGGTATGATCGCATACGACATTCCTTGCACTCTAAATTCCATTACTACCTTTCCTCCTTCCGCTTTTGGTCGCAAAGTGTACAACCTTAAAACGACGTATATTTACGTTCAGTTATCCGTTTTACGCGACATTCCTCTTTTGATCTTATGTATTTTCGCGAGCAAAAGCATTGACCAATAACAACAAGCCGCGCTCGCCGATAATATCACAATTAGAGGGCCCGGCATGCCTATCGCACTAGGCCGCATGGAACGGCGACATCACAACTAGACCGTCTTGCGGATGCCGCCTTCGAGGCAGAGGCGTAGTGACATGTCAAGTGCAACGATGTTAAGTCAAAAAGAGGGATGCAACACGAGGACTTCCTAGGTGGTCACCCATTCTAGTACTACTCTCGCCCAAGCACGCTTAACTTCGGAGTTCTAAAGGGATCCGGTGGGTTAGTGCTGGTATGATTGCATCCGACATTCCTTGCATTATAAATTCCCTTATTACCTTTCCTCCCGCTTTTGGTCCCAAAGTGTAAAACCTTAAAACGACGTATATTTATGCTCATTTATCCGTTTTACACGACATTCCTCTTTTGATCTTATGTATTTTCGCGGGCAAAAGCGTTGACCAATAACAACAAGCCGCTCTCGCCGATAATATCACAATTAGAGGGCTCGTCATGCCTATCGCACTAGGCCGCATGGAACGGCGGCATCACATCTAGACCGTCTTACGGATACCGCCTTCGAGGCAGAGGCGTAGTGTCATGTCAAGTGCAACGGTGTTAAGCCAAAAAGAGGGATGCACTACGAGGACTTTCCAGGGGGTCACCCATCCTAGTACTACTCTCCCCCAAGCACGCTTGACTTCGGAGATCTCATGGGATCTGGTGCGTTAGTGCTGGTATGATCGCATCCGACATTCCTTACATTCTAAATTCCCTTATTACGTTTCCTCCTTCAGATTTTATTCCCAAAGTGTAAAACACGTACATTTACACTCATTTATCCATTTTACGCGACATTCTCTTTTCATCTTATGTATTTTCACGGGAAAAAGCGTTGACCAATAACAACAAGCCGCGCTCGCTGATAATATCACAATTAGAGGGCCCGGCATGCCTATCGCTCTAGGCCGCATGGAACGGCGACATCGCATCTAGACTGTTTTATGGATGCCACCTTCGAGGCAGAGCCGTAGTGACATGTCAAGTGCAACGGTGTTAAGCCAAAAAGAGTGATGCAACACGAGGACTTCCCGAGGGGTCACCCATCCTAGTACTACTCTCGCCCAAGCGCGCTTAACTTCGGAGTTCTGATGGGATCCGGTGTGTTAGTGCTGGTATGATCGCATCTGACATTCCTTGCACTCTAAATTTTCTTATTACCTTTCCTCCTTCCAATTTTGGTCCCAAAGTGTAAAATCTTAAAACGACGTACATTTACGCTCATTTATCTGTTTTACGCGACATTCCTCTTTTGATCTTATCTATTTTCGCCGTTGACCAATAACAACAAGCCGCGCTCGCCGATAATATCACAATTAGAGGGCCCGGCATGCCTATCTCACTAGGCCGCATGGAACGGCGACATCACAACTAGACCGTCTTACAGATGCCGCCTTCGAGGCAGAGGCGTAGTGACATGTCAAGTGTAACGGAGTTAAGCCAAAAAAAGGGATGCAACAAGAGGACTTCCCAGGGGGTCACCCATCCTAGTACTACTCTCGCCCAAGCACGCTTCACTTCGAAGTTTTGATGGGATCCGGTGCGTTAGTGATGGTATGATCCCATCCGACATTCCTTGCACTCTAAATTTCCTTATTAACTTATTATATCTACCGCGGATTTATTAAAGAAGTATGATATTAATTTTGCCGATAAGAGGGATGCAACATGAGGACTTCCCACGGGGTAACCCATCCTCGTACTACTCTCGCCCAAACACGCTTAACTTCGGAGTTTTGACTAGATCCGGTGCGTTTGTGCTGGTATGATCGCATCCGATATTCCTTGCATTCTATATTCCGTTATTACCTTTCCTACTTCTGATTTTTGTCCCAAAGTGTAAAACCTTAAAATGACGTACATTTACGCTCATTTATCCGTTTTATGCAACATTCCTCTCGCGGGCAAATGCTTTGACAGTTAACAACAAGCCGCGCTCGCTGATAATCTCACAATTAGAGAGCCTGGCATGCCTATCGCACTAGGCCGCATGGAACGGCGATATCGCAACTACACCGTCTTACGGATGCCGCCTTCGAGGCAGAGGCGTAGTGACATGTCAAGTGCAACGGTGTTAAGCCAGAAAAAGGGATGCAACACGAGGACTAGCCAGGGGGTCACCCATCCTAGTACTATTCTCGTCCAAGCACGCTTACCTTCAAATTTCTGATGGGATCCGGTGCGTTAGTGCTAGTATGATCGCATCCGACATTCCTTGCACTCTAAATTTCCTTATTACCTTTCTTCCTTCTGATTTTGGTCCCAAAGTTTAAAATCTTAAAACGACGTACATTTACGCTCATTTATCTGTTTTACGCGACATTCCTCTTTTGATCTTATGTATTTTCGCGAGCAAAAGCATTGACCAATAACAACAAGCCGCGCTCGCCGATAATATCACAATTAGAGGGCCCGGCATGCCTATCGCACTAGGCCGCATGGAACGGCGACATCACAACTAGACCGTCTTGCGGATGCCGCCTTCGAGGCAGAGGCGTAGTGCCATGTGAAGTGCAACGGTGTTAAGCCAAAAAGAGGGATGCAACAAGAGGACTTCCCAGGGGGTCACCCATCCTAGTACTATTCTCGTCCAAGCACGCTTACCTTCAAAGTTCTGTTGGGATCTGGTGCGTTAGTGCTGGTATGATCGCATCCGACATTCCTTGCACTCTAAATTCCCTTCTTACCATTCCTCCTTCCGCTTTTGGTCCCAAAGTGTAAACCCTTAAAACGACGTACATTTATGCTCATTTATCCGTTTTACACGACATTCCTCTTTTGATCATATGTATTTTCGCGGGCAAAAGCGTTGACCAATAACAACAAGCCGAGCTCGCCGAGAATATCATAATAAGAGGGCCTGGCATGCCTATCGCACTAGGCCGCATGGAACGACGACATCGCATCTAGACCGTTTTACGGATGCCGCCTTCGAGGAAGAGGCGTAATGACATGTCAAGTGCAACGGTGTTAAGCCCGCACGCAAGGTCGTGATTTACAATATCTACCTTTTAAATATTTTCCTTATTTTTATTTTTTCCCTAAAAGAATTCTTTGCTTTCCCTATTGACTAAAAATCGCATTTTGCATTACTTAAAACTCATTTATAAACTTATTATATCTACAGCCGATTTATTAAAGAAGTAAGATATTAATTTTGCCATAAAGAGGGATGCAACACGAGGACTTCCCAGGGGGTCAGCCATCCTAGTACTACTCTAGCCCAAGCACGCTTAACTTCGGAGTTCTAATGGGATACGGTGCGTTTGTGCTGGTATGATCGCATCCGACATTCCTTGCACTCTAAATTCCCTTATTACCTTTCCTCATTCCGCTTTTGGTCCCAAAGTGAATACCCTTAAAACAACGTTTATTTACGCTAATTTATCCGTTTTACACGACATTCCTCTTTTGATCTTATGTTTTTTCGCGGGCAAAAGCGTTGACCAATAACAACAAGCCGCGCTCACCGATAATATCATAATTAGAGGGCCCGACATGCCTATCGCACTAGGCCGCATGGAACGGCGACATCGCAACTAGACAATCTTACGGATGCCGACTTCGAGGCAGAGGTGTAGTGACATGTCAAGTGCAACGGTGTTAAACCAAAAAGAGAGATGCAACACGAGGACTTCCCAGGGGGTCACCCATCCTAGTACTACTCTAGCCCAAGCACGTTTAACTACAGAGTTCTGATGGGATCCGGTGCGTTAGTGCTGGTATGATCGCATCCGACATTCCTTGCACTCTAAATTCCCTTTATACCTTTCCTCCTTCCGCTTTTGGTCCCAAAGTGTAAAACCTTAAAACGACGTACATTTACGCTCATTTATCTATTTACACGATATTCCTCTTTTGATCTTATGTATTTTCCCGGGCAATAGCATTGACCAATAACAACAAGCCGCGCTCGCCGATAATATCACAATTAGAGGGCCCGGCATGCCTATCGCACTAGGCCGCATGGAACGGCGACACAGCATCTAGGCCGTGTTACGGATGTCGCCTTTGAGGCAGAGGCGTAGTGACATGTAAACGGTGTTAAGCCAAAAAGAGGGATGCAACACGAGGACTTCAAAGGGGGTCACCTGTCCTAGTACTACTTTCGCCCGAGCACGCTTAAATTCGGAGTTCTGATGGGAACCGGTGCGTTAGTGCTGGTACGATCGCATCCGACATTCCTTGCACTCTAAATTCCCTTATATACTTATTATATCTACTGCCGATTTACAACAGAAATAAGATATTAATTTTTCCATAAAGAAGGATGCAAGACGAGGACTTCCCAGGGAGTCACCCATCCTAGTAATACTCTCGCCCATGCACGCTTTACCTCGGAGTTCTGATGGGATCCGGTGCGTTAGTACTGGTGTGATCGCATCCGACATTCCTTGCACTAAAAATTCCCTTATTACCTTTCCTCCTTCCGCTTTCGCTCCCAAAGTGTAAAACCTTATAACGACGTACATTTACGCTCATTTATCCGTTTTACGCTACATTCCTCTTTTGATCTTATGTATTTTCGCGGGCAAAAGTGTTGTCCAATAACAACAAGCCGCGCTCACCGATAATATTACAATTAGAGGGCCCGGCATGCCTATCGCACTAGGCCGCATGGAACGGCGACATCGCAACTAGACCGTCTTACGGATGCCGCCTTCGAGGCAGAGGCGTAGTGACATGTCAAGTGCAACGGTGTTAAGCCTAAACGAGGTATGCAACACGAAGACTTCCCAATGGGTCACCCATCCGAGTACTACTCTCGCCCAAGCACGCTTAACTTCGGATTTCTGATGGGATCCGGTGCGTTAGAGCTGATTTGATCGCATCCGACATTCCTTGCACTCTAAATTCCCTTATTACTTTTCCTCCTTCCGTTTTTGGTCCCAAAGTGTAAAACCTTAAAACGACGCACATTTACTCTCATTTATCCGTTTTACGCGACATTCCTCTTTTGATCTTATGTATTTTTGCGGGCAAAGCGTTGACCAATAACAACAAGCCGTGATCGCCGATAATATCACAATTAGAGGGCCTGGCATGCCTATCACACCAGGCCGCATGGAACGGCGACATCGCAAGTAGACCGTCTTACGGGTGCCGCCTCCGAGGCAGAGGCGTAGTGACATGTCAAGTGCAACGGTGTTAAGCGAAAAAGAGGGATGCAACACGAGGACTTGCCAGGGGGTCTCCCATCCTAGTACTACTTTCAACCAAGCACGCTTTACTTCGGAGTTCTGATGGGATCCGGTGCGTTAGTGATGGTATGATCGCATCCGACATTCCTTGCACTCTAAATTCCCTTATAAACTTATTATATCTGCCGCCGATTTGTTAAAGAAGTATGATTTTAATTGTTCCATAAAGAAAGATGCAACACGAGGACTTCCCAGGTGGTCACCCATCCTAGTACTACTCTCCCCCAAGCACGCTTAACTTCGAAGTTCTGATGGGATCCGGTGCATTAGTGCTGGTATGATCGCATCCGACATTCCTTGCACTCTAAATTCCTTTATTACCTTTCCTCCTTCCGCTTTTAGTCCCAAAGTGTAAAACCTTAAAACGACGTATATTTTCGCTCATTTATACGTTTTACGCGACATTCCTCTTTTGATCTTATGTATTTTCGCGGGCAAAAGGGTTGACCAATAACAACAAGCCGCGCTCGCCGATAATATCACAATTAGAGGGATCGCCATGCCTATCGCACTAGGCCGCATGGAACGGCAACATCGCATCTAGACCATTTTACGGATGCCGCCTTTGAGGCAGAGGCATAGTGATATGTCAAGTGCAACGGTGTCAAGCCCGCACGCAAGGTCGTGATTTACAATATCTACCTTTTAAATATTTTCCTTATTTTTATTTTTGCCCTAAAAGAATTCTTTGCTTTCCCTATTGATTAAAAATCGCATTTTTCATTGCTTAATACTCATTTATAAACTTATTATATCTACCGCCGCTCTATTAAAGAAGTAAGATATTAATTTTTCCATAAAGAGGGATGCAACACGAAGATTTCCCAGGAGGTCACCCATCCTAGTACTACTCTCGCCCGAGCACGCTTAACTTCGGAGTTCTGATGGGATCCGGTGCGTTAGTGCTGGTATGATCGCATTCGACATTCCTTGCACTCTAAATTCCCTTATTACCTTTCCTCCTTCTGCTTTTGGTTCCGAAGTGTAAAACCTTAAATCGACGTACATTTACGCTCATTTATCCGTTTTACACGACATTCCTCTTTTGATCTTATGTATTTTCGCGGGAAAAAGCGTTGACCAATACCAACAAGTTGCGCTTAGCCGATAATATCACAATTAGAGGGCCCGCCATGGCTATCGCACTAGGCCGCATGGAACGGCGACACAGCATCTAGACCGTGTTACGGATGCCGCCTTTGAGAAAGAGGCGTAGTGACATGTCAATGGTGTTAAGCCAAAAAGAGGGATGCAACACGAGGACTTCAAAGGGGATCACCTGTCCTAGTACTACTCTCGCCCGAGCACGCTTAACTTCGGAGTTCTGATGGGATCCGGTGCGTTAGTGCTGGTACGATCGCATCCGACGTTCCTTGCACTCTAAATTCCCTTATATACTTAATATATCTACTGCCGATTTATTACAGAAATAAGATATTAATTTTGCCATAAAGAAGGATGCAAGACGAGGACTTCCCAGGGGGTCACCCATCCTAGTACTACTCTCATCCAAGCACGCTTGACTTCAGAGTTCTGATGGGATCCGGTGCGTTGGTGCTCGTATGATCGCATCCGACATTCCTTGCACTCTAAATTCCTTATTACCTTCTCTCCTACCGCTTTTAGTTCGAAAGTATAAAACCTTAAAATGACATGCATTTACGCTCATTTATCCGTTTTACGCGACATTTCTCTTTTGATCTTATGTATTTTCGCGGGAAAAAACGTTGACCAATAACAACAAGTCGCGCTCGCCGATAATATCAAAATTAGAGGGCCCGACATGCCTATCACACTAGGCCGCATGGAACGGCGACATCGCAACTAGACCGTCTTACGGATGCCGACTTCGAGGCAAAGGCGTGGTGACATGTCAAGTGCAACGGTGTTAAGCCAAAAAGAGGGATGCAACACGAGGACTTCCTAGGGGGTCACCCATCCTAGTACTACTCTTGCCCAAGCACGCTTAACTTTGGAGTTCTTATGGGATCCCGTGTGTTTGTGCTGGTATGATTGCATCCGACATTCATTGCACCCTAAATTCCCTTAATACCTTTCTTCCTTCCTCTTTTGGTCCCAAAGTGTAAAAGCTTAAAACGACGTACATTTACGCTCATTTATCTGTTTTACGAGATCTCCTCTATTTTCTGTAGATCTGTTCAATTCCGAGTTCTTTTTGTAAAATTAATCGTTATTATTTCTTAATTTTGTTTTCTTTCTCCCTTGATTTCTCTTGTTTTTTGAAAGAAAAATTGGGTTGATCTTCTCCCGAAAAGAAAAATTGGGTTGTCCCTATTGCTGTTTAGAGGTTTTGAATTATTGCTACTCGCCGGAAATTTTTCCGGCAACTCCTTCTCTTTTCTTTCTATTCTCTCCTTTGCTTTTTTGTGGGTGTGTGTGGGTGTGTTCTATTTTCTTGGACAGGTGACTATTTTACCGGCGAGGATTTCCGGCAAGCCACAGTACTCCCGGTGACTCCCATCCAGACTCGCGGCAGGACGCAATAGAACTACACGAAGCTTCAGGAAAACTTGGGCGCATCAAAGCATACTTTCAGATTTTTCACCGGGAGTTGGTACCTCCCGCTCTCTTGTTTACTTTGTGCACCTTTTTACGTATTTTAGCTAGCATTTCGAGTGAGGTCTATTTTGTTGCTATCTAGTTTGCACCTGTTTGCGTATTTCGCTATTGTGCGTGTGTGCGCCACTGTTCCCCATAGTCGGCTAGAGGGATAGTGGCCGCGGCGGAAGGTCATGTCCTCGGGGGGTGGGGGTGGTGGCGGGAGTGAGTAGGGGAGCAGGGGGTGGTCCTGTGGGTAGGGCGGGAGGTAAGGGTGGGAAGAGGGTAGCAGACGCCCATAGATTGAGGATTGGGTCGTGGAACATGGGCACTCTGACGGGTAACCCCATAGAGTTGGCGAAGGTTCTTCAGAGGAAGAGGGTTAACATAGCGTGTGTCCAGGAGACTAGGTGGAAAGGGTCGAAGGCGAGGAATGTAGATGGGTTTAAGCTGTGGTATTCTGGGGTCGTGAGAGGTAAGAATGGAGTGGGCATCTTGGTAGATAGGGACCTAAGGGAGTCCATGGTCGAGGATAGGCGAGTGAATGATAGGTTAATGTCTATTAAGCTGGTTATTAGGGGTTGCGTCCTTAACGTCATCAGCGCTTACGCGCCGCAAGCAGGCTTAGACGAGGAGGCTAAGAGGCGCTTTTGGGAGGACTTGGATGATCTGGTGAGTAGTATTCCCCAATCTGAGAAGTTAGTTATTGGAGGGGACGTTAATGGTCATATCGGGGCTGATGCTGGTGGCTATGATGAGGTGCACGGTGGCTTCGGCTTTGGGGTTAGGAACAGAGGAGGCACTTTGCTGCTTGATTTCGCCAGGGCTTCCGAGCTTCTGATTGCGAACTCGACATTTTGGAAGAGGGAGGAGCATTTGGTCACCTTCAAGAGTTCGGCGGCGAGGACTCAGATTGATTACATCCTCATTAGAAGGAGCGATGTATGTGCAAGGACTGCAAGGTTATTCCGGGAGAGTCTCTTTCAACTCTTCATAGACTCCTAGTGATGGATGTCGGTCTCTGTGTGATGAGGAAGAGGAGGGGCGCTCGGGGACAACCGCGGATTAGATGGGGTGCTTTGACTAAGGAGAAAGCATAGGAGTTGGAAAGGAGGTTAGTTGAGGGCAGAGCTTGGAGAAGTTTTGGGGAAGCGGACGCTATGTGGACAGTGACGGCGAACTTGGTTAGGGGGGTAGCACGGGACGTGCTCTGGGTAGCCAAGGGATATTCAGGCAGACATCAGGGTGATTGGTGGTGGAACGATGTAGTCAAAGGAAAAGTGGAGGTGAAGAAGGCGGCGTTCGCTAGGTTGGCAGGGAGCACAAGCGAGGAAGAACGGAGAGCGAACAGGGTGATCTACAAGGTGGCGAGGCAAGAAGCAAAGATGGCAGTCACGGAAGCTAAAGACGCGGCGTTCGGTCACATGTACGAGGAACTAGGGGAGAGAGGCGGGGATAAGAAGTTATTCCGGTTAGCTAAAGCAAGGGAAAGGAAGGCACGTGATCTAGACCAAGTTAGGTGTATCAAGGGCGAGGATGGTAGAGTTCTGATGGGGGAATCTCAAATCAAACAGAGGTGGTAGGCGTACTTTCGGGACTTACTTAACGAGGAGGGGGATCGTAACATAGAGCTAGGGGAGCTGGGGCATTCAGAGCAACATAGAGACCTTGGGTACTGCAGGCGCAGAGGTCATGGGGGCTTTGCGTAGGATGAGTAGGGGTCGAGCGACCGGGCCTGACGAGATCCCGGTGGAGTTCTGGGAGTGCATGGGTAAGTCAGGAGGGGAGTGGCTCTCCAGGTTTATCAATGCGATCTTCAGGACCAAAAGGATGCCAGATGAGTGGAGGTGGAGTACAGTGGTGCCCTTGTACAAGAACAAAGGGGACATCCAGTGCTGCAAAACTATAGGGGTATCAAATTAATAAGTCACACGATGAAGGTTTGGGAGAGGGTGATTGAGGCGCGGGTGAGGGAGGTGACATCTATATCTGGGAACCAGTTCGGTTTCATGCCGGGCCGCTCCACTACAGAGGCTATCCACCTTGTCAGGCGGCTGGCGGAGCAATTCAGGGATAAGAAGAAGGGACCTACACATGGTGCTTATCGACTTGGAGAAGGCGTATGACAAGGTCCCAAGGGAGGTGCTATGGAGGTGCTTGGAGGCGAAGAGCGTGCCGGAAGCCTACATCAGAGTAATCAAGGACATGTACAATGGAGCTAAGACTAGGGTTAGGACGGTGGGTGGCGAATCAGACCATTTCCCAGTGGTTATGGGGCTCCATCAAGGATCAGCGCTGAGCCCCCTCTTGTTTGCCTTAGTGATAGAAGCTCTAACCCGTCATATTCAAGGGGATGTGCCTTGGTGTATGCTATTTGCTGATGACATAGTATTGATAGATGAGACGAGGGTCGGTGTTAATGAAAGGTTAGAGGTATGGAGACAGACTCTCGAGTCTAAAGTTTTCAAAATAAGCAGAGGGACAGTGTCTGATATCTTGGGTCTGTGATTCAGGGGGACGGAGAGATTGACGGGGACGTCACCCATCGAATAGGAGTGGGGTGGTCAAAGTGGAGGCTTGCATCAGGAGTCCTGTGTGACAAGAAAGTTCCACACAAACTCAAGGGGAAATTCTGTAGAGCCGTGGTTAGACCTGCAATGATGTATGGGGCGGAGTGCTGGCCCGTGAAGAACTCGCATGTTCAGAGAATGAAGGTTGCGGAGATGAGGATGCTTAAGAATGAAGTTATTCGAGAGAAGGTGGGGTGGCCCCGGTGGATGAGAAGATGCGAGAAGCGAGGCTGAGGTGGTTCGGGCATGTGCGGAGAAGAAGTCCCAATGCCCCGGTGAGGAGCTGCGAGCGGCTGGAGATTGTTGGCGGTCGGCGAGGAAGAGGGAGGCCTAAGAAGTATTGGGGAGAGGTGATTAGGCAGGACATGACTAAAATGTAGGTTTCCGAGGACATGACCCTTGATAGGAAAGTCTGGAGGTCTAGAATCAGGGTTGTAGGATAGGGACTCCTAGAGTTTTTCGTACGCCTCTTCCGGGGTTGGGTGTGGGTCAGCAGGGTTACCCATAGATGATTTGTGCTTTAGCTTATGTCCCCCCCTATGACTGTTAGTTATGGTAGTTACTGTATGATATTATTGCATGCGATTGTATTTATGTTTCGTATATTTAGATAATTATATACGCTATTTACGCTATTTCTGCTGGAGTTACTAATGCTTTATTGTTTTTGTTTTTGTCTTTGTTTATGTTTTACTGCTGTTTTTCCTTATCCTATGAGCCGGGGGTCGATTGGAAATAGCCTCTCTGCCCTTTCGGGTAGGGGTAAGGCTTGTCTACATATTACCCTCCCCAGACCCCACCTGGTGGGAGTATACTGGGTAGTTATTGTAATTGTTGTTGTTATCCGTTTTACGCGACATTCCTCTTTTGATCTTATGTATTTTCGCGGGCAAAAGCGTTGGCCAATAACAACAAGCCGCGCTCGCCGATAATATCTCAATTAGAGGGCCCGACATGCCTATCGCAGTAGGCCACATGGAACGGCGACACAACATCTAGACCGTGTTACAGATGCCGCCTTTGAGGCAGAGGCGTAGTGACATGTCAAGTGCAACGGTGATAAGCCAAAAAGAGGGATGCAATACGAGGACTTCAAAGGGGGTCACTCGTCCTAGTACTACTCTCGTCCGAGCACGCTTTACTTCGGAGTTCTGATGAGATCCGGTGCGTTAGTGCTGGTATGATTGCATCCGACATTCTTTGCACTCTAAATTCCCTTATTACCTTTCCTCCTTCCTCTTTTGGTCTGAAAGTGTAAAACCTTAAAACGACGTACATTTACGCCCATATATCCGTTTTACACGACATTCCTCTTTTGATTCTATGTATTTTCGCGGGCAAAAGCGTTGACCTATACCATCAAGCCGCGCTCGCCGATAATATCATAATTAGAGGGCCCGGCATGCCTATCGCACTAGGCCGCATGGAACGGCGACCTCGAACTAGACTGTCTTACGGATGCCGACTTCGAGGTAGAGGCGTAGTGACATGTCAAGTGCAACGGTGTTAAGCCAAAAAGAGGGATACAACACGAGGACTTCCAAGGGGGTCACCCATCCTAGTACTACTCTTGCCAAAGCACGCTTAGCATCGGTGTTCTGATGGGATCCGGTGCATTAGTGCTGGTATGATCGCCTCTGACATTCCTTGCACTCTAAATTCCCTTGTTACCTTTCCTCCTTCCAATTTTGGTCCCAAAGTGTAAAACCTTAAAACGACGTTCATTTACGCTCACTTATCCGTTTTACGCGACATTCCTCTTTTGATCTTATGTATTTTCGCGGGCAAAAGCATTGACCAATAACAACAAGCCGCGCTCGCCGATAATATCACAATTAAAGGGCCCGGCATGCCTATCGCACTAGGCCGCATGGAACGGCGACATCGCATCTAGACCGTCATACGAATTCCGCCTTCGAGGCAGAGGCGTAGTTACATGTCAAGTGCAACGGTGTTAAGCCAAAAAGAGGGATCCAACACGAGGACTTCTTAGGGGGTCACCCATCCTGAAAACCTCTCGCCCAAGCACGCTTAACTTCGGAGTTCTGATGGGATCTGGTGCTTTAGTGCTGGTATGATCGTGTCCGCCATTCCTTGCACTCTAAATTCCCTTATAAACTTATTATATCTACCGCCGATTTATTACAGAAATAGGATATTGATTTTTCCATAAAGAGGGATCCAACACGAGGACTATCCAGGGGGTCACCCATCCTAGTACTACTCTCGCCCAAGGACGTTCAACTTCGGAGTTCTGATGGGATTCGGGGCGTTAGTGCTAGTATGATCGCATCCGACATTCCTTGCACTCTAAATTCCCTTATTTCCTTTCCTTCTTCCACTTTTGGTCCCAAAGTGTAAAACCTTAAAACGACGTATATTTAAGCTCATTTATCCGTTTTACGCGACATTCCTCTTTTGATCTTATGTATTTTCGCGGGCAAAAGCGTTGACCAATAACAACAAGCCGCACTCGCCGATAACATCACAATTAGAGGGCCCGGCATGTCTATCGCACTAGGCCGCATGGAACAGCGACATCGCAACTAGACCGTCATTCGATGCCTCCTTCGAGACAGAGGCGTAGTGACATGTCAAGTGCAACGGTGTTAAGGCAAAAAGAGGAATGCAACACGAGGACTTCCCAGGGGGTCACCCTTCCTAGTACTACTCACGCCCAAGCACGCTTAACTACGGAGTTCTGATGGGATCCGGTGCGTTAGTGCCGGTATGATCACATCCGACATTCCTTGCCTTCTAAATTCCCTTATTACCTTTCTCCTTCCGCTTTTGGTCCCAAAGTGTAAAACCTTAAAACGACATACATTTACGCTCATTTATCCGTTTTACGCAATATTCCTCTTTTGATCATATGTATTATCGCGGGCAAAAGCGTTGACCAATAACAACAAGCCGCGCTCGCCGATAATATCACAATTAGAGGGCCCGGCATGCCTATCGCACTAGGCCCCATGGAACGGCGACATTGCATCTTGACCGTCTTACGGATGCCACCTTCGAGGCATTGGCGTAGTGACATGTCAAGTGCAACGGTGTTAAGCCAAAAAGAAAGATGCAACACGAGGACTTCCCAGGGGGTCACCCATCACCGTTGCACTTGACATGTCACCAGGCCTCTGCCTCTAAGGCAGCATCCGTAAGACGGTCTAGTTGCGTTGTCGCCATTCCCAGCAACCTAGTGCGATAGGCATGCCGGGCCCTCGAATTGTGATTTTATCGGCGAGCGCGACTTGTTGTTAATTGTCAACGCTTTTACCCGCGAAAATACATAATATAAAAGAGGAATGTCGCGTAATATGGATAAATGAGCGTAAATGTACGTCGTTTTAAGGTATTACACTTTGGGACTAAAAGCGGAAGGAGGAAAAGTAATAAGGGAATTTAGAGTGCAAGGAATGGCGGATGCGATCATACCAGCACTAACGCACTGGATCCCATCAGAACCCTGAATTTAAGAGTACTACTAGTATGAGTGACCCCCTGGGAAGTCCTCTTGTTGTTTCCCTCCTTTTGGCTTAACACCGTTGCACTGTACAATACACTATGCCTCTGCCTCGAAGTCGGCATCCGTAACACGGTCTAGTTGCAATGTCGCCGTTCCATGTGGCCTAGTGCGATAGGCATGCCGTGCCCTCTAATTGTGATATTTACGGCGAGCGCGGCTTGTTTTATTGGTCAACGCTTTTCCCGCAAAAATACATAAGATCAAAAGAGGAATGTCGCGTAAAACGAATAAATGAGCGTAAATGTACGTCGTTTTAAGGTTTTACACTTTGGGACCAAAAGCGGAAGGAGGAAAGGTAATAAGGGAATTTAGAGTGCAAGGAATGTCAGATGCGATCATACCAGCACTATCGCACCGGATCCCATCAAAACATCGAAGTAAAGCGTGCTTGGGCGACAGTAGTACTAGGATGGGTGACCCCCTGGGAAGTCTTCGTGTTGCATCCCTCTTTTTGGCTTAACACCGTTGCACTTGACATGTCACTACGCCTCTGCCTCGAAGGCGACATCTGTAAGACGATCTAGTTGCAATGTCGCCAATCCCAGCGACCTAGTGCGATAGGCATGCCGGGCCCTCTAATTGTGATTTTATCGGCGAGCGCGACTTGTTGTTAATTGTCAACGCATTTGCCCGCGAAAATACATAATATCAAAAGAGGAATGTCGCGTAATATGGATAAATGAGCGTAAATGTACGTCGTTTTAAGGTTTTACACTTTGGGACCAAAAGCGGAAGGAGGAAAAGTAATAAGGGAATTTAGAGTGCAAGGAATGGCGGATGCGATCATACCAGCACTAACGCACCGGATCCCATCAGAACCGTGAATTTAAGCGAGCTTGGGAGAGAGTACTACTAGTATGGGTGACTCCCCTGGGAAGTCCTATTGTTGTTTCCCTCCTTTTGGCTTAACACCGTTGCACTGTACTATACGCTATGCCTCTGCCTTGAAGTCGGCATCCGTAAGACGGTCTAGTTGCAATGTCGCCGTTCCATCATGCCTAGTGCGATAGGCATGCCATGCCCTCTAATTGTGATATTTACGACGAGCGCGACTTGTTTTATTGGTCAACGTATTTTCCCATGAAAATACATAAGATCGAAAGAGGAATGTCGCGTAAAACGAATAAATGAGCGTAAATTTACGTCGTTTTAAGGTTTTACACTTTGGTACCAAAAGCGGAAGGAGGAAAGGTAATAAGGGAATTTAGAGTACAAGGAAAGTCGGATGTGATCATTCCAGCACTAACGCACCGGATCCCATCAGAACTCCGAAGTCAAGCGTGCTTGGGCGAGAGTAGTACTAGGATGGGTGACCCCCTGGGAAGTCCTCGTGTTACATCACTCTTTTTGGCTTAACACCATTGCACTTGACATGTCACTATGCCTCTGCCTCGAACTTGGCATCCGTAAGACGGTCTAGTTGCGATGTCGCCATTTCCAGCGACCTAGTGCTATAGGCATGCCGGGCCCTCTAATTGTGATTTTATCGGCGAGCGCGACTTGTTGTTAATTGTCGATGCTTTGCGAAAATACATAAGATCAATAGAGGAATGTCGCGTAAAACGAATAAATGAGCGTAAATGTACGTCGTTTTAAGGTTTTACACTTTGGTACCAAAAGCGGAAGGAGGAAAGGTAATAAGGGAATTTAGAGTGCAAGGAATGTCAGATGCGATCATTCCAGCACAAACGCACCAGATCCAATCAGTCCTCGTGTTACATCCCTCTTTTTGGCTTATCACTGTAGCACTTGACATTTCACTACGCCTCTGCCTCGAAGGCGGCATCCGTAAGACGGTCTAAATGCGATGTTGCCGTTCCATGCGGCTTTGTGCGATAGGCATACCGGGCCCTCTAATTTTGATATTATCGGCGAGCACGGCTTGTTGTTATTGGTCAACGCTTTTTCACCCGAAAATACATAAGATCAAACGAGGAATGTCATGTAAAATGAATAAATGAGCGTAAATGTACGTCGTTTTTAGGTTTTACACTTTGGGACCACAAGCGGAAGGAGGAAAGGTAATAAGGGAATTTAGAGTGCAAGGAATGTCGGATGGGATCATACCAGCACTAACGCACCGGATCCCATCAGAACTTCGAAGTAAAGCGTGATTGGGCGAGAATAGTACAAGGATGGGTGACCCCCTAGGAAGTCCTCGTGTTGCATCCCTCTTTTTGGCTTAACACCGTTGCACTTGACATGTCACTATGCCTCTGCCTCGAACTCGGCATCCGTAAGACGGTCTAGTTGCGATGTCGCCGTTCCATGCGGCCTAGTGCGATAGGCATGCCGTGCCCTCTAATTGTGATATCAACAGCGAGCGCGGCTTGTTGTTATTGGTCAAAGGTTTTTCCCGCGAAAATACATAAGATCAAAAGAGGAATGTCGCGTAAAACGAATAAATGAGCGTAAATGTACGTCGTTTTAAGGTTTTACACTTTGGGACCAAAAGCGGAAGGAGGAAAGGTAATAAGGGAATTTAGAGTGCAAGGAATGTCAGATGGGATCATACCAGCACTATCGCACCGGATCCCATCAAAACATCGAAGTAAAGCGTGCTTGGGCGACAGTAGTAATAGGATGGGTGACCCCCTGGGAAGTCCTCGTGTTACATCCCTCTTTTTGGCTTAACACCGTTGCACTTGACATGTCACTACGCCTCTGCCTCGAAGTCGGCATCCGTAAGACGGTCTAGTTGCAATATCGCCGTTCCATGTGGCCTAGTGCGATAGGCATGCCGTGCCCTCTAATTGTGAAATTTACGGCGAGCGCGGCTTGTTTTATTGGTCAACGCTTTTTCCCGCGAGAATACATAAGATCAAAAGAGGAATGTCGCGTAAAATGAATAAATGAGGGTAAATGTACATCGTTTTAAGGTTTTACACTTTGGTACCAAAAGCGGAAGGAGGAAAGGTAATAAGGGAATTTACAGTGCAAGGAATGTCGGATGCGATCATACCAGCACTAACGCACCGGATCCCATCAGAACTCCGAAGTCAAGCGTGCTTGGGCGAGAGTAGTACTAGGATGGGTGACCCCCTAGGAAGTCCTCGTGTTACATCCCTCTTTTTGGCTTAACACCGTTGCACTTGACATGTCACTACGCCTCTGCCTCGAAGGCGGCATCTGTAAGGCGGTCTAGATGCGATTTCGCCGTTCCATGCGGCCTAGTGCGATAGGCATACTGGGCCCTCTAATTGTGATATTATCGGCGAGCGCGGCTTGTTGTTATTGGTCAACGCTTTTTCCCGCTAAAATACATAAGATCAAAAGAGGAATGTCGCGTAAAACGAATAAATGAGCGTAAATGTACGTCATTTTAAGGTTTTACACTTTGGTACAAAAAGCGGAAGGAGGAAAGGTAATAAGGGAATTTAGAGTGCAAGGAATGTCGGATGCGATCATTCCAGCACTAACGCACTGGATCCCATCAGAACTCCAATGTCAAGTGTAGTACTAGGATGGGTGACCCCCTGGGAATTCCTCGTGTTGCTTCCCTCGTTTTGGCTTAACACCGTTGCACTTGACATGTCACCACGCCTCTGCCTCTAAGGCGGCATCCGTAAGACGGTCTAGTTGCGCTATCGCCATTCCCAGCAACCTAGTGCGATAGGCATGCCGGCCCTCGAATTGTGATTTTATCGGCGAGCGCGACTTGTTGTTAATTGTCAACGCTTTTACCCGCGAAAATACATAATATAAAAGAGGAATGTCGCGTAATATGGATAAATGAGCGTAAATGTACGTCGTTTTAAGGTATTACACTTTGGGACCAAAAGCGGAAGGAGGAAAAGTAATAAGGGAATTTAGAGTGCAAGGAATGGCGGATGCGATCATACCAGCACTAACGCACTGGATCCCATCAGAACCCTGAATTTAAGAGTACTACTAGTATGAGTGACCCCCTGGGAAGTCCTCTTGTTGTTTCCCTCCTTTTGGCTTAACACCGTTGCACTGTACAATACACTATGCCTCTGCCTCGAAGTCGGCATCCGTAACACGGTCTAGTTGCAATGTCGCCGTTCCATGTGGCCTAGTGCGATAGGCATGCCGTGCCCTCTAATTGTGATATTTACGGCGAGCGCGGCTTGTTTTATTGGTCAACGCTTTTTCCCGCAAAAATACATAAGATCAAAAGAGGAATGTCGCGTAAAACGAATAAATGAGCGTAAATGTACGTCGTTTTAAGGTTTTACACTTTGGGACCAAAAGCGGAAGGTGGAAAGGTAATAAGGGAATTTAGAGTGCAAGGAATGTCAGATGGGATCATACCAGCACTATCGCACCGGATCCCATCAAAACATCGAAGTAAAGCGTGCTTGGGCGACAGTAGTACTAGGATGGGTGACCCCCTGGGAAGTCTTCGTGTTGCATCCCTCTTTTTGGCTTAACACCGTTGCACTTGACATGTCACTACGCCTCTGCCTCGAAGGCGGCATCTGTAAGACGATCTAGTTGCAATGTCGCCATTCCCAGCGACCTAGTGCGATAGGCATGCCGGGCCCTCTAATTGTGATTTTATCGGCGAGCGCGACTTGTTGTTAATTGTCAACGCATTTGCCCGCGAAAATACATAATATCAAAAGAGGAATGTCGCGTAATATGGATAAATGAGCGTAAATGTACGTCGTTTTAAGGTTTTACACTTTGGGACCAAAAGCGGAAGGAGGAAAAGTAATAAGGGAATTTAGAGTGCAAGGAATGGCGGATGCGATCATACCAGCACTAACGCACCGGATCCCATCAGAACCGTGAATTTAAGCGTGCTTGGGAGAGAGTACTACTAGTATGGGTGACTCCCCTGGGAAGTCCTATTGTTGTTTCCCTCTTTTTGGCTTAACACCGTTGCACTGTACTATACGCTATGCCTCTGCCTCGAAGTCGGCATCCGTAAGACGGTCTAGTTGCAATGTCGCCGTTCCATCATGCCTAGTGCGATAGGCATGCCGTGCCCTCTAATTGTGATATTTACGGCGAGTACGACTTGTTTTATTGGTCAACGCTTTTTCCCACGAAAATACATAAGATCAAAAGAGGAATGTCGCGTAAAACGAATAAATGAGCGTAAATTTACGTCGTTTTAAGGTTTTACACTTTGGTACCAAAAGCGGAAGGAGGAAAGGTAATAAGGGAATTTAGAGTACAAGGAAAGTCGGATGTGATCATTCCAGCACTAACGCATCGGATCCCATCAGAACTCCGAAGTCAAGCGTGCTTGGGCGAGAGTAGTACTAGGATGGGTGACCCCCTGGGAAGTCCTCGTGTTACATCACTCTTTTTGGCTTAACACCATTGCACTTGACATGTCACTACGCCTCTGCCTCGAAGGCTGCATCTGTATGATAGTCTAGTTGCGATGTTGCCGTTCCATCATGCCTAGTGCGATAGGCATGTCGTGCCCTCTAATTGTGATATTTACGGCGAGCGCGACTTGTTTTATTGGTCAACGCTTTTTCCCACGAAAATACATAAGATCAGTAGAGGAATGTCGCGTATAACGAATAAATGAGCGTATATGTACGTCGTTTTAAGGTTTTACAATTTGGTACCAAAAGCGGAAGGAGGAAAGGTAATAAGGGAATTTAGAGTTAAAGGAATGTCGGATGCGATCATACCAACACTAACTCACCGGATCCCATCAGAACTCCGAAGTCAAGCGTGCTTGGGTGAGAGTAGTACTAGGATGGATGACCCCCTGGGAAGTCCTCGTGGTACATCCTCTATTTTGCTTAACACCGTTGCACTTGACATGTCACTACGCCTCTGCCTCGAAGGCGGCATCCGTAAGGCTGTCTAGATGCGATGTCGCCGTTTCATGCGGCCTAGTGCGATAGGCATACTGGGCCCTCTAATTGTGATGTTATCGGCGAGCCCGGCTTGTTGTTATTAGTCAACGCTTTTTCCCGCGAAAATGCATAAGATCAAAAGAGGAATGTCACATAAAACGAATAAATGAGCGTAAATGTACGTCGTTTTAAGGTTTTACACTTTGGGACCAAAATCGGAAGGAGGAACGGTAATAAGGGAATTTAGAGTGCAAGGAATGTCAGATGAGATCATACCAGCACTAACGCACCGTATCCCATCAAAACTTCGAAGTAAAGCGTGCTTGGGCGAGAGTAGTACTAGGATGGGTGACCCCCTAGGAAGTCCTCGTGTTGCATCACTCTTTTTGGCTTAACACCGTTGCACTTGACATGTCACTACGCCTCTGCCTCGAAGGCGGCATCCGTAAGATGGTTAAGTTGCAATGTTGCCATTCCATGCGGCCTAGTGCGATAGGCGTGCCGGGCCCTCTAATTGTGATATTAACGGCGAGCGCGGCTTGTTGTTATTGGTCAACGCTTTTTCCCGCGAAAATACATAAGATCGAAAGAGGAATGTCGCGTAAAACAAATAAATGAGTATAAATGTAAGTCGTTTTAAGTTTTGCGCTTTGGTTCCAAAAGCGGAAGGAGGAAAGGTAATAAGGGAATTTAGAGTGCAAGGAATGTCGGATGCGATCTCAGCACTAACGCACCGGATCCCATCAGAATTCCGAAGTCAAGCGTGTTCGGGCGAGAGTAGTACTAGGATGGGTGACCCCTTTGGAAGTCCTCGTGTTACATCCCTCTTTTTGGCTTAACACCGTTGCACTTGACATGTCACTACGCCTCTGCCTCGAAGGCAGCATCCGTAAAACGGTCTAGATGCGATGTCGCCTTTCCATGCAGCCTAGTGCGATAGGCATACCGAGCCCTCTAATTGTGATATTATCAGCGAGCGCGGCTTTTTGTTATTGGTCAATGCTTTTTCCCGCGAAAATACATATGATCAAAAGAGGAATGTCGCATAAAACGAATAAATGAGCGTAAATGTACGTCGTTTTAAGGTTTTACACTTTGGGACCAAAAGCGGAAAGAGGAAAGGTAATAAGGGAAATTAGAGTGCAAGGAATGTCGGATGCGATCATGCCAACACTGACGCACCGGATCCCTTCAAAAATTCGAAGTAACGCGTGCTTGGGCGAGAGTAGTACTAGGATGGTTGATCCCCTAGGAAGTCCTCGTGTTGTATCCCTCTTTTTGGCTTAACACCGTTGCACTTGACATGTCACTATGCCTCTGCCTCCAACTTGGCATCCGTAAGACGGTCTAGTTGCGATGTCGCCATTCCCAGCGATCTAGTGCGATAGGCATGCCGGGCCCTCTAATTGTGATTTTATCGGCGAGCGCGACTTGTTGTTAATTGTCGATGCTTTGCGAAAATACATAAGATCAATAGAGGAATGTCGCGTAAAACGAATAAATGAGCGTAAATGTACGTCGTTTTAAGGTTTTACACTTTGGTACCAAAAGCGGAAGGAGGAAAGGTAATAAGGGAATTTAGAGTGCAAGGAATGTCAGATGCGATCATTCCAGCACAAACGCACCAGATCCAATCAGTCCTCGTGTTACATCCCTCTTTTTGGCTTATCACTGTAGCACTTGACATTTCACTACGCCTCTGCCTCGAAGGCGGCATCCGTATGACGGTCTAAATGCGATGTTGCCGTTCCATGCGGCCTAGTGCGATAGGCAAACCGGGCCCTCTAATTTTGATATTATCGGCGAGCGCGGCTTGTTGTTATTGGTCAACGCTTTTTCACCCAAAAATACATAAGATCAAAAGAGAAATGTCATGTAAAATGAATAAATGAGCGTAAATGTACGTCGTTTTTAGGTTTTACACTTTGGGACCAAAAGCGGAAGGAGGAAAGGTAATAAGGGAATTTAGAATGCAAGGAATGTCGGATGGGATCATACCAGCACTAACGCACCGGATCCCATCAGAACTTCGAAGTAAAGCGTGATTGGGCGAGAATAGTACAAGGATGGGTGACCCCCTAGGAAGTCCTCGTGTTGCATCCCTCTTTTTGGCTTAACACCGTTGCACTTGACATGTCACTATGCCTCTGCCTCGAACTCGGCATCCGTAAGACGGTCTAGTTGCGATGTCGCCGTTCCATGCGGCCTAGTGCGATAGGCATGCCGTGCCCTCTAATTGTGATATCAACAGCGAGCGCGGCTTGTTGTTATTGGTCAAAGGTTTTTCCCGCGAAAATACATAAGATCAAAAGAGGAATGTCGCGTAAAACGAATAAACGAGTGAAATGTACGTCGTTTTAAGGTTTTACACTTTGGTACAATGAGCGGAAGTAGGAAATGTAATAAGGGAATTTAGAGTGCAAGGAATGTCGGATACGGTCATTCCATCACTAACGCACAGGATCCCATCAGAACTCTGAAGTCAAGCGTGCTTGGGCGAGAGTAGTACTAGGATGGGTGACCCCCTGGGAAGTCCTCGTGATACATCCCTCGTTTTGGCTTAACACCGTTGCACTTGACATGTCACTACGCCTCTGCCTCGAAGGCGGCATCCGTAAGACAGTCTAGATGCGATGTCGCCGTTCCGTGCGGCCAAGTGCGATAGGCATACCGGGCCCTCTAATTTTGATATAATCAGCGAGCGCGGCTTGTTGTTATTGGTCAACGCTTTTTCCCGCGAAAATACATCAGATCAAAAGATGAATGATCGCGTAAAACGAATAAATGAGCGTAAATGTACTTCGTTTTAAGGTTTTACTCTTTGGGACTAAAAGCGGAAGGAGGAAAGGTAATAAGGTAATTTAGAGTGCAAGGAAGGTCGGATGCGATCATACCAGCACTAACGCAACGGATCCCATCAGAACTTCGAAGTAAAGCGTGCTTGGGCGAGAGTAGTACTAGGATGGGTGACCCCCTGGGAAGTCCTCGTGTTGCATCCCTCTTTTTGGCTTAACACCGTTGCACTTGACATGTCACTATGCCTCTGCCTCGAACTCGGCATCCGTAAGACGGTCTAGTTGCGATGTCTCTGTTCCATGCGGCCTAGTGCGATAGCCATACCGGGCCCTCTAATTTTGATATAATCAGCGAGCGCGGCTTGTTGTTATTGGTCAACGCTTTTTCCCGCGAAAATACATAAGATCAAAAGATGAATGATCGCGTAAAACGAATAAATGAGCGTAAATGTACTTCGTTTTAAGGTTTTACTCTTTGGGACTAAAAGCGGAAGGAGGAAAGGTAATAAGGTAATTTAGAGTGCAAGGAATGTCGGATGCGATCATACCAGCACTAACGCAACGGATCCCATCAGAACTTCGAAGTAAAGCGTGCTTGGGCGAGAGTACTACTAGGATGGGTGACCCCCTGGGAAGTCCTCGTGTTGCATCCCTCTTTTTGGCTTAACACCGTTGCACTTGACATGTCACTACGCCTCTGCCTCGAAGGCGGCATCCGTAAGACGGTCTAGATGCGATGTCGCCGTTCCGTGCGGCCAAGTGCGATAGGCATACCGGGCCCTCTAATTTTGATATAATCAGCGAGCGCGGCTTGTTGTTATTGGTCAACGCTTTTTCCCGCGAAAATACATCAGATCAAAAGATGAATGATCGCGTAAAACGAATAAATGAGCGTAAATGTACTTCGTTTTAAGGTTTTACTCTTTGGGACTAAAAGCGGAAGGAGGAAAGGTAATAAGGTAATTTAGAGTGCAAGGAATGTCGGATGCGATCATACCAGCACTAACGCAACGGATCCCATCAGAACTTCGAAGTAAAGCGTGCTTGGGCGAGAGTACTACTAGGATGGGTGACCCCCTGGGAAGTCCTCGTGTTGCATCCCTCTTTTTGGCTTAACACCGTTGCACTTGACATGTCACTACGCCTCTACCTCGAAGGCGGCATCCGTAAGACGGTCTAGATGCGATGTCGCCGTTCCATGCGGCCTAGTGCGATAGGCATACCGGGCCCTCTAATTTTGATATAATCAGCGTGCGCGGCTTGTTGTTATTGGTCAACGCTTTTTCCCGCGAAAATACATAAGATCAAAAGAGGAATGTCGCGTTAATCGAATAAATGAGCGTAAATGTACGTCGTATTAAGGTTTTATACTTTGGGACCAAAAGCGGAAGGAGGAAAGGTAATAAGGGAATTTAGAGTGCGAGGAATGTCGGATGCGATCATACCAGCACTAAGGCACCGAATCCCAGCAGAACTTCGAAGAAAAGTGTGCTTGGGCGAGAGTAGTACTAGGATGGGTGACCCGATGGGAAGTCCTCGTGTTGCATCCCTCTTTTTGGCTTAACACCGTTGCACTTGACATGTCACTACGCCTCTGCCTCGAAGGCGGTATCCGTAAGACGGTCTAGTTGCGATGTCGGCATTCCCAGCGACCTAGTGCGATAGCCATGCCGGGCCCTCGAATTGTTATTTTATCGGTGAGCGCGACTAGTTGTTAATTGCCACCGCTTTTGCCCGTGAACATACATAAGATCAAAAAAGGAATGTCGCGTAAAACGAATTAATGAGCGTAAATGTACGTCGTTCTTAGGTTTTACACTTTGGGACCAAAAGCGGAAGGAGGAAAGGTAATAAGGGAATTTAGAGTGCAAGGAATGGCGGATGCAATCATACCAGCACTAACGCACCCGATCCCATCAGAACCCTGAATTTAAGCTTGCTTGGGAGAGAGTACTACTAGGATGGGTGACCCCCTGGGAAGTCCTCTTGTTGTTTCCCTCTTTTTGGCATAACACCGTTGCACTGTACAATACACTTCGCCTATGCCTCGAAGTCGGCATCCGTATGACGGTCTAGTTGCGATTGCGCCTTTCCATGCGATCTAGTGCGATAGGCATGCCGTGCCCTCTAATTGTGATATTAACGGCGAGCGCGGCTTGTTGTTATTGCTCAACGCTTTGTCCCGCGAAAATACATAAGATCAAATGAGGAATGTCACGTAAAACGAATAAATGAGCGTAAATGTACGTCGTTTTAAGGTTTTACACTATGGGACCAAAAGCGGAAGGAGGAAAGGTAGTAAGGGAATTTAGAGTGCAAGGAATGTCGGATGCGATCATACCAGCACTAAGGCACCGGATCCCATCAGAACTTCGAAAAAAAGTGTGCTTGGGCGAGAGTAGTACTAGGATGGGTGACCCCATGGGAAGTCCTCGTGTTGCATCCCTCTTTTTGGCTAAACACCGTTGCACTTGACATGTCACTATGCCTCTGCCTCGAACTCGGCATCCGTAAGACGGTCTAGTTGCGATGTCGCCGTTCCATGCGGCCAAGTGCGATAGGCATGAGCCCTCTAATATTGATATTAACGGCGAGCGCGGCTTGTTGTTATTGGTCAACGCTTTTTCTCGCGAAAATACATTAGATCAAAAGAGGAATGTCGCGTTAAACGAATAAATGAGCGTAAATGTACGTCGTTTTAAGGTTTTACACTTTGGAACCAAAAGCGGAAGGAGGAAATGTAATAAGGGAATTTAGAGTGCAAGGAATGTCAGATGGGATCATACCAGCACTATCGCACCGGATCCCATCAAAACATCGAAGTAAAGCGTGCTTGGGCGACAGTAGTACTAGGATGGGTGACCCCCTGGGAAGTCCTCGTGTTACATCCCTCTTTTTGGCTTAACACCGTTGCACTTGACATGTCACTACGCCTCTGCCTCGAAGTCGGCATCCGTAAGACGGTCTAGTTGCAATATCGCCGTTCCATGCGGCCTAGTGCGATAGGCATGCCGTGCCCTCTAATTGTGAAATTTACGGCGAGCGCGGCTTGTTTTATTGGTCAACGCTTTTTCCCGCGAGAATACATAAGATCAAAAGAGGAATGTCGCGTAAAACGAATAAATGAGCGTAAATGTACGTCATTTTAAGGTTTTACACTTTGGTACCAAAAGCGGAAGGAGGAAAGGTAATAAGAGAATTTAGAGTGCAAGGAATGTCAGATGCGATCATTCCAGCACAAACGCACCGGATCCCATCAGAACTTCGAAGTAAAGCGTGATTGGGCGAGAATAGTACAAGGATGGGTGACCCCTAGGAAGTCCTCGTGTTGCATCCCTCTTTTTGGCTTAACACCGTTGCACTTGACATGTCACTATGCCTCTGCCTCGAACTCGGCATCCGTAAGACGGTCTAGTTGCGATGTCGCCGTTCCATGCGGCCTAGTGCGATAGGCATGCCGTGCCCTCTAATTGTGATATCAACAGCGAGCGCGGCTTGTTGTTATTGGTCAAAGGTTTTTCCCGCGAAAATACATAAGATCAAAAGAGGAATGTCGCGTAAAACGAATAAATGAGCGTAAATGTACGTCGTTTTAAGGTTTTACACTTTGGGACCAAAAGCGGAAGGAGGAAAGGTAATAAGGGAATTTAGAGTGCAAGGAATGTCAGATGGGATCATACCAGCACTATCGCACCGGATCCCATCAAAACATCGAAGTAAAGCGTGCTTGGGCGACAGTAGTACTAGGATGGGTGACCCCCTGGGAAGTCCTCGTGTTACATCCCTCTTTTTGGCTTAACACCGTTGCACTTGACATGTCACTACGCCTCTGCCTCGAAGTCGGCATCCGTAAGACGGTCTAGTTGCAATATCGCCGTTCCATGTGGCCTAGTGCGATAGGCATGCCGTGCCCTCTAATTGTGAAATTTACGGCGAGCGCGGCTTGTTTTATTGGTCAACGCTTTTTCCCGCGAGAATACATAAGATCAAAAGAGGAATGTCGCGTAAAATGAATAAATGAGGGTAAATGTACATCGTTTTAAGGTTTTACACTTTGGTACCAAAAGCGGAAGGAGGAAAGGTAATAAGGGAATTTACAGTGCAAGGAATGTCGGATGCGATCATACCAGCACTAACGCACCGGATCCCATCAGAACTCCGAAGTCAAGCGTGCTTGGGCGAGAGTAGTACTAGGATGGGTGACCCCCTAGGAAGTCCTCGTGTTACATCCCTCTTTTTGGCTTAACACCGTTGCACTTGACATGTCACTACGCCTCTGCCTCGAAGGCGGCATCTGTAAGGCGGTCTAGATGCGATTTCGCCGTTCCATGCGGCCTAGTGCGATAGGCATACTGGGCCCTCTAATTGTGATATTATCGGCGAGCGCGGCTTGTTGTTATTGGTCAACGCTTTTTCCCGCTAAAATACATAAGATCAAAAGAGGAATGTCGCGTAAAACGAATAAATGAGCGTAAATGTACGTCATTTTAAGGTTTTACACTTTGGTACCAAAAGCGGAAGGAGGAAAGGTAATAAGGGAATTTAGAGTGCAAGGAATGTCGGATGCGATCATTCCAGCACTAACGCACTGGATCCCATCAGAACTCCAAAGTCAAGTGTAGTACTAGGATGGGTGACCCCCTGGGAATTCCTCGTGTTACTTCCCTCGTTTTGGCTTAACACCGTTGCACTTGACATGTCACCACGCCTCTGCCTCTAAGGCGGCATCCGTAAGTAGTTGCACTGTCGCCATTCCCAGCAACCTAGTGCGATAGGCATGCCGGCCCTCGAATTGTGATTTTATCGGCGAGCGCGACTTGTTGTTAATTGTCAACTCTTTTACCCGCGAAAATACATAATATAAAAGAGGAATGTCGCGTAATATGGATAAATGAGCGTAAATGTACGTCGTTTTAAGGTATTACACTTTGGGACCAAAAGCGAAAGGAGGAAAAGTAATAAGGGAATTTAGAGTGCAAGGAATGGCGGATGCGATCATACCAGCACTAACGCACTGGATCCCATCAGAACCCTGAATTTAAGAGTACTACTAGTATGAGTGACCCCCTGGGAAGTCCTCTTGTTGTTTCCCTCCTTTTGGCTTAACACCGTTGCACTGTACAATACACTATGCCTCTGCCTCGAAGTCGGCATCCGTAACACGGTCTAGTTGCAATGTCGCCGTTCCATGTGGCCTAGTGCGATAGGCATGCCGTGCCCTCTAATTGTGATATTTACGGCGAGCGCGGCTTGTTTTATTGGTCAACGCTTTTTCCCGCAAAAATACATAAGATCAAAAGAGGAATGTCGCGTAAAACGAATAAATGAGCGTAAATGTACGTCGTTTTAAGGTTTTACACTTTGGGACCAAAAGCGGAAGGAGGAAAGGTAATAAGGGAATTTAGAGTGCAAGGAATGTCAGATGGGATCATACCAGCACTATCGCACCGGATCCCATCAAAACATCGAAGTAAAGCGTGCTTGGGCGACAGTAGTACTAGGATGGGTGACCCCCTGGGAAGTCTTCGTGTTGCATCCCTCTTTTTGGCTTAACACCGTTGCACTTGACATGTCACTACGCCTCTGCCTCGAAGGCGGCATCTGTAAGACGATCTAGTTGCAATGTCGCCATTCCCAGCGACCTAGTGCGATAGGCATGCCGGGCCCTCTAATTGTGATTTTATCGGCGAGCGCGACTTGTTGTTAATTGTCAACGCATTTGCCCGCGAAAATACATAATATCAAAAGAGGAATGTCGCGTAATATGGATAAATGAGCGTAAATGTACGTCGTTTTAAGGTTTTACACTTTGGGACCAAAAGCGGAAGGAGAAAAAGTAATAAGGGAATTTAGAGTGCAAGGAATGGCGGATGCGATCATACCAGCACTAACGCACCGGATCCCATCAGAACCGTGAATTTAAGCGTGCTTGGGAGAGAGTACTACTAGTATGGGTGACTCCCCTAGGAAGTCCTATTGTTGTTTCCCTCTTTTTGGCTTAACACCGTTGCACTGTACTATACGCTATGCCTCTGCCTCGAAGTCGGCATCCGTAAGACGGTCTAGTTGCAATGTCGCCGTTCCATCATGCCTAGTGCGATAGGCATGCCGTGCCCGCTAATTGTGATATTTACGGCGAGTACGACTTGTTTTATTGGTCAACGCTTTTTCCCACGAAAATACATAAGATCAAAAGAGGAATGTCGCGTAAAACGAATAAATGAGCGTAAATTTACGTCGTTTTAAGGTTTTACACTTTGGTACCAAAAGCGGAAGGAGGAAAGGTAATAAGGGAATTTAGAGTACAAGGAAAGTCGGATGTGATCATTCCAGCACTAACGCACCGGATCCCATCAGAACTCCGAAGTCAAGCGTGCTTGGGCGAGAGTAGTACTAGGATGGGTGACCCCCTGGGAAGTCCTCGTGTTACATCACTCTTTTTGGCTTAACACCATTGCACTTGACATGTCACTACGCCTCTGCCTCGAAGGCTGCATCTGTATGATAGTCTAGTTGCGATGTTGCCGTTCCATCATGCCTAGTGCGATAGGCATGCCGTGCCCTCTAATTGTGATATTTACGGCGAGCGCGACTTGTTTTATTAGTCAACGCTTTTTCCCACGAAAATACATAAGATCAGTAGAGGAATGTCGCGTATAACGAATAAATGAGCGTATATGTACGTCGTTTTAAGGTTTTACACTTTGGTACCAAAAGCGGAAGGAGGAAAGGTAATAAGGGAATTTAGAGTTAAAGGAATGTCGGATGCGATCATACCAACACTAACTCACCGGATCCCATCAGAACTCCGAAGTCAAGCGTGCTTGGGTGAGAGTAGTACTAGGATGGATGACCCCCTGGGAAGTCCTCGTGGTACATCCTCTATTTTGCTTAACACCGTTGCACTTGACATGTCACTACGCCTCTGCCTCGAAGGCGGCATCCGTAAGGCTGTCTAGATGCGATGTCGCCGTTTCATGTGGCCTAGTGCGATAGGCATACTGGGCCCTCTAATTGTGATGTTATCGGCGAGCCCGGCTTGTTGTTATTAGTCAACGCTTTTTCCCGCGAAAATGCATAAGATCAAAAGAGGAATGTCACATAAAACGAATAAATGAGCGTAAATGTACGTCGTTTTAAGGTTTTACACTTTGGGACCAAAATCGGAAGGAGGAACGGTAATAAGGGAATTTAGAGTGCAAGGAATGTCAGATGAGATCATACCAGCACTAACGCACCGTATCCCATCAAAACTTCGAAGTAAAGCGTGCTTGGGCGAGAGTAGTACTAGGATGGGTGACCCCCTAGGAAGTCCTCGTGTTGCATCACTCTTTTTGGCTTAACACCGTTGCACTTGACATGTCACTACGCCTCTGCCTCGAAGGCGGCATCCGTAAGATGGTTAAGTTGCAATGTTGCCATTCCATGCGGCCTAGTGCGATAGGCGTGCCGGGCCCTCTAATTGTGATATTAACGGCGAGCGCGGCTTGTTGTTATTGGTCAACGCTTTTTCCCGCGAAAATACATAAGATCGAAAGAGGAATGTCGCGTAAAACAAATAAATGAGTATAAATGTAAGTCGTTTTAAGGTTTGCGCTTTGGTTCCAAAAGCGGAAGGAGGAAAGGTAATAAGGGAATTTAGAGTGCAAGGAATGTCGGATGCGATCTCAGCACTAACGCACCGGATCCCATCAGAATTCCGAAGTCAAGCGTGTTCGGGCGAGAGTAGTACTAGGATGGGTGACCCCTTTGGAAGTCCTCGTGTTACATCCCTCTTTTTGGCTTAACACCGTTGCACTTGACATGTCACTACGCCTCTGCCTCGAAGGCAGCATCCGTAAAACGGTCTAGATGCGATGTCGCCTTTCCATGCAGCCTAGTGCGATAGGCATACCGAGCCCTCTAATTGTGATATTATCAGCGAGCGCGGCTTTTTGTTATTGGTCAATGCTTTTTCCCGCGAAAATACATATGATCAAAAGAGGAATGTCGCATAAAACGAATAAATGAGCGTAAATGTACGTCGTTTTAAGGTTTTACACTTTGGGACCAAAAGCGGAAAGAGGAAAGGTAATAAGGGAAATTAGAGTGCAAGGAATGTCGGATGCGATCATGCCAACACTGACGCACCGGATCCCTTCAAAAATTCGAAGTAACGCGTGCTTGGGCGAGAGTAGTACTAGGATGGTTGATCCCCTAGGAAGTCCTCGTGTTGTATCCCTCTTTTTGGCTTAACACCGTTGCACTTGACATGTCACTATGCCTCTGCCTCGAACTTGGCATCCGTAAGACGGTCTAGTTGCGATGTCGCCATTCCCAGCGATCTAGTGCGATAGGCATGCCGGGCCCTCTAATTGTGATTTTATCGGCGAGCGCGACTTGTTGTTAATTGTCGATGCTTTGCGAAAATACATAAGATCAATAGAGGAATGTCGCGTAAAACGAATAAATGAGCGTAAATGTACGTCGTTTTAAGGTTTTACACTTTGGTACCAAAAGCGGAAGGAGGAAAGGTAATAAGGGAATTTAGAGTGCAAGGAATGTCAGATGCGATCATTCCAGCACAAACGCACCAGATCCAATCAGTCCTCGTGTTACATCCCTCTTTTTGGCTTATCACTGTAGCACTTGACATTTCACTACGCCTCTGCCTCGAAGGCGGCATCCGTATGACGGTCTAAATGCGATGTTGCCGTTCCATGCGGCCTAGTGCGATAGGCAAACCAGGCCCTCTAATTTTGATATTATCGGCGAGCGCGGCTTGTTGTTATTGGTCAACGCTTTTTCACCCAAAAATACATAAGATCAAAAGAGAAATGTCATGTAAAATGAATAAATGAGCGTAAATGTACGTCATTTTTAGGTTTTACACTTTGGGACCAAAAGCGGAAGGAGGAAAGGTAATAAGGGAATTTAGAGTGCAAGGAATGTCGGATGGGATCATACCAGCACTAACGCACCGGATCCCATCAGAACTTCGAAGTAAAGCGTGATTGGGCGAGAATAGTACAAGGATGGGTGACCCCCTAGGAAGTCCTCGTGTTGCATCCCTCTTTTTGGCTTAACACCGTTGCACTTGACATGTCACTATGCCTCTGCCTCGAACTCGGCATCCGTAAGACGGTCTAGTTGCGATGTCGCCGTTCCATGCGGCCTAGTGCGATAGGCATGCCGTGCCCTCTAATTGTGATATCAACAGCGAGCGCGGCTTGTTGTTATTGGTCAAAGGTTTTTCCCGCGAAAATACATAAGATCAAAAGAGGAATGTACCGTAAAACGAATAAACGAGTGAAATGTACGTCGTTTTAAGGTTTTACACTTTGGTACAATGAGCGGAAGTAGGAAATGTAATAAGGGAATTTAGAGTGCAAGGAATGTCGGATACGGTCATTCCATCACTAACGCACAGGATCCCATCAGAACTCTGAAGTCAAGCGTGCTTGGGCGAGAGTAGTACTAGGATGGGTGACCCCCTGGGAAGTCCTCGTGATACATCCCTCTTTTTGGCTTAACACCGTTGCACTTGACATGTCACTACGCCTCTGCCTCGAAGGCGGCTTCCGTAAGACGGTCTAGATGCGATGTCGCCGTTCCATGCGGCCTAGTGCGATAGGCATACCGGGCCCTCTAATTTTGATATAATCAGCGAGCGCGGCTTGTTGTTATTGGTCAACGCTTTTTCCCGCGAAAATACATCAGATCAAAAGATGAATGATCGCGTAAAACGAATAAATGAGCGTAAATGTACTTCGTTTTAAGGTTTTACTCTTTGGGACTAAAAGCGGAAGGAGGAAAGGTAATAAGGTAATTTAGAGTGCAAGGAAGGTCGGATGCGATCATACCAGCACTAACGCAACGGATCCCATCAGAACTTCGAAGTAAAGCGTGCTTGGGCGAGAGTAGTACTAGGATGGGTGACCCCCTGGGAAGTCCTCGTGTTGCATCCCTCTTTTTGGCTTAACACCGTTGCACTTGACATGTCACTATGCCTCTGCCTCGAACTCGGCATCCGTAAGACGGTCTAGTTGCGATGTCTCTGTTCCATGCGGCCTAGTGCGATAGCCATACCGGGCCCTCTAATTTTGATATAATCAGCGAGCGCGGCTTGTTGTTATTGGTCAACGCTTTTTCCCGCGAAAATACCTAAGATCAAAAGATGAATGATCGCGTAAAACGAATAAATGAGCGTAAATGTACTTCGTTTTAAGGTTTTACTCTTTGGGACTAAAAGCGGAAGGAGGAAAGGTAATAAGGTAATTTAGAGTGCAAGGAATGTCGGATGCGATCATACCAGCACTAACGCAACGGATCCCATCAGAACTTCGAAGTAAAGCGTGCTTGGGCGAGAGTACTACTAGGATGGGTGACCCCCTGGGAAGTCCTCGTGTTGCATCCCTCTTTTTGGCTTAACACCGTTGCACTTGACATGTCACTACGCCTCTGCCTCGAAGGCGGCATCCGTAAGACGGTCTAGATGCGATGTCGCCGTTCCGTGCGGCCAAGTGCGATAGGCATACCGGGCCCTCTAATTTTGATATAATCAGCGAGCGCGGCTTGTTGTTATTGGTCAACGCTTTTTCCCGCGAAAATACATCAGATCAAAAGATGAATGATCGCGTAAAACGAATAAATGAGCGTAAATGTACTTCGTTTTAAGGTTTTACTCTTTGGGACTAAAAGCGGAAGGAGGAAAGGTAATAAGGTAATTTAGAGTGCAAGGAATGTCGGATGCGATCATACCAGCACTAACGCAACGGATCCCATCAGAACTTCGAAGTAAAGCGTGCTTGGGCGAGAGTACTACTAGGATGGGTGACCCCCTGGGAAGTCCTCGTGTTGCATCCCTCTTTTTGGCTTAACACCGTTGCACTTGACATGTCACTACGCCTCTACCTCGAAGGCGGCATCCGTAAGACGGTCTAGATGCGATGTCGCCGTTCCATGCGGCCTAGTGCGATAGGCATACCGGGCCCTCTAATTTTGATATAATCAGCGTGCGCGGCTTGTTGTTATTGGTCAACGCTTTTTCCCGCGAAAATACATAAGATCAAAAGAGGAATGTCGCGTTAATCGAATAAATGAGCGTAAATGTACGTCGTATTAAGGTTTTATACTTTGGGACCAAAAGCGGAAGGAGGAAAGGTAATAAGGGAATTTAGAGTGCGAGGAATGTCGGATGCGATCATACCAGCACTAAGGCACCGAATCCCAGCAGAACTTCGAAGAAAAGTGTGCTTGGGCGAGAGTAGTACTAGGATGGGTGACCCGATGGGAAGTCCTCGTGTTGCATCCCTCTTTTTGGCTTAACACCGTTGCACTTGACATGTCACTACGCCTCTGCCTCGAAGGCGGTATCCGTAAGACGGTCTAGTTGCGATGTCGGCATTCCCAGCGACCTAGTGTGATAGCCATGTCGGGCCCTCGAATTGTTATTTTATCGGTGAGCGCGACTAGTTGTTAATTGCCACCGCTTTTGCCCGTGAACATACATAAGATCAAAAAAGGAATGTCGCGTAAAACGAATTAATGAGCTTAAATGTACGTCGTTCTTAGGTTTTACACTTTGGGACCAAAAGCGGAAGGAGGAAAGGTAATAAGGGAATTTAGAGTGCAAGGAATGGCGGATGCAATCATACCAGCACTAACGCACCCGATCCCATCAGAACCCTGAATTTAAGCTTGCTTGGGAGAGAGTACTACTAGGATGGGTGACCCCCTGGGAAGTCCTCTTGTTGTTTCCCTCTTTTTGGCATAACACCGTTGCACTGTACAATACACTTCGCCTATGCCTCGAAGTCGGCATCCGTATGACGGTCTAGTTGCGATTGCGCTTTTCCATGCGATCTAGTGCGATAGGCATGCCGTGCCCTCTAATTGTGATATTAACGGCGAGCGCGGCTTGTTGTTATTGGTCAACGCTTTGTCCCGCGAAAATACATAAGATCAAATGAGGAATGTCACGTAAAACGAATAAATGAGCGTAAATGTACGTCGTTTTAAGGTTTTACACTATGGGACCAAAAGCGGAAGGAGGAAAGGTAGTAAGGGAATTTAGAGTGCAAGGAATGTCGGATGCGATCATACCAGCACTAAGGCACCGGATCCCATCAGAACTTCGAAAAAAAGTGTGCTTGGGCGAGAGTAGTACTAGGATGGGTGACCCCATGGGAAGTCCTCGTGTTGCATCCCTCTTTTTGGCTAAACACCGTTGCACTTGACATGTCACTATGCCTCTGCCTCGAACTCGGCATCCGTAAGACGGTCTAGTTGCGATGTCGCCGTTCCATGCGGCCTAGTGCGATAGGCATGAGCCCTCTAATATTGATATTAACGGCGAGCGCGGCTTGTTGTTATTGGTCAACGCTTTTTCTCGCGAAAATACATTAGATCAAAAGAGGAATGTCGCGTTAAACGAATAAATGAGCGTAAATGTACGTCATTTTAAGATTTTACACTTTGGTACCAGAAGCAGAAGGAGGAAAGGTAATAAGGGAATTTAGAGTGCATGGAATGTCGGATGCGATCATACCAGCACTGACGCTCCGGATCCCATCAGAACTCAGAAGTAAAGCGTGCTTGGGCGAGAGTAGTACTAGGGTGGGTGACCCCCTGGGAAGTCCTCGTGTTGCATCCCTCTTTTTGTCTTATCACCGTTGCACTTGACATGTCACTACGCCTCTGCCTCGAATGCGGCATTCGTAAGATGGTCTAGTTGCGATGTTGCCATTCCGTGCGGCCTAGTGCGATAGGCATGCCGGGCCCTCTAATTTTGATATTAACGGCGAGCGCGGCTTGTTGTTATTGGTCACCGATTTTTCCTGCGAAAATACATAAGATCAAAAGAGGAATGTCGCGTAAAACGAATAAATGAGCGTAAATGTACGTCATTTTAAGGTTTTACACTTTGGTACCAAAAGCGGAAGGAGGAAAGGTAATAAGAGAATTTAGAGTGCAAGGAATGTCGGATGCGATCATTCCAGCACTAACGCACCGGATCCCATCAGAACTCCAAAGTCAAGTGTAGTACTAGGATGGGTGACCCCCTGGGAATTCCTCGTGTTACTTCCCTCGTTTTGGCTTAACACCGTTGCACTTGACATGTCACCACGCCTCTGCCTCTAAGGCGGCATCCGTAAGACGGTCTAGTTGCGCTGTCGCCATTCCCAGCAACCTAGTGCGATAGGCATGCCGGGCCCTCGAATTGTGATTTTATCGGCGAGCGCGACTTGTTGTTAATTGTCACCGCTTTTGCCCGTGAACATACATAAGATCAAAAGAGGAATGTCGCGTTAAACGGATAAATGAGCGTAATTGTACGTTGTTTTAAGGTTTTATACTTTGGTACCAAAAGCGGAAGGAGGAAAGGTAATAAGGGAATTTAGAGTGCAAGGAATGCCGGATGCGATCATTCAAGCACTAACGCACCAGATCCCATCAGAACTCCGAAGTCAAGCGTGCTTGGGCGAGAGTAGTACTAGGATGGCTGACCCCCTGGGAAGTCATCGTGTTACATCCCTCTTTTTTGCTTAACACCGTTGCACTTGACATGTCACTACGCCTCTGCCTCGAAGGCGGCATCCGTAAGGCTGTCTAAATGCGATGTCGCCGTTCCATGCGGCCGAGTGCGATAGGCATACCGGGCCCTCTAATTGTGAGATTATCGGCGAGCGCGGCTTGTTGTTATTGGTCAACGCTTTTTCCCGCGAAAATACAAAAGATCAAAAGTGGAATGTCGTATAAAACGAATAAATGAGCGTAAATGTACGTCGTTTTAAGGTTTTACACTTTGGGACCAAAAGCGGAAGGAGGAAAGGTAATAAGGGAATTTAAAGTCTTGGAATGTCAGATGAGATCATACCAGCACTAACGCACCGGATCCCATCAAAACTTCGAAGTAAAGCGTGCTTGGGCGAGAGTAGTACTAGGATGGGTGACCCCCTGGGAAGTCCTCGTGTTGCATCCCTCTTTTTGGCTTTACAACGTTGCACTTGACATGTCACTACGCCTCTTCCTCGAAGGCGGCATCCGTAAGACGGTCTAGTTGCGATGTCGCCATTCCCAGCGACCTAGCGCGATATGCATGCCGGGCCCTCAAATTGTGATTTTATCGGCGAGCGCGACTTGTTGTTATTGTCACCGCTTTTGCCCGTGAACATACATAAGATCAAAATAGGAATGTCCCGTAAAACGGATAAATGAGCGTAAATGTACGTCGTTCTAAGGTTTTACACTTTAGGACCAAAAGCGGAAGGAGGAAAGGTAATAAGGGAATTTAGAGTGCAAGGAATGGCGGATGCAATCCTACCAGCACTAACGCACCGGATCCCATCAGAACCCTGAATTTAAGCTTGCTTGGGAGAGAGTACTACTAGGATGGGTGACCCCCTGGGAAGTCCTCTTGTTGTTTCCCTCTTTTTGGCTTAACACCATTGCACTGTACAATACACTTTGCCTATGCCTCGAAGTCGCCATCCGTATTACGGTCTAGTTTCGATGTCGCCATTCCATGCGACCTAGTGCAATAAGCATGCCGTGCCCTCTAATTGTGATATTAACGGCGAGCGCGGCTTGTTGTTATTGGTCAACGCTTTTTCCCGCGAAAATACATAAGATCAAAAGAGGAATGTCACGTAAAACGAATAAATGAGCGTAAATGTACGTCTTTTTAAGGTTTTACACTTTGGGACCAAAAGCGGAAGGAGGAAAGGTAGTAAGGGAATTTAGAGTGCAAGGAACGTCTGATGCGATCATATCAGCACTAAGGCACCGGATCCCTTCAGAACTTCGAAGAAAAGTGTGCTTTGGCGAGAGTAGTACTAGGATGGGTGACCCCATGGGAAGTCCTCGTGTTGTATCCCTCTTTTTGGCTTAACACCGTTGCACTTGACATGTCACTATGCCTCTGCCTCGAACTCGGCATCCGTAAGACGGTCTAGTTGCGATGTCGCCGTTCCATGTGGCCTAGTGCGATAGGCATGAGCCCTCTAATATTGATATTAACGGCGAGCGCGTCTTGTTGTTATTGGTCAACGCTTTTTCTCGCAAAAATACATAAGATCAAAAGAGGAATGTCGCGTTAAACGAATAAATGAGCGTAGATGTACGTCATTTTAAGGTTTTAAACTTTGGTATCAGAATCAGAAGGAGGAAAGGTAATAAGGGAAATTAGAGTGCAAGGAATGTCCGATGCGATCATACCAGCACTAACGCTCCGGATCCCATCAGAACTCCGAAGTCAAGCGTGCTTGGACGAGAGTAGTACTAGGATGGGTGACCCCCTAGGAAGTCCTCGTGTTGCATCCCTCTTTTTGGCTTAACACCGTTGCACTTGACATGTCACTACGCCTCTGCCTCGAATGCGGCATTCGTAAGATGGTCTAGTTGCGATGTTGCCATTCCATGCGGCCTAGTGCGATAGGCATGCCGGGCCCTCTAATTTTGATATTAACGGCGAGCGCGGCTTGTTGTTATTGGTCAACGCTTTATCCCGCGAAAATACATAAGATCTAAAGAGGAATGTCGCGTAAAACGAATAAATGAGCGTAAATGTACGTTGTTTTAAGGTTTTACACTTTGGTACCAAAAGCGGAAGGAGGAAAGGTAATAAGGGAATTTAGAGTGCAAGGAATGTCGGATGCGATCATTCCAGCACTACGCACCGGCTCCCATCATAACTCCAAAGTCAAGCTTTCTTGGGCGAGAGTAGTACTAGGATGGGTGACCCCCTGGGAAGTCCTCCTGTTACATCCCTTTTTTTGGCTTAACACCGTTGCACTTGACATGTCACCACGCCTCTGCCTTGAAGGAGGCATCCGTAAGACGGTCTAGTTGCGCTGACGCCATTCCCAGCGACCTAGTGCGATAGGCATGCCGGGCCCTCGAATTGTGATTTTATCGGCGAGCGCGACTTGTTGTTAATTGTCACCGCTTTTGCCCATGAACATACATAACATCAAAAGAGGAATGTCGCGTAAAACGGATAAATGAGCGTAAATGTACGTTGTTTTAAGGTTTTACACTTTGGTACCAAAAGCGGAAGGAGAAAAGGTAATAAGGGAATATAGAGTGCAAGGAATGTCGGATGCGATCATACCAGCACTCACGCAGCGGATCCCATCATAACTTCGAAATAAGGTGTGCTAGGGCGAGAGTAGTACTAGGATGGGTGACCCCCTGGGAAGTCCTCGTGTTGCATCCCCCTTTTTTTGCTTAACACCGTTGCACTTGACATGTCACTATGCCTCTGCCTCGAACTCGGCATCCGTAAGACGGTCTAGTTGCGATGTCGCCGTTCCACGCGGCCTAGTGCGATAGGCATGCCGTGCCCTCTAATTGTGATATTCACGGCGAGGGCGGCTTGTTGTTATTGGTCAAAGCTTTTTCCTGCGAAAATACATAAGATCAAAAGAGGACTGTCGCGTAAAACGAATAAATGAGCGTAAATGTACGTTGTTTTAAGGTTCTACACTTTGGTACCAAAAGCGGAAGGAGGAAAGGTAATAAGGGAATTTAGAGTTCAAGGAATGTCGGATGCGATCATACCAACACTACCAGATCCCATCAGAACTCCGAATCAAGCGTGCTTGGGTGAGAATAGTACTAGGATGGGTAACCCCCTGGGAAGTCCTCGTGTTACATCCCTCTTTTTGGCTTAACACCATTGCACTTGACATGTCACTACGCCTCTGCCTCGAAGGCGGCATCCGTAAGATTTTCTAGTTTCGATGTTACCGTTCCATGCGGCCTAGTGCGATAGGCAGGCCGGGCACTCTAATTGTGATATTAACAGCGAGCGCGGCTTGTTGTTATTGGTCAACGCTTTTTCCCGCGAAAATACATAAGATCAAAAGAGGAATGTCGCGTAAAACGAATAAATGAGCGTAAATGTACGTTGTTTTAAGGTTCTACACTTTGGTACCAAAAGCGGAAGGAGGAAAGGTAATAAGGGAATTTAGAGTGCAAGGAATGTCGGATGCGATCATACCAACACTAACTCACCAGATCCCATCAGAACTCCGAATCAAGCGTGCTTGGGTGAGAATAGTACTCGGATGGGTGACCCCCTAGGAAGTCCTCGTGTTACATCCCTCTTTTTGGCTTAACACCGTTGCACTTGACATGTCACTACGCCTCTGCCTCGAAGGCGGCATCCGTAAGATGGTCTAGTTTCGATGTTACCGTTCCATGCGGCCTAGTGCGATCGGCAGGCCGGGCCCTCTAATTGTGATATTAACGGCGAGCGCGGCTTGTTGTTATTGGTCAACGCTTTTTCCGGCGAAAATACATAAGATCAAAAGAGGAATGTCACGTAAAACGAATAAATCTGCGTAAATGTACGTCGTTTTAAGGTTTTACACTTTGGGACCAAAAGCGGAAGGAGGAAAGGTAATAAGGGAATTTAGAGTGCAAGGAATGTCGGATGCGATCATACCAGCACTAACGCAGCGGATCCCATCATAACTTCGAAATAAAGTGTGCTAGGGCGAGAGTAGTACTAGGATGGGTGACCCCCTGGGAAGTCCTCGTGTTGCATCCCTCTTTTTTTGCTTAACACCGTTGCACTTGACATGTCACTATGCCTCTGCCTCGAACTCGGCATCCGTAAGACGGTCTAGTTGCGATGTCGCCGTTCCACGCGGCCTAGTGCGATAGGCATGCCGTGCCCTCTAATTGTGATATTCACGGCGAGCGCGGCTTGTTGTTATTGGTCAACGCTTTTTCCTGCGAAAATACATAAGATCAAAAGAGGACTGTCGCGTAAAACGAATAAATGAGCGTAAATGTACGTTGTTTTAAGGTTCTACACTTTTGTACCAAAAGCGGAAGGAGGAAAGGTAATAAGGGAATTTAGAGTTCAAGGAATGTCGGATGCGATCATACCAACACTAACTCACCAGATCCCATCAGAACTCCGAATCAAGCGTGCTTGGGTGAGAATAGTACTAGGATGGGTAACCCCCTGGGAAGTCCTCGTGTTACATCCCTCTTTTTGGCTTAACACCGTTGCACTTGACATGTCACTACGCCTCTGCCTCGAAGGCGGCATCCGTAAGATGGTCTAGTTTCGATGTTACCGTTCTATGCGGCCTAGTGCGATAGGCAGGCCGGGCCCTCTAATTGTGAAATTAACGGCGAGCGCGGCTTGTTGTTATTGGTCAACTCTTTTCCCCGCGAAAATACATAAGATCAAAGAGGAATGTCGCGTAAAACGAATAAATGAGCGTAAATGTACGTTGTTTTAAGGTTCTACACTTTGCTTCCAAAAGCGGAAGGAGGAAAGGTAATAAGGGAATTTAGAGTGCAAGGAATGTCGGATGCGATCATACCAACACTAACTCACCAGATCCCATCAGCACTCCGAATCAAGCGTGCTTGGGTGAGAATAATACTCGGATGGGTGACCCCCTAGGAAGTCCTCGTGTTACATCCCTCTTTTTGGCTTAACACCGTTGCACTTGACATGTCACTACGCCTCTGCCTCGAAGGCGGCATCCGTAAGATGGTCTAGTTTCGATGTTACCGTTCCATGCGGCCTAGTGCGATCGGCAGGCCGGGCCCTCTAACTGTGATATTAACGGCGAGCGCGGCTTGTTGTTATTGGTCAACGCTTTTTCCGGCGAAAATACATAAGATCAAAAGAGGAATGTCGCGTAAAACGAATAAATGAGCGTAAGTGTACGTCGTTTTAAGGTTTTACACTTTGGTACCAAAAGTGAAAGGAGGAAAGGTAATAAGGGAATTTAGAGTACAAGGAATGTCGGATGCGATCGTTCCAGCACTAACGCACCGGATCCCATCAGAACTCCGAAGTCAAGCATGCTTGGGCGAGAGTAGTACTAGGATGGGTGAACCTCCTGGGAAGACCTCGTGTTACATCCCTCTTTTTGGCTTAACACCGTTGCACTTGACATGTCACTACGCCTCTGCCTCGAAGGCGGCATCCGTAAGACGGTCTAGATGCGATGTCGCCGTTCCATGCGGCCTAGTGTGATAGGCATACCGGGCCCTCTAATTTTGATATTATCTGCGAGCGCAGCTTGTCGTTATTGGTCAACGCTTTTGCCCGCGAAAATACATAAGATCAAAAGAGGAATGTCGCGTAAAACGGATAATTTGCGTAAATTTACATCATCTTAAGGTTTTACTCATTGGGACCAAAAGTGGAAGGAGGAAAGCTAATATGGGAATTTAGAATGCAAGGAATGTCGGATGCTATCATTCCAGCACCAACGCACCAGATCCCATCAGAACTCCAAAGTCCAGCGTGCTTGGGCGAGAGTAGTACTAGGATGGGTGACCCCTTGGGAAGTCCTCGTGTTGCATCCCTCTTTTTGGGTTAACACCGTTGCACTTGACATGTCACCACGCCTCTGCCACAAAGGCGGCATCCGTAAGATGGTCTAGTTGCGACGTCGCCATTCCATGCGGCCTAGTGTGATAGGCATGCCGGGCCCTCTAATTGTGATATTAACGGCGAGCGCGGCTTGTTGTTATTGGTCAATGCTTTTTCCCGCAAAAATACATAAGATCTAAAGAGGAATGTCGCGTAAAACGAATATATGAGCGTAAATGTACGTCATTTTAAGGTTTTACACTTTGGTACCAGAAGCGGAAGGTGGAAAGCTAATAAGGGAATTTAGAGTGCAAGGAATGTCGGATGCGATCATACCAGCACTTACGCGCCGGATCTCATCAGAACTCCGAAGTCAAGCGTGCTTGGGCAAGAGTAGTACTTGGATGGGTGACCCCTTGGGAAGTCCTCGTGTTGCATCCCTCTTTTGGGTTAACACCGTTGCACTTGACATGTCACTACGCCTCTGCCTCAAAGGTGGCATCCGTAAAATAGACTAGTTGCGACGTCGCCATTCCATGCGGCCTAGTGTGGCATGCCGGGCCCTCTAATTGTGATATCAACGGCGAGCGCGGCTTGTTGTTATTGGTCAATGCTTTTTCCCGCGAAAATACATAAGATCAAAAGAGGAATGTTGCGTAAAACGAATAAATGTGTGAAATGTACGTCGTTTTAAGGGTATACACTTTGGTACAATGAGCGGAAGTAGGAAAGGTAATAAGGGAATTTAGAGTGCAAGGAATTTCGGATGCGGTCATTACATCACTAACGCACAGGATCCCATCAGAACTCTGAAGTCAAGCGTGCTTGGGCAAGAGTAGTACTAGGATGGGTGACCCCCTGGGAAGTCCTCATGTTACATCCCTCTTTTTGGCATAACACCGTTGCACTTGACATGTCACTACGCCTCTGCCTCGAAGGCGGCATCCGTAAGACGGTCTAGATGCGTTCTCGCCGTTCCATGTGGCCTAGTGCGATAGGCATACCGGGCCCTCTAATTTTTATATAATCGCGAGCGCGGCTTGTTGTTATTGGTCTACGCTTTTTCCCGCGAAAATACAAAAGATCAAAAGAAAAATGTCGCGTAAAACAAATAAATGAGCGTAAATGTACGTCATTTTAAGGTTTTACACTTTGGTACCAAAAGCGGAAGGAGGAAAGGTAATAAGGGAATTTAGAGTGCAAGGAATGTCGGATGCGATCATTCCAGCACTAACGCACCGGATCCCATCAGAACTCCAAAGTCAAGTGTAGTATTAGGATGGGTGACCCCCTGGGAATTCCTCGTGTTACTTCCCTCGTTTTGGCTTAACACCGTTGCACTTGACATGTCACCACGCCTCTGCCTCTAAGGCGGCATCCGTAAGACGGTCTAGTTGCGCTGTCGCCATTCCCAGCGACCTAGTGCGATAGGCATGCCGGGCCCTCGAATTGTGATTTTATCGGCGAGCGCGACTTGTTGTTAATTGTCACCGCTTTTTCCCGTGAACATACATATCAAAAGGAATGTTGCGTAAAACGGATAAATGACCGTAATTGTACGTTGTTTTAAGGTTTTAAACTTTGGTACCAAAAGCGGAAGGAGGAAAAGTAATAAGGGAATTTAGAGTGCAAGGAATGCCGGATGCGATCATTCAAGCACTAACGCACCAGATCCCATCAGAACTCCGAAGTCAAGCGTGCTTGGGCGAGAGTAGTACTAGAATGGCTGACCCCCTGGGAAGTCATCGTGTTATATCCCTCTTTTTTGCTTAACACCGTTGCACTTGACATGTCACTACGCCTGCCTCGAAGGCGGCATCCGTAAGGCTGTCTAAATGCGATGTCGCCGTTCCATGCGGCCGAGTGCGATAGGCATACCGGGCCCTCTAGTTGTGAGATTATCGGCGAGCGCGGCATGTTGTTATTGGTCAACGCTTTTTCCCACGAAAATACAAAAGATCAAAAGTGGAATGTCGTATAAAACGAATAAATGAGCGTAAATGTACGTCGTTTTAAGGTTTTACACTTTGGGACCAAAAGCGGAAGGAGGAAAGGTAATAAGGGAATTTAAAGTGCAAGGAATGTCAGATGAGATCATACCAGCACTAACGCACCGGATCCCATCAAAACTTCGAAGTAAAGCGTGCTTGGGCGAGAGTAGTACTAGGATGGGTGACCCCCTGGGAAGTCCTCGTGTTGCATCCCTCTTTTTGGCTTAACACCGTTGCACTTGACATGTCACTACGCCTCTTCCTCGAAGGCGGCATCCGTAAGACGGTCTAGTTGCGATGTCGCCATTCCCAGCGACCTAGCGCGATAGGCATACCGGGCCCTCTAATTGTGAGATTATCGGCGAGCGCGGCATGTTGTTATTGGTCAACGCTTTTTCCCGCGAAAATACAAAAGATCAAAAGTGGAATGTCGTATAAAACGAATAAATGAGCGTAAATGTACGTCGTTTTAAGGTTTTACACTTTGGGACCAAAAGCGGAAGGAGGAAAAGTAATAAGGGAATTTAGAGTGCAAGGAATGGCGGATGCAATCCTACCAGCACTAACGCACCGGATCCCATCAGAACCCTGAATTTAAGCTTGCTTGGGAGAGAGTACTACTAGGATGGGTGACCCCCTGGGAAGTCCTCTTGTTGTTTCCCTCTTTTTGGCTTAACACCATTGCACTGTACAATACACTTTGCCTATGCCTCGAAGTCGGCATCCGTATTACGGTCTAGTTGCGATGTCGCCATTCCATGCGACCTAGTGCGATAGGCATGCCGTGCCCTCTAATTGTGATATTAAAGGCGAGCGCGGCTTGTTGTTATTGGTCAACGCTTTTTCCCGCGAATATACATAAGATCAAAAGAGGAATGTCACGTAAAACGAATAAATGAGCGTAAATGTAGGTCTTTTTAAGGTTTTACACTTTGGGACCAAAAGCGGAAGGAGGAAAGGTAGTAAGGGAATTTAGAGTGCAAGGAATGTCTGATGCGATCATACCAGCACTAAGGCACCGGATCCCTTCAGAACTTCGAAGAAAAGTGTGCTTGGGCGAGAGTAGTACTAGGATGGGTGACCCCATGGGAAGTCCTCGTGTTGCATCCCTCTTTTTGGCTTAACACCGTTGCACTTGACATGTCACTATGCCTCTGCCTCGAACTCGGCATCCGTAAGACGGTCTAGTTGCGATGTCGCCGTTCCATGCGGCCTAGTGCGATAGGCATGAGCCCTCTAATATTGATATTAACGGCGAGCGCGTCTTGTTGTTATTGGTCAACACTTTTTCTCGCGAAAATACATAAGATGAGGAATGTCGCGTTAAACGAATAAATGAGCGTAGATGTACATCATTTTAAGGTTTTAAACTTTGGTATCAGAATCAGAAGGAGGAAAGGTAATAAGGGAAATTAGAGTGCAAGGAATGTCTGATGCGGTCATACCAGCACCAACGCTCCGGATCCCATCAGAACTCCGAAGTCAAGCGTGCTTGGGCGAGAGTAGTACTAGGATGGGTGACCCCCTAGGAAGTCCTCGTGTTGCATCCCTCTTTTTGGCTTAACACCGTTGCACTTGACATGTCACTACGCCTCTGCCTCGAATGCGGCATTCGTAAGATGGTCTAGTTGCGATGTTGCCATTCCATGCGGCCTAGTGCGATAGGCATGCCGGGCCCTCTAATTTTGATATTAACGGCGAGCGCGGCTTGTTGTTATTGGTCAACGCTTTATCCCGCGAAAATACATAAGATCAAAAGAGGAATGTCGCGTAAAACGAATAAATGAGCGTAAATGTACGTTGTTTTATGGTTTTACACTTTGGTACCAAAAGCGGAAGGAGGAAAGGTAATAAGGGAATTTAGAGTGCAATGAAGGTCGGATGCGATCATTCCAGCACTACGCACCGGCTCCCATCATAACTCCAAAGTCAAGCTTTCTTGGGCGAGAGTAGTACTAGGATGGGTGACCCCCTGGGAAGTCCTCCTGTTACATCCCTTTTTTTGGCTTAACACCGTTGCACTTGACATGTCACCACGCCTCTGCCTCGAAGGAGGCATCCGTAAGACGGTCTAGTTGCGCTGACGCCATTCCCAGCGACCTAGTGCGATAGGCATGCCGGGCCCTCGAATTGTGATTTTATCGGCGAGCGCGACTTGTTGTTAATTGTCACCGCTTTTGCCCGTGAACATACATAACATCAAAAGAGGAATGTCGCGTAAAACGGATAAATGAGCGTAAATGTACGTTGTTTTAAGGTTTTACACTTTGGTACCAAAAGCGGAAGGAGAAAAGGTAATAAGGGAATTTAGAGTTCAAGGAATGTCGGATGCTATCATTCCAGCACTAACGCACCAGATCCCATCAGAACTCCGAAGTCAAGCGTGCTTGGGCGAGAGTAGTACTAGGATGGGTGACCCCCTGGGAAGTCCTCGTGTTGCGTCCCTCTTATTGGCTTAACACCGTTGCACTTGACATGTCACTATGCCTCTGCCTCGAAGTCGGCATCCGTAAGACGGTCTAGTTGCGATGTCGCCGATCCATGCGGCCTAGTAAGATAGGCATGCCGTGCCCTCTAATTGTGATATTAACGGCGAGCGCGACTTGTTGTTTTTGGTCAACGCTTTTTCCCGCAAAAATACATACGATCAAAAGAGGAATGTCGCGTAAAACGAATAAATGAGCGTAAATGTACGTTGTTTTAAGGTTCTACACTTTGGTACCAAAAGCGGAAGGAGGAAAGGTAATAAGGGAATTTAGAGTGCAAGGAATGTCGGATGCGATCATTCCAGCACTACACACCGGCTCCCATCATAACTCCAAAGTCAAGCTTTCTTGGGCGAGAGTAGTACTAGGATGGGTGACCCCCTGGGAAGTCCTCCTGTTACATCCCTTTTTTTGGCTTAACACCGTTGCACTTGACATGTCACCACGCCTCTGCCTTGAAGGAGGCATCCGTAAGACGGTCTAGTTGCGCTGACGCCATTCCCAGCGACCTAGTGCGATAGGCATGCCGGGCCCTCGAATTGTGATTTTATCGGCGAGCGCGACTTGTTGTTAATTGTCACCGCTTTTGCCCGTGAACATACATAACATCAAAAGAGGAATATCGCGTAAAACGGATAAATGAGCGTAAATGTACGTTGTTTTAAGGTTTTACACTTTGGTACCAAAAGCGGAAGGAGAAAAGGTAATAAGGGAATATAGAGTGCAAGGAATGTCGGATGCTATCATTCCAGCACTAACGCACCAGATCCCATCAGAACTCCTAAGTCAAGCGTGCTTGGGCGAGAGTAGTACTAGGATGGGTGACCCCCTGGGAAGTCCTCGTGTTGCGTCCCTCTTATTGGCTTAACACCGTTGCACTTGACATGTCACTATGCCTCTGCCTCGAAGTCGGCATCCGTAAGACGGTCTAGTTGCGATGTCGCCGATCCATGCGGCCTAGTAAGATAGGCATGCCGTGCCCTCTAATTGTGATATTAACGGCGAGCGCGGCTTGTTGTTTTTGGTCAACGCTTTTTCCCGCAAAAATACATAAGATCAAAAGAGGAATGTCGCGTAAAACGAATAAATGAGCGTAAATGTACGTCGTTTTAAGGTTTTACACTTTGGTACGAAAAGCGGAAGGAGGAATGGTAATAAGGAAATTTAGAGTGCAGGGAATGTCGGATGCGATCATTCCAGCACTAACGCACCAGATCCCATCAGAACTCCGAAGTCAAGTGTGCTTGGGCGAGAGTAGTACTAGGATGGGTGACCCCCTGGGAAGTCCTCGTGTTACATCCCTCTTTTTAGCTTAACACCGTTGCACTTGACATGTCACTACGCCTCTGCCTCGAAGGCGGCATCCGTAAGACGGTCTATATGCGATGTCGCCGTTCCATGCGGCCTAGTGCGATAGGCATACCGGGCCCTCTAATTTTGATAATATCGTCAAGCGCGGCTCGTTGTTATTGGTCAACGCTTTTTCCCGCGATAATACATAAGATCAAAAGAGGAATGTCACGTAAAACGAATAAATCAGCGTAAATGTACGTCGTTTTAAGGTTTTACACTTTGGGACCAAAAGCGGAAGGAGGAAAGGTAATAAGGGAATTTAGAGTGCAAGGAATGTCGGATGCGATCATACCAGCACTCACGCAGCGAATCCCATCATAACTTCGAAATAAGGTGTGCTAGGGCGAGAGTAGTACTAGGATGGGTGACCCCCTGGGAAGTCCTCGTGTTGCATCCCTCTTTTTTTGCTTAACACCGTTGCACTTGACATGTCACTATGCCTCTGCCTCGAACTCGGCATCCGTAAGACGGTCTAGTTGCGATGTCGCCGTTCCACGCGGCCTAGTGCGATAGGCATGCCGTGCCCTCTAATTGTGATATTCACGGCGAGCGCGGCTTGTTGTTATTGGTCAACGCTTTTTCCTGCGAAAATACATAAGATCAAAAGAGGACTGTCGCGTAAAACGAATAAATGAGCGTAAATGTACGTTGTTTTAAGGTTCTACACTTTGGTACCAAAAGCGGAAGGAGGAAAGGTAATAAGGGAATTTAGAGTTCAAGGAATGTCGGATGCGATCATACCAACACTAACTCACCAGATCCCATCAGAACTCCGAATCAAGCGTGCTTGGGTGAGAATAGTACTAGGATGGGTAACCCCCTGGGAAGTCCTCGTGTTACATCCCTCTTTTTGGCTTAACACCATTGCACTTGACATGTCACTACGCCTCTGCCTCGAAGGCGGCATCCGTAAGATTTTCTAGTTTCGATGTTACCGTTCCATGCGGCCTAGTGCGATAGGCAGGCCGGGCCCTCTAATTGTGATATTAACAGCGAGCGCGGCTTGTTGTTATTGGTCAACGCTTTTTCCCGCGAAAATACATAAGATCAAAAGAGGAATGTCGCGTAAAACGAATAAATGAGCGTAAATGTACGTTGTTTTAAGGTTCTACACTTTGGTACCAAAAGCGGAAGGAGGAAAGGTAATAAGGGAATTTAGAGTGCAAGGAATGTCGGATGCGATCATACCAACACTAACTCACCAGATCCCATCAGAACTCCGAATCAAGCGTGCTTGGGTGAGAATAGTACTCGGATGGGTGACCCCCTAGGAAGTCCTCGTGTTACATCCCTCTTTTTGGCTTAACACCGTTGCACTTGACATGTCACTACGCCTCTGCCTCGAAGGCGGCATCCGTAAGATGGTCTAGTTTCGATGTTACCGTTCCATGCGGCCTAGTGCGATCGGCAGGCCGGGCCCTCTAATTGTGATATTAACGGCGAGCGCGGCTTGTTGTTATTGGTCAACGCTTTTTCCGGCGAAAATACATAAGATCAAAAGAGGAATGTCGCGTAAAACGAATAAATGAGCGTAAGTGTACGTCGTTTTAAGGTTTTACACTTTGGTACCAAAAGTGAAAGGAGGAAAGGTAATAAGGGAATTTAGAGTACAAGGAATGTCGGATGCGATCGTTCCAGCACTAACGCACCGGATCCCATCAGAACTCCGAAGTCAAGCATGCTTGGGCGAGAGTAGTACTAGGATGGGTGAACCCCCCTGGGAAGACCTCGTGTTACATCCCTCGTTTTGGCTTAACACCATTGCACTTCACATGTCACTACGCCTCTGCCTCGAAGGCGGCATCCGTAAGACGGTCTAGATGCAATGTCGCCGTTCCATGCGGCCTAGTGTGATAGGCATACCGGGCCCTCTAATTTTGATATTATCTGCGAGCGCGGCTTGTCGTTATTGGTCAACGCTTTTGCCCGCGAAAATACATAAGATCAAAAGAGGAATGTCGCGTAAAACGGATAAATTTTCGGAAATTTACATCATTTTAAGGTTTTACTCTTTGGGACCAAAAGTGGAAGGAGGAAAGCTAATATGGGAATTTAGAATGCAAGGAATGTCGGATGCTATCATTCCAGCACCAACGCACCAGATCCCATCAGAACTCCAACGTCCAGCGTGCTTGGGCGAGAGTAGTACTAGGATGTGTGACCCCTTGGGAAGTCCTCGTGTTGCATCCCTCTTTTTGGGTTAACACCGTTGCACTTGACATGTCACTACGCCTCTGCCTCAAAGGCGGCATCCGTAAGATGGTCTAGTTGCGACGTCGCCATTCCATGCGGCCTAGTGCGATAGGCATGCCGGGCCCTCTAATTGTGATATTAACGGCGAGCGCGGCTTGTTGTTATTGGTCAATGCTTTTTCCCGCAAAAATACATAAGATCAAAAGAGGAATGTCGCGTAAAACGAATAAATGAGCGTAAAAGTACGTCATTTTAAGGTTTTACACTTTGGTACCAGAAGCGGAAGGAGGAAAGCTAATAAGGGAATTTAGAGTGCAAGGAATGTCGGATGCGATCATACCAGCACTTACGCGCCGGATCCCATCAGAACTCCGAAGTCAAGCGTGCTTGGGCAAGAGTAGTACTTGGATGGGTGACCCCTTGGGAAGTCCTCGTGTTGCATCCCTCTTTTGGGTTAACACCGTTGCACTTGACATGTCACTACGCCTCTGCCTCAAAGGCGGCATCCGTAAAATAGTCTAGTTGCGACGTCTCCATTCCATGCGGCCTAGTGTGGCATGCCGGGCCCTCTAATTGTGATATTAACGGCGAGCGCGGCTTCTTGTTATTGGTCAATGCTTTTTCCCCCGAAAATACATAAGATCAAAAGAGCAATGTTGCGTAAAACGAATAAATGAGTGAAATGTACGTCGTTTTAAGGATATACACTTTGGTACAATGAGCGGAAGTAGGAAAGGTAATAAGGGAATTTAGAGTGCAAGGAATTTAGGATGCGGTCATTACATCACTAACGCACAGGATCCCATCAGAACTCTGAAGTCAAGCGTGCTTGGGCAAGAGTAGTACTAGGATGGGTGACCCCCTGGGAAGTCCTCATGTTACATCCCTCTTTTTGGCATAACACCGTTGCACTTGACATGTCACTACGCCTCTGCCTCAAAGGCGGCATTCGTAAGACGGTCTAGATGCGTTGTCGCCGTTCCATGTGGCCTAGTGCGATAGGCATACCGGGCCCTCTAATTTTTATATAATCGGCGAGCGCGGCTTGTTGTTATTGGTCTATGCTTTTTCCCGCGAAAATACAAAAGATCAAAAGAAAAATGTCGCGTAAAACGAATAAATGAGCGTAAATGTACTTCGTTTTAAGGTTTTACACTTTGGGACCAAAAGCGGAAGGAGGAAAGGTAATAAGGGAATTTAGAGTGCAAGGAATGTCGGATGCGATCATACAAGTACAAACGCAACGGATCCCATCAAAACTTCGAATTAAAGCGTGCTTGGACGAGAGTAGCACTAGGATGGGTGACCCCCTGGGAAGTCCTCGTGTTGCATCCCTTTTTTTGGCTTAACACCGTTGAACTTGCCTTTGCCATGAAGGCTGCATCTGTATGATGGTCTAGTTGCGATGTTGCTGTTCCATGTAGCCTAGTGCGATAGGCATGCCGGGCCCTCTAATTGTGATATTAACGGCGAACGCGGCATGTTGTTATTGGTCAACGCTTTTTCCCGCGAAAAATACATAAGATCAAAAGAGGAATGTCGCGTAAAACGAAAAAATGAGCGTAAATGTACGTTGTTTTAAGGTTCTACACTTTGGTACCAAAAGCGGAAGGAGGAAAGGTAATAACGGAATTTAGAGTGCAAGGAATGTCGGATGCGATCATACCAACACTAACTCACCAGATCCCATCAGAACTCCGAAGTCAAGCGTGCTTGGGCGAGAGTAGTACTAGGATGGGTGACCCCCTGGGAAGTCCTCGTGTTACATCCCTCTTTTTGGCTTAACACCGTTGCACTTGACATGTCACTACGCCTCTGCCTCGAAGGCGGCATCCGTAAGGCTGTCTATATGCGATGTCGCCGTTCCATGCGGCCTAGTGCGATAGGCATACCGGGCCCTCTAATTGTGATATTATCGTCGAGCGCGGTTTGTTGTTATTGGTCAACGCTTTTTCCCGCGAAAATACATAAGATGAAAAGTGGAATGTCGCATAAAACGAATAAATGAGCGTAAATGTACGTCGTTTTAAGGTTTTACACTTTGGGACCAAAAGCGGAAGGAGGAAAGGTAATAAGGGAATTTAGAGTGCAAGGAATGTTAGATGAGATCAAAGCAGCACAAACGCACCGGATCCCATCAAAACTTCGAAGTAAAGCGTGCTTGGGCGAGAGTAGTACTAGGATGGGTGACCCCCTGGGAAGTCCTCGTGTGTCATCCGTCTTTTTGGCTTAACACCGTTGCACTTGACATGTCACTACGCCTCTGCCTCGAAGGCGGCATCCGTAAGACGGTCTAAATGCGATGTCGCCATTCCCAGCGACCTAGTGCGATAGGCAAGCGGGCCCTCGAATTGTGATTTTATCGGCGAGCGCGACTTGTTGTAAATTGTCACCGCTTTTGCCCGTGAACATACATAAGATCAAAAGAGGAATGTCGCGTAAAACGGATAAATGAGCGTAAATGTACGTCGTTCTAGGGTTTTAACCTTTGGGACCAAAAGCGGAAGGAGTAATGGTAATATGGGAATTTAGAGTGCAAGGAATGGCGGATGCAATCATACCAGCACTAACGCATCGGATCCCATCAGAACCCTGAATTTAAGCGTGCTTGGGAGAGAGTACTACTAGGATGGGTGACCCCCTGGAAAGTCCTCTTGTTGTTTCTCTCTTTTTGGCTTAACACCGTTGCACTGTACAATACACTTTGCCTATGCCTCGAAGTCGGCATCCGTAAGACGGTCTAGTTGCGATGTCGCCATTCCATGCGGCCTAGTGCGATAGGCATGCCGGGCCCTCTAATTGTGATATTAACGGCGAGCGCGGCTTGTTGTTATTGGTCAATGCTTTTTCCCGCGAAAATACATAAGATCAAAAGAGGAATGTCGCGTAAAACGAATTAATGAGTGAAATGTACGTCGTTTTGAGGTTTTACACTTTGATACGATGAGCGGAAGTAGGAAAGGTAATAAGGGAATTTAGAGTGCAAGGAATGTCGAATGCGGTCATTCCATCACTAACGCACAGGATCCCATCAGAACTCTGAAGTCAAGCGTGCTTGGGCGAGAGTAGTACTAGGATGGGTGACCCCGGGGAAGTTCTCATGTTACATCCCTCTTTTTGGCTTAACACCGTTGCACTTGACATGTCACTACGCCTCTGCCTCGAAAGCGGCATCCGTAAGACGGTCTAGATGCGATGTCATCGTTCCATGCGGCCTAGTACGATGGGCATACCGGGCCCTCTAATTTTGATATTATCATCGAGCGCGGCTTGTTGTTATTGGTCAACGCTTTTTCCCGCGAAAATACATAAGATAAAAAGATGAATGTCGCATAAAACGAATAAATGAGCCTAAATGTACTTCGTTTTAAGGTTTTACATTTTGGGACCAAAAGCGGAAGGAGGAAAGGTAATAAGGGAATTTAGAGTGCAAGGAATGTCGGATGCGATCATACCAGCACTAACGCAACGGATCCCATCAAAACTTCGAAGTAAAGCGTGCTTGGGCGAGAGTAGCACTAGGATGGGTGACCCCCTGGGAAGTCCTCGTGTTGCATCCCTCTTTTTGGCTTAACACCGTTGAACTTGCCATTGCCATGAAGGCTGCATCTGTATGATGGTCTAGTTGCGATGTTGCCGTTTCATGCAGCCTAGTGCGATAGGCATGTCGGGCCCTCTAATTGTGATATTAACGGCGAACGCGGCTTGTTGTTATTGGTCAACGCTTTTTCCCGCGAAAAATACATAAGATCAAAAGAGGAATGTAGCGGAAAACGAATAAATGAGCGTAAATGTACGTTGTTTTAAGGTTCTACACTTTGGTACCAAAAGCGGAAGGAGGAAAGGTAATATCGGAATTTAGAGTGCAAGGAATGTCGGACGCGATCATACCAACACTAACTCACCAGATCCCATCAGAACTCCGAAGTCAAGCGTGCTTGGGCGAGAGTAGTACTAGGATGGGTGACCCCCTGGGAAGTCCTCGTGTTACATCCCTCTTTTTGGCTTAACACCGTTGCACTTGACATGTCACTACGCCTCTGCCTCGAAGGCGGCATCCGTAAGGCTGTCAAGATGCGATGTCGCCGTTCCATGCGGCCTAGTGCGATAGGCATACCGGGCCCTCTAATTGTGATATTATCATCGAGCGCGGCTTGTTGTTATTGGTCAACGCTTTTTCCCGCGAAAATACATAAGATCAAAAGTGGAATGTCGCATAAAACGAATAAATGAGCGTAAATATACGTCGTATTAAGGTTTTACACTTTGGGACCAAAAGCGGAAGGAGGAAAGGTAATAAGGGCATTTAGAGTGCAAGGAATGTTAGATGAGATCATACCAGCACTACGCACCGGATCCCATCAAAACATCGAAGTAAAGCGTGCTTGGGCGAGAGTAGTACTAGGATGGGTGACCCCCTGGGAAGTCCTCGTGTTGCATCCCTCTTTTTGGCTTATCACCGTTGCACTTGACATGTCACTACGCCTCTACCTCGAAGGCGGCATCCGTAAGACTGTCTAGTTGCGATGTCGCCATTCCCAGCGACCTAGTGCGATTGGCATGCCGAGCCCTCGAATTGTGATTTTATCGGCGAGCGCGACTTGTTGTAAATTGTCACCGCTTTTGCCCGTGAACATACATAAGATCAAAAGAGGAATGTCGCGTAAAACGGATAAATGAGCGTAAATGTACGTCGTTCTAAGGTTTTACACTTTGGGACCAAAAGCGGAAGGAGGAAAGGCAATATGGGAATTTAGAGTGCAAGGAATGGCGGATGCAATCAAACCAGCACTAACGCACCGGATCCCATCAGAACCCTGAATTTAAGCGTGCTTGGGAGAGAGTACTACTAGGATGGGTGAACCCCTGGGAAGTCCTCTTGTTGTTTCCCTCTTTTTGGCTTAACACCGTTGCACTGTACAATACACTTTACCTATGCCTCGAAGTCGGCATCCGTAAGACGGTCTAGTTGCGATGTCGCCATTCCATGCGGCCTAGTGCGATAGGCATGTCGGGCCCTCTAATTTTGATATTAACGGCGAGCGCGGCTTGTTGTTATTGGTCAATGCTTTTTCCCGCGAAAATACATAAGATCAAAAGAGGAATGTCGCGTAAAACGAATAAATGAGTGAAATGTACGTCGTTTTAAGGTTTTACACTTTGGTACAATGAGCGGAAGTAGGAAAGATAATAATGGAATTGAGAGTGCAAGGAATGTCGGATGCGGTCATTCCATCACAAACGCACAGGATCCCATCAGAACTCTGATGTCAAGCGTGCTTGGGCGAGAGTAGTACTAGGATGGGTGACCCCCTGGGAAGTCCTCATGTTACATCCCTCTTTTTGGCTTAACACCGTTGCACTTGACATGTCACTACGCCTCTGCCTCGAAGGCGGCATCCGTAAGACGGTCTAGATGCGATGTCGTCGTTCCATGCGGCCTAGTGCGATAGGCATACCGGGCCCTCTAATTTTGATATAATCGGCGAGCGTGGCTTGTTGCTATTGGTCAACGCTTTTCCCGCGAAAATACAAAAAATCAAAAGATGAATGTCGCGTAAAACGAATGAATGAGCGTAAATGTACTTCGTTTTAAGGTTTTACACTTTGGGACCAAAAGCGGAAGGAGGAAAGGTAATAAGGGAATTTAGAGTGCAAGGAATGTCGGATGCGATCATACCAGCACTAACGCAACGGATCCCATCAAAACTTCGAAATAAAGCGTGCTTGGGCGAGAGTAGCACTAGGATGGATGACCCCCTGGGAAGTCCTCGTGTTGCATCCCTCTTTTTGGCTTAACACCATTGAACTTGCCTTTGCCATGAAGGCTGCATCTGTATGATGGTCTAGTTGCAATGTTGCCGTTCCATGCAGCCTAGTGCGATAGGCATGCCGGGCCCTCTAATTGTGATATTAACAGCGAACGCGGCTTGTTGTTATTGGTCAATGCTTTTTCCCGCGAAAAATACAAAAGATCAAAAGAGGAATGTCGCGTAAAACGAATAAATGAGCGTAAATGTACGTTGTTTTAAGGTTCTACACTTTGGTACCAAAAGCGGAAGGAGGAAAGGTAATAACGGAATTTAGAGTGCAAGGAATGTCGGATGCCATCATACCAACACTAACTCACCAGATCCCATCAGAACTCCGAAGTCAAGCGTGCTTGGGCGAGAGTAGTACTAGGATGGGTGACCCCCTGGGAAGTCCTCGTGTTACATCCCTCTTTTTGGCTTAACACCGTTGCACTTGACATGTCACTACGCCTCTGCCTCGAAGGTGGCATCCGTGAGGCTGTCTAGATGCGATGTCGCCGTTCCATGCGGCCTAGTGCGGTAGGCATACCGGGCCCTCTAATTGTGATATTATCATCGAGCGCGGCTTGTTGTTATTGGTTAACGCTTTTTCCCGCGAATATACATAAGATCAAAAGTGGAATGTCGCATAAAACGAATAAATGAGCGTAAATGTACATCGTTTTAAGGTTTTACACTTTGGGACCAAAAGCGGAAGGAGGAAAGGTAATAAGGGAATTTAGAGTGCAAGGAATGTTAGATGAGATCATACCAGCACTAACGCACCGGATCCCATCAAAACTTCGAAGTAAAGCGTGCTTGGGCGAGAGTAGTACTAGGATGGGTGACCCCCTGGGAAGTCCTCGAGTTGCATCCCTCTTTTTGGCTTAACACCGTTGCACTTGACATGTCACTACGCCTCTGCCTCGAAGGCGGCATCCGTAAGACGGTCTAGTTGCGATGTCGCCATTCCCAGCGACCTAGTGCGATTGGCATGCCGGGCCCTCGAATTGTGATTTTATCGGCGAGCGCAACTTGTTTTTAATTGTCACCGCTTTTGCCCGTGAACATACATAAGATCAAAAGAGGAATGTCGCGTAAAACGGATAAATGAGCGTAAATGTACGTCGTTCTAAGGTTTTACACTTTGGGACCAAAAGCGGAAGGAGGAAAGGTAATATGGGAATTTAGAGTGCAAGGAATGGCGGATGCAATCAAACCAGCACTAACGCACCGGATCCCATCAGAACCCTGAATTTAAGCGTGCTTGGGAGAGAGTACTACTAGGATGGGTGACCCCCTGGGAAGTCCTCTTGTTGTTTGCCTCTTTTTGGCTTAACACCGTTGCACTGTACAATACACTTTGCCTATTCCTCGAAGTCGGCATGCGTAAGACGGTCTAGTTGCGATGTCGCCATTCCATGCGGCCTAGTGCGATAGGCATGTCGGGCCCTCTAATTTTGATATTAACGGCGAGCGCGGCTTGTTGTTATTGGTCAATGCTTTTTCCCGCGAAAATACATAAGATCAAAAGAGGAATGTCGCGTAAAACGAATAAATGAGTGAAATGTACGTCGTTTTAAGGTTTTACACTTTGGTACAATGAGCGGAAGTAGGAAAGGTAATAATGGAATTTAGAGTGCAAGGAATGTCGGATGCGGTCATTCCATCACAAACGCACAGGATCCCATCAGAACTTCGAAGAAAAGTGTGCTTGGGCGAGAGTAGTACGAGGATGGGTGACCCCATGGGAAGTCCTCGTGTTGCATCCCTCTTTTTGGCTTAACACCGTTGCACTTGACATGTCACTATGCCTTTGCCTCGAACTCGGCATCCGTAAGACGGTCTAGTTGCGATGTCACCGTTCCATGCGGCCTAGTTCGATAGGCATGAGCCCTCTAATATTGATATTAACGGCGAGCGCGGCTTGTTGTTATTGGTCAACGCTTTTTCCCGCGAAAATACATAAGATCAAAAGTGGAATGTCGCGTTAAACAAATAAATGAGCGTAAATGTACTTCGTTTTAAGGTTTTGCACTTTGGGACCAAAAGCGGAAGGAGGAAAGGTACTAAGGGAATTTAGAGTGCAAGGAATGTCGGATGCGATCATACCAGCACTAACGCACCGAATCCCATCAAAACTTCGAAGTAAAGCGTTCTTGGGTTAACACCGTTGCACTTGACATGTCACTAGGCCTCTGCCTCGAAGGCGGCATCCGTAAGACGGTCTAGATGCGATGTCGCCGTTCCCAGCGACCTAGTGCGATAGGCATGCCGGGCCCTCGAATTGTAGCCAAGGGATATTCAGGCAGACATCAGGGTGATTGGTGGTGGAACGATGTATTCAAAGGAAAAGTGGAGGTGAAGAAGGCGGCGTTCGCTAGGTTGGCAGGGAGCACAGGCGAGGAAGAACGGAGAGCGAACAGGGTGATCTACATGGTGGCGAGGCAAGAAGCAAAGATGGCAGTCACGGAAGCTAAAGACGCGGCGTTCGGTCACATGTACGAGGAACTAGGCGAGAGAGGCGGGGATAAGAAGTTATTCTGGTTAGCTAAAGCAAGGGAAAGGAAGGCACGTGATCTAGACCAAGTTAGGTGTATCAAGGGCGAGGATGGTAGAGATCTGATGGGGGAATCTCATATCAAACAGAGGTGGCAGGCGTACTTTCGGGACTTACTTAACGAGGAGGGGGATCGTAACATAGGGCTAGGGGAGCTGGGGCATTCAGAGCAACATAGAGACCTGGGGTACTGCAGGCGCATTAGGGTGGAGGAGGTCATGGGGGCTTTGCGTAGGATGAGTAGGGGTCCAGCGACCGGGCCTGACGAGATCCCGGTGGAGTTCTGGAAGTGCATGGGTAAGTCATGAGGGGAGTGGCTCTCCAGGTTTATCAATGCGATCTTCAGGACCAAAAGGATGCCGGATGAGTGGAGGTGGAGTACAGTGGTGCCCTTGTACAAGAACAAAGGGGACATCCAGTGCTGCAACAACTATAGGGGTATCAAATTAATAAGTCACACGATGAAGGTTTGGGAGAGGGTGATTGAGGCGCGGGTGAGGGAGGTGACATCTATATCTGGGAACCAGTTCGGTTTCATGACGGGCAGCTCCACTACAGAGGCTATCCACCTTGTCGGGCGGCTGGCGGAGCAATTCAGGGATAAGAAGAAGGACCTACACATGGTGCTTATCGACTTGGAGAAGGCGTATGACAAGGTCCCAAGGGAGGTGCTATGGAGGTGCTTGGAGGCGAAGAGCATGCCGGAAGCCTACATCAGAGTAATCAAGGACATGTACAATGGAGCTAAGACTAGGGTTTGGACGGTGGGTGGCGAATCAGACCATTTCCCAGTGGTTATGGGGCTCCATCAAGGATCGGCGCTGAGCCCCCTCTTGTTTGCCTTAGTGATAGATGCTCTAACCCGTCATATTCAAGGGGATATGCCTTGGTGTATGCTATTTGCTGATGACATAGTATTGATAGATGAGACGAGGGTCGGTGTTAATGAAAGGTTAGAGGTATGGAGACAGACTCTCGAGTCTAAAGTTTTCAAAATAAGCAGATCTAAGACAGAGTACCTGGAGTGCAAGTTTAGCGCCGAGCTAAGTGAAGTAGGCAGGGACGTGATGATTGGTTCTCAGGCCATAGCCAAGAGAGACAGTGTCCGATATCTTGGGTCGTGATTCAGGGGGACGGAGAGATTGACGGGGACGTCACTCATCGAATAGGAGCGGGGTGGTCAAAGTGGAGGCTTGCATCAGGAGTCCTATGTGACAAGAAAGTTCCACACAAACTCAAGGGGAAATTCTATAGAGCCGTGGTTAGACCTGCAATGATGTATGGGGCGGAGTGCTGGCCCGTGAAGAACTCGCATGTTCAGAGAATGAAGGTTACGGAGATGAGGATGCTTAGGTGGATGTGCGGACACACCAGGCTAGATAAGATTAAGAATGAAGTTATTCGAGAGAAGGTGGGGGTGGCCCCGGTGGATGAGAAGATGCGAGAAGCGAGGCTGAGGTGGTTCGGGCATGTGCGGAGAAGAAGTCCCAATGCCCCGGTGAGGAGCTGCGAGCGGCTGGAGATTGTTGGCGGTCGGCGAGGAAGAGGGGGGCCTAAGAAGTATTGGGGAGAGGTGATTAGGCAGGACATGACTAGAATGTAGGTGTCCGAGGACATGACCCTTGATAGGAAAGTCTGGAGGTCTAGAATCAGGGTTGTAGGATAGGGGCTCCTAGAGTTTTTCGTACGCCTCTTCCAGGGTTGGGTGTGGGTCAGCAGGGTTACCCATAGATGATTTGTGCTTTAGCTTATGTCCCCCCTATGACTGTTAGTTATGGTAGTTACTGTATGATATTATTGCATGCGATTGTATTTATGTTTCGTATGTTTAGATAATTATTTACGCTATTTACGCTATTTCTGGTAGAGTTACTAATGCTTTATTGTTTTTGTTTTTGTCTTTGTTTATGTTTTACTGCTGTTTTTCCTTTTATCCTATGAGCCCCGGGTCGATTGGAAATAGCCTCTCTGCCCTTTCGGGTAGGGGTAAGGCTTGTCTACATATTACCCTCCCCAGACCCCACCTGGTGGGAGTATGCTGGGTAGTTATTGTTATTGTTGTTGTTATACCCGACATTCCTCTTTTGATCATATGTATTTTCGCGGGCAAAAGCGTTGGCCAATAACAACAAGCCGCGCTCGCCGATAATATCTCAATTAGAGGGCCCGACATGCCTATCGCACTAGGCCACATGGAACGGCGACACAACATCTAGACCGTGCTACGGATGCCGCCTTCGAGGCAGAGGCATTGTGACATGTCAAGTGCAACGGTGTTAAGCCAAAAAAAGGGATGCAACACGAGGACTTCCCAGAGGGTCACCCATCCTAGTACTACTCTCGCCCAAGAACGCTTATCTTCGGAGTTCTGATGGGATCCGGTGCGTTAGTGCTGGTATGATCGCATCCGACTATCCTTGCTCAATAAATTCCCTTATTACCTTCTCTCCTTCCGCTTTTGGTCCGAAAGTGTAAAACCTTAAAACGACGTACATTTACGCTCATTTATCCGCTTTAAACGACATTCCTCTTTTGATCTTATGTATTTTCGCGGGCAAAAGCGTTGACCTATACCAACAAGCCGCGCTCGCCGATAATATCATAATTAGAGGGCCCGACATGCCTATCGCACTACGACGCATGGAACGGCGACATCGCACCTAGACCGTTTTACGGATGCCGCCTTCGAGGCAGAGGCGTAGTGACATGTCAAGTGCAATGGTGTTAAGCCCGCACGCAAGGTCGTGATTTACAATATCTACCTTTTATACATTTTCCTTATTTTTATTTTTTCCCTAAAAGAATTCATTGCTTTCCCTATTGATTAAAAATCGCGTATTGCATCGCTTAAAAGTCATATACAAACTTATTATATCTACCGCCGATTTATTAATGAAGTAAGATATTAACTTTGCCATAAAGAGGGATGTAACACGAGGACTTCTCAGGGGGTCACCCATCCTAATACTGCTCTCCCCCAAGCACGCTTAACTTTGGAGTTCTGATGGGATCCGGTGCGTTAGTGCTGGAATGATCGCATCCGACATTCCTTGCACTCTAAATTCCCTTATTACCTTCTCTCCTTCCGCTTTAGGTCCCAAAGTGTAAAATCATAAAACGACATACATTTACGCTCATTTACCCGTTTTACGCGACATTCCTCTTTTGATCTTATGTATTTTCGCGGGCAAAAACGTTGACCAATAACAACAAGCCGCGCCGCGGGTAATATCACAATTAGAGGGCCCGACATGCTTGTCGCCCAAGGCCGCATGGGACGGCGACATCGCAACTAGACCGTCTTACAGATGCCGACTTCGAGGCAGAGGTGTAGTGACATGTCAAGTGCAACGGTGTTAAGCCAAAAAGAGGGATGCAACACGAAGACTTCCCAAGGGGTCACCCATCCTAGTACTACTCTCGCCCAAGCACGCTTATCTTCGGAGTTCTGATGGGATCCGGTGCGTTAGTGCTAGAATGATCGCATCCGACATTCCTTGCACTCTAAATTCCCTTATTACCTTTCCTCCTTCCGCTTTGGTCCCAAAGTATAAACTTTAAAACGACGTACATTTACGTTCATTTATCCGTTTTACGCGACATTCCTCTTTTGATTTATGTATTTTCGCGGGCAAAAACGTTGACCAATAACAACAAGCCGCGGTCGCGGATAATATCACAATTAGAGGGCCCGACATGCCTGTCGCACAAGGACGCATGGAACGGCGACATCGCATTTAGACCGATCTACGGATACCGCCTTCGAGGCAGAGGCGTAGTGACATATCAAGTGCAACGGTGTTAAGCCCGCACGCAAGGTCGTGATTTACAATATCTACCTTATAATTATTTTCCTTATTTTTATTTTTTCCCTAAAAGAATTCTTTGCTTTCCCTATTGATTAAAAATCGCGTATTGCATAAAACTCATTTACAAACTTATTATATCTACCGCCGATTTATTAAAAAAGTAAGATATTAATTTTGCCATAAAGAGGGATGCAACACGAGGACTTCTCAGGGGGTCACCCATACTAATACTGCTCTCCCCCAACCACGCTTAACTTTGGATTTCTGATGGGATCCGGTGCGTTAGTGCTGGAATGATCGCATCCGACATTCCTTGCACTCTAAATTCCCTCATTACCTTTCCTCCTTCCGCTTTTGGTCCCAAAGTGTAAAACTTTAAAACGACGTACATTTACGATCATTTATCAGTTTTACGTGACATTCCTCTTTTGATCTTATGTATTTTCGCGGGCAAAAGTGTTGACCAATAACAACAAGTCGCGCTCGCCGATAATATCATTATTAGAGGGCCCGGCATGCCTATCGCACTAGGCTGCATGGAACAGCGACATCGCAGCTAGACCGTCTTACGGATGCCGACTTCGAGGCAGAGGCGTAGTGACATGTCAAGTGCAACGGTGTTAAGCCAAAAAGAGGAATGCAACACGAGGACTTCCCAGGGGGTCACCCATGCTTGTACTACTCTCGCCCAATCACGCTTAACTTCGGAGTTCTGATGGGATCCGATGCGTTTGTGTTGGTATGATCGCATCCGACATTCCTTGCACTCTAAATTCCTCCTTCCGCTTTTAGTCCCAAAGTGTAAAACCTTAAAACGACGTACATTTACGCTCATTTATCCGTTTTAAGCGACATTCCTCTTTTGATCTTATGTATTTTCGCGGGCAAAAGAGTTGACAAATAAAAACAAGCAGCGCTCGCCTATAATATCACAATTAGAGGGCCCGGTATGCCTATCGCACTAGGCCGCATGGAATGGCGACATCGCAACTAGACCGTCTTACGGATGCCGACTTCGAGGCAGAGGCGTAGTGACATGTCAAGTGCAACGGTGTTAAGCCAAAAAGAGGGATGCAACACGAGGACTTCCCAATGGGTCACCCATCCTAGTACTACTCTTGCCCAAGCACGCTGAACATTGGAGTTCTGATGGGATCCGGTGCATTAGTGCTGGTATGATCGCATCCGACTTTCCTTGCTCTCTAAATTCCCCTATTACCTTTCCTCCTTCCGCTTTAGGTCCCAAAGTGTAAAACATTAAAACGACGTACATTTATGCTCATTTATCCGTTTTACGCGATATTCCTCTTTTGATCTTATGTATTTTCGCGGGCAAAAGCTTTGACCAATAACAAAAAGCCGCGCTCGCCGATAATGTCAAAATTAGAGTGCCCGGCATGCCTATCGCACTAGGCCGCAAGGAACGGCGACATAGTATCTAGACCGTGTTAAGGATGCCGCCTTTGAGACAGAGGCGTATGGACATGTCAACTGCAACGGTGTTAAGCCAAAAAGAGGGATGCAACACGAGGACTTCCCAGGGGGTCACCCATCCTAGTACTACTCTCGCCCAAGCACACTAGACTTCTGAGTTCTGATGGGATTCGTCGCGTTAGTACTGGTTTGATCGCATCCGACATTCCTTGCACTCTAAATTCCCTTATAAACTTATTATATCTACTGCCAATTTATTACAGAAATAAGATATTTATTTTGCCATAAAGAAGGATGCAACACGAGGACTACCCTGGGGGTCACCCATCCTAGTAATACTCTTGCCCGAGCATGCTTAACTTCGGAGTTCTGATGGGACACGGTGCGTTAGTGCTGGTATGATCGCATCCGACATTCCTTGCACTCTGAATTCCCTTATTACCATTCCTCCTTCCGTTTTTGGTCCCAAAGTGTAAAACCTTAAACGACGCATATTTACGCTCATTTATCCGTTTTACGCGACATTCCTCTTTTGATCTTTTGTGTTTTCGCGGGCAAAAGCGTTCACCAATTACAACAATCCGCGCTAGCCGATAATATCACAATTAGAGGGCCCGGCATGCCAATCGCACTAGGCTTCATGGAACGGTGACATCGCATCTAGACCGTCGTACGGATGCCGCCTTCAGCAGAGGCATAGTGACATGTCAAGTGCAACGGAGTTAAGCCAAAAAGAGGGTTGAATTACGAGGACTTCCTAGGGGGTCATCCATCCTAGCACTACTCTCGCCCAAGCTCGCTTAGCTTCCGAGTTCTGATGGGATCTGGTGCGTTAGTGCTGGTATGATCGCATCCGACATTCCTTGCACTCTAAATTCCCTTATTACCTTTCCTCCTTCCGCTTTGGTCACAAAGTGAAAAACCTTAAAAAGACGTACATTTACGCTCATTTATCCGTTTTACACGACATTCCTCTTTTGATCTTATGTGTTTTCGCGGGCAAAAGCGTTGACCAATAACAACAATCCGAGCTAGCCGATAATATAACAATTAGAGGGCCCGGCATGCCAATCGCACTAGGCCGCATTGGAACGGTGACATCGCATCTAGACCGTCGTACGGATGCCGCCTTCGAGGCAGAGGCATAGTGACATGTCAAGTGCAACGGTGTTAAGCCAAAAAGAGGGTTGAATTACGAGGACTTCCCAGGGGGTCATCCATCCTAGCACTACTCTCGCCCAAGCTCGCTTAGCTTCCGAGTTCTGATGGGATCTGGTGCGTTAGTGCTGGTATGATCGCATCCGACATTCCTTGCACTCTAAATTCCCTTATTACCTTTCCTCCTTCCGCTTTTGGTCACAAAGTGAAAAACCTTAAAAAGACGTACATTTACGCTCATTTATCCGTTTTACACGACATTCCTCTTTTGATCTTATGTGTTTTCGCGGGCAAAAGCGTTGACCAATAACAACAATCCGAGCTAGCCGATAATATCACAATTAGAGGGATCGCCATGCCTATCGCACTAGGCCGCATGGAACGGCAACATCGCATCTAAACCGTTTTATGGATGCCGCCTTCGAGGCAGAGGCATAGTGACATGTCAAGTGCAATGGTGTTAAGCCAAAAAGAGGGTTGAATTACGAGGACTTCCCAGGGGGTCACCCATCCTAGCACTACTCTCGCCCAAGCTCACTTAGCTTCGGAGTTCTGATGGGATCTGGTGCGTTAGTGCTGGTATGATCGCATCCGACATTCCTTGCACTCTAAATTCCCTTATTACCTTTCCTCCTTCCGCTTTTAGTCCGAAAGTGTAAAACCTTAAAACGACGTACATTTACGCTCATTTATCTGTTTTATGCGACATTCCTCTTTTGATCTTATGTATTTTCGCGGGCAAAAACGTTGACCAGTAACAACAAGCCGCGCTCGCTGATAATCTCACAATTAGAGGGATCGCCATGCCTATCGCACTAGGCCGCATGGAACGGCAACATCGCATCTAAACCGTTTTATGGATGCCGCCTTTGAGGCATAGGCGTAGTGATATGTCAAGTGCAATGGTGTTTAGTCCGCACGCAAGGTCGTGATTTACAATATATACCTTTTACATATTTCCCTTATATTTATTTTTTCCCTAAAAGAATTCTTTGCTTTCCCTATTGATTAAAAATCGCATTTTGCATTGCATAAAACTCATTTATAAACTTATTATATCTACCGCCGATTTATTAAAGAAGTAAGATATTAATTTTGCCATAAAGAGGGATGCAACACGAGGACTTCCCAGGGGTCACCCATCCTAGTACTACTCTCGCCCAAGCACGCTTAACTTCGGAATTCTGTTGGGATCCGGTGCGTTTGTGCTGGTATGATCGCATCCGACATTCCTTGCACTCTAAATTCCCTTAATACATTTCCTCCTTCCCCTTTTGGTCCCAAAGTGTAAAACCTTAAAACGACGTACATTTACGCTCATTTATCCGTTTTACGCGACATTCCTCTTTTGATCTTATGTATTTTCACGGGCAAAAGTGTTGGCCAATAACAACAATCCGCGCTCGCTGATAATATCACAATTAGGGGGCCAGGCATGCCTATCCCACTAGGCCGCATGGAACGGAGACATCGCAACTAGAACGTCTTACGGATGCCGCCTTCGAGGCAGAGGCGTTGTGACATGTCAAGTGCAACGGTGTTAAGCCAAAAAGAGGGATGCAACACGAGGACTTCCCTGGGGGTCACCCATCCTAGTACTACTCTCGCCCAAGCACGCTTATCTTCGGAGTTCTGATGGGATCCGGTGCATTAGTGCTGGTATGATCGCATCCGACTATCGTTGCTCAATAAATTCCCTTATTACCTTCTCTCCTTCCGCTTTTGGTCCCAAAGTGTAAAACCTTAAAACGACGCACATTTACGCTCATTAATCCGTTTTATGCGACATTCCTCTTTTGATCTTATGTATTTTCTCGGGCAAAAGCGTTGACCAATAACAACAAGCCGCGCTCTCCGATAATATCACAATTAGAGGGCCCGGCATGCCTATCGCACTAGGCCGCATGGAACGGCGACATCGCAACTAGACCGTCTTACGGATGCCGCCTTCGAGGCAGAGGCGTAGTGACATGTCAAGTGCAACGGTGTTAAGCCAAAAAGAGGGATGCAACACGAGGACTTCCCAGGGGGTCACCCATCCTAGTACTACTCTCGCCCAAGCACGCTTATCTTCGGAGTTCTGATGGGATCCGGTGCGTTAGTGATGGTATGATCGCATCAGACATTCCGTGCAGACTAAATTCCCATATAAACTTATTATATCTACCGCCGATTTATTAAAGTAGTAAGATATTAATTTTGCCATAAAGAAGGATGCAACACGAGGACTTCCCAGGGGTCACCCATCCTAGTACTACTCTTGCCCAAGCACGCTGAACTTTGGAGTTCTGATGGGATCCGGTGCGTTAGTGCTGGTATGATCACATCCGATATCCCTTGCACTCTAAATTCCCTTATTACCTTTCCTCCTTCCGCTTTTGGTCCCAAAGTGTAAAACCTTAAAACGACGTACATTGACGCTCATTTATCCGTTTTACACGACATACCACTTTTGTTCTTATGTATTTTCGCGGGCAAAAGCGTTGACCAATACCAACAAGCCGCGCTCGCCGATAATATCACAATTAGTGGGCCCGGCATGCCTATCACACTAGGCCGCATGGAACGGCGACATCGCATCTAGACCGTTTTACTAATGCTGCCTTCAAGGCAGAGGCGTAGTGACATGTCAAGTGCAACGGTGTTAAGCCCGCACGCAACGTCGTGATTTACAATATATACCTTTTTAATATTTACCTTATTTTTATGTTTTCCCTAAAAGAATTCTTTGCTTTCCCTATTGATCAAAAATCGCGTTTTGCATTGCTTAAAACTCATTTACAAACTTATTATATCTACCTCCGATTTATTAAAAAAGTAAGATATTAATTTTTCCATAAAGAGGGATGCAACACGAGGACTTCCCAGGGGGTCACCCATCCTGATACTTCTCTCCCCCAAGCACGCTTAACTTCGGAGTTCTGATGGGATCCGGTTCGTTAGTGCTGGAATGATCGCATCCCACATTCATTGCACTCTAAATTCCCTTATTAGCTTCTCTCCTTCCGGTTTTTGTCCAAAAGTGTAAAACCTGAAAACGACATACATTTACGCTCATTTATCCGTTTTACGCGACATTCCTCTTTTGATCTTATGTATTTTCGCGGGCAAAAGGGTTGACCAACAACAACAAGCCGCGCTCGCGGATAATATCACAATTAGAGGGCCCGACATGCCTATCGCACTAGGCCGCATGGAACGGCGACATCGCAACTAGACCGTCTTACGAATGCCGACTATGAGAGAGAGGCGTAGTGACATGTCAAGTGCAATGGTGTTAAGCCCGCACGCAAGGTCGTGTTTTACAATATCTACCTTTTAAATATTTTCCTTATTTTTTATTTTTCCCAAAAACAATTCTTTGCTTTCCCTATTGATTAGAAATCGCATTTTGCATCGCTTAAAACACATTTATAAACTTATTATATCTACCGCCGATTTATTAAAGAAGTAACATATTAGTTTTGCCATAAAGAGGGATGCAACACGAGGATTCCCCAAGGGGGTCACCCATCCTAGTACTACTCTCGCCCACGCACGCCTAACTTCGGAGTTCTGATGCGATCCGGTGCGTTTGTGCTGGTATGATCGCATTCGACATTCCTTGCACTCTAAATTCCCTTATTACCTTTTCTCCTTCCGCTTTTGGTCCCAAAGATTAAAACCTTAAAATGACGTACAATTACGCTTATTTATCCGTTTTACACGACATTACTCTTTTGATCTTATGTATTTTCGCGGGCAAAAGCGTTGGCCAATACCAACAAGCCGCGCTCGCCGATAATATCACAATTAGAGGGCCCGTCATGCCTATCACACTAGGCTACATGGAACGGCGACATCGTATCTAGACCGTTTATACGGATGCCGCATTCGAGGCAGAGGCGTAGTGACATGTCAAGTGCCACGGTGTTAAGCCCGCACGCAAGGTCGTGATTTACAATATCTACCTTTTAAATATTTTCCTTATTTTTTTTTCCCTAAAAGAATACTTTGCTTTCCCTATTGATTAAAATCGCATTTTGCATTGCTTAAAACTCATTAATAAACTTATTATATCTACCGCCGATTTATTAATGAAGTAAGATATAATTGTTCCATCAAGAGGGATACCCGAGGACTTCCCAGGGGTCACCCATCCTAGTACTACTCTCGCCCAAGCACGCTTAACTTCGGAATTCTGTTGGGATCCGGTGCGTTTGTGCTGGTATGATCGCATCCGACATTCCTTGCACTCTAAATTCCCTTAATACATTTCCTCCTTCCCCTTTTGGTCCCAAAGTGTAAAACTTTAAAACGACGTACATTTACGCTCATTTATCCGTTTTACGCGACATTCCTCTTTTGATCTTATGTATTTTCACGGGCAAAAGCGTTGACCAATAACAACAATCCGCGCTCGCTGATAATATCACAATTAGGGGGTCGGGCATGCCTATCCCACTAGGCCGCATGGAACGGAGACATCGCAACTAGAACGTCTTACGGATGCCGCCTTCGAGGCAGAGGCGTTGTGACATGTCAAGTGCAACGGTGTTAAGCCAAAAAGAGGGATGCAACACGAGGACTTCCCTGGGGGTCACCCATCCTAGTACTACTCTCGCCCAAGCACGCTTATATTCGGAGTTCTGATGGGATCCGGTGCGTTACTGCTGGTATGATCGCATCCGACATTCCTTGCTCTCTAAATTCCCTTATTACCTTCTCTCCTTCCGCTTTTGGTCCCAAAGTGTAAAACCATAAAACGACGTACATTTACGCTCATTTATCCGTTTTACGCGACATTCCTCTTTTGATCTTATGTATTTCCTCGGGCAAAAGCGTTGACCAATAACAACAAGCCGCGCTCTCCGATAATATCACAATTAGAGGGCCTGGCATGCCTATCGCACTAGGCCGCATGAACGGCGACATCGCAACTAGACCGTCTCACGGAAGCCGCCTTCGAGGCAGAGGCGTAGTGACATGTCAAGTGCAACTGTGTTAAGCCAAAACGAGGTATGCAACACGAAGACTTCCCAGCGGGTCACCCATCCTAGTACTACTCTCGCCCAAGCACGCTTAACTTCGGAGTTCTTATGGGATCCGATGCGTTAGTGCTGGTATGATCGCATCCGACATTACTTGCACTCTAAATTCCCATATTACCTTTCCTCCCTCCGCTTTTGGTCCCAAAGTGTAAAACATTAAAACGACGCACATTTACGCTCATTTATCTGTATTACGCGACATTAATCTTTTGATCTTATGTATTTTCGCGGGCAAAAGCGTTGACCAATAACAACAAGCCGCGCTCGCCGATAACATCATAATTAGAGGGCCTGGCATGCCTAGGGCACTAGGCCGCATGGAACGGTGACATCGCATCAAGAATGTCTTACGGATGCCGCCTTCGAGGCAGAGGCGTTGTGACATGTCAAGTGCAACGGTGTTAAGCCAAAAAGAGGGATGCAACACGAAGACTTCCCAGGGGGTCACCCATCCTAGTAGTACTCTCGTCCAAGCAGGCTTATCTTCGGAGTTCTGATGGGATCCGGTGCGTTAGTGATGGTATGATCGCATCCGACATTCCGTGCAGTCTAAATTCCCTTATTAACTTATTATATCTACCGCCGATTTATTAAAGAAGTAAGATATTAATTTTGCCATTAAGAAGGATGCAACACGAGGACTTCCCAGGGGGTCACCCATCCTAGTACTACTCTCGCCCAAGCACGCTTCAATTCGGAGTTCTGATGGGATCTAGTGCGTTTGTGCTGGTATGATCGCATCCGACATTCCTTGCACTCTATATTCCCTTATTACCTTTTTCTTCTTCCGCTTTTGGTCCCAAAGTGTAAAACCTTAAAACGACGTACATTTACGCTCATTTATCTGTTTTACGCGACATTCCTCTTTTAATCCTATGTATTTTCGCGGGCAAAATCGTTGACCAATAACAACAAGCCGCGCTCACCGATAATATCACAATTAGAGGGCCAGACATGCCAATCGCACTAGGCCGTATGGAACAACGACATCGCATCTAGACCGTCTTACGGACGCCGCTTTCGAGGCAGCGGCGTAGTGACATGTCAAGTGCAACGGTATTAAGCCCGCACGCAAGGTCGTGATTTGCAATATCTACCTTTTAAATATTTTCCTTATTTTTATTTTTTCCCTAAAACAATTCATTGCTTTTCCTATTGATTAAAAATCGCATTTTGCATTGCTTCAAACTCATTTATTAACTTATTATATCTACCGCCGATTCATTAAAGAAGTAAGATATTAATTTTTCCATAAAGAGGGGTGCACACAAGGATTTCCCAGGGGGTCACCCATCCCTAGTACTACTCTCGCCCACGCACGCTTAACTTCGGAGTTCTGATGCGATCCGGTGCGTTAGTACTGGTATGATCGCATTCGACATTCCTTGCACTCTAAATTCCCTTATTATCTTTCGTCCTTCCGGTCATGGTCCCAAAGTGTAAAACCTTAATACGACGTACATTTACGTTCATTTATCCGTTTTACACGACATTCCTCTTTTGATCTTATGTATTTTCGCGGGCAAAAGCGTTGACCAATACCAACTAGCCACGCTCGCCGATAACATCACAATTAGAGGGCCCGACATGCCTATCACACTAGGCCGCATGGAACGGCGACATCGCATCTAGACCGTTTTACGGATGCCACCTTCGAGGCAGAGGCGTAGTGACATGTCAAGTGCAACGGTGTTAAGCCCACACGAAAGGTCGTGATTTACAATATCTACCTTTTAAATATTTTCCTTATTTTTATTTTTTCCCTAAACGAATTCTTTGTTTTCCCTATTGATTAAAAATCGCGTTCTGCATTGCTTAATACTAATTTATAAATTTATTATATCTACCGCCGATTTATTAAAGAAGTAAGATATTAATTTTTCCATAATGAGGGATGCAACACGAGGACTTCCCAGGGGGTCACCCATCCTAGTACTACTCTCGCCCAAGCACGCTTAACTTCAGAGTTCTGATGGGATCCGGTGCGTTTGTGCATGTATGATCGCATCCGACATTCCTTGCACTCTAAATTCCCTTATTACCTTCTCTCCTTCCGCTTTTGGTCCCAATGTGTAAAACATTAAAACGAAATATATTTACGCTCATTTATCAGTTTTACGCGACATTCCTCTTTTGATCTTATGTATTTTCGCGGGCAAAATCGTTGACCAATAACAACAAGCCGCGATTACGGATAATTTCACAATTAGAGGGCCCGGCATGCCTATCGCATTTGGCCGCATGGAACGGCGACATCGCAACTAGACCGTCTTACGGATGCCGACTTCGATGTAGAGGTGTAATGATATGTCAAGTGCAACGTTGTTAAGCCAAAAAGAGGGATGCATCACGAGGGCTTCCCAGGGGGTCACCCATCCTAGTACTACTCTCGCCCAAGCACGCTTAACTTCGGAGTTCTGATGGGATCCGGTGCGTTAGTGCCGGTATGATCGCATCCGACACTTCTTGCACTCAAAATTCCCTTAATACAATTCCTCCATCCGCTTTTGGTCCCAAAGTGTAAAATCTTAAAACGACGTACAATTACGCTCATTTATCCGCTTTACGAGACATTCCGCTTTTGATCTTATGTATTTTCGCAGGCAAAAGCGTTGACCAATAACAACAAGCCGCGCTCGCCGATAATATAACAATTAGAGGGCCCGGCATGCCTTTCGCACTAGGCCGCATGGAACGGCGACAACGCAACTAGAACGTCATACAGATGCCGCCTTCGAGGCAGAGGGGTTGTGACATGTCAAGAGCAACGGTGTTAATTAAAAAAAAGGGATGCAACACGAGGACTTCCCAGGGGGTCACCCATCATAGAACTACTCTCGCCCAAGCACGCTAATCTTCGAAGTTCTGATGGGATCCGCTGCGTTAGTGCTGGTATGATCGCATCCGACATTCCTTGCACTCTAAATTCCCTTATTACCTTCTCTCCTTCCGCGTCCCAAAGTGTAAAACCTTAAAACGATGTACATTTACGCTCATTAATCCGTTTTACGTGACATTCCTCTTTTGATCTTATGTATTTTCTCGGGCAAAAGCGTTGACCAATAACAACAAGCCGCGCTCGCCGATAATATCACAATTAGAGGGCCCGACATGCCTATCGCACTAGGCCGCATGGAACAGTGACATGCAACTAGACCTTCTTACGGATGCCGACTTCAAGGCAGAGGTGTAGTGACATGTCAAGTGCAACGGTGTTAAGACAAAAAGAGGGATGCAACACGAGGACTTCCCAGGGGGTCACCCATCCTAGTACTACTCTCGCCCAGGCACGCTTATCTATGGAGTTCTGATGGGATCCGGTGCACTAGTGCTGGTATGATCGCATCCGACATTCCTTGCATTCTAAATTCCCTTATTACCTTTCCTTCTTCTGCTTTTGGTTCGAAAGCGTAAAACCTTAAAACGACGTACATTTACACTCATTTATCCGTTTTACGCGACATTCCTCTTTTGATCTTATGTATTTTCGCGGGAAGAAGCGTTGACCATTAACACCAAGCCGCGCTCGCCGATAATATCACAATTAAAGGGCCCGGCATACCTATCGCACTAGGTTGCATGGAACATCGACATCGCAACTAGACCGTAATACGAATGTCGACTTCGAGGCAGAGGCGTAATGACATGTCAACTGCAACGGTGTTAAGCCAAAAAGAGGGTTGCAACACGAGGACTTCCAGGGGGTCACCCATGCTAGTACTACTCTCGCCCAAGCATGCTTAACTTCAGAGTTCTGATGGGATCCGGTGCGTTAGTGCTGGTATGATCGCATCCGACATTCCTTGCACTCTAAATTCCCTTGTTACCTTTCCTCCTTCCGCTTTTGGTCCCAAAGTGTAAAACCTTATAGCGACGTACATTTACGCTCATTTATCCATTTTACGCGACATTCCTCTTTTGATCTTATACATTTTCGCGGGCAAAAGCGTTGACCAATAACAACAAGCAGCGCTCGCCTATTATATCACAATTAGAGGGCCCGGAATGCCTATCGCACTAGGCCTCATGGAATGGCGACATCGCAACTTGACCATCTTACGGATGCCGACTTCGAGGCAGAGGCGTAGTGACATGTCAAGTGCAATGGTGTAAAGCCAAAAAGAGGGATGCAACACGAGGACTTCCCAAGGGGTCACCCATACTAGTACTACTCTCGCCCAAGCACGCTTAGCATCGGAGTTCTTATGGGATCCGGTGCATTAGTGCCGGTATGATCGCATCCAACATTCCTTGCACTCTAAATTCTCTTATTACCTTTCCTCCTTCCGCTTTTGGTCCCAAAGTGTAAAACCTTAAAATGACGTACATTTATGCTCATTTATCCGTTTTACGCAACATTCCTCTTCCGATCTTATGTATTCTCGCGGGCAAAAGTGTTGACCAATAACAACAAGCCGCGCTCGCCTATAATATCACAATTAGAGGGCGCGGTATGCCTAACGCACTAGTCCGCATGGAATGGCGACATCGCAACTAGATCGTCTTACGGATGCCGACTTCGAGGCAGAGGCGTAGTGACATGTCAAGTGCAGCGGTGTTAAGCTAAAAAGAAAAATGCAACGCGAGGACTTCCCAGGGGGTCACCCATCCTAGCACTACTCTCGCCCAAGAACGCTTAGCATCGGAGTTCTGATGGGATCCGGTGCATTAGTGCTGGTCTGATCGCATCCGACATTCCTTGCACTCTAAATTCCCTTATTACCTTTCCTCCTTCCGCTTTTTGTCCCAAAGTGTAAAACCTTAAAACGACGTACATTTATGCTCATTCATCCGTTTTACGCGACATTCCTCTTTTGATCTTATGTATTTTTGCAAGCAAAATCATTGACCAATAACAACAAGCCGCGCTCGCCGATAATATCACAATTAAAGGGCCCGGCATACCTATCGCACTAGGTTGCATGGAACATCGACATCGCAACTAGACCGTAATACGAATGTCGACTTCGAGGCAGAGGCGTAATGACATGTCAACTGCAACGGTGTTAAGCCAAAAAGAGGGTTGCAACACGAGGACTTCCAGGGGGTCACCCATGCTAGTACTACTCTCGCCCAAGCATGCTTAACTTCAGAGTTCTGATGGGATCCGGTGCATTAGTGCCGGTATGATCGCATCCGACATTCCTTGCACTCTAAATTCCCTTGTTACCTTTCCTCCTTCCGCTTTTGGTCCCAAAGTGTAAGACCATATAACGACGTACATTTACGCTCATTTATCCATTTTACGCGACATTCCTCTTTTGATCTTATACATTTTCGCGGGCAAAAGCGTTGACCAATAACAACAAGCAGCGCTCGCCTATTATATCACAATTAGAGGGCCCGGAATGCCTATCGCACTAGGCCTCATGGAATGGCGACATCGCAACTTGACCATCTTACGGATGCCGACTTCGAGGCAGAGGCGTAGTGACATGTCAAGTGCAATGGTGTTAAGCCAAAAAGAGGGATTCAACACGAGGACTTCCCAAGGGGTCACCCATACTAGTACTACTCTCGCCCAAGCACGCTTAGCATCGGAGTTCTGATGGGATCCAGTGCATTAGTGCCGGTATGATCGCATCCAACATTCCTTGCACTCTAAATTCTCTTATTACCTTTCCTCCTTCCGCTTTTGGTCCCAAAGTGTAAAACCTTAAAATGACGTACATTTATGCTCATTTATCCGTTTTACGCAACATTCCTCTTCCGATCTTATGTATCTCGCGGGCAAAAGTGTTGACCAATAACAACAAGCCGCGCTCGCCTATAATATCACAATTAGAGGGCGTGGTATGCCTAACGCACTAGTCCGCATGGAATGGCGACATCGCAACTAGACCGTCTTACGGATGCCGACTTCGAGGCAGAGGCGTAGTGACATGTCAAGTGCAGCGGTGTTAAGCTAATAAGAAAAATGCAACGCGAGGACTTCCCAGGGGGTCACCCATCCTAGCACTACTCTCGCCCAAGAACGCTTAGCATCGGAGTTCTGATGGGATCCGGTGCATTAGTGCTGGTCTGATCGCATCCGACATTCCTTGCACTCTAAATTCCCTTATTACCTTTCCTCCTTCCGCTTTTTGTCCCAAAGTGTAAAACCTTAAAACGACGTACATTTATGCTCATTCATCCGTTTTACGCGACATTCCTCTTTTGATCTTATGTATTTTTGCAGGCAAAATCGTTGACCAATAACAACAAGCCGCGCTCGCCGATAATATCACAATTAAAGGGCCCGGCATACCTATTGCACTAGGTTGCATGGAACATCGACATCGCAACTAGACCGTAATACGAATGTCGACTTCGAGGCAGAGGCGTAATGACATGTCAACTGCAACGGTGTTAAGCCAAAAAGAGGGTTGCAACACGAGGACTTCCAGGGGGTCACCCATGCTAGTACTACTCTCGCCCAAGCATGCTTAACTTCAGAGTTCTGATGGGATCCGGTGCGTTAGTGCTGGTATGATCGCATCCGACATTCCTTGCACTCTATATTCCCTTGTTACCTTTCCTCCTTCCGCTTTTGGTCCCAAAGTGTAAAACCTTATAACGACGTACATTTACGCTCATTTATCCATTTTCCGCGACATTCCTCTTTTGATTTTATACATTTTCGCGGGCAAAGGCGTTGACCAATAACAACAAGCAGCGCTCGCCTATTATATCACAATTAGAGGGCCCGGAATGCCTATCGCACTAGGCCTCATGGAATGGCGACATCGCAACTTGACCATCTTACGGATGCCGACTTCGAGGCAGAGGCGTAGTGACATGTCAAGTACAATGGTGTTAAGCCAAAAAGAGGGATGCAACACGAGGACTTCCCAAGGGGTCACCCATACTAGTACTACTCTCGCCCAAGCACGCTTAGCATCGGAGTTCTGATGGGATCCGGTGCATTAGTGCCGGTATGATCGCATCCAACATTCCTTGCACTCTAAATTCTCTTATTACCTTTCCTCCTTCCGCTTTTGGTCCCAAAGTGTAAAACCTTAAAATGACGTACATTTATGCTCATTTATCCGTTTTACGCAACATTCCTCTTCCGATCTTATGTATTCTCGCGGGCAAAAGTGTTGACCAATAACAACAAGTAGCGCTCGCCTATAATATCACAATTAGAGGGTGCGGTATGCCTAACGCACTAGTCCGCATGGAATGGCGACATCGCAACTAGACCGTCTTACGGATGCCGACTTCGAGGCAGAGGCGTAGTGACATGTCAAGTGCAACGGTGTTAAGCTAAAAAGAAAAATGCAACGCGAGGACTTCCCAAGGGGTCACCCTTCCTAGCACTACTCTCGCCCAAGAACGCTTAGCATCGGAGTTCTGATGGGATCCGGTGCATTAGTGCTGGTCTGATCGCATCCGACATTCCTTGCACTCTAAATTCCCTTATTACCTTTCCTCCTTCCGCTTTTTGTCCCAAAGTGTAAAACCTTAAAACGACGTACTTTTATGCTCATTCATCTGTTTTACGCGACATTCCTCTTTTTATCTTATGTATTTTTGCAGGCAAAATCGTTGACCAATAACAACAAGCCGCGCTCGCCAATAATGTAAAAATTATAGGGCCCGGCATGCCTATCGCACTAGGCCGCATTGAACGGCGACACATCATCTAGATCGTGTTACGGATGCCGCCTTTGAGGCAGAGACGTAGGGACATGTCAAGTGCAACGGTGTTAAGCCAAAAAGAGGGATGCAACACGAGGACGTCCCAGGGGGTCACCCATCCTTGTACTACTCTCGCCGAAGCACACTTGACTTCGGAGTTCTGATGGGATTCGTTGCATTAGTGCTGGTATGATCGCATCCGACATTCCTTGTACTCTAAATTCCCTTATAAACTTATAATATCTACTGCCAATTTATTACAGAAATAAGATATTAATTTTATTTTATGTATATTTGCAGGCAAAATCGTTGACCAATAACAACAAGCCGCGCTCGCCAATAATGTAAAAATTAGAGGGCCCGGCATGCCTATCGCACTAGGCCGCATTGAACGGCGGCACATCATCTAGATCGTGTTACGGATGCCGTCTTTGAGGCAGAGACGTAGGGACATGTCAAGTGCAACGGTGTTAAGCCAAAAATAGGGATGCAACACGAGGACTTCCCAGGGGGTCACCCATCCTTGTACTACTCTCGCCGAAGCACACTTAGAGGGCCCGGCATGCCTATCGCACTAGGCCGCATTGAACGGCGACACATCATATAGATCGTGTTACGGATGCCGTCTTTGTGGCAGAGACGTAGGGACATGTCAAGTGCAACGGTGTTAAGCCAAAAAGAGGGATGCAACACGAGGACTTCCTAGGGGGTCACCCATCCTTGTACTACTCTCGCCGAAGCACACTTGACTTCGAAGTTCTGATGGGATTCGTTGCATTAGTGCTGGTATGATCGCATCCGACATTCCTTGTACTCTAAATTCCCTTACAAACTTATAATATCTACTGCCAATTTATTACAGAAATAAGATATTAATTTTTTCCATAAAGAAAGATGCAACACGAGGTCTTCCCAGGGGGTCACCCATCTTAGTACTACTCTCGCCCGAGCACGCTTAACTTCGGAGTTCTGATGGGATACGGTGCGTTAGTGCTGGTATGATTGCATCCGACATTCCTTGCACTCTAAATTCCCTTATTACATTTCCTCCTTCCGCTTTTGGTTCCAAAGTGTAAAACCTTAAAACGACGTACATTTACGCTCATTTATCCGTTTTACGCGGCATTCCTCTTTTGATCTTATGTATTTTCACGGGCCAAAGCATTGAGCAATATCAACAAGCCGCGCTCGCCGATAATATCACAATTAAAGGGTTCGGTATGCCTATCGCACTAGGCCGCATGGAACGGCGACATCGCAACTAGACCGTCTTACGGATGCCGCCTTCGAGGCAGAGGCGTAGTGACATATCAAGTGCAACGGTGTTAAGCCAAAAAGAGGGATGCAACACGAACACTTCCCAGAGGGTCACCCATCCAAGTACTACTCTCGCCCAAGCACGCTTAACTTCGGAGTTCTGATGGCATACAGTGCGTTTGTGCTGGTATGATCGCACCCGACATTCCTTGCACTCTAAATTCCCTTATTACCTTGCCTCCTTCCGCTTTTGGTCCCAAAGTGTAAAACCTTAAAACGACGTATATTTACGCTCATTTATCCGTTTTACACGACATTCCTCTTTTGATCTTACGTATTTTCGCGGGCCAAAGCGTTGACCAAAAATAACAAGCCGCGCGATCCAAGATGAGTAACCGAGTTCTTCTTCCTATGGTTGGGCGCTCGCCGATAATATCACAATTAGAGGGCCCGGCATGCCAATCTCACTAGGCCGCATGGAACGGCGACATCCCATCTAGACCGTTTTACGGATGCTGCCTTCGAGGCAGAGGCGTAGTGACATGTCAAGTGCAACGGTGTTAAGGCAAAAAGAGGGATGCAACACAAGGACTTCCCAAGGGGTCACCCATCCTAGTACTACTCTCGCTCAAGCACGCTTCACTTGGGAGTTCTGATAGGATCTGGTGCGTTCGTGCTGGTATGATCGCATCCGACATTCCTTGCACTCTAAATTCCCTTATTACCTTTCCTCCTTCCGCTTTTGGTGCCAAAGTGTAAAACCTTAAAACGACGTACATTTACGCTCATTTCTCCGTTTTACGCGACATTCCTCTTTTGCTCTTATGTATTTTCGCGGGCAAAAGCGTTGACCAATAACAACAAGCCGCGCTCGCCGATAATATCACAATTAGAGGGCCCGGCATGCCAATCCCAGTAGGCCGCATGGAACGGCGACATCGCATCTAGACCGGCTTACGGATGTCGCCTTCGATGCAGAGGGGTAGTGACATGTCAAGTGCAACAGTGTTAAGCCAAAAAGAGGGTTGTGTCACGAGGACTTCCCAGGGGGTCACCCATCCTAGTAGTACTCTCGCCCAAGCACGCTTGACTTCGAAGTTCTGATGGGATCCGGTGCGTTAGTGCTGGTATGATCGTATCCGACATTCATTACACTCTAAATTCCCATATAAACTTATTATATCTACCGCCAATTTATTACAGAAATAAAGATATTAATTTGTCCATAAAGAGGGATGCAACACGAGGACTTCCCAGGGGGTCACCCATCCTAGTACTACTCTCTCCCAAGCACGTTTAACTTTGGAGTTCTGATGGGATTCAATGCGTTAGTGGTGGCATGATCGCATCCGACATTCCTTGCACTCGAAATTCCTTTATTACCTTTCCTTCTTCCGCTTTTGGTCACAAAGTGTAAAACCTTAAAACGACGTACCTTTACGCTCATTTATCCGTTATACGCGACATTCCTTGTTTGATCATATGTATTTTCGTGGGCAAAAGCGTTGACCAATAACGACAAGACGCGCTCACCGATAATATCACAATTAGAGGGCCCAGCTTGCCAATGGCATTTGGCCGCATGGAACGGCGACATCGCAACTAGACAGTCTTACGGATGCCGCCTTCGAGGCAGAGGCGTAGTGACATGTCTAATGCAACGGTGTTAAGGCAAAAAGAGGGTTGCAACACGAGGACTTCGTAGGGGGTCACCCATGCTGGTACTACTCTCGCCCAAGCACGTTTAACTTCGGAGTTCTGATGGGATCCGGTGCGTTAGTGTTGGTTTGATCGTATCCGACATTCCTTGCACTCTAAATTTCCTTATAAACTTATTATATCTACCGCCGATTTATTACAGAAATAGGATATTAATTTTTCCATAAAGAGGGTTGCAACACGAGGACTTCCCAGGGGGTCACCCATCCTAGTACTACTCTCGCCCAAGCGCGTTTGACTTCGGAGTTCTGACGGGATTTAGTGCGTTAGTACTCGTATGATCGCATCTGACATTCCTTGCACTCTAAATTCTCTTATTACCTTTCCTTTTTACGCTTTTGGAACCAAAGTGTAAAACCTTAAAACGACGTACATTTACGCTCATTTATCCGTTTTACGCGACATTCCTCTTTGATCTTATGTATTTTCGCTGGCAAAAGCGTTGACCAATAACAACAAGCTACGCTGGCCTATACAATCACAATTAGAGGGCCTAGGATTCCTATCGCACTAGGTCGCATGGAACGGCGACATCGCAACTAGACCATCTTACGGATGCCGACTTCGAGGCAGAGGCGTAGTGACATGTCAAGTGCAACGGTGTTAAGCCAAAAAGAGGGATGCAACACGAGGACTTCCCAGGGGGTCACCCATCCTAGTACTACCCTTGCCCAAGCACGCTTAGCATCGGAGTTCTTATGGGATCCGGTGCATTAGTGCTGGTATGATCGCATCCGACATTCCTTGCACTCTAAATTCCCTTATTACCTTTCCTCCTTCCGCTTTTGGTCCCGAAGTGTAAAACCTTAAAACGACGTATATTTACTCTCATTTATCCGTTTTACGCGACATGCCACTTTTGATCTTATGTATTTTCGCGGGCTAAAGCGTTGACTAATAACAATAAGCCGCGCTCGCCGAAAATATCAAAATTAGAGGGCCTGGCATGCCGATTGCACTAGGCCGCATGAAACGGCGACATCGCAACTAGACCGTCTTACGGATGCCGCCTTCGAGGCAGAGGCGAAGTGACATGTCAAGTGCAACGGTGTTAAGCCAAAAAGAGAGATGTAACACGAGGACCTCCCAGGGGGTCACCTATCCTGTAAATACGGTGCGTTAGTGCTGGTATGATCGCATTCGACATTCCTTGCATTCTAAATTCCCTTATTACCTTTGCTCCTTCGCTTTTTGTCCCAAAGTGTAAAACCTTAAAACGACGTACATTTACGATCATTTATCCATTTTACGCGACATACCTCTTTTGATCTTATGTATTTTTGCGGGCAAAAGCGTTGACCAATAACAACAAGCCGCGCTCGCTGATAATATCACAATTAGAGTGCGCGGCATGCCTATCGCACTAGGCCGCATGGAATGGCGACATCACATCTAGACCGTCTTACGGATGCCGCCTTCGAGGCAGAGGCGTAGTGACATATCAAGTGCAACGGTGATAAGCAAAAATGAGGGACGCAACACGAAGACTTCCCAGAGGGTCACCCATCCTAATACTACTCTCGCCCAAGCACGCTTAACTTCGAGTTCTGATGGCATAACGGTGCGTTAGTGCTGGTATAAACGCATCCGACATTCCTTGCACTCTAAATTCCCTTATTACCTTTCCTCCTTTCGCTTTTGGTCCCAAAGTGTAAAACCTTATAACGACGTACATTTACGCTCATTTTTCCGTTTTACATGACATTCCTCTTTTGATCTTACGTATTTTCGCGTGCGAAAGCGTTGACCAATAACAACAAGCCGCGGCGTTGACCAATAACAACAAGCCGCGCTCGCCTATACTATCACAATTAGAGGGCCTAGGATGCCTATCGCACTAGGCCGCATGGAACGGCGATATCGCAACTAGACAGTCTTACGGATGCCGACTTCGAGGCAAGGCGTAGTGACATGTTAATTGCAATGGTGATAAGCAAAAAAGTGGGATGAAACACGAGGACTTCCCTGGGGGTCACCCATCCTAATACTACTCTAGCCCAAGCACGTTTAACTTAGGAGTTCTGATGGGATTCAGTGCGTTAGTGCTGGTATGATCGCTTCCGACATTCCTTGCACTCTAAATTCCCTTATTACCTTTCTTTCTTCCGCTTTTGGTCACAAAGTGTAAAACCTTGAAACGACGAACATTTACACTCATTTATCCGTTTTACGCGACATTCCTCATTTGATCATATGTATATTCACGGGCAAAAGCGTTGACTAATAACAACAAGCCGCACATGCCTATACTATCACAATTAGAGGGCCTAGGATGCCTATCGCACTAGGCCGCGTGGAACAGCAACATCGCAACTAGACCGTCTTACGGATGCCGACTTCGAGGCAGAGGCGTAGTGACATGTCAAGTGCAACAGTGTTAAGCCAAAAAGAGGGATGCAAGACGAGGACGTCCTAGGGGGTCACCCATCCTAGTACTAATCTCGCCCAAACATGCTTAGCATCGGAGTTCTGATAGGATCCGGTGCATTAGTGCTGATATGATCGCATCCGACATTCCTTGCCTTCTAAATTCCCTCATCACCTTTCCTCCTTCCGCTTTTGATCCCAAAGTGTAAAACCTTACAACAACGTACATTTACGCTCATTTATCCGTTTTACGCGACATTCCTCTTTTGATCTTATGTATTTTCGCGGGCAAAAGCGTTGACCAATAACAACAAGCCGCGCTCGCCGATAATATCACAATTAGAGGGCCTGGCATACCGATTGCACTAGGCTGCATGGAACGGCGACATTGCTACTAGACCGTCTTATGGATGCCGCCTTCGAGGCAGAGGCGTAGTGACATGTCAAGTGCAATGGTGTTAAGCCAAAAAGAGAGAAGCGACACGAGGACTTCCCAGGGGGTCACCCATCCTGTAATACGGTGCGTTAGTGCTGGAATGATCGCATCCGACATTCCTTGCATTCTAAATTCCCTTATTACCTTTCCTCCTTCGCTTTTGGTCCCAAAGTGTAAAACCTTAAAAAACGACGTACATTTACGCTCATTTATCAATTTTACACGACAGTCCTCTTTTGATCTTATGTATTTTCGCGGGCAAAAGCGTTGACCAATAACTACTAGCCGCGCTCGACGATAATATCACAATTAGAGGGCCCGCCATGCCTATCACACTAGGCCGCATGGAATGGCGACATCGTATCTAGACCGTTTTACGGATGCCGCCTTCGAGGCAGAGGCATAGTGACATCTCAAGTGCAATGGTGTTAAGCCAAAAAGAGGGATAAAACACGAGGACTTCCCAGGGGGTCACCCATCCTAGTACTACTCTCGCCCAAGCACGCATAACTTCGGAGTTCTGATAGGATCCGATGCATTAGTGCAGATATGATCGCATAAGGTATTCCATGCATTCTAATTTCCTTTATTACCTTTCCTTCTTCCGCCTTTGGTCCCAAAGTGTAAAACCTTAAAACGACGTACATTTACGCTCATTTATCTGTTTTACGCGACATTCCTCTTTTGATCTTATGTATTTTCGCGGGCAAAAGCGTTGACAAGTAACAACAAGCCGCGCTCGCCGATAATATCACAATGAGAGGGCCCGACATGCCTAACGCACTAGGCCGCATGGAATGGCGACATCGCATCTAGACCATTTTACGGATGTCGCCTTCGAGGCAGAGGCGTAGTGACATGTCAAGTGCAACGGTGTAAAGCCAAAAAGAGGGATGCAATACGAGAACTTCCTAGGGGGTCACCCATCCTAGTACTACTCTCACCCAAGCACGCTTAACTTAGGAGTTCTGATGGGATCCGATGCTTTAGTATTGGTATGATCACATCCGACATTCCTTGCTCTCTAACTTACCTTTTTACCTTTCCTCCTTATGCTTTTGGTCCCAAAGTGTAAAATCCTAAAACGAAGTACTTTTACGCACATTTATCCGTTTTACGCGACATTCCTCTTTTGATCTTATGTATTTTCGCGGGCAAAAGCATTGACCAATAACATCAAGCCGCGCTCGCCGATAATATCACAATTAGAGGGCCCGGCATGCCGATCGCACTAGGTCGAAAGGAACGGCGACATCGCAACTAGACCGTCTTACGGATGCCGACTTCGAGGCAGAGGCGTAGTGACATGTCAAGTTCAACGGTGTTAAGCCAAAAAGAGGGATGCAACACCAGGACTTCCAAGGGGGTCACCCATGCTAGTACTACTCTCGCCCAAGCACGCTTAACTTCGGAGTTCTGATGGGATCTGGTGCGTTAGTGCTGGTATGATCGCATCCAGCATTCCTTGCACTCTAAATTACCTTATTACCTTTCCTCCTTCCGCTTTTGGTCCAAAAGTGTAAAACCATAAAACGACGTACATTTACGCTCATTTATCCGTTTTACGCGACATTTCTCTTTTGATCTTATGTATTTTCGCGGGCAAAAGCGTTGACCAATAATAATAAGCCGCGCTCGCCTATGATATCACAATTAGATGGCCCCGCATGACTATCGCACTTGGCCGCATGGAACGGCGATCACAACTAGACCGTCTTACGGATGCCGACTTCGAGGTAGAGGCGTAGTGACATGTCAAGTGCTACAGTGTTAAGCCAAAAAGTGGGATGCAACACGAGGTATTCCCAGGGGGTCACCCATCCTAGTACTACTCTTGCAAAAGCACGCTTAGCACATTAGTGCTGCTATGATCGCATCCGACATTCCTTGCACTCTAAATTCCCTTATTACCTTTCCTCCTTCAACTTTTGGTCCCAAAGTGTAAAACCTTAAAACGACGTACATTTATGCTCACTTATCCGTTTTACGGGACATTCCTCTTTTGATCTTATGTACTTTCGCGGGCAAAAGCATTGACCAATAACAACAAGCCGCGCTCGCCGATAATATCACAATTAGAGGGCCCGGCATGCCTATCGCACTAGGCCGCATGGAACAGCGACATCGCAACTAGACCGTCTTACGGATGCCGCCTTCTAGGAATATGCGTAGTGACATGTCATGTGCAATGGTGTTAAGCCAAAAAGTGAGATGCAACACGAGGACTTCCCAAGGGGTCACCCATCCCGTAATACGGTGCGTTAGTGCTGGTATTATCGCATCCTACATTCCTTGCACTCTAAATTCCTTTATTACATTTCCTCATTCCGCTTTTGGTCCCGAAGTGTAAAACCTTAAAACGACGTACATTTACGCTCATTTATCCGTTTTACGCGACGTTCCTCTTTTGATCTAATGTATTTTCGCGGGCAAAATGGTTGACCAATAACAACAAGCCGCGCTCGCCGATAATATCACAAGTAGAGGGCCCGGCATACCTATCGCACTAGGCCGCATGGAACGGGACATCGCAACTAGACCGTCTTATGGATGCCACCTTCGAGGCAAAGGCGTAGTGACATGTCAAGTTCAACGGAGTTAAGCCAAAAAGAGGGATGCAACACGAGGACTTCCCAGGGGGTCACCCATCCTAGTACTACTCTCGCCCAAGCACGCTTAACTTAGGAGTTCTGATGGGATCCGGTGCGTTTGTGTTAGTATGATCGCATCCGACATTCATTGCACTCTTACTTCCCTTATTACCTTTCCTCCTTCTGCTTTTGGTCCCAAAGTGCAAAATCTTAAAACGAAGTACTTTTACGCTCATTTATCCGTTATACGCGACATTCCTCTTTTGATCTTATGTATTTTCGCGGGAAAAAGCATTGACCAATAACATCAAGCCGCGCTCGCCGATAATATCACAATTAGAGGGCCCGGCTTGCCTATCACTAGGCCGAATGGAACAGCGACATTGCAACTAGACCGTCTTACGGATGCCGACTTCGAGGCAGAGGCGTAGTGACATGTCAAGTGCAACGGTGTTAAGCCAAAAAGAGGGATGCAACACCAGGACTACCCAGGGGGTCACCCATGCTAGTACTCTCTCGCCCAAGCACGCTTAACTTCGGAGTTCTGATGGGATCTGGTGCTTTAGTGCTGGTATGATCGCATCAAACCATTCCTTGCACTCTAAATTACCTTATTACCTTTCCTCGTTCCGCTTTTGGTCCAAAAGTGTAAAACCATAAAACGACGTACATTTACACTAATTTATCTGTTTTACGCGACATTCCTCTTTTGATCTTATGTATTTTCGCGGGCAAAAGCGTTGACCAATAATAACAAGCCGCGCTCGCCTATGATATCACAATTAGATGGCCCCGCATGCCTATCGCACTAGGCCGCATGGAACGGCGACATCACAACTAGACCGTCTTACGGATGGCGACTTCGAGGTAGAGGCGTAGTGACATGTTAAGTGCAACGGTGTTAAGCTAAAAAGTGGGATGCACAACGAGGACTTCCCAGGGGGTCACCCATCCTAGTACTACTCTTGCAAAAGCACGCTTAGCATCGGTGTTCTGATGGGATCCGATGCATTAGTGCTGCTATGATCGCATCCGACATTCCTTGCACTCTAAATTCCCTTATTACCTGTCCTCCTTCCAATTTTGGTCCCAAAGTGTATAACCTTAAAACGACGTACATTTACGCTCACTTATCCGTTTTACGGGACATTCCTCTTTTGATCTTATGATTTTTCGCGGGCATGATCGTATCCGACATTCCTTGCACTCTAAATTCCCTAATAAACTTATTATATCTACCGCCGATTTATTACTGAAATAAGATATTAATTATTCCATAAAGAGGGATGCAACACGAGGACTTCCCAGGGGGTCACCCATCCTAGTAATACTCTTGCCCAATACGCGTAGCATCGGAGTTCTGATGGGATCCGGTGCATTTGGGCGGGTATGATCGCATCCGACATTCCTTGTACTCTAAGTTCCGTTATTACCTTTCATCTTTCCACTTTTGGTCCCAAAGTGTAAAACCTTAAAACGACGTACATTTACGCTCTTTTATCCGTTTTACACGACATTCCCCTTTTGATCTTATGTATTTTCGCGGGCAAAAGCTTTGACCAATAACAACAAGCCGCGCTCGCCGATCATATCACAATTAGAGGGCCCAGCATGCCTATCGCACTAGGCCGCATGGAACGGCGACATCGCATCTTGACCGTCTTACCGATTCCGCCTTCGAGTGTCAAGTGCAACGGTGTTATGCCAAAATGAGGGATGCAGCACGAGGACTTCCCAGGGGGTCACCCATCTCGCCCAAGCACGCTTAACTTCGGAGTTCTTATGGGATCTGGTGCGTTAGTGCTGGTATGATCGTATACGACATTCCTTGCACTCTAAATTCCCTTATAAACTTATTATATCTACCGCCGATTTATTACAGAAATAGGATATTAATTTTTCCATAAAGAGAGATCCAACACGAGGACTATCCAGGGGGTCACCCATCCTAGTACTACTCTCGCCTAAGCACGTTCAACTTCGGAGTTCTGATGGGATTCGGTGCGTTAGTGCTTGTATGATCGCATCCGACATTCTTTGCACTCTAAATTGCGTTATTACCTTTCCTTCTTCCGCTTTTGGTCCTAAAGTGTAAAACTTTAAAACGACGTACATTTACGCTCATTTATCCGTTTTACGCGACATTCCTCTATTGATCGTATGTATTTTCGCGGGCAAAAGCGTTGACCAATAACAACAAGCCGTGCTCACCGATAAAATCACAATTAGAGGGCCCGGCATGCCTATCGCAGTAGGCCGCATGGAACGGCGACATCGCAACTAGACCGTCTTTCGGATGACTCCTTCAAGGCAGAGGCGTAGTGACATGTCAAGTGCAATGGTTTTAAGGCAAAAAGAGGAATGCAACACGAGGACTTCCCAGGGGGTCACCAATCCTAGTACTACCCTCGCGCGAGCACGCTTAACTACAGAGTTCTGATGGGATCCGGTGCCTTAGTGCCGGTATGATCGCATCCGACATTCCTTGCCTTCTAAATTCCATTATTACCTTTCCTCCTTCCGCTTTTGGTCGCAAAGTGTAAAACCTTAAAACGACGTACATTTACGCTCATTTATCAGTTTTACGCAACATTCCTCTTTTGATCTTATGTATTTTCGCGGGCAAAACCTTTTAACCAATAATAACAAGCTGCGCTCGCCTATAATATCACAAATAGAGGGCACGGCATGCCTATCGCACTAGGCCGCATGGAACGGCGACCTCGCAATTAGACTGTCTTACGGATGCCGACTTCGAGGTTGAGGCGTAGTGACATGTCAAGTGCAACGGTGTTAAGCCAAAAAGAGGGATGCAACACGAGGACTTCCAAGGGGGTCACCCATCCTAGTACTACTCTTGCCAAAGCACGCTTAGCATCGGTGTTCTGATGGGATCCGGTGCATTAATGCTGGTATGATTGCATCTGACATTCCTTGCACTCTAAATTCCCTTGTTACCTTTCCTCCTTCCAATTTTGGTCCCGAAGCTTAAAACCTTTAAACGACGTACATTTACGCTCACTTATCCGTTTTACGCGACATTCCTCTTTTGATCTTATGTATTTTCGCGGGCAAAGCATTGACAAATAACAACAAGCAGCGCTCGCCGATAATATCACAATTAAAGGGCCCGGCATGCCTATCGCACTAGGCCGCATGGAACGGCGACATCGCATTTAGACCGTCTTACGAATTCCGCCTTCGAGGCAGAGGCATAGTGACATGTCAAGTGCAACGGTGTTAAGCCAAAAAGAGGGATCCAACACGAGGACTTCTTAGGGGGTCACCCATCCTGAAAACCTCTCGCCCAAGCACGCTTAACTTCGGAGTTCTGATGAGATTGGTGCGTTAGTGCTGGTATGATCGTGTCCGCCATTCCTTGCACTCTAAATTCCCTTATAAACTTATTATATCTACTGCCGATTTATTACAGAAATAGGATATTAATTTTTCCATAAAGAGGGATCCAACACGAGGACTATCCAGGGGGTCACCCATCCTAGTACTACTCTCGCCCAAGCACGTTCAACTTCGGAGTTCTGATGAGACTCGGGGCGTTTGTGCTAGTATGATCGCATCCGACATTCCTTGCACTCTAAATTCCCTTATTTCCTTTCCTTCTTCCACTTTTGGTCCCAAAGTGTAAAACATTAAAACGACGTACATTTACGTTCATTTATCCGTTTTACGTGACATTCCTCTTTTGATCATATGTATTTTCGCGGGCAAAAGCGTTGACCAATAACAACAAGCCGCACTCGCCGATAATATCACAATTAGAGGGCCGGCATGTCTATCGCACTAGGCCGCATGGAACAGCGACATCGCAATTAGACCGTCATTCGGATGCCTCTTTCGAGACAGAGGCGTAGTGACATGTCAAGTGCAACGGTGTTAAGGCAAAAAGAGGAATGCAACACGAGGACTTCCCAGGGGGTCACCCTTCCTAGTACTACTCTCGCCCAAGCACGCTTAACTACGGAGTTCTGATGGGATCCGGTGCGTTAGTGCCAGTATGATCGCATCCGACATTCCTTGCCTTCTAAATTCCCTTATTACCTTTCTCCTTCCGCTTTTGGTCCCAAAGTGTAAAACCTTAAAACGACATACATTTACGCTCATTTATTCGTTTTACGCAACATTCCTCTTTTATTATATGTATTTTCGCGGGCAAAAGCTTGACCAATAACAACAAGCCGCGCTCGCCGATAATATCACAATTAGAGGGCACGGCATGCCTATCGCACTAGGCCCCATGGAACGGCGACATTGCATCTAGACCGTCTTACGGATGCCACCTTCGAGGCATTGGCGTAGTGACATGTCAAGTGCAACGGTGTTAAGCCAAAAAGAAAGATGCAACACGAGGACTTCACAGGGGGTCACCCATCCAAGTACTAATCTCGCCCAAGCACGCATAGAATCGGAGTTCTGATGAGATCAGGTGCATTAGTGCTGATATGATCGCATCCGACATTCCTTGCCTTCTTAATTCCCTTATAAACTTATTATATCTACCGTCTATTTATTACAGAAATAAGATATTAATTTTGCCATAAACAGGGATGCAACACGAGGACTTCCCAGGGGGTCACCCATCCTAGTACTACTCTCGCCCAAGCACGTATAACTTCGAGTTCTGATGGGATTCAGTGCGTTTGTGTTGGTATGGTCGCATCCGACATTCCTTGCACTCTAAATACCCTTATTACCTATCCTTCTTTGCTTTTTGTCCCAAAGTGTAAAACCTTAAAACGGCGTACATTTACGCTCATTTAATTGTTTTACGTGACATTCCTCTTTTGATCATATATATTTTTGCGGGAAAAAGCGTTGACCAATAACAACAAGCCGTGCTCGCCGATAATATCACAATTAGAGGGCACGGCATGGCAATCGCATTAGGTCTTAGGGATGCCGCCTTCGAGGCAGAGGCGTGGTGATATGTCAAGTGCAACGGTGTTAAGCCAAAAAGAGGGATGCAACACGAGGACTTCGCAATGGGTCACCCATGCTAGCACTACTCTCGCCCAAGCACGTTTAACTTCGGAGTTCTGATGGGATCCGGTGCGTTAGTGCTGGTATGATGTATCCGACATTCCTTGCCCTCTAAATTCCCTTATTACCTTTCCTTCTTCCGCTTTTGGTCCCAAAGTGTAAAACCTTAAAATGACGTACATTTACGCTCATTTATCCGTTTTACGCGACATTCCTCTTTTGATCTTATGTATTTTCGCGGGCAAAAGCGTTGACCAATAACAACAAGCCGCGCTCGCCGATAATATCACAAGTAGAAGGCCCGGCATACCTATCGCACTAGGCCGCATGGAACGGCGACATCGCAACTAGACCGTCTTACAGTTGCCACCTTCGAGGCAAAGGCGTAGTGACATGTCAAGTTCAACGGTATTAAGCCAAAAAGAGGGATGCAACACGAGGACTTCAAAGGGGGTCACCCATCCTAATACTACTCTCGCCCAAGCACGCTTAACTTCAAAGTTTCTGATGGGATCCGGTGCGTAAGTGCTGGTATGATCGCATCCGACATTCCTTGCACTCTAAATTCCCTTATTACCTTTCCTCTTTCGGCTTTTGCTCCAAAAGTGTAAAACCTTAAAACGACGTTCATTTACGCTCATTTATCCGTTTTACGCGACATTCCTATTTTGATCTTATGTATTTTCGCGGGCAAAAGCGGTAACCAATAACAACAAGCCGCGCTCACCTATAATATCACAATTAGAGGGCCCGGGATGCCTGTCGCACTAGGCCGCATGGAACGGCGACATCGCAAGTAGACCTTCTTACGGATTCCGACTTCGAGGCAGAGGCGTAGTGACATGTCAAGTGCAACGGTGTTAAGCCAAAAAGAGGGATGCAACACGAGGACCTCCCAGGGGGTCACCCATCCTAGTACTTCTCTTGCCCAAGCACGCTTCACTTCGGAGTTCTGATGGGATCCAGTGCGTTAGTGCTTGTATGATCGCATCCCACATTCCTTGCACTCTAAATTCCCTTATTACCGTTCCTCCTTCGCTTTTGGTCCAAAAGTGTGAAACCTTAAAAAAAACGTATTACGCTCATTTATCCGTTTTACGCGACATTCCTCTTTTGATCTTATGTATTTTCTCAGGCAAAATCATTGACCAACAACAACAAGCCGCGTTCGCCGATAATATCATAATTAGAGGGCCCGGCATGCCTATCGCACTAGACCGCATGGAACGGCGACATCGCAACTAGTCCGTCTTACGGATGCCACCTTCGAGGCAGAGGCGTAGTGACATGTGAAGTTCAACGGTGTTAAGCCAAAAAGAGGGATGCAACACGAGGACTTCAAAGGGGGTCACCCATCCTAATACTACTCTCGCCCAAGCACGCTTAACTTCAGAGTTCTGATGGGATCCGGTGCGTAAGTGCTGGTATGATCGCATCCGACATTCCTTGCACTCTAAATTCCCTTATTACCTTTCCTCTTTCCGCTTTTGGTCCAAAAGTGTAAAACCTTAAAACGACGTTCATTTACGCTCATTTATCCGTTTTACGCGACATTCCTATTTTGATCTTATGTATTTTCGCGGGCAAAAGCGGTTACCAATAACAACAAGCCGCGCTCACCTATAATATCACAATTAGAGGGCCCGGGATGCCTATCGCACTAGGCCGCATGGAACGGCGACATCGCAACTAGACCTTCTTACGGATTCCGACTTCGAGGCAGAGGCGTAGTGACATGTCAAGTGCAACGGTGTTATGCCAAAAAGAAGGATGCAACACGAGGACTTCCCAGGGGGTTACCGATCCTAGTACTACTCTCGCCCAAGCACGCTTAGCATCGTATTTCTGACGGGATCCGGTGCATTAGTGCTGGTATGATCGCATCCGACATTCCTTGCACTCTAAATTCCCTTGTTACCTTTCCTCCTTCCGCTTTTGGTCCCAAAGTGTAAAACCTTAAAACGACGTACATCTTAATCTCATTTATCCGTTCTATGCGACATTCCTCTTTTGATCTTATGTATTTTCGCGGGCAAAAGCGTTGACCAATAACAACAAGCCGCGCTCGCAGATAATATCACAATTAGAGGGCCCGGCATGCATATCGTACTAGGCCGAATGGAACGGCGACATCGCAACAAGACCGTCTTGCAAATGCCGCCTTCGAGGCAGAGGCGTAGTGACATGTCAAGTGCAACGGTGTTAAGCCAAAAAGAGGGATGCAACACGAGGACATCCCAGAGGGTCACCCATCCTAGTACTACTCTCGCCCAAGCACGCTTATCTTCGAAACTCTTATGGGATCCGGTGCGTTTGTGCTGGTATGATCAATGGTGTTAAGCCCGCACGCAAGGTCGTGATTTACAATATCTACCTTTTATATATTTTCCTTATATTTATTTTTTCCTAAAAGAATTCTTTGCTTTCCCTATTGATTAAAAATCGGATTTTGCATTGTTTATAATTCATTTATAAACTTATTATATTTATCGCCGTTTTATTAAAGAAGTAAGATATTAAATTTGCCAAAAAGAGGGATGCAACACGAGGACTTCCCAGGGGGTCACCCATCCTAGTACTACTCTCGCCCAAGTGCGCTTTACTTCGCAGTTCTGATGGGATTCGGTGCGTTAGTGCTGGTATGATCACATATGACATCCCTTGCACTCTAATTTCCCGTATTACCTTTCCTCTTTCCGCTTTTGGTCCCAAAGTGTAAAATGTTAAAACGACGTACATTTACGCTCATTTATCCGTTTTACGCGACATTTCTCTTTTGATCTTATGTATTTTCGCGGGCAAAAGCATTGACCAATAACAACAATCTGCGCTCGCCGATAATACCACAATTAGCGGGCCCGGAATGCCAATCGCACTAGGCCTCATGGAATGGCGACATCGCAACTAGACCATCTAACGGATGCCGACTTTGAGGCAGAGGTGTAGTGACATGTCAAGTGCAACGGTGTTAAGCCATAAAGAGGGATGCAAAACGAGGACTTTTAGGATAAGTGTAGACACATATAAGAGGAGTGTCGGATCAGGTGCGTTAGTGCATCCGATAGACCGTCTTACGAATGCCTCTCGCACTTTCAAAATTAATAGTTTCCTCTTTTAACCGTGGGCCCACTGGAGCTTAAGGGAATTTAGAGTGCAAGGAATGTCGGATGCGATCATACCAGCACAAATACATATTAGATTATACCTCATTTTATATCATTCGGAGTTCAGAGTGCAAGGAATGTCTGATTGCCAATCACATAGAAATACTATCTACAATATCTACCTTTTAATTTTAAACTTTTCGGTGTGTAATTGTGTCATTCAACGGCGGTAGTACTAGGATGGGAATGCCGGAAGCGATCATACCAGCACTAAAGCACCGGATCCCATCAGAACTCCAAAGTTAAGCGTGCTTGGGCGAGAGTAGTACTAGGATGGGTGACCCCCTGGTAATCCCTCTTTTTTGCAAAATTAATATCTTATTTCTGTAATAAATCGGCGGTAGATATAATAAGTTTATTAGGGAATTTAGAGGGCAAGGAATGTCTGATGCGATCATACCGGCACTAACGCATCGATCCCATCAAAACTCCAAAGGTAAGCGTGCTTGGGCGAGAGTAGTACTAGGATGGGTGACCCCCTGGGAAGTCCTCGTGTTGCATCCCTCTTTATGGCAAAATTAATATCTTACTTCTTTAATAAATCAATGCGACATTCCTCTTTTGATCATATGTATTATCGCGGGCAAAAGCGTTGACAAATAACAACAAGCCGCGCTCGCCGATAATATCACAATTAAAGGGCCCGGCATGCCTATCGCACTAGGCAGCATGGAACGGCGACATCGCATCTAGACCGTTTTACGGATGCCGCCTTCTAGGCAGAGGCGTAGTGACATGTCAAGTGCATCGGTGTTATGCCCGCACGCAAGGTCGTGATTTACAATATCTACTTTTTAAATATTTTAGGGAGGCGGCATGCCTATCGCACTAGACTGCATGGAACCTTAAAATGAAGTCCTCGAGGTAAAAGAGGGCCCTCTTATTGTGATTAGACCGTCTAACATCCTAGCAGAAGTCCTCGTGTTGCATCCCTCTTTTTGGCTTGTTGTTATTGGTCAACGCTTATTATATTATCCTAGTGCGTTAGTGCTAGTTGCGATGTCGTATTACCTTACACTAGGCTGCATGGAATGACGACATCGCAACTAGACCGTCTTACGGATGCCGCCTTTGCAGAGGCGTAGTGACATGTTAAGTGTAACGACGTTAAGCCAAAAAGAGGGATGCAACACGAGGACTTCCCAGGGGGTCACCCATCCTAGTACTACTCTCGCCCAAGCGCGCTTAACTTCGCAGTTCTGATGGGATCCGGTGCGTTAGTGCTGGTATGATCGCATCCAACATTCCTTGCACTCTAAATTCCCTAATTACCTTTCCTCCTTCCGATTTTTGTTCCAAAGTGTAAACCTTAAAACGACGTACATTTACGATCATTTATCCGTTTTACGCGACATTCCTCTTTTGATCTTATGTATTTCGCGGGCAAAAGCATTGACAATTAACAACAAGCCGCGCTCGCCAATAATATCACAATTAGAGGGCCCGGCATGCCTATTGCACTAGGTCGCATGGAACAGCGACATCGCATCAACAATGTTTCATGGATGCCGCCTTCGAGGCAAAGGCGCTGTGTCATGTCAAGTGCAACGGTAGGAGGAAAGGTAATACGAGGGATAATCCTTATAAATTCCTCTTTTTGAGAATTTAGAGTGTTGCATCCCTCTTTTTGGCTTAACACCATTGTACTTGACATGTCCCTACGCCTCTGCCTCGAAGGCGGAATCCGTAAGACGGTATACAGCGATGTCGCCCTCTTTTTGGCTTAACACCGTTGGACTTGACATGTCACTACGCCTGTGCCTCGAAGTCGGCATCTGTACGACGGTCTAGTTGCGAGGTCACCGTTCCATGAGGCCTAGTGCCTCGAAGTCGGCATCCGTAAAACAGTGTGTGTGCCGTCAGATGCGATCCCTCTTTTTGGCAAATTACTATCTTACTTCTTTAATATATCGGCGGTAGATATAATAAGTTTATAAGGGAATTTAGAGTGCAAGGAATGTCGGATGCGATCATACCAGCACTAACGCACCCGATCCCATCGGAACTCTGAAGTTAAGCGTGCTTGGGCGAGAGTAGTCCTAGGATGGGTGACCCCCTGGGAAGTCCTCGTGTTGCATCCCACTTTTTGACAAAATTAATATCTTATTTCTGTAATAAATCGGCGGTAGATGTAATATGTTTTTAAGGGAATTGTAGTGCAAGGAATGTCGGATGCGATCATACCAGCACTAGCGCACCGCATCTTATCAGAACTCCAAAGTGAAGCTTTCTTGGGCGAGAGTAGTACTAGGATGGGTGACCCTCTGGGAAGTCCTCGTGTTGCATCCCTCTTTTTGGCATAACACCGTTGTACCTGACATGTCACTACGCCTTTGCCTCGATGTCGGCATCCGTAAGACGGTCTAGTTGCGATGTCGCCATTACATACGGCCTAGTGTGATAGGAATACTGGGCCCTCTAATTGTGATATTATCGGCGAGCGCGACTTGTTGTTAATTGTCAACGCTTTAGCCCGCGAAAATACATAAAATCAAAAGAGGAATGTCGCGTAAAATGGATAAATGAGCGTAAACGTACGTCGTTTTAAGGTTTTACACTTTGGGACCAAAAGCGGAAGGAGGAAAGGTAATAAGGGAATTTAGAGTGCAAGGAATGTCGGATGCGATCATACCAGCAGTAACGCACCAGATCCGATCAGAACGCCGAAGTTAAGCGTGCATGGGCGAGAGTAGTACTAGAATGGGTGACCCCCTGGGAAGTCATTGTGTTGCATCCCTTTTTTTGGCTTAACACCGTTGCACTTGACATGTCACTACGCCTCTGCCACGAAGTCGGCATCCGTAAGACGGTCTAGTTGCAATGTTGGCATTCCATGCGCCTAGTGCGATAGGCATGCCGGGCCCTCTAATTGTGATAATATCGGCGAGCGCCCTCTGTCGCGAAGTCGGCATCCGTAATACGGTCTAGTTGCGATGTCGCCATTACATGCGGCCTAGTGCGATAGGAATGCTGGGCCCTCTAATTGTGATATTATCGGCGAGCGCGGCTTGTTGTTAATTGTCAACGCTTTTCCCGCGAAAATACATAAGATCAAAAGAGGAATGTTGCGTAAAACGGATAAATGAGCGTAAACGTACGTCATTTTAAGGTTTTACACTTTGGGACCGAAAGCGGAAGGAGGAAAGGTTATAAGGGAATTTAGAGTGCAAGGAATGTCGGATGCGATCATACCTGCACTAACGCACCATATCCGATCAGAACTCCGAAGTTAAGCGTGCATGGGCGATAGTAGTACTAGGATCGGTGACCCTCTGGGAAGTCCTCGTGTTGCATCCCTCTTTTTGGCTTAACACCGTTGCACTTGACATGTCACTACGCCTCTGCCTCGAAGTCGGCATCCGTAAGACGGCCTAGTTGCGATGTCGCCGTTCCATGTAGCATAGTGTGATAGGTTGGACGGGCCCTCTAATTGTGATTTTATCGACGAGCGCGGCTTGATGTTATTGGTCAACGCTTTTGCCCGCGAAATTACATAAGATCAAAAGAGAAATGTCGCGTAAAACGGATAAATGAGCGTAAACGTACGACGTTTTAAGGTTTTACACTTTGGGACCAAAAGCGGAAGGAGGAAAGGTAACAAGGGAATTTAGAGTGCAAGGAATGTCGGATGCGATCATACCAGCACTAACGCACCGGATAGCATCAGAACTTTGAAGTCAAGCGTGCTTGGGCGAGAGTAGTACTAGGATGGGTGACCCCCTGGGAAGTCCTCGTGTTGCATCCCTCTTTTTGGCAAAATTAATATCTTATTTCTGTAATAACTCGGCGGTAGAAATAATAAGTTTATAAGGGAATTTAGAGTGCAAGGAATGTCAGTGTGATTATACCAGCACTACCGCACCAGATCCTATTAGAACTTCGAAGTTAAGCGTGCATGGGCGAGACTTGTACTTGGATGTGACCCCCTGGGAAGTCCTCGTGTTGCATCCTTCTTTTTGGCTTAACAATGCTGCATTTGACATATCACTACGCCTCTGGCTCAGGCGGCATCCGTACGACGGTCTAGTTGCGTTGTCGCCATTCCATGCGGCCTAGTGCGATAGGCATGCCAGGACTCTAATTGTGATATTATCGGTGAGCGCGGCTTGTTGTTAATTGTCAACGCTTTTGCCCGCGAAAATACATTAGATCAAAAGCGGAAAGTCGCGTAAAACGGATAAATGAGCGTAAATGTATGTCGTTTTAAGGTTTTACTATTTGGGACCAAAAGCCGAATAAGGAAAGGTAATAAGGGAATTTAGAGTGCAAGGAATGTCGGATGCGATCATACCAGCACTAACGCACCGAATCCCATCAAAACTCCAAAGTTAAGCATGCTTGGGCGAGAGTAGTACTAGGATGGTTGACCCCCTGGGAAGTTCTCATGTTTCATCCCTCTTTTTGGCTTAACACTGTTGCACTTGACATGTCATTACGCCTCTGCCTCGAAGGCGGCATCCGTATAACGGTCTAGATGTGATGTCGCCGTTCCATGCGACCTAGTACGATAGGCATGTCGGGCCCTCTAATTCTTATATAATCGTCAAGCGCGGCTTGCTGTTATTGGTCAACGCTTTTGCCCGTGAAAATACATAAGATCAAAAGAGGAATGTTGCGTACAACGGATAAATGAGCATAAATGTACGTCGTTTTAAGGTTTTACACTTTGGGACCAAAAGCAGAAGGAGGAAAGGTAATTAGGAAATATAGAGTGCAAGGAATGTCGGATGCGATCACACCAGCACTAACGCACCGGATCCCATAAGAACTTAGAAGATAAGCGTGCTTGGGCGAGAGTAATACAAGGATGGGTGACCCACTGGGAAGTCCTCGTGTTGCATCCCTCTTTTTGGCTTAACACCGTTGCACTTGACATGTCATTACGCATCTACCTCGAAGGCGGAATCCGTAAAACGGTCTAGATGCGATGTCGCCGTTCCATGCGGCCTAGTGCGTTAGGCATTTCAGGCCCTCTAATTGTGATATTAACGGCGAGCGCGGCTTGTTGTTATTAATCAACGCCTTTGCCCGCGATAGTACATAACATCAAAAGAGGAATGTCGCATAATACGGATAAATGAGCGTAAATGTACGTCGTTTTAAGGGTTTACACTTTGGGACCAAAAGCGGAAGGAGGAAAGGTGTTAAGGGAATTTAGAGTGCAAGCAATGTCAGATGCGATCATTCCAGCACTAACGCACCGGATCCCATCAGAACTATGACGTCAAGCGATCTTGAGTAGTACTAGGATGGGTGACCCCCTGGGAAGTCCTCGTGTTGCATCCCTCTTTTTGGAAAAATTATTATCTTATTTCTGTAATAAATCGGCGGTAGATATAATAAGTTTATTAGGGAATTTAAAGTGCAAGGAATTTCGGATGCGATCATACCAGCACTAACGCACCGGATCCCTTCAGAACTCCGAAGCTAAGCGTGCTTGGGCGAGAGTAGTACTAGATGGGTGACCCCCTGGGAAGTACTCGTGTTGCATCCCTCTTTTTCGCTTAACAGCGTTGCACTTGACATGTCGCTACGCCTCTGGCTCGAAGGCGGCATCCGTAAGACGGTCTAGTTGCGATGTCGCCATTCCATGCGGCCTAGTGCGATAGGCATGCCGGGCCCTCTAATTGTGATATTATCGGAGAGCGCGGCTTGTTGTTAATTGTCAACGCCTTTGCCCGCGAAAATACATAAGATCAAAAGCGGAATGTCGCGTAAAACGGATAAATGAGCGTAAATGTATGTCGTTTTAAGGTTTTACACTTTGGGACCAAAAGCGGAAAAGGAAAGGTAATAAGGGAATTTAGAGTGCAAGGAATGTCGGATGCGATCATACCAGCACCAACGCACCAAATCCCATCAGAACTCCAAAGTTAAGCGTGCTTGGGCGAGAGTAGTACTAGGATGGTTGACCCCCTGGGAAGTTCTCGTGTGTCATCCCTCTTTTTGGCTTAACACTGTTGCACTTGACATGTCACTACGCCTCTGCCTCGAAGGCGGCATCCGTATAACGGTCTAGATGCGATGTCGCCGTTCCATGCGACCTAGTGCGATAGGCATGCCCCTCTAATTCTTATATTATCGTCTAGCGCGGCTTGTTGTTATTGGTCAACGCTTTTGCCCGCGAAAATACTTAAGATCAAAAGAGGAATGTTGCGTAAAACGGATAAATGAGCTTAAATGTACGTCGTTTTAGGGTTTTACACTTTGGGACCAAAAGCGGAAGGAGGAAAGGTAATTAGGGAATATAGAGTGCAAGGAATGTCGGATGCGATCATACCAGCACTAACGCACCGGATCCCATAAGAACTTAGAAGATAAGCGCGCTTGGGCGAGAGTAGTACTAGGATGGGTGACCCACTGGGAAGTCCTCGTGTTGCATCCCTCTTTTTGGCTTAACACCGTTGCACTTGACATGTCATTACGCATCTACCTCGAAGGCGGAATCCGTAAAACGGTCTAGATGCGATGTCGCCGTTCCATGAGGCCTAGTGCGTTAGGCATTTCAGGCCCTCTAATTGTGATATTATCGGCGAGCGCAGCTTGTTGTTATTAATCAACGCCTTTGCCCGCGAAAGTACATAAGATCAAAAGAGGAATGACTCGTAAAACGGATAAATGAGCGTAAATGTACGTCGTTTTAAGGGTTTATACTATGGGACCAAAAGCGGAAGGAGGAAAGGTAATAAGGGAATTTAGAGTGCAAGCAATGTCAGATGCGATCATTCCAGCACTAACGCACCGGATCCCATCAGAACTACAAAGTCAAGCGATCTTGGGCGAGAGTAGTACTAGTATGGGTGACCCCCTGGGAAGTCCTCGTGTTGCATCCCTCTTTTTGGAAAAATTATTATCTTATTTCTGTAATAAATCGGCGGTAGATATAATTAGTTTATAAGGGAATTTAGAGTGGAAGGAATGTCGGATGCGATCATACCAGCACTAACGCACCGGATCCCATCAGAACTCCGAAGCTAAGCGTGCTTGGGCGAGAGTAGTACTTGGATAAGTGACCCCCTGGGAAGTCCTCGTGTTGCATCCCTTTTTTTAGCTTAACAACGTTGCACTTGACATGTCACTACGCCTCTGGCTCGAAGGCGGCATCCGTAAGACGGTCTAGTTGCGATGTCGCCATTCCTTGCGGCCTAGTGCGATAGGCATGCCGGGCCCTCTAATTGTGATATTATCGGAGAGCGCGGCTTGTTGTTAATTCTCAACGCTTTTGCCCGTAAAAATACATAAGATCAAAAGAGGAATATCACATAAAACGGATAAATGAGCGTAAATGTATGTCGTTTTAAGGTTTTACACTTTGGGACCAAAAGCGGAATAAGGAAAGGTAGTGTGCAAGCAATGTCGGATGCGATCATACCAGCACTAACGCACCGAATCCCATCAGAACTCCAAAGTTAAGCGTGCTTGGGCGAGAGTAGTACTAGGATGGTTGACCCCCTGGGAAGTTCTCGTGTGTCATCCCTCTTTTTGGCTTAACACTGTTGCACTTGACATGTCACTACGCCTTTGCCTTGAAGGCGGCATCCGTATAACGGTCTAGATGCGATGTCGCCGTTCCATGCGGCCTAGTGCGATAGGCATGCCGGGCCCTCTAATTCTTATATTATCGTCAAGCGCGGCTTGTTGTTATTGGTCAACGCTTTAGCCCGCGAAAATACATAAGATCAAAAGAGGAATGTTGCATAAAACGGATAAATGAGCATAAATGTACGTCGTTTTAAGGTTTTACACTTTGGGACCAAAAGCGGAAGGAGGAAAGGTAATTAGGGAATATAGAGTGCAAGGAATGTGGGATGCGATCATACCAGCACTAACGCACCGGATTCCATAAGAACTTAGAAGATAAGCGTGCTTGGGAGAGAGTAGTAATAGGATGGGTGACCCACTGGGAAGTCCTCGTGTTGCATCCCTCTTTTAGGCTTAAAACCGTTGCACTTGACATGTCATTACGCATCTACCTCGAAGGCGGAATCCGTAAAACGGTCTAGATGCGATGTCGCCGTTCCATGCGGCCTAGTGCGTTAGGCATTTCAGGCCCTCTAATTGTGATATTATCGGCGAGCGCGGCTTGTTGTTATTAATCAACGCCTTTGCCCGCGAAAGTACATAAGATCAAAAGAGGAATGTCGCGTAAAACGGTTAAATGAGCGTAAATGTACGTCGTTTTAAGGGTTTACACTTTGGGACCAAAAGCGGAAGGAGGAAAGGTAATAAGGGAATTTAGAGTGCAAGCAATGTCAAATGCGATCATTCTAGCACTAACGCACCGGATCCCATCAGAACTAGGAAGTCAAGAGATCTTGGGCGAGAGTAGTACTAGGATGGGTGACCCCCTGGGAATTCCTCGTGTTGCATCCCTCTTTTTGGCAAAATTATTATCTTATTTCTGTAATAAATCGGCGGTAGATATAATAAGTTTATAAGGGAATTTAAAGTGCAAGGAATTTCGGATGCGATCATACCAGCACTAACGCACCGGATCCCTTCAGAACTCCGAAGCTAAGCGTGCTTGGGCGAGAGTAGTGCTAGGATGGGTGACCCCCTGGGAAGTCCTAGTGTTGCAACCCTCTTTTTGGCTTAACACCGTTGCACTTGACATGTCATTACGCCTCTGGCTCGAAGGCGGCATCCGTAAGACGGTCTAGTTGCGATGTCGCCATTCCATGCGGACTAGTGCGATAGGCATGCCGGGCCCTCTAATTGTGATATTATCGGCGAGCGCGGCTTGTTGTTAATTGTCAACGCTTTTGCCCGCGAAAATACATAAGATCAAAAGAGGAATGTCGCGTAAAACGGATAAATGAGCGTAAATGTACGTCGTTTCAAGGGTTTACACTTTGGGACCAAAAGCGGAAGGAGGAAAGGTAATAACGTAATTTAGAGTGCAAGCAATATCGGATGCGATCATTCCAGCACTGAAATACGAAGTCAAGCGTTCTTGGGCGAGAGTAGTACTAGGATGGGTGACCCTGTGGAAAGTCCTCGTGTTGCATCCCTCTTTTTGGCAAAATTATTATCTTATTTCTGTAATAAATCGGCGGTAGATATAATAAGTTTATAAGGGAATTTAGAGTGCAAGGAATAACGGATGCGATCATACCAGCACTAACGCACCGGATCCCATCAGAACTCCGAAGCTAAGCGTGCTTGGGCGAGAGTAGTACTAGGATAAGTGACCCCCTGGGAAGTTATGTCACTATGCCTCTGCCTCAAAGTCGGCATTCGTAAGACGGCCAGTTGCGATGTCGCCATTCCATGCTGCCTAGTGCGATAGGCATGCTGGGCCCTCTAATTGTGATATTATTGGCGAGCGCGGCTTGTTGTTAGTTGTAAACGCTTTTGCCCGCGAAAGTACATAAAATCAAAAGAGGAATGTAGCGTAAAACGGATAAATGAGCTTAAACGTACGTCGCTTTAAGGTTTTACACTTTGGGACAAAAAGCGGAAGGAGGAAAGGTAATAAGGGAATTTAGAGTGCAAGGATTGTCGGATATGATCATACTAGCATGAACGCACCGGATCCCATCAGTTCTCCGAAGTTAAGCGTGCTTGGGAGAGTGTAGTACTAGGATGGCAGACCCCGTGGGAAGTCCTCGTGTTGCATCCCTCTTTTTGGATTAACACCGTTGCACTTGACATGTCACTACGCCTCTGGCTCGAAGGTGGCATCCGTAAGACGGTCTAGTTGCGATGTCGCCATTCCATGCGGCATAGTGCGATAGGCATGCCGGGCCCTCTCATTGTGATATTATCTGCGAGCGCGGCTTGTTGTTAATTGTCAACGCTTTTGCCCGCGAAAATACATAAGATCAATAGAGGAATGTCGCGTAAAACGGATAAATGAGCGTAAATGTACGTCGTTTTAAGGGTTTACACTTTGGGACCAAAAACGGAAGGAGGAAAGGTAATAAGGTAATTTAGAGTGCAAGCAATGTCGGATGCGATCATTCCAGCACTAACGCACCGGATCCCATCAAAACTACGAAGTCAAGCGTTCTTGGGAGAGAGTAGTACTAGAAGGGTGACCGCGAGGGAAGTCCTTGTGTTGCATCCCTCTTTTTGGCAAAATTATTATCTTATTTCTGTAATAAATCGGCGGTAGATATAATAAGTTTATAAGGGAATTTAGAGTGGAAGGAATGTCGGATGCGATCATACCAGCACTAACGCACCGGATCCCATCAGAACTCCAAAGCTAAGCGTGCTTGGGCGAGAGTAGTACTAGGATAAGTGACCCCTTGGGAAGTCCTCGTGTTGCATCCCTCTTTTTCACTTAACACCGTTGCACTTGACATGTCACTATGCCTCTGGCTCGAAGGCGGCATCCGTAAGACGGTCTAGTTGCGATGTCGCCATTCCATGCTGCCTAGTGCGATAGGCATGTCGGGCCCTCTAATTGTGATATTATCGGCGAGCGCGGCTTGTTGTTAATTGTCAACGCTTTTGCCCGCGAAAATACATAAGACCAAAAGAGGAATGTCGTGTAAAATGGATAAATGAGCGTAAATGTACGTCCTTTTAAGGCTATACAGTTTGGGACAAAAAGCGGAAGGAGGAAACGTAGTAAGGGAACTTACAGTGCAAGGAATCTCGGATGTGATCATACCAGCACGAACACACCGGACCCCATCAGTACTCCGAAGTTAAGCGTGCTTGGTAGAGAGTAGTACTAGGATGGCAGACCCCGTGGAAAAGTCCACGTGTTGTATCCCTCTTTTTGGATTAACACCGTTGCAGTTGACATGTCACTACGCCTCCGGCTCGAAGGCGGCATCCGTAAGACGGTCTAGTTGCGATGTCGCCATTCCATGCTGCCCAGTGCGATAGGCATGCTGGGCCCTTTAATTGTGATATTTTCGGCGAGCGCGGCTTGTTGTTAATTGTCAACGCTTTTTCCCGCGAAAATACATAAGGTCAAGGAGGAATGTCGCGTAAAATGGATAAATGAGCGTAAATGTACGTCGTTTTAAGGTAATACACTTTGGGACCAAAAGCGGAAGGAGGAAAGGTAATAAGGGAACTTACAGTGCAAGGAATATCGGATGTGATCATACCAGCACGAACACACCGGAACCCATCATTACTCCGAAGTTAAGCGTGCTTGGGAGAGAGTAGTACTAGGATGGCAGACCCCGTGGAAAAGTCCACGTGTTGTATCCCTCTTTTTGGCTTAACACCGTTGCACTTGACATGTCACTATGCCTCTGCCTCGAAGTTGGCAACCGTAAGACGGTCTAGTTGCTATGTCGCCATTCCATGCGGCCAAGGGCGATAGGCATGCTGGGCCCTTTAATTGTGACATTATCGGCGAGCGCGGCTTGTTGTTAATTGTCAATGCTTTTGCCCGCGAAAGTACATAAGATCCAAAGAGGAATGTTGCGTAAAACGGATAAATGAGCTTAAACGTACGTCGTTTTAAGGTTTTACACTTTGGGACCAAAAGCGGAAGGAGGTAAGGTAATAAGGGAATTTAGAGTGCATGGAATGTCGGATGCGATCATACCAGCGCGAACGCACCAGATCCCATCAGAACTCCGAAGTTAAGCGTGCTTCGGAGAGAGTAGTACTAGGATGGCAGACCCCCCGGGAAGTCCTCGTGTTGCATCCCTCTTTTTGGCTTAACACCGTTGCACTTGACATGTCATTATGAAGGCGGAATCCGTAAAAAAGTCTAGATGCGATGTCGCCGTTCCATGCGGCTTAGTGCGTTAGTCATGTCAGGTCCTCTAATTGTGATATTATCGACGAGCGCGGCTTGTTGTTATTGGTCAACTCTATTGCCCGCGAAAATACATAAGATCAATAGAGGAATGTCGCGTAAAACGGATAAATGAGCGTAAATGTACGTCGTTTTAAGGGTTTACACTTTGGGACCAAAAGCAGAAGGAGGAAAGGTAATAAAGGAATTTAGAGTACAAGCAATATCGGATGCGATCATTCCAGCACTAACGCACCGGATCCCATCAGAAATACGAAGTCAAGCGTTCTTGGGCGAGAGTAGTACTAGGATGGGTGACCCCGTGGAAAGTCCTCGTGTTGCATCCCTCTTTTTGGCAAAATTATTATCTTATTTCTGTAATAAATCGGCGGTAGATATAATAAGTTTATAAGGGAATTTAGAGTGCAAGGAATGTCGGATGCGATCATACCAGCACTAACGCACCGGATCCTATCAGAACTCCGAAGCTAAGCGTGCTTGGGCGAGAGTAGTACTAGGATAAGTGACCCCCTGGGAAGTTATGTCACTATGCCTCTGCCTCGAAGTCGGCATTCGTAAGAGGGCCAGTTGCGATGTCGCCATTCCATGCTGCCTAGTGCGATAGGCATGATGGGCCCTCTAATTGTGATATTATTGGCGAGCGCGGCTTGTTGTTAATTGTAAACGCTTTTGCCCGCGAAAGTACATAAAATCAAAAGAGGAATGTAGCGTAAAACGGATAAATGAGCTTAAACGTACGTCGCTTTAAGGTTTTACACTTTGGGACAAAAAGCGGAAGGAGGAAAGGTAATAAGGGAATTTAGAGTGCAAGGATTGTCGGATATGATCATACCAGCATGAACGCACCGGATCCCATCAGTTCTCCGAAGTTAAGCGTGCTTGGGAGAGTGTAGTACTAGGATGGCAGACCTCGTGGGAAGTCCTCGTGTTGCATGCCTCTTTTTGGATTAACACCGTTGCACTTGACATGTCACTACGCCTCTGGCTCGAAGGTGGCATCTGTAAGACGGTCTAGTTGCGATGTCGCCATTCCATGCGGCATAGTGCGATAGGCATGCCGGGCCCTCTCATTGTGATATTATCTGCGAGCGCGGCTTGTTGTTAATTGTCAACGCTTTTGCCCGCGAAAATACATAAGACCAAAAGAGGAATGTCGTGTAAAATGGATAAATGAGCGTAAATGTACGTCGTTTTAAGGCTATACACTTTGGGACAAAAAGCGGAAGGAGGAAACGTAGTAAGGGAACTTACAGTGCAAGGAATCTCGGATGTGATCATACCAGCACGAACACACCGGACCCCATCAGTACTCCGAAGTTAAGCGTGCTTGGTAGAGAGTAGTACTAGGATGGCAGAACCCGTGGAAAAGTCCACGTGTTGTATCCCTCTTTTTGGATTAACACCGTTGCACTTGACATGTCACTACGCCTCCGGCTCGAAGGCGGCATCCGTAAGACGGTCTAGTTGCGATGTCGCCATTCCATGCGGCCTAGTGCGATAGGCATGCTGGGCCCTTTAATTGTGATATTTTCGGCGAGCGCGGCTTGTTGTTAATTGTCAACGCTTTTTCCCGCGAAAATACATAAGATCAAGGAGGAATGTCGCGTAAAATGGATAAATGAGCGTAAATGTACGTCGTTTTAAGGTAATACACTTTGGGACCAAAAGCGGAAGGAGGAAAGGTAATAAGGGAACTTACAGTGCAAGGAATATCGGATGTGATCATACCAGCACGAACACACCGGACCCCATCATTACTCCGAAGTTATGCGTGCTTGGGAGAGAGTAGTACTAGGATGGCAGACTTTGTGGAAAAGTCCACGTGTTGTATCCCTCTTTTTGGCTTAACACCGTTGCACTTGACATGTCACTATGCCTCTGCCTCGAAGTTGGCAACCGTAAGACGGTCTAGTTGCGATGTCGCCATTCCATGCGGCCTAGGGCGATAGGCATGCTGGGCCCTTTAATTGTGACATTATCGGCGAGCGCGGCTTGTTGTTAATTGTCAATGCTTTTGCCCGCGAAAGTACATAAGATCCAAAGAGGAATGTCGCGTAAAACGGATAAATGAGCTTAAACGTACGTCGTTATAAGGTTTTACACTTTGGGACCAAAAGCGGAAGGAGGTAAGGTAATAAGGGAATTTAGAGTGCATGGAATGTCGGATGCGATCATACCAGCGCGAACGCACCAGATCCCATCAGAACTCCGAAGTTAAGCGTGCTTGGGAGAGAGTAGTACTAGGATGGCAGACCCCCCGGGAAGTCCTCGTGTTGCATCCCTCTTTTTGGCTTAACACCGTTGCACTTGACATGTCATTATGCCTCTACCTCGAAGGCGGAATCCGTAAAACGGTCTAGATGCGATGTCGCCGTTCCATGCGGCCTAGTGCGTTAGTCATGTCAGGTCCTCTAATTGTGATATTATCGGCGAGCGCGGCTTGTTGTTATTGGTCAACTCTTTTGCCCGCGAAAATACATAAGATCAATAGAGGAATGTCGCGTAAAACGGATAAATGAGCGTAAATGTACGTCGTTTTAAGGGTTTACACTTTGGGACCAAAAGCGGAAGGAGGAAAGGTAATAACGTAATTTAGAGTGTAAGCAATGTCGGATGCGATCATTCCAACACTAACGCACTGGATCCCATCAGAAATACGAAGTCAAGCGTTCTTGGGCGAGAGTAGTACTAGGATGGGTGACCCCGTGGAAAGTCCTCGTGTTGCATCCCTCTTTTTGGCAAAATTATTATCTTATTTCTGTAATAAATCGGCGGTAGATATAATAAGTTTATATGGGAATTTAGAGTGCAAGGAATGTCGGATGCGATCATACCAGCACTAACGCACCGGATCCCATCAGAACTCCGAAGCTAAGCGTGCTTCGGCGAGAGTAGTACTAGGATAAGTGACCCCCTGGGAAGTTATGTCACTATGCCTCTGCCTCGAAGTCGGCATCCGTAAGACGGCCAGTTGCGATGTCGCCATTCCATGCTGCCTAGTGCGATAGGCATGCTGGGCCCTCTAATTGTGATATTATTGGCGAGCGCGGCTTGTTGTTAATTGTCAACGCTTTTGCCCGCGAAAGTACATAAGATCAAAAGAGGAATGTCGCGTAAAACGGATAAATGAGCTTAAACGTATGTCGCTTTAAGGTTTTACACTTTGGGACAAAAAGCGGAAGGAGGAAAGGTAATAAGGGAATTTAGAGTGCAAGGATTGTCGGATATGATCATACCAGCATGAACGCACCGGATCCCATCAGTTCTCCGAAGTTAAGCGTGCTTGGGAGAGTGCAGTACTAGGATGGCAGACCCCGTGGGAAGTCCTCGTGCTGCATCCCTCTTTTTGGATTAACACCGTTGCACTTGACATGTCACTACGCCTCTGGCTCGAAGGTGGCATCCGTAAGACGGTCTAGTTGCGATGTCGCCATTCCATGCGGCCTAGTGCGATAGGCATGCCGGGCCCTCTAATTGTGATATTTTCTTCGAGCGCGGCTTATTGTTAATTGTCAACTCTTTTGCTCGCGAAAATGGATAAATGAGCGTAAATGTACGTCGTTTTAAGGGTTTACACTTTGGGACCAAAAGCGGAAGGAGGAAAGGTAATAAGGTAATTTAGAGTGCAAGCAATGTCGGATGCGATCATTCCAGCACTAACGCACCGGATCCCATCAGAACTACGAAGTCAAGCGTTCTTGGGCGAGAGTAGTACTAGGATGGGTGACCCCGAGGGAAGTCCTCGTGTTGCATCCCTCTTTTTGGCAAAATTATTATCTTATTTCTGTAATAAATCGGCGGTAGATATAATTAGTTTATAAGGGAATTTAGAATGCAAGGAATGTCGGATGCGATCATACCAGCACTATTGCACCGGATCCCATCAGAACTCCAAAGCTAAGCGTGCTTGGGCGAGAGTAGTACTAGGATAAGTGACCCCCTGGGAAGTCCTCGTGTTGCATCCCTCTTTTTCACTTAACACCGTTGCACTTGACATGTCACTATGCCTCTGGCTCGAAGGCGGCATCCTAAGACGGTCTAGTTGCGATGTCGCCATTCCATGCTGCCTAGTGCGATAGCCATGTCGGGCCCTCTAATTGTGATATTATCGGCGAGCGCGGCTTGTTGTTAATTGTCAACGCTTTTGCCCGCGAAAATACATAAGACCAAAAGAGGAATGTCGTGTAAAATGGATAAATGAGCGTAAATGTACGTCGTTTTAAGGTTATACACTTTGGGACAAAAAGCGGAATGAGGAAAGGTAATAAGGGAATTTAGAGTGCAAGGATTGTCGGATATCATCATACCAGCACGAACGCACCGGATCCCATCAGAACTCCGAAGTTAAACGTGCTTTGGAGAGAGTAGTACTAGGATGGCAGACCCCGTGGGAAGTCCTCGTGTTGCATCCGTCTTTTTGGATTAACACCGTTGCACTTGACATGTCACTACGTCTCTGGCTCGAAGGCGGCATCCGTAAGACGGTCTAGTTGTGATGTCGCCATTCCATGCGGCCTAGTGCGATAGGCATTCCGGGCCCTCTAATTGTGATATTATCAGCGAGCGCGGCTTGTTGTTAATTGTCAACGCTTTTGCCCGCGAAAATACATAAGATCAAAAGTGGACTGTTGCGTAAAATGGATAAATGAGCGTAAATGTACGTCGTTTTAAGGTTATACACTTTGGGACCAAAAGCGGAAGGAGGAAGGGTAATAAGGGAATTTAGAGTGCAAGGAATGTCGAATGTGATCATACCAGCACTAACGCACCGGATCCCATCAGAACTCCGAAGTTAAACGTGCTTTGGAGAGACTAGTACTAGGATGGCAGACCCCGTGGGAAGTCCTCGTATTGCATCCCTCTTTTTGGTTTAACACCGTTGCACTTGACATGTCACTACGCCTCTGGCTCGAAGGCGGCATCCGTAAGACGGTCTAGTTGCGATGTCGCCATTCCATGCAGCCTAGTGGGATAGGCATGCCGGGCCCTCTAATTGTGATATTATCGGCGAGCGCGGCTTGTTGTTAATTGTCAACGCTTTTGCCCGCAAAAATGCATATGGTCAAAAGAGGAATGTCGCGTAAAATGGATAAATGAGCGTTAATGTACGTCGTTTTAAGGTAATACACTTTGGGACCAAAAGCGGAAGGAGGAAAGGAAATAAGGGAATTTAGAGTGCAAGGAATGTCGGATGTGAACATACCAGCACTAACGCATCGGATCCCATCAGAACTCCGAAGTTAAGCGTGCTTGGGAGAGAGTAGTACTAGGATGGCAGACCCCGTGAGAAGTCCTCGTGTTGCATCCCTCTTTTTGGCTTAAAACCGTTGCACTTGATATGTCACTACGCCTCTGCATCGAAGTCGGCATCCGTACAACGGTCTAGTTGCGATGTCGGCGTTCCATGCCGCCTAGTGTGATAGGCACGCCGGGCCCTCTAATTGTGATATTATCGGCAGGCGCGCCTCTGCCTCGAAGTCGGCATCCCTATGACGGTCTAGTTGCAATGTCACCATTCCATGTTGCCTTGTGCAATAGGAATTCTGGACCCCCTAATTGTGATATTATCGGCTTGTGCGGCTCGTTGTTAAGCTCACTTATCGCTTTTTCCCGCGAAAGTTTATAAGATCAAAAGAGGAATGTTGCACAAAACGGATAAGTGAGCTTGAACGTACGTTGCTTTAAGTATTTACACTTTGGGACCAAAAGCGGAAGGAGGAAAGGTAATAAGGGAATTTAGAGTGCAAGGAATTGCGGATGCGATCATACCAGCACTAACACACCAGATCCCATCAAAACTCCGAAGATTAGCGTGCTTAGGCGAGAGTTGTACTAGGATGGCAGACCTCGTGGGAAGTCCTTGTGTTGCATCCCTCTTATTGGCTTAACACCGTTGCACTTAACATGTCACTACGCCTCTGCCTCGAAGGGGGAATCCGTATAACGATCTAGACGCGATGTCGCCGTTCCATGCGGCCTAGTGCCATAGGCATGTCAGGCCCTCTAATTGTGATATTATCGGCGAGCGCGGCTTGTAGTTATTGTCAACGCTATTGCCCGCGAAAGTACATAAGATACAAAGAGGAATGTGGCACAATTCGTATGAATGAGCTTAAACATACGTTGTTTTAAGGTTTTACACTTTGGGACCAAAAGCGGAAGGTGGAAAGGTAATAAGGGAATTTAGAGTTCAAGGAATGTCATATGTGATCATACCAGCACTAACGCACCGGATCCCATCAGAACTCCGAAGTTAAGCGTGCTTGGGAGAGAGTAGTACTAGGATGGTAGACCCTGTGGGAAGTCCTCGTGTTGCATCCCTCTTTTTGGCTTAACACCGTTGCACTTGACATGTCACTACGCCTCTGGCTCGAAGGCGGCATCCGTAAGATGGTCTAGTTGCGATGTCGCCATTCCATGCAGCCTAGTGGGATAGGCATGCCGGGCCCTCTAATTGTGATATTATCGGCGAGCGCGGCTTGTTGTTAATTGTCAACGCTTTTGCCCGCAAAAATACAATTGGTCAAAAGAGGAATGTCGCGTAAAATAGATAAATGAGCGTAAATGTACGTCGTTTTAAGGTAATACACTTTGGGACCAAAAGCGGAAGGAGGAAAGGTATAAGGGAATTTAGAGTGCAAGGAATGTCGGATGTGAACATACCAGCACTAATGCATCGGATCCCATCAGAACTCCGAAGTTAAGCGTGCTTGGGAGAGAGTAGTACTAGGATGGCAGACCCCGTGGGAAGTCCTCGTGTTGCATCCCTCTTTTTGGCTTAAAACCGTTGCACTTGACATGTCACTACGCCTCTGCATCGAAGTCGGCATCCGTAAGACGGTCTAGTTGCGATGTCGGCGTTCCATGCGGCCTAGCGTGATAGGCACGCCGGGCCCTCTAATTGTGATATTATCGGCAAGCGCGCCTCTGCCTCGAAGTCGGCATCCGTATGACGGTCTAGTTGCAATGTCACCATTCCATGTTGCCTTGTGCAATAGGAATTCTGGGCCCCCTAATTGTGATATTATCGGCTTGTGCGGCTTGTCGTTAATTGTCAACGCTTTTTCCCGCGAAAGTTTATAAGATCAAAAGAGGAATGTTGCACAAAACGGATAAGTGAGCTTAAACGTACGTCGCTTTAAGGTATTACACTTTGGGACCAAAAGCGGAAGGAGGAAAGGTAATAAGGGAATTTAGAGTGCAAGGAATTGCGGATGCGATCATACCAGCACTAAGCACTAACGCACCAGATCCCATCAGAACTCCGAAAATTGGCGTGCTTAGGCGAGAGTAGTACTAGGATGGCAGACCACGTGGGAAGTCCTTGTGTTGCATCCCTCTTTTTGGTTTAACACCGTTGCACTTAACATGTCACTACGCCTCTGTCTCGAAATGGGAATCCGTATAACGATCTAGACGCGATGTCGCGGTTCCATGCAGCCTAGTGCCATAGGCATGTCAGGCCCTCTAATTGTGATATTATCGGCGAGCGCGGCTTGTAGTTATTGTCAACGCTATTGCCCGCGAAAGTACATAAGATACAAAGAGGAATGTCGCACAAATCGTATGAATGAGCTTAAACATACGTTGTTTTAAGGTTTTACACTTTGGGACCAAAAGCGGAAGGTTGAATGGTAATAAGGGAATTTATAGTTCAAGTAATGTCAGATGTGATCATACCAGCACTAACGCACCGGATCCCATCAGAACTCCGAAGTTAAGCGTGCTTGGGAGAGAGTAGTACTAGGATGGCAGACCCCGTGGGAAGTCCTCGTGTTGCATCCCTCTTTTTGGATTAACACCGTTGCACTTGACATGTCACTACGCCTCTAGCTCGAAGGCGGCATCCGTAAGACGGTCTAGTTGCGATGTCGCCATTCCATGCGGCCTAGTGCGATAGGCATTCCGGGCCCTCTAATTGTGATATTATCGGCGAGCGCGGTTAGTTGTTAATTGTCAATGCTTTTGCCCGCGAAAATACATAAGAATCAAAAGAGGACTGTCGCGTAAAATGGATAAATGAGTGTAAATGTATGTCGTTTTAAGGTTATACACTTTGGGACCAAAAGCGGAAGGAGGAAGGGTAATAAGGGAGTTTAGAGTGCAAGGAATGTCTAATGTGCTCATACCAGCACTGACGCACCGGATCCCATCAAAACTCCGATGTTAAACGTGCTTTGGAGAGAGTAGTACTAGGATGGCAGACCCCGTGGGAAGTCCTCGTGTTGCATCCCTCTTTTTGGTTTAACACCGTTGCACTTGACATGTCACTACGCCTCTGGCTTGAAGGCGGCATCCGTAAGACGGTCTAGTTGCGATGTCGCCATTCCATGCAGCCTAGTGGGATAGGCATGCCGGGCCCTCTAATTGTGATATTATCGGCGAGCGCGGCTTGTTGTTAATTGTCAACGCTTTTGCCCGCAAAAATACATATGGTCAAAAGAGGAATGTCGCGTAAAATAGATAAATGAGCGTAAATGTACGTCGTTTTAAGGTAATACACTTTGGGACCAAAAGCGGAAGGAGGAAAGGTATAAGGGAATTTAGAGTGCAAGGAATGTCGGATGTGAACATACCGGCACTAATGCATCGGATCCCATCAGAACTCCGAAGTTAAGCGTGCTTGGGAGAGAGTAGTACTAGGATGGCAGACCCCGTGGGAAGTCCTCGTGTTGCATCCCTCTTTTTGGCTTAAAACCGTTGCACTTGACATGTCACTACGCCTCTGCATCGAAGTCGGCATCCGTAAGACGGTCTACTTGCGATGTCGGCGTTCCATGCGGCCTAGTGTGATAGGCACGCCGGGCCCTCTAATTGTGATATTATCGGCATGCGCGCCTCTGCCTCGAAGTCGGCATCCGTATGACGGTCTAGTTGCAATGTCACCATTCCATGTTTCCTTGTGCAATAGGAATTCTGGGCCCCCTAATTGTGATATTATCGGCTTGTGCGGCTTGTTGTTAATTGTAAACGCTTTTTCCCGCGAAAGTTTATAAGATCAAAAGAGGAATGTTGCACAAAACGGATAAGTGAGCTTAAACGTACGTCGCTTTAAGGTATTACACTTTGGGACCAAAAGCGGAAGGAGGAAAGGTAATAAGGGAATTTAGAGTGCAAGGAATTGCGGATGCGATCATACCAGCACTAACGCACCAGATCCCATCAGAACTCCGAAGATTAGCGTGCTTAGGCGAGAGTAGTACTAGGATGGCAGACCACGTGGGAAGTCCTTGTGTTGCATCCCTCTTTTTGGTTTAACACCGTTGCACTTAACATGTCACTACGCCTCTGTCTCGAAATGGGAATCCGTATAACGATCTAGACGCGATGTCGCGGATCCATGCGGCCTAGTGCCATAGGCATGTCAGGCCCTCTAATTGTGATATTATCGGCGAGCGCGGCTTGTAGTTATTGTCAACGCTATTGCCCGCGAAAGTACATAAGATACAAAGAGGAATGTTGCACAAATCGTATGAATGAGCTTAAACATACGTTGTTTTAAGGTTTTACACTTTGGGACCAAAAGCGGAAGGTTGAATGGTAATAAGGGAATTTAGAGTTCAAGTAATGTCAGATGTGATCATACCAGCACTAACGCACCGGATCCCATCAGAACTCCGAAGTTAAGCGTGCTTGGGAGAGAGTAGTGCTAGGATGGCAGACCCTGTGGGATCCGTAAGACGGTCTAGTTGTGATGTCGCCATTCTATGCGGCCTAGTGCGATAAGCATGCCGGGCCCTCTTATTGTGATATTATCGGCGAGCGCGGCTTGTTGTTAATTGTCAACGCTTTTGCCCGCAAAAATACATAAGATCAAAAGAGGAATGTCGCGTATAATGGATAAATGGGCGTAAATGTACGTTGTTTTAAGGTTATACACTTTGGGACCAAAAGCGGAAGGAGGAAAGGTAATAAGGGAATTTGGAGTGCAAGGAATGTCGGATATGATCATACCAGCACGAACACACCGGATCCCATCAGTACTCCGAAGTTAAGCGTGCTTGGGAGAGAGTAGTACTAGGATGGCAAGTCCTCGTGTTGCATCGCTCTTTTTGGCTTAGCACCGTTGCACTTGACATGTCACTATGCCTCTGCCTCGAAGTCGGCATCCGTAAGACGGTCTAGTTGCGATGTCGCCATTCCATGCGGCCTAGTGCGATAGGCATGCTGGGCGCTCTAATTGTGATATTATCGGCGAGCGCGGCTTGTTGTTAATTTTCAACGCTTTTGCCCGCGAAAGTACATAAGATCAAAAGAGGAATGTCGCGTAAAACGGATAAATGAGCGTAAAACGTACATCGCTTTATTGTTCTACACTTTGGGACCAAAAGCGGAAGGAGGGAAGGTAATCAGGGAATTCAGATCTCATGGAATGTCGGATGCGATCATGCCAGCACTAACGCACCGGATACCATCAGAACTCCGAAGTTAAGCGTGCTTGGGCGAGAGTATTACTAGGATGGCAGACCTCCTGGGAAGTCCTTGTGTTGCTGGCTTAACACCCTTGCACTTGAAATGTCATTACGCCTTTGCCTCGAAGGCGTAATCCGTAAAACAGTCTAGATGCGATGTCGCCGTTCCATGCGGCATAGTGCATTAGGCATGTCAGGCCCGCAAAAATACATAAGATCAAAAGAGGAATGTCGCGTAAAATGAGCGTAAATGTACGTCGTTTTAAGGGTTTACAGTTTGGGACCAAAAGCGGAAGGAGGAATGGTAATAAGGGAATTTAGAGTCCAAGCAATGTCGGATGCAATTATTCCAGCACTAACGCACCGGATCCCATCAGAACTACGAAGTCAAGCAATCTTGGGCGAGAGCAGTACTAGGATGGGTGACCCCCCGGGAAGTCCTCGTGTTGCATCCATCTTTTTGGAAAAATTATTATCTTTTTTCTGTAATAAATTGGCGGTAGATATAATAAGTTTATAAGGGAATTTAGAGTGCAAGGAATGTCGGATGCGATCATACCAGCACTAACGCACCGGATCCCATCTGAACTCCGAAGCTAAGCGTGCTTGGGCGAGAGTAGTACTAGGATGGGTGACCCCCTGGGAAGTCCTCGTGTTGCATCCCTCTTTTTGGCTTAACACCGTTGCACTTGACATGTCACTACTCCTTTGGCTCGAAGGCGGTATCCATAAGACGGCCTAATTGCGATGTCGCCATTCCATGCGGCCTAGTGCGATAGGCATGCCGGGCCGTCTAATTGTGATATTATCGGCGAGCGCGGCTTGTTGTTAATTGTCAACGCTTTTGCCTGCAAAAATACATAAGATCAAAAGAGGAATGTCACGTAAAATGGATAAATCAGCGTAAATGTACGTCGTTTTATAGTTTTACACTTTGAGACCAAAAGCGAAAGGAGGAAAGGCAATAAGGGAATTTAGAGTGCAAGGAATGTCGGATGTGCTCGTACCAGCACGAACACACCGGATCCCATCACGACTCCAAAGTTAAGCGTGCTTGGGAGAGAGTAGTACTAGGATGGCAGACCCCGTGGGAAGTCCTCGTGTTGCATCCGTCTTTTTGAATTAACACCGTTGACATGTCACTACGCCTCTGGCTCGAAGGTGGCATCCGTAAGACGGTCTAGTTGCGATGTCACCATTCCATGCGGCCTAGTGCGATTGGCATGCTGGGCCCTCTAATTGTGATATTATTGGCGAGCGCGGCTTGTTGTTTATTGTCAACGCTTTTGCCCGCGAAAGTACATAAGATCAAAAGAGGAATGTCGCGTAAAACGAATAAATGAGCTTAAACGTACATCGCTTTAAGGTTTACACTTTGGGACCAAAAGCGGAAGGAGGTAAGGTAATAAGAGAATTTAGAGTGCATGGAATGTCGGATGCGATCATACAAGTACTAACGCAGCGAATCCCATCAGAACTCCGAAGATAAGCGTGCCTTGGCGAGAGTAGTACTAGGATGGGTGACCCCGTGGGAAGTCCTCGTATTGCATCCCTCTTTTTGGCAAAATTATTATCTTATTTCTGTAATAAATCGGCGGTAGATATAATAAGTTTATAAGGGAAATTAGAGTGCATGGAATGTCGGATGCGATCATACCAGCACTAACGAACTGGATCCCATCAGAACTCCGAAGTTAAGCGTGCTTGGGCGAGAGTAGTATTAGGATGGCAGACACCCTGGGAAATCCTTGTGTTGCATCCCTCTTTTTGGCTTAACACCGTTGCACTTCACATGTCATTACGCCTCTACCTCGAAAGCGAAATCCGTAAAACAGTCTAGATGCGATGTCGTCGTTCCATGCGGCCTAGTGCATTAGGCACGTCAAGCCCATTAATTGTAATATTATCGGCGACCGCTGGCTTGTTGTTAGATGTCAACGTTTTTGCCCGCGAAAATACATAATATCAAAAGAGGAATGTCGCGTAAAACAGATAAATGAGCGTAAATGTACGTCGTTTTAAGGGTTTACACTTTGGGACCAAAAGCGCAAGGAGGAAAGGTAATAAGGGATTTAGAGTGCAAGCAATGTCGGATGCGATCATTCCAGCACTAACGCACCGAATCCCATCAGAACTACGAAGTCAAGCGTTCTTGGGCGAGAGTAGTACTAGGATGGGTGACCCTGTGGGAAGTCCTCGTGTTGCATCCCTCTTTTTGGCAAAATTATTATCTTATATCTGTATTAAATCGGCAGTAGATATAACAATTTTATAATGGAATTTAGAGTGCAAGGAATGTCGGATGCGATCATACCAGCACTAACACAACGGATCCCATAAGAACTCCAAAGATAAGCGTGCTTGGGCGAGAGTAGTACTAGGATGGGTGACCCCATGGGAAGTCCTCGTGTTGCATCCCTCTTTTTGGCTTAAAACCGTTGCATTTGACATGTCGCTACACCTCTGCCTCGAAGGCAGCATCCGTAAAACGGTCTAGTTGCGATGTCGCCGTTCCGTGCGGCCTAGTGCGATAGGCATGTCGGGCCCTCTAATTGTGATATTATAGGCAAGCACGGCTTGTTGTTATTGGTCAACGGTTTTGCCCGTGGAAATACATAAGATCAAAAGAGGAATGTCGCGTAAAACAGATAAATGAGCGTAAATGTACGTCGTTTTAAGATTATACACTTTGGGACCAAAAACAGAAGGAAGAACGGTAATAAGGGAAATTAGAGTGCCAGGAATGTCGGATGCGATCATACCATCACTAACGCACCGATCCTATCAGAACTTTGAAGTTTAGCGTGCTTGGGCGAGAGTAGTACAAGGATGGGTGACCCCCTGGGAAGTCCTCGTGTTACATGCCTCTTATTGGCAAAATTAATATTTTATTTCTGTAATAAATCGGCGGTATATATAATAAGTTTATATGGGAATTCAGAGTGCAAGGAATGTGGGATGCGATCATACCAGCACTAATGCATCGGATCCCATCTGAACTCCAAAGTTAAGCGTGCTTGGGCAAGAGTAGAAGTAGGATGGGTGACCCCCTGGGAAGTCCTCGTGTTGCATCTCTCTTTTTGGCTTAACACCGTTGCACTTGACATGTCACTATGCCTCTGGTTCGAAGTAGGCATCCGTAAGACGATCTAGTTGCGATGTCGCCATTCCATGCGGCCTAGTGCGATAGGGATGCCAGCCTCTAATTGTGACATTATCGGCGAGCGTGGCTTGTTGTTAATTGTCAACGCTTTTGCCCGCGAAATTACATAAGATCAAAAGACGAATGTCACGTAAAACGGGGTAAATGAGTGTAAATGTACGTCGTTTTAAGGTTTTACACTTTGGGACCAAAAGCAGAAGGAGGAAAGGTAATAAGGGAATTTAGAGTGCAAGGAATGTCGGATGCGATCATACCAGCAGTAACGCACCGGATCCTATCAGAACTCTGAAGTTGAGCATGTTTGGGAGAGAGTAGTACTAGGATGGGTGACCCCCTGGGAAGTCCTCGTGTTGTATTCCTCTTTTTGGTTTAACACTGTTGCACTTGACATGTCAATATGCCTCTGCCTCGAAGTCGGCATCCGTAAGACGGTCTAGTTGCGATGTCGTCATTCGATGCGGCCTAGTGCGATAGGCATGCCGTGCCCTCTAATTGTGATATTATCGGCGAGCGCGCCTCTGCCTCGAAGTCGGCATCTGCAAGACGATCTAGTTGCGATGTCGCCGTTTCATGCGGACTAGTGTGATAGGCATGCCGGGCCCTCTAATTGTAATATTATCGCGAGTGCGGCTTGATGTTTTTTGTCAACGCTTTTGCCCGCGAAAATACATAAGATCAAAAGAGGAAAGTCGCGTAAAAGGGATAAGTGAGCGTAAACGTACGTCGTTTAAGGTGTTACACTTTGGGACCTAAAGCGGAAGGAGGAAAGGTAAGAATGGAATTTAGAGTGTAAGGAATGTCGGATGCGATCATACCAGCACTAACACACCGAATCCCATCAGAACTCCAAAGTTAAGCGTGCTTGGGGGAGAGTAGTACTAGGATCGGTGACTCCCTGGGAAGTCCTCGTGTTGCATTCCTGTTTTTGGCTTAACACAGTTGCACTTGATATGTCACTACACCACTGCCTCGAAGGCGGAATCCTTAATACGGTCTAGATGCGATGTCGCCGTTCCGTGCGGCCTAGTGCGATAGGCATACCGGGCCCTCTAATTCTGATATTATCGGCAAGCACGGCTTGTTGTTATTGGTCAACGCTTTTGCCCGCGAAAATACATATGATCAAAAGAGGAATGCCGTGCAAAACGGATAAATGAGCATAAATGTACGTCGCTTTAAGGTTTTACACTTTGGGACCAAAAGCGGACGGAGGAAAGGTAATAAGGGAATTTAGAGTGCAAGCAATGTCGGATGCGATCATACAAGCAGTAACGCACCGGATCCCATCAGAACTCCGAAGTTAAGCGTGCTTGGGCGAGTGTAGTAATAGGATGGGTGACTCCCTAGGAAGTCCTCGTGTTGCATCCCTCTTTTTGGCAAAATTTAAATCTTATTTCTGTAATAAATCAGCGGTAGATATAATAAGTTTGTAAGGGAATTTAGAGTGCAAATAATGTCGGATGCGATCATACCAGCACTAACGCACCGGATCCCATCAGAACTCCGAAGCTTAGCGTGCTTGGGCGAGAGTAGTACTAGGATGGCTCACCCCCTAGGAGGTCCTCGTGTTGCATCCCTCTTTTTGGCTTAACACCGTTGCACTTGACATGTCACTACGCCTCTGGCTCGAAGGCGGCATCCGTAAGACGGTTTAGTGCGATGTCGCCATTCCATACGGCCTAGTGTGTGATAGGCATGCCGGGCCCTCTAATTGTGATATTATCGGCGAACGCGGCTTGAAGTTATTGGTGAACGCTTTTGCCCGTGAAAATACATAAGATCAAAAGAGGAATGTCGCGTAAAAGAGATAAATGAGTGTAAACGTACGTCGTTTTAAGGTGTTACACTTTGGGACCAAAAGCGGAAGGAGGAAAGGTAATAAGGGCATTTAGAGTGTAAGGAATGTCGAATACGATCATACCAGGACAAACGCACCGAATCCTATGGGAACTCCAAAGTTAAGCGTGCTTGGGCGAGAGTAGTACTAGGATGGGTTACCCCCTGGGAAGTCCTCGTGTTGCATCCCTCTTTTTGGCTTAAAAACGTAGCACTTGATATCTCACTACGCCTCTGCCTCGAAGGCAGCATCCGTAAAACGGTCTAGTTGCGATGTCGCCGTTCCGTGCGGCCTAGTGCGATAGGCATGCCGGGCCCTCTAATTGTGATATTATCGGCAAGCGCGGCTTTTTGTTATTGATAAACGCTTTTGCCCGCGAAAATACATAAGATCAAAAGAGGAATGTCGCGTAAAACAGATAAATGAGCGTAAATGTACGATGTTTAAAGATTTTACACTTTGGGACCAAAAGCGGAAGGAAGAACGGTAATAAGGGAATTTAGAGTGCAAGGAGTGTCGGATGCGATCATACCATCACTAACGCACCGGATCCTATCAGAACTTTGAAGTTTAGCGTGCTTGGGCGAGAGTAGTACTATGATAGGAAACCCCCTGGGAAGTCCTCGTGTTGCATCCCTCTTTTTGGCAAAATTAATATTTTATTTCTGTAATAAATCGGCGGTATATATAATAAGTTTATATGGGAAATTAGAGTGCAAGGAATGTGGGATGCGATCATACCAGCACAAATGCACCGGATCCCATCTGAACTCCGAAGTTAAGCATGCTTGGGCGAGAGTAGTACTAAGATGGGTGACCCCCTCGGAAGTCCTCGTGTTGCATCCCTTTTTTTGGCTTAACACCGTTGCACTTGACATGTCACTACGCCTCTGGCTCGAAGTCGGCATCCGTAAGACGGTCTAGTTGCGATGTCGCCATTCCATGCGGCCTAGTGCGATAGCCATGCCGGGCCCTCTAATTGTGATATTATCGGTGAGCGCGGCTTGTTGTTAATTGTCAGCGCTTTCGCCTGCGATAATGCATAAGATCAAAAGAGGAATGTCGCGTAGTAGGGAAAAATGAGCGTAAACGTACGTCGTTTTAAGGTTTTACACTTTTGGACCAAAAGCGGAAGGAGGCAAGGTAATAAGGGAATTTAGAGTGCAAGGAATGTCGGATGCGATCATACCAGCACTAATGCACCGGATCCTATCAGAACATCAAAGTTAAGAGTGCTTGGGCGAGAGTAGTACTAGGATGGGTGACCCCCTCAGAAGTCCTCGTGTTGCATCCCTCTTTTTCGCACAATTAATATTTTATTTCTGTAATGAATCAGCGGTAGATATAATAAAATAATAAGGGAATTTAGAGTGCAAGGAATGTCGGATGCGATCATACCAGCAGTAGCGCATCGGATCCCATCAGAACTCTGAAGTTAAGCGTGCTTGGAGAGAGTAGTACTAGGATGGGTGACCCACTAGGAAGTCCTCGTGTTGTATCCCTCTTTTTGGCTTAACACTGTTGCACTTGACATGTCACTATGCCTCTGCCTCGAAGTCGGCATCCATAAGACGGTCTCGTTGCGATGTCGCCGTTCCATGCGGCCTAGTGCGATAGGCATGCCGTGCCCTCTAATTGTGATATTATTGGCGAGCGCGCCTCTGCCTCGAAGTCGGCATCCGTAAGACGGTCTAGTTGCGATGTTGCCGTTTCATGCGGCCTGGTGTGATAGGCATGCCGGGCCCTCTAATTGTAATATTATTGGCGAGCGCGGCTTGAAGTTATTGGTCAATGCTATTGCCCGCGAAAATATATAAGATCAAAAGAGGAATGTCGCGTAAAAGGGATAAATAAGCATAAACGTACGTAGTTTTAAGGTTTTACACTTTGGGACCAAAAGCGGAAGGGGAAAGGTAATAAGGGAATTTAGAGTGCAAGGAATGTCGATGAGATCATACCAGCACTAACGCACCGAATCCCATCAGAACTCCAAAGCTAAGCGTGCTTGGGCGAGAGCAGTACTAGGATGGGTGACCCCCTAGGAAGTCCTCGTGTTGCATCCCTCTTTTTTGCTTACCACCGTTGCACTTGACATGTCACTACGCCTCTTCCTCGAAGGCAGCATCCGTAAAACGGTCCAGGTGCGATGTTGCCGTTCCATGCGGCCTAGTGCGATAGGCCTGCTGGGCCCTCTAATTGTGATATTAATGGCAAGCGCGGGTTGTTGTAATTGGCCAACGCCTTTGCCCGCGAAAATACCTAAGATCAAAACAGGAATGTCGCGTAATACGGATAAATGAGCGTAAATGTACGTCGTTTTAAGGTTTTGCACTTTGGACCATAAGCGTAAGGAGGAAAGGTAATAAGGGAATTTAGAGTGCAGGTAATGTCGCATGCGATCATACCAGCACTAACGCACCGGATCCTATCAGAACTTCAAAGTTAAGAGTGCTCGGGCGAGAGTAGTACTAGGATGGGTGACCCCCTCAGAAGTCCTCGTGTTGCATCCCTCTTTTTGGCAAAATTAATATTTTATTTCTATAATAAATCGGCGGTAGATATAATAAGTTTATAAGGGAATTTAGAGTGCAAGGAATATCGGGTGTGATCATACTAGCACTAACGCACAGAATCCCATCAGAACTCCAAAGTTAAGCGTGCTTAGGCGAGAGTAGTACTAGGATGGGTGACCCCCTAGGAAGTCCTCGTGATGCATCCCTCCTTTTTGCTTAACACCGTTGCACTTGACATGTCACTACGCCTCCGGCTCGAAGGCGGCATCCGTAAGACGGTCTAGTTACTATGTCGCCATTCCATGCGGCCTAGTGCGATAGGCATGCCGGGCCCTCTAATTGTGATAATATCGGCGAGCGCGCCTCTGCCTCGCAGTCGGCATCCGTTAGAAGATCTAGTTACGATGTCGGCGTTTCATGCGGCCTAGTGTGATAGGGATGCCGGGGTCTCTAATTGTGATATTATCGGCGAGCGCGGCTTGATGTCAAATGTCAACGGTTTTGAACGCGAAAAAACATAAGATCAAAAGAGGAATGTCGCGTAAAAGGGATAAATGAGCGTAAACGTACGTCGTTTTAAGGTTTTACACTTTGGGACCAAAAGCGGAAGGAGGAAAGGTAATAAGGGAATTCAGAGTGCATGGAATGTCGGATGTGACCATACCAGCACTAACGCACCGAATCCCATTAGAACTCCAAAGTTAAGCGTGCTTGGGCGAGAGTAGTACTAGGATGGGTGACCCCCTGGGAATTCCTCTTGTTGCATCCCTATTTTTTGCTTAACACCGTTGCACTTAACATGTCACTACGCCTCTGCCTCGAAGGCAGCATCCGTAAAACGGTCTAGATGCGATGTCGCCGTTCCATGCGGCCTAGTGCGATAGGCATGTCGTGCCCTCTAATTGTGATATTATCGGCAAGCGCGTCTTGCCTCAAAGTCGGCATCCGTAAGACGGTCTAGTTGCGATGTCTCCGTTCCATGCGGCCTAATGTGATAGGCATGCCGGGCCCTTTAATTGTTATATTTTCGGCGAGCGCGGCTTGAAGTTATTGGTCAACGCTTTTGCCTGCGAAAATACATAGGATCAAAAAAGGAATGTCGCGTAAAATGGATAAATGAGCGTAAACGTACGTCGTTTTAAGGTTTTACCCTATGGGACCAAAAGCGGAAGGAGGAAAGGTAAAGGGAATTTAGAGTGCAAGGAATGTCGGATGCGATCATACCAGCATTAACGCACCGGATCCCATCAGAACTCCGAATCTAAGCGTGCTTGGGCGAGAGTAATACTAGGATGGGTGACCCCCTTGGAAGTCCTCGTGTTGCATCCCTCTTTTTGGCTTAACACCATTTGCACTTGACATGTCACTACGCCTCTGGCTCGAAGGCGGCATACGTAAGACGATCTAGTTGCGATGTCGCCGTTCCATGCGGCCTAGTGCGATAGGCATGTCGTGCCCTCTAATTGTGATATTATCGGCAAGCGCGCCTTTGCCTCGAAGTCGGCATCCGTAAGACGGTCTAGTTGCGATGTCTCCGTTCCATGCGGCCTGATGTGATAAGCATGCCGGGCCCTTTAATTGTTATATTTTCGGCGAGCGCGGCTTGAAGTTATTGGTCAACGCTTTTGCCTGCGAAAATACATAGGATCAAAAAAGGAATGTCGTGTAAAATGGATAAATAAACATAAACGTACGTCGTTTTAAGGTTTTACACTTTGGGACCAAAAGCGGAAGGAGGAAAGGTAATAAGGGAATTTAGAGTGCAAGGAATGTCGGATGCGATCATACCAGCACAAATGCACCGAATCCCATATATCTCCAAGGTAAAGCGTGCTTGGGCGAGAGTAGTACTAGGATGGGTGACCCCCTGGGAAGTCCTCGTGTCGCATCCCTCTTTATGGTAAAATTAATATTTTATTTCTGTAATAAATTGGCGGTAGATATAATAAGTTCATATGGGAATTTAGAGTTCAAGGAATGTCGGATGTGATCATACCAGCACTAACGCACCGGATCCCATCTAAACTCCGAAGTGAAGCGTGCTTGAGCGAGAGTAGTACTCGGAAGGGTGAACCCCTGGGATGTCCTCGTGTTGCATCCCTCTTTTTGGATTAACACCGTTGCACTTGACATGTCACTACGCCTCTAGCTTGAAGGCGGCATCCGTTAAGACGGTCTAGTTGCGATGTCATCATTCCATGTGGCCTAGTGCGATAGGCATGCCGGGCCCTCTAATTGTGATATTATCGGCGAGCGCGGCTTGTTGTTAATTGTCAACGCTTTTGCCCGCGAAAATACATAAGATCAAAAGAGGAATGTCGCGTATAACGGATAAATGAGCGTAAATGTACGCCGTTTTAAGGTTTTACACTTTTGGACCAAAAGCGGAAGGAGGAAAGGTAATAAGGGAATTTAGAGTGCAAGTAATGTCGGATGCGATCATACCAGCACTAACGCACCGGATCCCATCAAAACTCTGAAGTTAAGCATGCTTGGGAGAGAGTAGTACTAGGATGGGTGACCCCCTGGGAAGTCCTCGTGTTGTATCCCTCTTTTTGGCTTAACACCGTTGCACTTGACATGTCACATGCCTCTACCTCGAAGTCGGCATCCGTAAGACGGTCTAGTTGCGATGTCGTCGTTCCATGCGGCCTAGTGCGATAGGCATGCTGTGCCCTCTAATTGTGATATTATCGGCGAGCGCGCCTCTGGCTCGAAGGCGGCATCCGTAAGACGGTCTAGTTGCGATGTCGCCATTCCATGAGGCCTAGTGCGATAGGCATATCAGGCCATCTAATTGTGATATTATCGGCGAGCGCGGCTTGTTATTAATTGTCAACGCTTTTGCCGGCGAAAATACATAAGATCAAACGAGGAATGTCGCGTAAAACGTATAAATTAGCATAAATGTACGTAGTTTTAAGGTTTTACACTTTGGGACCAAAAGCGGAAGGAGTAAAGGTAATAAGGGAATTAAGAGTGCAAGGAATGTCGCATGCGATCATGCCAGCACTAACGCATCAGATCCCATCAGAACCCTGAAGTTAAGCGTGCTTGGGAGAGAGTAGTACTAGGATGGGTGACCCTCTGCGAAGTCCTCGTGTTGTATATCCCTCTTTTTGGTTTAATATCGTTGCACTTGACATGTGACTATGCCTCTGCCTCGAAGTCGGCATCCGTAAGAATATCTAGTTGCGATGTCCCCTTTCCATGCGGCCTAGTGCGATAGGCATGCCGTGCCCTATAATTGTGATATTATCGGCGAGCTCGCCTCTGCCTTGAAGTCGGCATCCGTAAGACGGTCTAGTTTAGATGTCGCCGTTCCATGCGACGTGTTATTGGCATGCCACGCCCTCTAATTGTGATATTATCGGCGAGCACGACTTGATGTTAATGGTCAACGCTTTTGCTTGCGAAAATACATAAGATCAAAAGAGGAATGTCCCGTAAAAGGGATAAATGAGCGTAAACGTACGTCGTTTTAAGATTTTACACTTTGGGACCTAATGCGGAAGGAGGAAAGGTAATAAGGGAATTTAGAGTGCAAGGAATGTCGGATGGGATCATGCCAGCACTAACGCACTTAATTCTATTAGAACTCTGAAGTTAAGCGTGCTTGGGCGAGAGTAGTACTAGGATGGATGACCCCCAAGGAAGTCCTCGTGATGCATCCCTCTTTTCTGCTTAGCACCATTGCACTGTACAATACACTATGCCTCTGCCTCGAAGTCGACATCCGTAAGACGGTCTAGTTGCGTTGTCGCCGTTCCATGTGGCCTAGTGCGATAGGCATGCCGTGCCCTCTAATTGTGATATTAACGGCGAGCGCGGCTGGTTGTTATTGGCCAACACTTTTTCCCGCGAAAATACATAAGAGCAAAAGAGGAATGTCGCGTAAAACGAATAAATGAGGGTATATGTACGTCGTTTTAAGGTTTACACTTTGGTACCAAAAGCGGAAGGAGGAAAGGTAATAAGGGAATTTAGAGTGCAAGGAATGTCGGATGCGATCATACCAGCACTAACGCACCGGATCCCATCAGAACTTCGAAGTCAAGAGTGCTTGGGCGAGAGTAGTACTAGGATGGGTGACCCCCTGGGAAGTGTTTCCCTCTTTTTGGCTTAACACCGTTGCATTGTACAATACACTATGCCTCTGCCTCGAAGTCAGCATCCGTAGGACGGTATAGTTGCGATGTCGCCCTTCCATGCGGCCCAGTGCGATAGGCATGTCGTGCCCTCTAATTGTGATATTAACGGCGAGCGCGGCTTGTTGTTATTGGTCAACGCTTTTTCCCGCAAAAATACATAAGATCAAAAGAGCAATGTCGCGTAAAACGAATAAATGAGCGTAAATGCACGTCGTTTTAAGGTTTTACACTTTGGTACCAAAAGCGGAAGGAAGAAAGGTAATAGGGAATTTAGAGTGCTAGGAATGTCGGATGCGATCATACCAGCACTAACGCACCGTATCCCATCAGAACTCCGAAGTCAAGCGTGCTTGGGAGAGAGTAGTACTAGGATGGGTGACCCTCTGGGAAGTCCTCGTGTTACATGCCTCTATATGGCTTAACACCGTTGCACTTGACATGTCACTACGCCTCTGCCTCGAAGGCGGCATCCGTAAGGCGGTCTAGATGCAATGTCGCCGTTCCATGTGGCCTAGTGCGATAGGCATACCGGGCCCTCTAATTGTGATATTATCGGCGAGCGCGGTTTGTTGTTATTGGTCAACGCTTTTTCCCACGAAAATACATAAGCTCAAAAGAGGAATGTCGCATAAAACGAATAAATGTGCGTAAATGTACATCGTTTTAAGGTTTTACACTTTGGGACCAAAAGCGGAAAGAGGAAAGGTAATAAGGGAATTTAGAGTGCAAGGAATGTCGGATGCGATCATACCAGCACTAACGCACCGGATCCCATCAAAACTTCGAAGTAAAGCGTGCTTGGGCGACAGTAGTACTAGGATGGGTGACCACCTGGGAAGTCCTCGTGTTGCATCCCTCTTTTTGGCTTAACACCGTTGCACTTGACATGTCACTACGCCTCTGCCACGAAGGCGGCATCCGTATGATGGTCTAGTTGCGGTGTCGCCATTCCCAGCGACCTAGTGCGATAGGAATGCCGGCTCTCTAATTGTGATTTTATCGGCGAGCGCGACTTGTTGTTATTGGTCAACGCTTTTTCCCGCGAAAATACATAAGATCAAAAGAGGAATGTCCCGTAAAACGGATAAATGAGCGTAAATGTACGTCGTTTTAAGGTTTTACACTTTGGTACCAAAAGCGGAAGGAGGAAAGGTAATAAGGGAATTTAGAGTGCAAGGAATGTCGGATGCGATCATACCAACACTAACTCACCGGATCCCATCAGAACTCCGAAGTCAAGCGTGCTTGGGCGAGAGTAGTACTAGGATGGGTGACCCCCTGGGAAGTCCTCGTGTTACATCCCTCTTTTTGGCTTAACACCGTTGCACTTGACATGTCACTACGCCTCTGCCTCGAAGGCGGCATCCGTAAGGCTGTCTAGATGCGATGTCGCCGTTCCATGCGGCCTAGTGCGATAGGCATACTGGGCCCTCTAATTGTGATATTATCGGCGAGCGCGGCTTGTTGTTATTGGTCAATGCTTTTTCCCGCGAATATACATAAGATCAAAAGTGGAATGTCGCATTAAACGAATAAATGAGCGTAAATGTACGTCGTTTTAAGGTTTTACACTTTGGGACCAAAAGCGGAAGAGGAAAGGTAATAAGGGAATTTAGAGTCCAAGGAATGTCAGATGAGATCATACCAGCACTAACGCCGGATCCCATCAAAACTTCGAAGTAAAGCGTGCTTGGGTGAATGTAGTACTAGGATGGGTGACCCCCAGGGAAGTCCTCGTGTTGCATCCCTCTTTTTGGCTTAACACCGTTGCACTTGACATGTCACTACGCCTCTGCCTCGAAGGCGACATCCGTAAGACGGTCTAGTTGCGATGTCGCCATTCCCAGCGACCTAGTGCGATAGGCATGCCGGGCCCTCGAATTGTTATTTTATCGGCAAGCGCGACTTGTTGTTAATTTTCACCGCTTTTGCCCGTGAACATACATAAGATCAAAAGAGGAATGTCCCGTAAAACGGATAAATGAGCGTAAATGTACGTCGTTCTAAGGTTTTACACTTTGGGACCAAAAGCGGAAGGAGGAAAGGTAATAAGGGAATTTAGAGTGCAAGGAATGGCGGATGCAATCATACCAGCACTAACGCACCGGATCCCATCGGAATCCTGAATTTAAGCTTGCTTGGGAGAGAGTACTACTAGGATGGGTGACCCCCTGGGAAGTCCTCGTGTTACATCCCTCTTTTTGGCTTAACACCGTTGCACTTGACATGTCACTACGCCTCTGCCTCGAAGGCGGCATCCGTAAGATGGTCTAGATGCGATGTTACCGTTCCATGCGGCCTAGTGCGATAGGCATACCGGGCCCTCTAATTGTGATATTAACGGTGAGCGCGGCTTGTTGTTATTGGTCAAGGCTTTTTCGCGCGAAAATACATAAGATCAAAAGAAGAATGTCGCGTTAAACGAAAAATGAGCGTAAATGTACGTCGTTTTAAGGTTTTACACTTTGGGACTAAAAGCGGAAGGAGGAAAGGTAATAAGGGAATTTAGAGTGCAAGGAATGTCGGATGCAATCATACCAGCACTAAGGCACCGGATCCCATCAGAACTTCGAAGAAATTGTGCTTGGGCGAGAGTAGTACTAGGATGGGTGACCCGATAGGAAGTCCTCGTGTTGCATCCCTCTTTTTGGCTTAACACCGTTGCACTTGACATGTCACTGCGCCTCTGCCTCGAAGACGGCATCCGTAAGACGGTCTAGTTGCGATGTCGGCATTCTCAGAGACCTAGTGCGATAGGCATGCCGGGCCCTCGAATTGTGATTTTATCGGTGAGCGCGACTTGTTGTTAATTGTCACCGCTTTTGCCCGTGAACATACATAAGATCAAAAGAGGAATGTCGCGTAAAACGGATAAATGAGCGTAAATGTACGTCGTTCTAAGGTTTTACACTTTGGGACCAAAAGCGGAAGGAGGAAAGGTAATAAGAAATTTAGAGTGCAAGGAATGGCGGATTCAATCATACCAGCACTAAACACCGGATCCCAGCATAACCCTGAATTTAAGCTTGCTTGGGAGAGAGTACTACTAGGATGGGTGACCCCCTGGGAAGTCCTCTTGTTGTTTCCCTCTTTTTGGCTTAACACCGTTGCACTGTACAATACACTTTGCCTATGCCTCGAAGTCGGCATCCGTATGACGGTCTAGTTGCGATTGCGCCATTCCATGCGGCCTAGTGCGATAGGCATGCCGTGCCCTCTGATTGTGATATTAACGGCGAGCGCGGCTTGTTGTTATTGCTCAACGCTTTTTCCCGCGAAAATACATAAGATCAAAAGAGGAATGTCACGTAAACGAGTAAATGAGCGTAAATGTACGTCGTTTTAAGGTTTTACACTTCGGGACCAAAAGCGGAAGGAGGAAAGGTAGTAAGGGAATTTAGAGTGCAAGGAATGTCGGATGCGATCATACCAGCACTAAGGCACCGGATCCCATCAGAACTTCGAAGAAAAGTGTGCTTGGGCGAGAGTAGTACTAGGATGGGTGACCCCATGGGAAGTCCTCGTGTTGCATCCCTCTTTTTGGCTTAACACCGTTGCACTTGACATGTCACTATGCCTCTGCCTCGAATTCGGCATCCGTAAGACGGTCTAGTTGTGATGTCGCCGTTACATGCGGCCTAGTGCGATAGGCATGAGCCCTCTAATATTGATATTAACGGCGAGCTCGGCTTGTTGTTATTGGTCAACGCTTTTTCTCGCGAAAATACATAAGATCAAAAGAGGAATGTCGCGTTAAACGAATAAATGAGCGTAAATGCACGTCATTTTAAGGTTTTACACTTTGGTACCAGAAGCAGAAGGAGGAAAGGTAATAAGGGAAATTAGAGTGCAAGTAATGTCGGATGCGATCATACCAGCACTAACGCTCCGGATTCCATCAGAACTCCGAAGTCAAGCGTGCTTGGGCGAGAGTAGTACTAGGATGGGTGACCCTCTGGGAAGTCCTCCTGTTGCATCCCTCTTTTTGGCTTAACACCGTTGCACTTGACATGTCACTACGCCTCTGCCTCGAATGCGGCATTCGTAAGATGGTCTAGTTGCGATATTGCCATTCCATGCGGCCTAGTGCGATAGGCATGCCGGCCCTCTAATTTTGATATTAACGGCGAGCGCGGCTTGTTGTTATTGGTCAACGCTTTTTCCCGCGAAAATACATAAGATCAAAAGGAAATGTCGCGTAAAACGAATAAATGAGCGTAAATGTACGTCGTTTTAAGGTTTTACACTTTGGTACCAAAAGCGGAAGGAGGAAAGGTAATAAGGGAATTTAGAGTGCAAGGAATGTCGGATGCGATCATTCCAGCACTAACGCACCGGATCCCATCAGAACTTCAAAGTCAAGCTTGCTTGGGCGAGAGTAGTACTAGGATGGGTGACCCTCTGGGAAGTCCTCGTGTTACATCCCTCTTTTTTGCTTAACACCGTTGCACTTGACATGTCACCACGCCTCTGCCTCGAAGGCGGCATCCGTAAGACGGTCTAGTTGTGCTGTCGCCATTCCCAGCGACCTAGTGCGATAGGCATGCCGGGCTCTCGAATTGTGATTTTATCGTCGAGCGCGACTTGTTGTTAATTGTCACCGCTTTTGCCCGTGAACATACATAAGATCAAAAGAGGTATGTCGCGTAAAATGGATAAATGAGCGTAAATGTACGTTGTTCTAAGGTTTTACACTTTGCTACCAAAAGCGGAAGGACGAAAGGTAATAAGGGAATTTAGAGTGCAAGGAATGTCGGATGCGATCATTCCAGCACTAACGCACCAGATCCCATCAGAACTCCGAAGTCAAGTTTGCTTGGGCGAGAGTAGTACTAGGATGGGTGACCCCCTGGGAAGTCCTCGTGTTACATCCCTCTTTTTGGCTTAACACCGTTGCACTTGACATGTCACTACGCCTCTGCCTCGAAGGCGGCATCCGTAAGACGGTCTAGATGTGATGTCGCCCTTCCATGCGGCCTAGTGCGATAGGCATACCGAGCCCTCTAATTGTGATATTATCGGCAAGCGCGGCTTCTTGTTATTGGTCAACACTTTTTCCCGCGAAAATACATATGATCAAAAGTGGAATGTCGCATAAAACGAATAAATGAGCGTAAATGTACGTCGTTTTAAGGTTTTACACTTTGGGACCAAAAGCGGAAGGAGGAAAGGTAATAAGGGAATTTAGAGTGCAAGGAATGTCGTATGCGATCATTCCAGCACTAACGCACCGGATCCCATCAGAACTTCGAAGAAAAGTGTGCTTGGGCGAGAGTAGTACTAGGATGGGTGACCCCATGGGAAGTCCTCGTGTTGCATCCCTCTTTTTGGCTTAACACCGTTGCACTTGACATGTCACTACGCCTCTGCCTCGAAGGCGGCATCCGTAAGACGGTCTACTTGCAATGTCGGCATTCCCAGCGACCTAATAGGCATGCCGGGCCCTCGAATTGTGATTTTATCGGCGAGCGCCACTTGTTGTTAATTGTCAACGCTTTTGCCCGTGAACATACATAAGATCAAAAAAGGAATGTCGCGTAAAACGAATAAATGAGCGTAAATGTACGTCGTTCTAAGGTTTTACACTTTGGGACAAAAAGCGGAAGGAGGAAAGGTAATAAGGGAATTTAGAGTGCAAGAAATGGCGGATGCAATCATACCAGCACTAACGCACCGGATCCCACCAGAACCCTGAATTTAAGCTTGCTTGGGAGAGAGTACTACTAGGATGGGTGACCCCCTGGGAAGTCCTCTTGTTGTTTCCCTCTTTTTGGCTTAACACTGTTGCACTGTACAATACACTTTGGCTAAGCCTCGAAGTCGGCATCCGTATGACGGTCTAGTTGCGATGTCGCCATTCCATGCAGCCTAGTGCGATAGGCATGCCGTGCCCTCTAATTGTGATATTAACGGCGAGCGCGGCTTGTTGTTATTGGTCAACGCTTTTTCCCGCGAAAATACATAAGATCAAAAGAGGAATGACATGTAAAACGAATAAATGAGCCTAAATGTACGTCGTTTTAAGGTTTTACACTTTGGGACCAAAAGCGGAAGGAGGAAAGGTAGTAAGGGAATTTAGAGTGCAAGGAATGTCGGATGCGATCATACAGCACTAAGGCACCGGATCCCATCAGAACTTCGAAGAAAAGTGTGCTTGGGCGCGAGTAGTACTAGGATGGGTGACCCCCTGGGAAGTCCTCGTGTTGCATCCCTCGTTTTGGCTTAACACCGTTGCACTTGACATGTCACTATGCCTCTGCCTCGAACTCGGCATCCGTAAGACGGTCTAGTTGCAATGTCGCCGTTCCATGCGGCCTAGTGCGATAGGCATACCGGGCCCTCTAATTTTGATATTATCGGGGAGCGCGGCTTGTTGTTATTGGTCAACGCTTTTGCCCGCGAAAATACATAAGATCAAAAGAGGAATGTCGCGTAAAATGAAGAAATGAGCGTAAATGTACGTCGTTTTAAGGTTTTACACTTTGGGACAAAAATCGGAAGGAGGAAAGGTAATAAAGGAATTTAGAGTGCAAGGAATGTCGGATGCGATCATACCAGCACTAACGCACCAGATCCCATCAGAACTCCGAAGTCAAGTGTGCTTGGGCGAGAGTAGTACTAGGATGGGTGACCCCCTGGGAAGTCCTCGTGTTACATCCCTCTTTTTGGCTTAACACCGTTGCACTTGACATGTCACTACGCCTCTGCCTCGAAGGCGGCATCCGTAAGACGGTCTAGATGTGATGTCGCCCTTCCATGCGGCCTAGTGCGATAGGCATACCGAGCCCTCTAATTGTGATATTATCGGCAAGCGCGGCTTCTTGTTATTGGTCAACGCTATTTCCCGCGAAAATACATATGATCAAAAGTGGAATGTCGCATAAAACGAATAAATGAGCGTAAATGTACGTCGTTTTAAGGTTTTACACTTTGGGACCAAAAGCGGAAGGAGGAAAGGTAATAAGGGAATTTAGAGTGCAAGGAATGTCGTATGCGATCATTCCAGCACTAACGCACCGGATCCCATCAGAACTTCGAAGAAAAGTGTGCTTGGGCGAGAGTAGTACTAGGATGGGTGACCCCATGGGAAGTCCTCGTGTTGCATCCCTCTTTTTGGCTTAACACCGTTGTACTTGACATGTCACTACGCCTCTGCCTCGAAGGCGGCATCCGTAAGACGGTCTACTTGCAATGTCGGCATTCCCAGCGACCTAATAGGCATGCCGGGCCCTCGAATTGTGATTTTATCGGCGAGCGCCACTTGTTGTTACTTGTCAACGCTTTTGCCCGTGAACATACATAAGATCAAAAAAGGAATGTCGCGTAAAACGAATAAATGAGCGTAAATGTACGTCGTTCTAAGGTTTTACACTTTGGGACAAAAAGCGGAAGGAGGAAAGGTAATAAGGGAATTTAGAGTGCAAGAAATGGCGGATGCAATCATACCAGCACTAACGCACCGGATCCCACCAGAACCCTGAATTTAAGCTTGCTTGGGAGAGAGTACTACTAGGATGGGTGACCCCCTGGGAAGTCCTCTTGTTGTTTCCCTCTTTTTGGCTTAACACTGTTGCACTGTACAATACACTTTGGCTAAGCCTCGAAGTCGGCATCCGTATGACGGTCTAGTTGCGATGTCGCCATTCCATGCAGCCTAGTGCGATAGGCATGCCGTGCCCTCTAATTGTGATATTAACGGCGAGCGCGGCTTGTTATTATTGGTCAACGCTTTTTCCCGCGAAAATACATAAGATCAAAAGAGGAATGACATGTAAAACGAATAAATGAGCCTAAATGTACGTCGTTTTAAGGTTTTACACTTTGGGACCAAAAGCGGAAGGAGGAAAGGTAGTAAGGGAATTTAGAGTGCAAGGAATGTCGGATGCGATCATACAGCACTAAGGCACCGGATCCCATCAGAACTTCGAAGAAAAGTGTGCTTGGGCGCGAGTAGTACTAGGATGGGTGACCCCCTGGGAAGTCCTCGTGTTGCATCCCTCGTTTTGGCTTAACACCGTTGCACTTGACATGTCACTATGCCTCTGCCTCGAACTCGGCATCCGTAAGACGGTCTAGTTGCAATGTCGCCGTTCCATGCGGCCTAGTGCGATAGGCATACCGGGCCCTCTAATTTTGATATTATCGGGGAGCGCGGCTTGTTGTTATTGGTCAACGCTTTTGCCCGCGAAAATACATAAGATCAAAAGAGGAATGTCGCGTAAAATGAAGAAATGAGCGTAAATGTACGTCGTTTTAAGGTTTTACACTTTGGGACAAAAATCGGAAGGAGGAAAGGTAATAAAGGAATTTAGAGTGCAAGGAATGTCGGATGCGATCATACCAGCACTAACGCTCCGGATCCCATCAGAACTCAGAAGTCAACCGTGCTTGGGCGAGAGTAGTACTTGGATGGGTGACCCCCCTGGGAAGTTCTCCTGTTACATCCCTCTTTTTGGCTTAACACCGTTGCACTTGACATGTCACTACGCCTCTGCCTCGAATGCGGCATTCGTAAGATGGTCTAGTTGCGATGTTGCCATTCCATGCGGCTTAGTGCGGTAGGCATGCCGGGCCCTCTAATTTTGATATTAACGGCGAGCGCGGCTTGTTGTTGTTGGTCAACGCTTTTTCCCGCAAAAATACATAAGAGCAAAAGAGGAATGTCGCGTAAAACGAATAAACGAGCGTAAATGTACGTCATTTTAAGGTTTTACACTTTGGTACCAAAAGCGGAAGGAGGAAAGGCAATAAGGGAAATTAGAGTGCAAGGAATGTCGGATGCGATCATACCAGCACTAACGCACCGGTTCCCATCAGAACTCCGAAGTCAAGCGTGCTTGGGCGAGGGTAGTACTAGGATAGGTGACCCCCTGGGAAGTATCGTGTTGCATCCCTCTTTTTGGCTTAACATCATTTCACTTGACATGTCACTACGCCTCTGCCTCGAAGGCGGCATCCGTAAGATGGTCTAGTTTCGATGTTGCCGTTCCATGCGTCCTAGTGCGATAGGCATGCCGGCCCCTCTAATTGTGATATTAACGGCGAGCGCGGCTTGTTGTTGTTGGTCAACTCTTTTTCCGGCGAAAATACATAAGATCAAAAGAGGAATGTCGCTTAACGAATAAATGAGCGTAAGTGTACGTCGTTTTAAGGTTTTACACTTCGGTACCAAAAGTGGAAGGAGGAAAGGTAATAAGGGAATTTAGAGTGCAAGTAATGTCGGATGCGATCATTCCAGCACTAACGCACCGATCCCATCAGAACTCCGAAGTCAAGCGTGCCTGGGCGAGAGTAGTACTAGGATGGGCGACCCCCTGGGAAGACCTCGTGTTACATCCCTATTTTTGGCATAACACCGTTGCACTTGACATGTCACTACGCCTCCGCCTCGAAGGCGGCATCCGTAAGACGGTCTAGATGCGATGTCGCCGTTCCACGCGGTCTAGTGTGATAGGCATACCGGGCCCTCTAATTTTGATATTATCTGCGAGCGCGGCTTGTCGTTATTGCTCAACGCTTTTGCCCGCGAAAATACATAAGATCAAAAGAGGATGTCGTGTAAACGGATAAATGAGCGTAAATTTACGTCATTTTAAGGTATTACACTTTGGGACCAAAAGCGGAAGGAGGAAAGCAAATATGGGAATTTAGAAGGCAAGGAATGTCGGATGCGATCATACCAGCACTAACGCACCGGATCCCATCAGAACTTCGAAGTATAGCGTGCTTGGGCGAGGATGGGTGACCCCCTGGGAAGTTCTCGTGTTGCGTCCCTCTTTTTGACTTAACACCGTTGCACTTGACATGTCACTATGCCTCTGCCTCGAAGTCGGCATCCGTAAGACGGTCTAGTTGCGATGTCGCTGTTCCATGCGGCCTAGTAAGATAGGCATGTCGTGCCCTCTTATTGTGATATTAACGGCGAGCGCGGCTTGTTATTATTGGTCAACGCTTTTTCCCGCGAAAATACATAAGATCAAAAGAGGAATGTCGCGTAAAACGAATAAATGAACTTAAATGTACGTCGTTTTAAGGTTTTACACTTTGGTACCAAAAGCGGAAGGAGGAAAGGTAATAAGCATATTTAGAGTGCAAGGAATGTCGGATGCGATCATTCCAGCATTAACGCACCAGATCCCATCCTCCGAAGTCAAGTGTTCTAGGGCGAGATTAGTACTAGGATGGGTGACGCCCTGGGAAGTCCTCGTGCTACATCCCTCTTTTTAGCTTAACACCGTTGCACTTGACATGTCACTATGCTTCTGCCTCGAAGGCGGCATACGTAAGACGGTCTATATGCGATGTCGCCGTTCCATGCGGCCTAGTGCGATAGGCATACCGGGCCCTCTTATTTTGATAATATCGTCAAGCGCTGCTTGTTGTTATTGGTCAACGTTTTTCCCGCGAAAATACATTAGATCAAAAGAGGAATGTCACGTAAAACGAATAAATCAGCGTAAATGTACGTCGTTTTAAGGTTTTACACTTTGAGACCAAAAGCGGAAGGAGGAAAGGTAATATGGGAATTTAGAGTGCAAGGAATGTCGGATGCGATCATACCAGCACTAACGCACCGGATCCCATCAGAACTTCGAAGAAAAGTGTGCTTGGGCGAGAGTAGTACTAGGATGGGTGACCCCCTGGGAAGTCCTCGTGTTTCATCCCTCTTTTTGGCTTAACACCGTTGCACTTGACATGTCATTATGCCTCTGCCTCGAACTCGGCATACGTAAGACGGTCTAGTATCGATGTCGCCGTTCCATGCGGCCTAGTGCGATAGGCATGCCGTACCCTCTAATTGTGATATTAACGGCGACCGCGGCTTGTTATTATTGGTCAACGCTTTTTCTCGCGAAAATACATAAGATCAAAAGAGGAATGTCGCGTAAAACGAATAAACGAGCGTAAATGTACGTCATTTTAAGGTTTTACACATTGGTACCAGAAGCGGAAGGAGGAAAGCTAATAAGGGAATTTAGAGTGCAAGGAATGTCGGATGCGATCATACCAGCACTTACGCACCGGATCCCATCAGAACTCCGAAGTCAAGCGTGCTTGGCCAAGAGTAGTACTAGGATGTTTGACCCCCTGGGAAGTCCTCGTGTTGCATCCCTCTTTTTGGGTTAACACCGTTGCACTTGACATGTCACTACGCCTCTGCCTCAAAGGCGGCATCCGTAAGATGGTCTAGTTGCGATGTTGCCATTCCATGCGGCCTAGTGCGATAGGCATGCCGGGCCCTCTAATTGTGATATTAACGGCGAGCGCGGCTTGTTGTTATTGGTCAACGCTTTTTCCCGCGAAAATACATAAGATCAAAAGATGAATGTCGCGTAAAACCAATAAATGAGCGTAATGTACGTCATTTTAAGGTTTTACACTTTGGTACCAGAAGCGGAAGGAGGAAAGCTAATAAGGGAATTTAGAGTGCAAGGAATGTCGGATGCGATCATACCAGCACTTACGCACCGGATCCCATCAGAACTCCGAAGTCAAGCGTGCTTGGGCGAGAGTTGTACTAGGATGGGTGACCCCCTGGAAAGTCCTCGTGTTACATCCCTCTTTTTGGCTTAACACCGTTGCACTTGACATGTCACTACGCCTCTGCCTCGAAGGCGGCATCCGTAAGGCTGTCTAGATGCGATGTTGCCGTTCCATGCGGCCAAGTGCGATAGGCATACCGGGCCCTCTAATTGTGATATTATCGTCGAGCGCGGCTTGTTGTTATTAGTCAACGCTTTTTCCCGCGAAAATACATAAGATCAAAAGTGGAATAAAAAGGGAAATTAGAGTGCAAGGAATGTCGGATGCGATCATACCAGCACTTACGCACAGAATCCCATCAGAACTTCGAAGTAAAGCGTGCTAGGGCGAGAGTAGTACTAGGATGGGTGACCCCCTGGGAAGTCCTCGTGTTGCATCCCTCTTTTTTGCTTAACATCGTTGCACTTGACATGTCACTATGCCTCTGCCTCAAACTCGGCATCCGTAAGACGGTCTAGTTGCGATGTCGCCGTTCCATGCGGCCTAGTGCGATAGGCATGCCGTGCCCTCTAATTGTGATATTAACGGCGAGCGCGGCTTGTTGTTATTTGTCAACGTTTTTTCTCGCGAAAATACATAAGATCAAAAGAGGAATGTCGTATAAAACGAATAAATGAGCGTAAATGTACGTCATTTTAAGGTTTTACACTTTGGTACCAGAAGCGGAAGGAGGAAAGCTAATAAGGGAATTTAGAGTGCAAGGAATGTCGGATGCGATCATAGCAGCACTTACGCACCGGATCCCATCAGAACCCAAATTTAAGCGTGCTTGGGAGAGAGTACTACTAGTATGGGTGACCCCCCGGGAAATCCTCTTGTTGTTTCCCTCTTTTTGGATTAACACCGTTGCACAGTACAATACACTTTGCCTATTCCTCGAAGTCGTCATCCGTAAGACGGTCTAGTTGCGATGTCGCCATTCCATGTGGCCTAGGGCGATAGGCATGCCGTGCCCTCTAATTGTGATATTAACGGCGAGAGCGGCTTGTTGTTATTGGTCAACGCTTTTTCCTGCAAAAATACATAAGTGCAAATGAGGAATGTCGCGTAAAAGGAATAAATGAGCGTAAATGTACGCCATTTTAAGGTTTTACACTTTGGTACCAAAAGCGGAAGGAGGAAAGGCAATAAGGGAATTTAGAGTGCAAGGAATGTCGGATGCGATCATACCAGCACTAACGCACCGGATCCCATCAGAACTCCAAAGTCAAGCGTGCTTGGGCGAGGGTAGTACTAGGATGGTTGACCCCCTGGTAAGTCCTAGTGTTACATCCCTCTTTTTAGCTTAACACCGTTGCACTTGACATGTCCCTACGCCTCTGCCTCGTAGGCGGCATTCGTAAGACGGTCTAGTTGCGATGTCGCCATTCCCAGCGACCTAGTGCGAAAGGCATGCCGGGCCCTCGAATTTTGATTTTATCGGCGAACGCGACTTGTTAATTGTTACCGCTGTTGCCCGTGAACATACATAAGATCAAAAGAGGAATGTCGCGTAAAACGGATAAATGAGCGTAAATGTACGTCGTTCTAAGGTTTTACACTTTGGTACCAAAAGCGGAAGGAGGAAAGGTAATAAGCGAATTTAGAGTGCATGGAATGGCGGATGCAATCATACCAGCACTAACGCACCGGATCCCATCTGAACCCTGAATTTAAACGTGCTTGGGAGAGAGTACTACTAGGATGGGTGACCCCCCGGGAAATCCTCTTGTTGTTTCCCTCTTTTTGGCTTAACACCGTTGCACAGTACAACACACTTTGCCTATGCCTCGAAGTCGGCATCCGTAAGACCGTATAGTTGCGATGTCGCCATTCCATGCGGCCTAGTGCGATAGGCATGCCGTGCCCTCTAATTGTGATATTAACGGCTAGCGCGGCTTGTTGTTATTGGTCAACGCTTTTTCCCGCGAAAATACATTAGATCAAAAGAGGAATGTCACGTAAAACGAATAAATCAGCGTAAATGTACGTCGTTTTAAGGTTTTACACTTTGGGACCAAAAGCGGAAGGAGGAAAGGAAGTAAGGGAATTTAGAGTGCAAGGAATGTCGGATGCGATCATACCAGCACAAAGGCACCGGATCCCATCAGAACTTCGAAGAAAAGTGTGCTTGGGCGAGAGTAGTACTAGGATGGGTGACCCCATGGGAAGTCCTCGTGTTGCATCCCTCTTTTTGGCTTAACACCGTTGCACTTGACACGTCACTATGCCTCTGCCTCGAACTCGGCATCCGTAAGACGGTCTAGTTGCGATATGGCCGTTCCATGCGGCCTAGTGCGATAGGCATGAGCCCTCTAATATTGATATTAACGGCGAGCGCGGCTTGTTGTTATTGGTCAACGCTTTTTCTCGCGGAAATACATAAGATCAACAGAGGAATGTCGCGTAAAACGATTAAATGAGCGTAAATGTACGTCATTTTAAGGTTTTACACTTTGGGACCAAAAGCGGAAGGAGGAATGGTAATAAGGAAATTTAGAGTGCAAGGAATGTCTGATGCGATCATACCAGCACTAATGCACCAGATCCCATCAGAATTTCGAAGTAAAGTGTGCTTGGGCGAGAGTAGTACTAGGATGGATGACCCCCTGGGAAGTCCTCTTGTTGCATCCCTCTTTTTTTTGCTTAACACTGTAGCACTTGACATGTCACTATGCCTCTGCCTCGAACTCGGCATCCGTAAGACGGTCTAGTTGCGATGTCGCCGTTCCATGCGGCCTAGTGCGATAGGCATGCCGTGCCCTCTAATTGTGATATTAACGGCGAGTGCGGCTTGTTGTTATTGGTCAACGCTTTTTCCTGTGAAAATACATTAGATCAAAAGAGAAATGTCGCGTAAAACGAATAAATGAGCGTAAATGTACGCCATTTTAAGGTTTTACACTTTGGTACCAAAAGCGGAAGGAGGAAAGGCAAGAGTGCAAGGAATGTCGGATGCGATCATACCAGCACTAACGCACCGGTTCCCATCAGAACTCCGAAGTCAAGCGTGCTTGGGCGAGGGTAGTACTAGGATAGGTGACCCCCTGGGAAGTCCTCGTGTTGCATCCGTATTTTTGGCTTAGCACCGTTTCACTTGACATGTCACTACGCCTCTGCCTCGAAGGCGGCATCCGTAAGATGGTCTAGTTTCGATCTTGCCGTTCCATTCGTCCTAGTGCGATAGGCATGCCGGCCCCTCTAATTGTGATATTAACGGCGAGCGCGGCTTGTTGTTATTGGTCAACGCTTTTTCCGGCGAAAATACATAAGCTCAAAAGAGGAATGTCGCGTAAAACGAACAAATGAGCGTACGTGTACGTCGTTTTAAGGTTTTACACTTTGGTACCAAAAGTGGAAGGAGGAAAGGTAATAAGGGAATTTAGAGTGCAAGGAATGTCGGTTGTGATCATTCCAGCACTAACGCACCGGATCCCATCAGAACTCCGAAGTCAAGCGTGCTTGGGCGAGAGTAGTACTAGGATGGACGACCCCCTGGGAAGACCTCGTGTTACATCCCTCTTTTTGGCTTAACTCCGTTGCACTTGACATGTCACTATGCCTCTGCCTCGAAAGCGGCATTGGTAAGACGGTCTAGATGCGATGTCGCCGTTCCATGCGGCCTAGTGGGATAGGCATACCGGGCCCTCTAATTTGGATATTATCTGCGAGCTCAGCTTGTCGTTATTGGTCAACGCTTTTGCCCGCGAAAATACATAAGATCAAAAGAGAAATGTCGCGTAAAACGGATAAATGAGCGTAAATTTACGTCATATTAAGGTTTTATACTTTGGGACCAAAAGCGGAAGGAGGAAAGAAAATATGGGAATTTAGAATGAAAGGAATGTCGGATGCGATCATACCTGCACTAACGCACCGGATCCCATCAGAACTTCGAAGTAAAGAGTGCTTGGGCGAGAGTAGTACTAGGATAGGTGATCCCCTGGGAAGTCCTCGTGTTGCGTCCCTCTTATTGGCTTAAAACCGTTGCACTTGACATGTCACTATGCCTCTGCCTCGAAGTCGGCAACCGTAAGACGGTCTAGTGCGATGTCACCGTTCCATGCGGCCTAGTAAGATAGGCATGCCGTGCCCTCTAATTGTGAGATTAACGGCGAGCGCGGTTTGTTGTTATTGGTCAACGCTTTTTCCCGCACAAATACATAAGATCAAAAGAGGAATGTCATGTAAAATGAATAAATGAGCGTAAATGTACGTCGTTTTTAGGTTTTACACTTTGGGACCAAAAGCGGAAGGAGGAAAGGTAATAGGGGAATTTAGAGTGCAAGGAATGTCGGATGCGATCATACCAGCACTAACGCACCGGATCCCATTAGAACCCTGAAGTAAAGCGTGCTTGTGCGAGAGTTGTATTAGGATGGGTGACCCCCTTGGAAGTCCTCGTGTTGCATCCTTCTTTTTGGCTTAACACCGTTGCACTTGACATGTCACTATGCCTCTGCCTCGAACTCGGCATCCATAAGACGGTCTAGTTGCGATTTCGCCGTTCCATGCGGCCTAGTGCGATAGGCATGCCGTGCCCTCTAATTGTGATATTAACGGCGAGCGCGGCTTGTTATTATTGGTCAACGCTTTTTCTCGCGAAAATACATAAGATCAATTGAGGAATGTCGCGTAAAATGAATAAACGAGCGTAAATGTACGTCATTTTAAGGTTTTACACTTTGGGACCAAAAGCGGAAGGAGGAAAGGTAATAAGGAAATTTAGAGTGCAAGGAATGTCGGATGCGATCATACCAGCACTTACGCACCGGATCCCGTCAGAACTCCGAAGTCAAGCGTGCTTGGGCGAGAGTAGTACTAGGATGGGTGACCCCCTGGGAAGTCCTCGTGTTGCATCCCTCTTTTTGGGTTAACACCGTTGCACTTGACATGTCACTACGCCTCTGCCTAAAAGGCGGCATCTGTAAGATGGTCTAGTTGCGATGTTGCCATTCCATGCGGCCTAGTGCGATAGGCATGCCGGGCCCTCTAATTGTGATATTAACAGCGAGCGCGGCTTGTTGTTATTGGTCAACGCTTTTTCCCGCGAAAATACATAAGATCAAAACATGAATGTCGCGTAAAACGAATAAATGAGCGTAAATGTACTTCGTTTTAAGGTTTTACACTTTGGGACCAAAAGCAGAAGGAGGAAAGGTAATAAGGGAATTTAGAGTGCAAGGAATGTCGGATGCGATCATACCAGCACTAATGCACCAGATCCCATCAGAGTTTCGAAGTAAAGTGTGCTTGGGCGAGAGTAGTACTAGGATGGGTGACCCCCTGGGAAGTCCTCGTGTTGCATCCCTCTTTTTTTGCTTAACACCGTTGCACTTGACATGTCACTATGCCTCTGCCTCGAACTCGGCATCCGTAAGACGGTCTTGTTGCGATGTCGCCGTTCCATGCGGCCTAGTGTGATAGGCATGCCGTGCCTTCTAATTGTGATATTAACGGTGAGCGCGGCTTGTTGTTAATGGTCAACGCTTTTGCCTGCAAAAATACATAAGATCAAAAGAGGAATGTCGCGTAAAACGAATAAATGAGCGTAAATGTACGCCATTTTAAGGTTTTACACTTTGGTACCAAAAGCGGAAGGAGGAAAGGCAATAAGGGAATTTAGAGTGCAAGGTATGTCGGATGCGATCATACCAGCACTAACGCACCGGTTCCCGTCAGAACTTTGAAGTCAAGCGTGCTTGGGCGAGGGTAGTACTAGGATGGGTGACCCCCTGGGAAGTCCTCATGTTACATCCCTCTTTTTAGCTTAACACCGTTGCACTTGACATGTCACTACGCCTCTGCCTCGAAGGCGGCATCCGTAAGACGGTCTATATGCGATATCGCCGTTCCATGCGGCCTAGTGCGATAGGCATACCGGGCCCTCTAATTTTGATAATATCATCAAGCGCGGCTTGTTGTAATTGGTCAACGATTTTTCCCGCGAAAATACATAAGATCAAAAGAGGAATGTCACGTAAAACGAATATATCAGCGTAAATGTACGTCGTTTTAAGGTTTTGCACTTTGGGACCAAAAGCGGAAGGAGGAAAGGTAATAATGGAATTTAGAGTGCAAGGAATGTCGGATGCGATCATACTAGCACTAACGCACCGGATCCCATCAGAGCTTCGAAGTAAAGTGTGCTTGGGCGAGAGTAGTACTAGGATGGGTGACCCCCTGGGAAGTCCTCGTGTTGCATCCCACTTTTTTTGCTTAACACCGTTGCACTTGACATGTCACTATGCCTCTGCCTCGAACTCGGCATCCGTAAGACAGTCTTGTTGCGATGTCGCCGTTCCATGCGGCCTAGTGCGATAGGCATGCCGTTCCCTCTAATTGTGATATTAACGGCGAGCGCGGCTTGTTGTTATTGGTCAACGCTTTTTCCTGCGAAAATACATAAGATCAAAAGAGGAATGTCGCGTAAAACGAATAAATGAGCGTAAATGTACGCCATTTTAAGGTTTTACACTTTGGTACCATAAGCGGAAGGAGGAAAGGCAATAAGGGAATTTAGAGTGCAAGGTATGTCGGATGCGATCATACCAGCACTGACGCACCGGTTCCCATCAGAACTCCGAAGTCAAGCGTGCTTGGGCGAGGGTGGTACTAGGATGGGTGACCCCCTGGGAAGTCCTCGTGTTACATCCCTCTTTTTGGCTTAACACCGTTGCACTTGACATGTCAGTACGCCTCTGCCTCGAAGGCGGCATCCGTAAGATGGTCTAGTTTCGATGTTGCCGTTCCATGCGGCCTAGTGCGATAGGCATGCCGGGCCCTCTAATTGTGATATTAACGGTGAGCGCGGCTTGTTGTTATTGGTCAACGCTTTTTCCAGCGAAAATACATAAGATCAAAAGAGGAATGTCATGTAAAATGAATAAATGAGCGTAAATGTACGTCGTTTTTATGTTTTACACTTTGGGACCAAAAGCGGAAGGAGGAAAGGTAATAAGGGAAATTAGAGTGCAAGGAATGTCGGATGTGATCGTTCCAGCACTAACGCACCGGATCCCATCAGAACTTCGAAGTCAAGCGTGCTTGGGCGACAGTAGTACTAGGATGGGTGACCCCCTGGGAAGTCCTCGTGTTGCATCCCTCTTTTTGGCTTAACACCGTTGCACTTGACATGTCACTATGCCTCTGCATCGAACTCGGCATCCGTAAGACAGTCTAGTTGCGATGTCGCCGTTCCATGCGGCCTAGTGTGATAGGCATACCGGGCCCTCTAATTTTGATATTATCTGCGAGCGCGGCTTGTCGTTATTGGTCAACGCTTTTGCCCGCGAAAATACATAAGATCAATAGAGGAATGTCGCGTAAAACGGATAAATTTGCGTAAATTTACATCATTTTAAGGTTTTACACTTTGGGATCAAAAGCGGAAGGAGGAAAGCTAATATGGGAATTTAGAATGCAAGGAATGTCGGATGCGATCATACCAGCACTAACGCACCGGATGCCATCAGAACTTCGAAGTAAAGCATGCTTGGGCGAGAGTAGTACTAGGATGGGTGACCCCCTGGGAAGTCCTCGTGTCGCATCCCTCTTTTTAGCTGAACACCGTTGCACTAAACATGTCACTATGCCTCTGCCTCAATGGCGGCATCCGTATGATGGTCTAGTTGCGATGTTTCCGTTCCATGTGGCCTAGTGCGATAGGCATACCGGGCCCTCTAATTTTGATATTATCGGCGAGCGCGGCTTGTAGTTATTGGTCAACGCTTTTTCCCCCGAAAATACATAAGATCAAAAGAGGAATGTCATGTAAAATGAATAAATGAGCGTAAATGTACGTCGTTTTTAGGTTTTACACTTTGGGACCAAAAGCGGAAGGAGGAAAGGTAATAAGGGAATTTAGAGTGCAAGGAATGTCGGATGCGATCATACCAGCACTAACGCACCGGATCCCATCAGAACCCTGAAGTAAAGCGTGCTTGTGCGAGAGTTGTATTAGGATGGGTGACCCCTTGGGAAGTCCTCGTGTTGCATCCCTCTTTTTGGCTTAACACCGTTGCACTTGACATGTCACTATGCCTCTGCCTCGAACTCGGCATCCGTAAGACGGTCTAGTTGCGATGTCGCCGTTCCATGCGGCCTAGTGCGATAGGCATGCCGTGCCCTCTAATTGTGATATTAACGGCGAGCGCGGCTTGTTATTATTGGTCAACGCTTTTTCTCGCGAAAATACATAAGATCAAAAGAGGAATGTCGCGTAAAATGAATAAACGAGCGTAAATGTACGTCATTTTAAGGTTTTACACTTTGGGACCAAAAGCGGAAGGAGGAAAGGTAATAAGGAAATTTAGAGTGCAAGGAATGTCGGATGCGATCATACCAGCACTTACGCACCGGATCCCGTCAGAACTCCGAAGTCAAGCGTGCTTGGGCGAGAGTAGTACTAGGATGGATGACCCCCTGGGAAGTCCTCGTGTTACATCCCTCTTTTTGTCTTAACACTGTAGCACTTGACATGTCACTACGCCTCTGCCTCGAAAGCGGCATCCGTAAGACGGTCTAGATGCTATGTTGACGTTCCATGCGGCCTAGTGCGATAGGCATACCGGGCCCTCTAATTTTGATATTATCGGCGAGCGCGGCTTGTTGTTATTAGTCAAAGCTTTTTCCCCCGAAAATACATAAGATCAAAAGAGGAATGTCATGTAAAATGAATAAATGAGCGTAAATGTACGTCGTTTTTAGGTTTTGCACTTTGGGACCAAAAGCGGAAGGAGGAAAGGTAATAAGGGAAATTAGAGTGCAAGGAATGTCGGATGCGATCATACCAGGACTAACGCACCGGATCCCATCAGAACTTCGAAGTATAGCGTGCTTGCGCGCTAGTAGTACTAGGATGGGTGACCCCCTGGGAAGTCCTCGTGTTGCATCCCTCTTTTTGGCTTAACACCGTTGCACTTGACATGTCACTATGCCTCTGCATCGAACTCGGCATCCGTAAGACGGTCTAGTTGCGATGTCGCCGTTCCATGCGGCCTAGTGCGATAGGCATGCCGTGCCCTCTAATTGTGATATTAACGGCGAGCGCGGCTTGTTATTATTGGTTAACGCTTTTTCTCGCTAAAATACATAAGATCAAAAGAGGAATGTCGCAAAAAACGAATAAACGAGCGTAAATGTACGTCATTTTAAGGTTCTACACTTTGGTACCAGAAGCGGAAGGAGGAAAGCTAATAAGGGAATTTAGAGTGCAAGGAATGTCGGATGCGATCATACCAGCACATACGCACCGGATCCCATCAGAATTCCGAAGTCAAGCGTGCTTGGGCGAGAGTAGTACTAGGATGGGTGACCCCCTGGGAAGTCCTCATGTTACATCCCTCTTTTTGGCTTAACATCGTTGCACTTGACATGTCATTACGCCTCTGCCTCGAAGGCGGCATCCGTTAGACGGTCTAGATGCGATGTCGCCGTTCCTTGCGGCCTAGTGCGATAGGCATACCGGGCCCTCTTATTTTGATATAATCGGCGAGCGCAGCTTGTTGTTATTGGTCAAAGCTTTTTCCCGCGAAAATACAAAAGATGAAAAGATGAATGTCGCGTAAAACGAGTAAATGAGCGTAAATGTACTTCGTTTTAAGATTTTACACTTTGGGACCAAAAGCGGAAGGAGGAAAGGTAATAAGGGAATTTAGAGTGCAAGGAATGTCGGATACGATCATACCAACACTAACTCACCAGATCCCATCAGAACTCTGAAGTAAAGCGTGCTTGGGTGATAGTAGTACTAGGATGGGTGACCCCCTCGGAAGTCCTCGTGTTACATCCCTCTTTTTGGCTTAACACCGTTGCACTTGACATGTCACTACGCCTGCCTCGAAGGTGGCATCCGTAAGGCTGTCTAGATGCGATGTCGCCGTTCCATGCGGCCTAGTGCGATAGGCATACCGGGCCCTCTAATTGTGATATTATCGGCGAGCGCGGCTTGTTGAGGTCAACGCTTTTTCCCGCGAAAATACATAAGATCAAAAGTGGAATGTCGCATAAAACGAATAAATGAGCGTAAATGTACATCGTTTTAAGGTATTACACTTTGGGACCAAAAGCGGAAGGAGGAAAGGTAATAAGGGAATTTAGCAAGGAATGTTAGATGAGATCATACCAGCACTAACGCACCGGATCCCATCAAAACTTCGAAGTAAAGCGTGCTTGGGCGAGAGTAGTACTAGGATGGGTGACCCCCTGGGAAGTCCTCGTTTTGCATCCCACTTTTTGGCTTAACACCGTTGCACTTGACATGTCACTACGCCTCTGCCTCGAAGGCGGCATCCGTAAGACTGTCTAGTTGCAATGTCACCATTCCCAACGACCTAGTGCGATAGGCATGCCGGGCCCTCGAATTGTTATTTTATCGGCGAGCGCAACTTCTTGTTAATTGTCACCGCTTTTGCCCGTGAACATACATAAGATCAAAAGAGGAATGTCGTGTAAAACGGATAAATGAGCGTAAATGTACGTCGTTCTAAGGTTTTACACTTTGGTACCAAAAGCGGAAGGAGGAAAGGTAATAAGGGAATTTAGAGTGCAAGGAATGGCGGATGCAATCATACCAGCACTAACGCACCGGATCCCATCAGAACCCTGAATTTAAGCGTGCTTGGGAGAGAGTACTACTAGGGTGGGTGACCCCATGGGAAGTCCTCGTGTTGCATCCCTCTTTTTGGCTTAACACCGTTGCACTTGACATGTCACTATGCCTCTGCCTCGAACTCGGCATCTGTAAGACGGTCTAGTTACGATGTCGCCTTTCCATGCGGCCTAGGGCAATAGGCATGAGCCCTCTAATATTGATATTAACGGCGAGCGCGGCTTGTTGTTATTGGTCAACGCTTTTTCTCGCGAAAATACATAATAACAAAAGAGGAATGTCGCGTTAAACGATCAAATGAGCGTAAATGTACGTCATTTTAAGGTTTTACACTTTGGTACCAGAAGCAGAAGGAGGAAAAGGTAATAAGGGAATTTAGAGTGCAAGGAATGTCGGATGCGATCATACCAGCACTAACGCTCAGGATCCCATCAGAACTCCAAAATCAAGCGTGCTTGGGCGAGAGTAGTACTAGGATGGGTGACCCCCTGGGAAGTCCTCGTGTTGAATCCCTCTTTTTGGCTTAACACCGTTGCACTTGACATGTCACTACGCCTCTGCCTCGAATGCGGCATTCGTATGATGGTCTAGTTGCGATGTTGCCATTCCATGCGGCCTAGTGCGATAGGCATGCCGGGCCCTCTAATTTTGATATTAACGGCAAGCGCGGCTTATTGTTATTGGTCAACGCTTTTTCCGGCGAAAATACATATGATCAAATGAGGAATGTCGCGTAAAACAAATAAATGAGCGTAAATGTACGTCTAAGGTTTTACACTTTGGTACCAAACGCGGAAGGAGGAATGGTAATAAGGGAATTTAGAGTGCAAGGAATGTCGGATGCGATCGTTCCAGCACTAATGCACCAGATCCCATCAGAACTTCGAAATAAAGCGTGCTTGGGCGAGAGTAGTACTAGGATGGGTGACCCCCTGGGAAGTCCTCGTGTTGCATTCCTCTTTTTGGCTTAACACCGTTGCACTTGACATGTCACTACACCTCTGCCTCGAAGGCGGCATCCCTAAGACGGTCTAGTTGCGATGTCGCTGTTCCATGAGTCCTAGTGCGATAGGCATGCTGGGCACTCTAATCGTGATATTATCGGCGAGCGCGGCTTGTTGTTAATTGTCAACGCTAATACATAAGATCAAAAGAGGAATGTCGCGTAAAACGAATAAATGAGCATAAATGTACGTTGTTTTAAGGTTTTACACTTTGAGACCAAAATCGAGGAAACGTAATAAGGGATTTTAAAATGCAAGGAATATCGGGTGCACTAACGCATGGATCCCAACAGAACTCTGAAGTTAAGCGTGCTTGGGTGAGAGTAGTACTACGATGGGTTACCCTCTAGGAAGTCCTCGTGTTGCATCCCTCTTTTTGGCAAAATTAATATCTTATTTCTGTAATAAATCGGCGGTAGATATAATAAGTTTATTTGGGAATTTAGAGTGCAAGGTATGTCGGATTCGATCATTTCTGCACTAACGCAGCGGATCCCATCAGAACTCCGAATTTAAGCGTCTTTGGACGAGAGTTGTACTAGGATGGGTGACCCCCTAGGAAGTCCTCGTGTTGCATCCCTCTTATTGGCTTAACACTGTTGCACTTGACATGTCACTACGCCTCTCGCTCCAAGGCGGCATCCGTAAGAAGGTCTAGTTGCGATGTCGCCATATCATTCGGCGTAGTGCGATAGGCATGTTGGGCCCTCTAATTGCGATATTATCGGCGAGCGCGGCTTGTTGTTAATTGTCAACGCTTTTGCCCGCGAAAATACATAAGATCAAAAGAGGAATGTCGCGTATAATGGATAAATGAGCGTAAATGTAGGTCGTTTTAAGGATTTGGGACCAAAAGCAGAAAGAGGAAAGGTATTAAGGGAATTTAGAGTGCAAGGAATGTCATATGCGATCATACCTGCACAAACGTGCCGGATCCCATCGGAACTCCGAAGTTAAGAATGCTTGGGAGAGAGTAGTACTAGGATGGGTGACCCCCTGGAAGTCCTCGTGTTGCATCCCTATTTTTGGCTTAACACCATTGCACTTGACATGTCACTATGCTCTGCCTCGAAGTCGGCATCCGTAAGACGGTCGAGTTGCGATGTCGCCATTCCATGCGGCCTAGTGCGATCGGAATGCCGTGCCCTCTAATTGTGATATTAACAGCGAGCGCGCCTCTACCTCGAAGTCAGCATGCGTAAAACGATCTAGTTGCGATGTCGCCGTTACATGCGGCCTAGTGTGATAGGCATGCCGGGCTCTCTATTTGTGATATTATCGGCGAGCGCGACTTGTTTTTAATTGTCAACGCTTTTGCCCGCGAAAATACATAAGATCAAAAGAGGAATATCGCGTAAAACGGATAAATGAGCGTAAACGTACGTCGTTTTAAAGTTTTACACTTTGGGACCAAATGCGAAAGGAGGAAAGGTAATAAGGGAATTTAGTGTGCAAAGAATGTCGGATGCGATCATACCAGCACTAACGCACCGGATCCCTTCAGAACTCCGTAGTTAAGCGTACTTGGGCGAGAGTAGTACTAGGATGGGTGACCCCCTGGGAAGTCCTCATGTTTAATCCCTCTTTTTGGCTTAACACCATTGCACTTAACATGTCACTATGCCTCTACCTCGAACGCGGCATCCGTAAAATGGTCTAAATGCGATGTCGCTGTTCCATGCGGCCTAATGCGATAGGCATGCCGGGCCCTCTAATTGTGATATTATCGGCGAGCGCGACTTGTTGTTATTGGTCAACGCTTTTGCCCGCGAAAATACATAGGATCAAAAGAGGAATGTCGCGTAAAACAGATAAATGAGCGTAAATGTACGTCGTTTTAAGGTTTTACACTTTGGGACCAAGAGCGAAAGGAGGAAAGCTAATAAGGGAATTTAGAGTATAAGGAATGTCGGATGCGATCATACCACCACTAACGCACCGGATCCCATGAGAACTTCGAAGTAAAACGTGTTTGGGCGAGAGTAGTACTAGGAAGGGTGACCCCAATGGAAGTCCTCGTGTTGCATCCCTCTTTTTGGCAAAATTAATATCTTATTTCTATAATAAATCGGCGGTAGATATAACAAATTTATAAGTGAATTTAGAGTGCAAGGAATGTCGGATGCGATCATACCAGCACAAACGCACCGGATCCCATAAGAACTCTGAAGTTAAGCGTGGTTGGGCGAGAGTAGTACTAGGATGGGTGACCCCCTCTTTTTGGCTTAACACCGTTGCACTTGACATGTCCCTACGCCTCTGCCTCGATGGCGGCATCCGTAAGACGGTCTAGTTGCGATGTCGTCATTCCATGCGGCCTAGTGCAATAGGCATGTCAGGCCCTCTGATTTTTATATTGTCGGCGAGCGCGGCTTGTTGTTAATTGTCAGCGGTTTTGCCCACGAAAATACATAAGATCAAAAGAGGAATGTTGCGGAAAACGGATAAATGAGCGTAAATGTACGTCGTTTTAAGGTTTTACACTTTGGGACCAAAATCGGAAGGAGGAAAGGTAATAAGGGAAAATAGAGTGCAAGGAATGTCCAATGCGATCATACAAGCACTAACGTGCCGGATCCCATCAGAACTCCGAAATTAAGCGTGTTTGGGAGAGAGTAGTACAAGGATGGGGGAAGTCCTCGTGTTGCATCCCGCATTTTGGCTTAACAGTATTGCACTTGACATGTCACTATGCCTCTGCGTCGAAGTCGGCATCCGTAAGACGGTCTAGTTGCGATGTGGCCGTTCCATGCGGCCTAGTGTGATAGGAATGCCGGGCCCTCTAATTGTGATATTAACGGCAAGCGCGGCTTGTCGTTTTAAGGTTTTACACATTAAGACCAAAAACGAAAGGAGGAAAGGTAATAATGGAATTTAGAGTGCAAGGAATGTCGGATGCGATCATACCAACATAAACGCACCGGATCCCATCTGAACTCCGAAGTCAAGCGTGCTTGGGTGAGAGTAGTACTAGGATGGGTGACCCCCTGGGAATTCCTCGTGTTGCAACCCTTTTTTGGCTTAACACTGTTGCACTTGACATGTCACTACGCCTCTGCCTCACAGGCGGCATCCGTAAAACAGTCTAGATGCGATGTCGCCGTTCCATGCGGCCTAGTGTGATAGTCATGCCGGGCCCCCTAATTGTGATATTATCGGCGAGCGCGGCTTGTTGTATAAGGTCAATGTTTTTACCCGCGAAAATACATAAGATCAAAAGAGGAATGTCGCGTAAAATGGATAAATGAGCGTAAATGTACGTCGTTTTAAGGTTTTACACTTTGGGATCAAAAGCGGAAGAAGGAAAGGTAATAAGGGAATTTAGAGTTCAAAGAATGTCGAATGCAATTGTACCAGGCACCGGATCCCATCAGAACTTCGAAGTGAAGCGTGCTTGGGCGAGAGTAGTACTAGGATGGGTGAACCCCTGGGAAGTCCTCATGTTGCATCCCTCTTTTTGGCTTAACACTGCTGCACTTGAAATGTCACTACGCCTCTGCCTCGTACATTCCTCTTTTGATCTTATGTATTTTCACGGGCAAAAGCGTTGACAATAAACAACAAGCTGCGCTCACCGATAATATCACAATTAGAGGTCCTGGCATGCCTATCGCACTAGGCCGCATGGAACGGCGACATCGCAACTAGACCGTCTTACGGATGCCGCCTTCGAGGTAGAGGCGTAGCGACATGTCAACTGCAACGGTGTTAAGCCAAAAAGAGGGATGCAACACGAGGACTTCCCAAGGGGTCACCCATCCTAGTACTACTCTCGCCCAAGCACGCATAACTTCGGAGTTCCGATGGGATCCGGTCCGTTAGTGCTGGTATGATCGCATCCGACATAAATTTTGATCTTACGACGTACATTTACGTTCATTTATCCATTTTACACGAAATTCCTCGTTTCATCTTATGTATTTTCGCGGGCAAAAGCGTTGACCAATAACAACAAGCCACGCTCGACGATAATATCACAATTAGAGGGCCCGGCATGCCTATCGCACTAGGCCGCATGGAACGGCGACATCGCAACTAGACCGTCTTACGGATGCCGCCTTCGAGGCAGAGGCATAGTGACATGTCAAGTGCAACGGTGTTAAGCCAAAAAGAGGGATGCAACACGAGGACTTCCCAGGGGGTCACCCATCCTAGTACTACTCTCGCCCAAGCACGCCTAACTAAGGAGTTCTGAAGGGATCTGGTGCGTTAGTGCTGGTATGATCGCATCCGACATTCCTTGCACTCTAAATTCCCTTATAAACTTATTATATCTACCGCCGATTTATTACAGAAATAAGATCTTAATTTTTCTAAAAAGAGGGATGCAACACGAAGACTTCCCAGGGGGTCACCCATCCCAGTACTACTCTCGCCCAAGTGCGCTTATCATCGGAGTTCCGATGGGATCCGGTGCGTTAGTGCTGGTATGATCGCATCCGACATTACTTGCACTCTAAATTCCCTTATTACCTTTCCTCCTTCCGCTTTTCGTCCCAAAAAGAGGGATGCAACACGAGGACTTCACAGGGGGTCACCCATCCTAGTACTACTGTCGCCCAAGCACGCTTAACTTTGGAGTTCTGATGGGATCCGGTGCGTTAGTGTTGTTATAATAAGATATTAACATCGCGGGCAAAAGAATCAAAAGAGGGATGCAACACGTATCTTATTTCTGTAATAAATCGGCAATAGTCGGATAAATGAGCGTAAATGTACGTCGTCTTAAGGTATTACACTTTACATTTCACTACGACTCTACCTCAAAGTCGGCATCCGTAAGACGGTCTAGTTGCGATGTCGTCGTTCCATGCGGCTAAGTGCGATACGCATGCCGAGCCCTCTAATTGTGACATTATCGGCGAGCGCACCTCTGCCTCGAAGTCGGCATCTGTAAGACGGTCTAGTTGCGATGTCGCCTTTCAATGCGGCCTAGTGTGATAGGCATGTCGGGTCCTCTAATTGTGATATTATTTGCGAGCGCGGCTTGATGTTATTGGTCAACGCTTTTGCCCGCGAAAATACATATGATCAAAAGAGTAATGTTGCGTAAAACGGATAAATCAGCGTAAATGTACGTCGTTTTAAGGTATTACACTTTGGGACCAAAAGCGGAAGGAGGAAAGGCAATAAGGTAATTTAGAGTGCAAGGAATGTCGGAGGCGATCATACCAGCACTAACGAATCGGATCCCTTCAGAACTCCGAAGTTAAGCGTGCTTGGGCGAGAGTAGTACTAGGATGGGTGACCCCCTGGGAAGTGCTCATGTTGCATCCCTATTTTGGCCTAACACTGTTACACTTGACATGTCACTACGCCTCTGCCTCGAAGGCGGCATCCGTAAAATGGTCTAGATGCGATGTCGCCGTTCCATGCGGCCTAGTGCGATAAGCATACCGTGCCCTCTAATTGAGCTATTATCGGCGAGCGCGGCTTGTTGTTAGTGGTCAACGCTTTTGCCCGTGAAAAAACATAAGACCAAAAGAGGAATGTCGCGTAAAATGGGTAAATGAGCGTAAATGTACGTGTTTTTATGGTTTTACACTTTGGGACCAAAAGCGAAAGGAGGAAAGGTAATAAGGGAATTTAGAGTGCAAGGAATGTCGGATGAGATCATACCACCACCAACGAACCGGATCCTATCAGAACTTCGAAGTTAAGCGTGCTTGGGCGAGAGTAGTACTAGGAAGGTTGACACCAATGGAAGTCCTCGTGTTGCATCCCTCTTTTTGGAAAAATTAATATCTTATTTCTGTAATAAATCGGATGTAGATATAATAAGTTTATAAGGGAATTTAGAGTGCAAGGAATGTCGGATGCGATTATACCAGTACTAATGCACCGGACCCATCAGAACTTCGAAGTTTAGCGTGCTTGGGCGAGAGTAGTACTAGGATGGGTGACCCCCTGGGAAATCCTCGTGTTGCATCCCTTTTTTTGGCAAAATTAATATCTTATTTCTGGAATAAATCGGCGGTAGATATAATAAGTTTATTAGGGAATTTAGAGTGCAAGGAATGTCGGATGCAATCATACCAGCACTAACGCATCGGATTATAATAAGTTCATAAGGGAATTTAGAGTGCAAGGAATGTCGGATGCGATCATACTAGCACTAACGCACCGGATCCCATCAGAACTCTGAAGATGAGCGTGCTTGGGCGAGAGTAGTACTAGGATGGGTGACCTCCTGGGAAGTCCTTGTGTTGCATCCCTCTTTTCGGCAAAATTAATATCTTATTTCTGTTATTAATCGGCGGTAGATATAATAATAAGGTAATAAGGGAATTTAGAGTGCAAGGAATGTCGGATGCGATCATACCAGCACAAACGCACCGGAACCCATCAGAACTCCGAAGTTAGGCGTGCTTGGGCAAGAGTAGTACAAGGATGGGTGACCCCCTGGGAAGTCCTCGTGTTGCATCCCTCTTTTTCGCAAAATTAATATATTGTTTCTGTAATAAATCGGCGGTAGACATAATAAGGTAATAAGGGAATTTAGAGTGCAAGGAATGTCGGATGCGATCATACCAGCAATAACGCACCGATCCCATCAAAACTCTGAAGTTAAGCGTGCTTGGGCGAGAGTAGTACTAGGATGAGTGACCCCCTGGGAAGTCCAATATTAGCTTCCTCCTTAATCGGAAGACATCGCATCATCTTCCGATTACGCATGATCTTTTATTATCCCTACCATAGTGATCATACCAGCACTAACACACCGGATCCCATCAGAACTTCGATGTTAAGCGTGCTTGGGCGAGAGTTGTACTAGGATGGGTGACCCCCTGGGAAGTCCTCGTGTTGCATCCCTCTTTTGATTCCTCTGCATCGAAGGCGGCATCCGTAAGACGGTCTAGTTGCGATGTCGCCGTTCCATACGGCCTAGTGCGATAGGCATGGCGGGCCCTCTAATTGTGATATTATTGGCGAGCGCAGCTTGTTGTTATTGGTCAACGCTTTTGCCCGCGAAAATACATAAGATCAAAAGAGGAATATCCCATAAACGGATAAATACGCGTAAATGTACGTCGTTTCAAGGTTTTACACTTTGGGACCAAATGCGGAAGGAGGAAAGGTAATAAGGGAATTTAGATTGCAAGGAATGTCGGATGCGATCATACCAGCACTAACGCACCGGATCCCATCAAAACTCGGAAGTTATGCGTGCTTGGACGAGAGTAGTACTAGGATGGGTGACCCCCTGGGAAGTCCTCGTGTTGCATCGCTCTTTTTGGCAAAATTATTATCTTATTTCTGTATTAAATCGGCGAAGATATAATAAGTTTATAAAGGAATTTAGAGTGCAAGGAATGTCGGAATTAATATCTTATTTCTGTAATAAATCGGCGGTAGATATAATAAGTATATAAGGGAACGGTGCTAAGCCAAAAAGAGGGATGCAACACAAGGACTTCCCAGGGTGACCCTCATCCTAGTATTACTCTCGCCCCAGCACGCTTAACTTAGGAGTCCTGATGGGATCCGGTGCATTAGAGCTGGTCTGATCGCATCCGACATTCCTTGAACTCTAAATTCCCTTATTACCTTTCCTCCTTCCGATTTTGGTGCCAAAGTGTAAAACCTTAAAACGACGTACATTTACGCTCAGTTATCCGTTTTTACGCGACATTTCTCTTTTGATCGTATGTATATTCGCGGGCAAAAGAGTTGACAATTGACAACAAGCCGCGCTCGCCGATAATATCACAATTAGAGGGGCCGGCATGCCTATCGCACTAGGCTGCATGGAACAGCGACATCGCATCTAGACCGTCTTACGGATGCCGCCTTCGAGGCAGAGGCATAGTGACATGTCAAGTGCAACGATGTTTAGATTGTTGTTATTGGTCAACGCTTTTGCCCACGAAAAATATAAGATCGAAACAGTATCACAATTAGAGAAATAAATCTTAAAACGACGATTATTATACAATTAATCGGGCCCTCTAATCCGTGCGATTTAATATCTCCAATTAGATATTGTTTACGGATGCCGACTCTGAGGCGGAGGCGTAGTGACATGTCAAGTGCAACGGTTTTAAAACAAAAAGAGGGATGCAACACGAGGATTTCCCAGCGGGTCACCCATCCTAGTACTACTCTCGCCCAAACACGCTTAACTTCGGAGATCTGATGGGATCCGGTGCATTAGTATTGGTATGATCGCATCCGGCATTCCTCGCACTCTAAATTCCCTTATTACCTTTCCTCCTTCCGCTTTTAGTCTCAATTAAAATCTTATTTCTGTAATATCACAACAAGCCGCGCTCGCCGATAATATCACAATTAGAGGGTCCGGCATGCCTATCGCAATAGGCCGCATGGAACGACGACATTGCAACTAGATTGTCTTACGGATGCCGCCTTCGAGGAAGAGGCGTAGTGAAATGTCAAGTGCAACGTATTGTATGTAAAATAATATAACAATTAGAGGGCCCGGCATGCCTATCGTACTAGGTCACATGGAACGGCGACATTGGAACTAGACCGTCTTACGGATGCCGCCTTCGAGGCGGAGGCGTAGTGACATGTCAAGAGCAACGGTGTTAAGCCAAAAAAAGAGATGCAACAAAAGGACTTCCCAGGGGGTCACTCATCCTAGTACTACTCTCGCCAAGCACGCTTAGCTTCGGTGTTCTGATGGGATCCGGTGCGTTAGTGCTGGTATGATCGCATCCGACATTCCTTGCACTCTAAATTTCATTATTAACTTATTATATCTACCGCCGATTTAATAAAGAAATAAGATATTAATTTTGCCAAGGGGTCACCCATCCTAGTAATACTCTTGCCCAATCACCCTTATCTTCGAAGTTCTGATGGGATCCAGTGCGTTTGTGCTGGTATGATCGCATCCGACATTCCTTGCATTATAAATTCCCTTATTACCTTTCATCCTTCTGATTTTGGTCCCGAAGTGTAAAACATTAAAACGACGTACATTTACGCTCATTTATCCGTTTTACGCGACATTCCTCTTTTTATCTTATGTATTTTCGCGGGCAAAAGCGTTGACCAATAACAACAAGCCGCGCTCGCCGATAATATCACAATAGAGGGCCCGACATGCCTATCGCACTAGGCCGCATGGAACGGCGACATCGCAACTAGACCGTCTTACGGATGCCGCCTTTCACTCTAAATTCGCTTGTTACCTTTCCTCCTTCTGATTTTTGTCCCAAAGTGTAAAACCTTAAAACGACGTACAGTTACGCTCATTTATCCGTTTTACACGATATTCCTCTTTTGATCTTATGTATTTTCGTGGGCAAAAGCGTTGACCAATAACAATAAGCCGCGCTCGCCGATAATATCACAATTAGAGGGTCCGGCATGCCTATGGCACTAGGCTTCATGGAACGACAACATCGCAACTAGATCGTCATACGGATGCCGCCTTCAAGGTAGAGGCCTAGTGACATGTCAAGTGCAACGGTGTTAAGCCAAAAAGAGGGATGCGACACGAGGACTTCCCAGGGGGTCACCCATCCTAGTACTACTCTCGCCCAAGCACCCTTACCTTCGGAGTTCTGATGGGATCCGGTACGTTAGTGCTGGTATGATCGCATCCGACATTCCTTGCACTCTAAATGCCCTTATATACATATTATATCTACCGCGGATTTATTACAAAAATAAGATATTAATTTTGCCAAAAAGAGGGATGCAACACGAGGACTTCCCAGGGGGTCACCCATCTTAGTACTATTCTCGCCCAAGCACGCTTAACTTCGGAGTTTTGATGGTATCCGGTGTGTTAGTGCTGGTATGATCGCATTCGACATTCCTTATGTTAGATAATAAGGGAATTTTAAGGTAATTCTTTAGGATAGGGCATCCATATCAAAATTATGATGCACAAGACCGCATGGAATGGTGACATCGTAACCAGACCGTTTTACGGATGCCGCCTTCGTGGCAGAGGCGTGGTGACATGTCAAGTGCAACGGTGTTAAGCCAAAAAGAGGGATGCAACACGAGGACTTCCTAGGGGGTCACCCATCCTAGTACTAGTCTCGCCCAAGCACGCTTATCTTCGGAGTTCTAATGCGATCCGATGTGTCAGTGCTGGTATGATCGCATCCGACATTCCTTGCACTCTAAATTCCCTTATTACCTTTCCTCCTTGCGCTTTTGTCCCAAAGTGTAAAACCTTTAAACTACATACATTTATGCTCATTTATCTATTTCAGCGAAATTCCTCTTTTGATCTTATGTATTTTCACGGGCAAAAGCGTTGACCTATAACAACAAGCCGCGCTCGCCGATAATATCACAATTAGAGGGCCTGGCATGCCTATCGCACTAGGCCGCATGGAACGGCGACATCGCAACTAGACCGTCTTACGGATGCCGCCTTCGAGGCAGAGGCGTAGTGACATGTATAGTGCAACTGTGTTAAGCCAAAAAGAGGGATGCAACACGAGGAATTCCCAAGGGGTCACCCATCCTAGTACTACTCTCGCCCAAGCACGCTTAACTTCGGAGTTCTGATGAGATCCGGTGCAATAGTGCTGGTATGATCGCATCCGACATTCCTTGCATTCTAAATTCTCTTATTACCTTTCCTCCTTCCGATTTTGGTCCCAAAGTGTAAAACCTTAAGACGACGTACATTTACACTCTTTTATCCGTTTTAAGCGACATTCCTCTTTTGATCATATGTACTTTCACGGGAAAAAGCGTTGACCAACAACAACAAGCCGCGCTCGCCGATAATATCACAATTAGACGGCCCGGCATGCCTATCACACTAGGCCGCATGGAACGGCGACATCGTACCTAGACCATCTTACGGATGCCGCCTTCGATGCAGCGGCGTAGTGACATGTCAAGTGCAACGGTGTTAAGTTAAAAAGAGGGATGCAACACCAGGACTTCCCCGGGGGTTACCCATCCTAGTACTACTGTCGCCCAAGCACACTTAATTTCGGTGTTGTGATGGGATCCGGTACGTTAGCGCTGGTATGAGCGCATCCGACATTCCTTGCATTCTAAATTCCCTTATTACCTTTCCTCCTTCCGATTTTGGTCGCAAAGTGTAACACCTTAAAACGACATACATTTACGATCATTTATTCGTTTTACGCGACATTCCTCTTTTGATCTTATGTATTTTCGCGGGCAAAAGCGTTGACCAATAACAACAAGCCGCGCTCGCCGATAATATCACAATTAGAGGGCCCGGCATGCCTATCGCACTAGGCCGCGTGGAACGGCGACATCGCATCTAGACGGTTTTACGGATGCCGCCTTCGAGGCATAGGCGTAGTGACATGTCAAGTGCAACAGTGTTAAGCCAAAAAGAGGGATGCAACACGAGGACTTCCCAAGGGGTCACCCATCCTAGTACTACTCTCGCCCAAGCACGCTTTACTTCGGAGTTCTGTTGGGATCTAGTGGTTTTATAAAAATCTTTCAAAATATAGAAGTATTTAACAAAAAATGATTTCAGAAAAGGTACCATGGAATTGGGCAGAGAAAGCAACTCAAGAAGTAAAGTTTTTAAAAAGCTTATGCAAGAAACTTCCGAGGCTATGCTTAGTGAAGCCTAGTGATTTATTAGTTTTGAATACTGATGCTAGTATAGATACAAACATTAGGTTCTGCCCCCTTAATTTAAGCATTGCCTTGGGAGCCCTTGAGCACCCATTGAACTTTGATGCACAAGGACGGCACTTCCTCTCTTGCACTCGTCAAATAATGATATTTTGGGTGCTTATTGGCCATGGGGTTCAAACGAACCCTTAGGGAACTTTGCCGCACCTAAAACTTGGTACTGGCTGTGAAATTCGAAAGAAGTGAGGTTGGATATGTTTGGCCTGGTTGAAGGCTCCCTATATAATAACTTCTTATTTTCTTTTTATCACTGTTGTATTAATTATTTGGGCTGTAATAATTTGTAAAGAATGATGGGGTTTATAGTGAATTGGGAGGGTTATGCATGCTTAAGTTAAGGGAATGGGTAGCCAACATGTCCATATGTCTTTATTCCTTGCTTGTGCAATAGATACCATGCTTTAGGACATGCATCCTTGCATATAGAAATCATGTTCCTAGGATCTCACTCTCAATTGTTACTTTGCACGTTTTCTTAATCACAATCAATCAATAATCAACATGTCATTACCATCATATTTAGATACCATGCATATAGGACTTTTGTGCATTAGATATCCTTCCCTTTAGGATTTTTATTTGTAACTGTTTAAGCACTTCGCTAAATTGGTAAAACTGGTTAATGACCCTTCTTGTAAAACTAGAAGCAAATGTGCATGCTCACCATCTTTAATAACGCCTAGGCAAGCTTTAGGCCGGATAAAAACTGATTAATCACCCTTTAAGTCTTGTTCAAATTAACCTGCCTCTGTATGTACTCGTTTGTCTCTGAAGCCCTCTAATTTTAATCAAACTTATAATCTATTTTTAAGATATCTATGCAAAAGGTTTTTACTATATTTCTTTTCCAAAATTGGACTAATATTTCAACTATCTGAATACTGTAATTTTGAAAAGCTCAAAAGCTAGTATGTTTACCGTCTCTCTTTACATTTCTGCAATCAAAATATTTTCATATTTGTCCTTTCACTCTGCCTTTCTGAAAAACCGTTTTACCATATGTCCCACAAATGTTTTTCAAAGTAATTTCTGCAGATTACTAAAACTGCTACTGCCTTTTTAAAGTTCTGAACACTTATCTTACGACCTGTTTTCTGTAAAAACTTCCCAACTTCTGTTTTTTAACTTATACTCCAGCTTTCTAAAACTCTCTCTATTTCTTAAGACCTTAAATGTGTTTGAGACGTGATAATTACGTGTTTAGTCTTAGGGGTAATTGAGCCTTTTATATGTTTATATGATCCGTTATGTGCAAGTCCTATTTGTTCTTGTATGTCGTCTAGCATTTTAGCCTTAAAACTTAAGGGTTCAGCCTAGTTCCAATCTTATAGGAATAGTGATCCTAAATGTCCTCTAGGATCTGTAGATTGGGACGGGTAGTAGCACGCAGTAAGTATTCGTGACAAATCCACACGCTTAAATAACCTCTACGGTGTGAAGGGTAGAATATGGAGATGATGACGATGCGATAATATCATAAATCGACCCCTATTTGGGAATATGTACAGGATATTGTATCGAATGATCCATATTATATTTAAACCTAAGACCCCCTTACCTTTAGTTTTGTTTAACTGCTTTCTTTACTGCTTTATTATTTCAATATTGTTTTAATTTCGAGCAACCGTTGTAATCATTTATCTTATGAACGTGAAAATACATGTAACTTGTTTCATTATTGTAATTGCATTTCTCAACATCATATATTCCACTCGTGCCAAAACAAATCCTATAGCAACGCTTACAATGAGTGGTTGCGCCATTCCAAAACAATAAACCCCCTAAATATGGCAAAGGCATATTGCGGTAAAACCAGTCGATTAACGGTGTAGACGGCAGTTCCGCGTCGTTCCCTCTTGAGTTGTCCGCTCAAGGGTACCGTGTCTAGCACTTCAAAAATATAGAAACCTTACTCTACTGAATTGTGCATGCATCATGGTCAACCCTAGCCGAGTCAGTTATGTTGTCCGTATAATGACTCATTAAGACAGGCTTCATGAAACCCAAATGGACACCTTCACTTTATCTGCATTTATTTGGAGAACTGAATACTTTTTGCTAATTATTGATTTAAATAGTCGAGTCTGGTGGGGTTAAGGGACTAATACTTTATTTTGCAAAAATGAGGCACGAAACCCCTAGATTTGGTATGGTATCCAACATCCATCCAAGGTTGTTGAGCTGGTTGGAGGATCTTCGCAGTAGTAATCAAGCCCTCGTCCGTAAGCACTTAAGGAATTTGCCTTCGCTTTTGGAAATCCAACCCAACAACAAAATCATTGAGGCTGGCACTTTGTTTTTGGATGGTAACCGATGACTGTTCCATTTCCGAGATTTGGAAATGACCCCTTTGCTAGAAGAAATAGGGGGCCTAGCTGGCATTCCTTGGGAAATGCCAGGTTTACTCATGCCGGAGAATCGAAGAGGTAGAGGTTTCCTTAAAATGATGGGACTCAAAAAAAAATTCCAACCTTTCTTGCTTGAAGGATTCTTGCATACCATTTGACTTTCTATATGAGAGACACGGCCACAGTAAGTTCTATCGCACCTACATGGATGATTCTCCCTCACCTCTCTGGGGCACATATATAGAAGGGTGTTTGTGTTTATGTTTTTCTTTTGGGGCATGGTAATTTTCCGTACGGAGAAGGCTAGGATCCACACCAGACTAGCCATGGTTACCAAGACTTTAATGGAAGGGATCGACGAACAATCATTCAGTACAATATCTATGATCCTCGCAGAAATCTATCGAGCCTTGGGAAAGTGACAACAAGGGGCTCCACATTACGAGGGTTGTAACTTACTACTTCAACCATGGCTCCTAGAACACCTTCAGAAAGGCGACTACAGACAGGAAATCATACGTAGAGATTGGGATGACCATATCACTTTTCATCATCCAATGTGAACAAACTTCATGCCCAATATGTTCGCTCAGCCATAGGACGCCAGTGGATGGGTAGAATTATTCGAGAATCTGAAAGAAGAGCAAATTCAGCAGATGTTCGAGTGGTTCCCAACATGAGAGTTCATTGTCCATTGTCGAGACGCTCCGTTCCTCATACTCATCGGCCTAAGGGGAACTCATCCTTATGTCCCCCTCCGAGTGATGAGGCAATCCAGAAGGAAACAAATCATACCCAGGATGGAAAAAATGGGTCACTTCAAGGTCGACTTTCAAAATGATGATAGCCAGCATAGGTGTGATGCTCGGCATATGTGGAACTGCAAGCTCGTTCTAAGGAAGGATTCTATTGAACCAGACAGGTATCATGTCGGGTGTGTGCTGCACTACACATGTTGGTTGGAAGATGATCACAATTGTTTGGGTCGCCGAGGGTTCATCCATGGTCACATAAATATAGACGAGAAAGTTGAAGCGCAAGTCAAGTACAATCAACTACGCAAGAGAATGAGAGAATGTGAGAACGAAAATCGGGAAATACAGGAAGCCCACGGGAAGCTGATCAACGAGTGGAATGATATGGCTGTTAATGCCAACAACCGTCTAGGGTATCTGGAATGGGGTCTAGTGGAGTTTGAAGGGAAGTTCCTAAAAAGAATTGAAGACTGTTAGAATACTGACGGAAGTGTAGGCGGACATCTATCTTGAGCCTACCTACTGTTAGGGATGCGCGAGTTGATGTAGCTATACGAGGGACGCAAGAATACCGAGTCCGGGGAAGGTCCTTCTAGGACCAAATAGTTAGGTTTTTTACTTTTCTGCTTTAATGTAATAAGGCCACTGGCCATTAGTGACTTCTTTTATCATTTAGTCAATTTTTTTATCTATAAAATGAGGAATTTAGCATTACAAGTTCTCCAAATTTTATTTGTCACTAGGCCTACCTCAGGCACGAACAAGGCACCCAAATTAGGAAGCGATTTATATTCCTGCACAATGTGTTTAAATATTGCAATATTATTTATCAGAATCCACACTAACTTTTTACCTTTTTCTTTTATTTTTATTCCCCTCCCCAAAGGTTAGTTCGTGTATTCTGGCACCATCAGCATACTCCACAAGATCAAAGGTCCTCCACCTCCTCCTCCTCCTCCCAGAAATAGGAACAAGAATAAAATGGAAGATACCAATACTAGAGAGCAAGTCGCAGGGGCTTCAATCACCAAAGAAACGGCTGCTCATCTTGAGAAAACTTTGATGAGGTTTCGAGAAAAGTTGGAACAGGTCCGAAACTTGGCAAGTCTATCGATCCCTCTTGTTGCCGATGATGCCAACAAATCACTACCGCCGCCATCAGCCTAGCCTGCTCAGACCCAAGTCCACAACACATGCAACAATGCTCCACTAGTTATCCCGGAGCCCCAAAAAACCACAGATAACCAGAACACTACTGTCTTTATGGATGTTGTACCACATTATGGTCAGCCAATCACCAATGTAACCGAGTCAGATGACAAATGTTCCCTCATTCAGAGTTTGACCGCTGATATTAAGAAGTTGACAAACCGGGTTCAGAGTTTCGAAGGTAACAAGGGTGTTGAAGGGTGGAATTACTAAGATCTCTGTGTTCAACCATATGTTGAGCTCCTAGAGGGATACAAACCTCCCAAGTTCAAATTGTTCGACGGTACCGGGGATCCCAGGGTTCACTTGAGAATGTATTATGACAAGCTAGTAGGAGTCAGTAGGGATGAGAAGATCCGTATGAATCTATTCATGAATAGCCTGAAGGGTGATGCCTTATCCTGGTATATTAGCCAGGATGCGAAGAAATGGACTAGTTGGTTAAACATGGCGTCTGATTTCATGGATCGATATAGGTTCAACACTGAGAAGGCACCGGAGGTGTTCTATATTCAGAATCTCATGAAGAAGAAGCCCACAGAGACCTTTCGTGAGTATGCTAGTTCTTGGAGGTCGGAAGCTGCTAAGGTCAGGCCGGCCTTGGAGGAAAAACAAATGAACAGATTCTTTGTCCGTGCTCAATATCCACAATAATATGAAAGATTGATGCTAATTGAGGGTCAAAAGTTCTCCGATATCATCAAATTGGGAGAAAGGATTGAAGAAGGCATCAAGAACGGTATGGTCACTAACCTCGAGGCATTGCAAGATACCAACAAGGCTTTGCAGTCGGTAGCTCGTCAAATAAAAAGGATGTAAATTCCGTTATGGCTGCACAAAGGAAAAACTCTCCCAGGAAGTACCAAACCTATCCCCCATATCCACTTACATATCAGCCTACCTAAATTACCAAGCACCTCACCCACTTCCCAAATTCCACCACATGCTTACCAATCTCCACCACCACCCACATATCAACCCACTTCACCCAGATATTCCCAACCTGCACCCCGTATACCAAGCATATAACTCCCAACTTTCTCACTACCCATCACCGCCTACTCGTAAAGATTTTCCTCAATCTAGACCAAACTTCAACCGCAAACCTCTTAGACAATACACTGCCATAGCCGAGCCGATTGAACAATTGTATGAAAAAATCAAAGCAGCAGGTTACGTTACCTTTATCCCAGCCGTAACTCCAGAAAATCCTTCCCAGTGGATCAACCCAAACAAGACTTACGCATGCCATTCTGGGATGAAGGGCCATACCATTGACGACTGTCGCTCGTTAAAAGACAAGATTTAGAATCTGATTGACAATAAGATTATTATAGAAAAGGAGCCTGCTATTAATGTCAGCAACAACCCTCTACCTGACCACAAGGGTGGAGGCATCCACATGATTGATATCGAAGATGATTGGGACCCCAAAGGGTCAATCGATTTGATAGCTGAAGGAGATGAGCCTAAGAAGCCAATGGTTACTCTCAATCCCATTTTCGTCCAGATTCAACCCTATGAGGGAGATGTGGTAAATGTATCCATGCCATTCGAGTTTACGTAATTGAGGTTGAGTTAAGAGTTCCAAAACCACCTACACCATTTAAGGTTGATGTGTTGCCTCCCAAGGGACCTATTCCAACCTCCATGACAGACATGACCCCGTTCCAAACAAATTCTATACCGTGGGATTACACCGCTGAGGCCACAAGAAAAGGAAAGACACATATTGGAGAAGCAATTGCCGCACAAGGCATGACCAGGACAGGCACGGTATACACCCCGGAACATTTGGGTGAGTCTATCAAGCAGGCTTACGGGCGGGCTGTTGAAACTGGACCCGATGACCTATGGAGAAAGGTACATGCCAAAGAGTACTCGGTCATTGAGCAGTTGAACAAAACACCGGTGCAGATTTCTATTCTGGCCCTCCTATAATGCTCCGAGGAACATAAAAATGCCTTGATGAAGATACTAAGTGAAGCCTATGTTCCCAGCAACATAACAGGAGGAGAAATGGCAAACATGGTGGGATAGATACTGGAAAGCCATAAGATCACCTTCCATGAAGATGAATTACCACCGGAAGGGCTCGGTCACAACAAAGTGTTGCACATCGCTGCGCAATGCGAGGATCTCTTTATCACCAGGATTCTAGTCGACGGGGGATCCAGCCTCAATATTTGTCCGTTGGTCACTCTTAGGACATTGGGGCAAGGGATTGCACGAGATCAAGGATGGGGATATCAGTGTCAAGGCTTTTGACGGATCGAAAAGGTTCACTACTAGGGAAATTAGCTTATGCCTGCAGATGGGACCCACTTGGTTCGTCGTCGAATTCCAAGTCATTGACGTACCAGCATCCTACAACTTGTTACTAGGACGACCCTGGATCCACGCCGTTGGGGCTGTGGCATCAGCATTGCATCAAGCTATGTGGAATCATCAAGAAGTAATCATTCATGGCGACTGTAGCAACCCATATACATTCTCCAGGCTATCCCGATGATCGGAGGAAGAAGGAGAATATGTGGATAAACATACCATCACATCGATCGGGTCAATGCCATACACAAGGATAAGTGGTGGGATAGCAAAATCGAGAGCATTTTGAATTGGACCGAATACAACCCGGAAAGGGGCTTGGCAAGAATCTCCAGGGTATCACCAAGCCCATCCAATTGAAGAAGCATGGAACCACTTTTGGCCTGGGTTATTAATGCACTTGGGAGGAGTTCCAGCACTGGTCGCCACCATGGCGTTATCCCTACTACCCACTGGAGCACCCTCTACCCCAGTTAGAGCAGAACTTTCAGCCCGCTGATGTCATATCAGAGGAAGATGAAACGCTAGCAGCCATGAAGAACCTGTTTCTGGAGGATGATATGGATTGCTCTGTTACCTTCAAGGAGGAAGGGAAGGAAGGCCCTTCCATTCAAGCTATGAACCAGGGAGAACACCTCACCGATTGGTCAATCAGGACAACTAGTGCCCGTAGAGCCTCGGGGTAGCAAGGCTAAATGACACACATGCATCGCACTTTACATTTAGTTGATTTTACTTTTCAGCATTATCTTTACTTTTGAAAAGACCTCCGATGTTTTAGACAATTATGAATTTAATCAAAAGCATTTTCCAAGTTTATCTTTATATTTCGCTCTCATTTATTTTCTCTACCATTTGCTTTATTTTAACAACATTACTATTACATATCTTGATGATTAACCAACAACTATAACTTGCAACGAGACAATGCGACAAACGGACATTGATTTAGAAGAGTATGAAATACCAGAAGAGGTTGTTAGAGAGGTCGGAAAATTTGAGAACAGACCTAAGTCCAATTTAGACGAAACTGAGGTAATTACTTTGGGAGACGCAGAAAATGTCAAGGAAACAAAAATCAGCGTACACTTGTCACCGTCAGAAAAGGAAGAATACATAGAGTTTATAAAAGAGTATGAGGACATATTCGCATGGTCGTATGATGATAAGACCGACCTCAGCACGTCCATTGTAGCTCACAAGTTGCCGACAGATCCGACATGCCCACCGGTCAAGCAGATACTAAGTAAATTCAAGCCAGACAGGAGTTTGAAAATCAAAGAAAGAGTCACCAAGCAAGTCAAAGCCAGAGCTCTCAGAGTGGTAGAGTATCCAACGTGGTTAGCCAACATTGTACTGGTGCCAAAGAAGGACAGTAAGGTTTGAGTCTATGTCGACTATCGAGATCTCAACCGGGCCAGTCCTAAAGACGACTTTCCTTTGCCGAATATACACATATTGATCGACAACTGTTCCAAACATGAGCTGCAGTCGTTCATTGATTGTTTTGCTGGCTACCATCAGATATGTATGGACGAAGAGGATGCAGAGAAAACAACATTCATCACGCCGTGGGGAATGTACTTTTACAGAATAATTCCTTTCGGCTTGAAGAATTCCGGTTCTACCTATATGAGATTCATGACCACAATCTTTCATGATATGATACACAGGGAGATCGAGGTATATGTGGACGACATTATCATTAAATCCAGAAAAGCTGCAGATCACATGGAAGATTTGAGAAAATTCTTCAACACACTGAGGAGATACAACTTGAAACTAAACCCCGCCAAGTGTGCGTTCGGGGTCCCAGTCGATAAATTATTGGTTTTCATTGTAAGTCGCCAGGGTATAGAGTTGGATCCATCGAAAGTCAAGGCCATTCAAGAACTGCCACCACCAAAGAACAAGAAAGAGGTAATGAGTTTTCGGGGAGGCTCAACTATATCAGCCGATTCATAGCTCAGTCAACTGTCATTTGTGAACCCAACCTCAAGATGCTAAAGAAAGATGCCGCCACTAAGTGGCCTGATGATTGTCAAAAGGCTTTTGACAGAATCAAGGAATACTTGTCAACGCCACCAGTCTAATTCCACCTGACCCAGGGCTCTATTGCTTTATCTTGCAGTATTGGATGGGGCATTTTGTTGTGTTTTGGGACAACATGACGAACCAGGGAGGAAGGAGCAGGCCATCTACTACCTTAGCAAGAATTTTACCCCTTACGAGGCTCGGTATTCCTTATTAGAGCACACTTGTTGTGCTTTAACCTGGGTAGCTCAGAAATTAAGGCATTATTTTTGTGCTTACACCACTCATCTCATATCCAGGATGGATCCATTGAAGTATATTTCCCAGAACCCATGCCTACTGGCAAGCTCGCCAAGTGGCAGATTTTATTTAGTAAATTTGACATCATTTATGTTACCTAGAAGGCGGTCAAAGGAAAAGCCCTGGCGGATCACCTCGCCAAGAATCCTAGGAGGAGAATACGAACCCTTAAAGACGTATTTTCCTGATGAAAAGATAGCCTTCATAGGCGAAGATATTGCAGAATCCTATGACGGTTGCAGGATGTTTTTCCACAGAACCGAAAACTTCAAAGGAATGGATATATGAGCAGTTTTGGTATCAGAATCTGGTCAGCATTACTCGATGTCCACCAAGCTCAGATCCCCTGCACCAACAATATGGCCGAATACGAAGCCTGCATCTTAGGGCTCAAGCTAGCCATTGACATGAACATTCAGGAACTATTAGTGATCGGAGACTCGTACCTACTCATACATCAGGTCCGAGAAGAATGGGAAACCAAAAATTCCAAGATACTTCCCTATCTACACCATGTGTTGGAGTTGAGGAAAAGATTCAGAAAGACGGAGTTCCAGCATGTTCCCAGAACACATAACGAGTTCCCCGATGCATTAGCCACTTTATCATCCATGATCCAGCATCTGGATACAAACTTTATTGGTCCCATCCCGGTCAAGATTCACGACCAGCCAGCTTATTGTGCTCACGTCAAGGAAGAAGCTCACGAGAAATCTTGGTTCAATGATATCAAGGAATATTTGACAACACGAGAGTACCCAAAGCTTGCCAATGCTACTTAGAAACGAAAACTTTGGAGATTGTCCAATAATTTCTTTCACAGCGGAGGAATCATGTATAGGAGGACTCCTGATTTGGGATTATTAAGGTGTGTCGGGGCAAAAGAAACAACCAGACTATTGGAGGAAGTGCACACAGGGACTTGTGGACCACATATGAATTGATTCGTTTTGGCAAAGAAGATACTTCAAGCAGGTTATTTTTGGATGACTATGGAGACGGACTACATTCAGTACATCCGAAAATGCCACTGATGTTAAGTACATGCATGTACGATAAATGTGCCTTCAAACGAGCTTACTGCAACAAGCTCACTATGGCCGTTCGCCGCTTGGGGTATGGACGTCATTAGACCAATTGAGCCAGTCGCGTTAAATGGGCACAGGTTCATCCCAGTGGCAATCGATTACCTTACCAAAAGGGTTGAAGCAGCATCATACAAGGCAGTCAAGTCACCAAGAAGGTAGTTGCAGATTTCGTCTGAGATCGTAAGGTTTGTCGGTTCGGGGTTCCATAATCAATCATCACCGACAACTGCTCTAATCTCAATAGCGACCTGATGAAGGCAATGTGCGAAACATTCAAGATCAAACATAAGAACTCTACGGCTTATAGACCTCAGATGAATGGAGTTGTAGAAGCAACCAATAAGAACATCAAGAAGATACTAAGGAAAATGATTGAAAAGCACAAGTAGTGGCATGGGAAATTGTCGTTCGCTTTATTGAGTTACCGTACCACGGTACGCAGATCAACTGGGGCCACTCCTTACATGCTGGTTTATGGTACGGAGGCGGTCATTCCCGCTGAAGTAGAAATTTCATCCTTAAGGGTAATACAAAAAGCAGAATTAGATGATGCGGAATGGGTCAAAAGTCGCTACGAGCAGTTAGCCCTCATCGATAGGAAGAGAATGAATGTTGTCTGTCATGGTCAATTATATCAAAACAGAATGTTCAAAGCCTTCAAAAGAGAGTCAAGCCAAGGAAGTTTACAATAGGGCAGCTGGTGTTGAAGAAAATATTTACACGTCAAGATGAAGCTAAAGGGAAATTCTCTCCCAACTGGCAGGGTCCATACATGGTTCACCGGGTTCTAACTGGAGGAGCCCTTATTCTTGCAGAAATGGACGGAGAAATCTGGCCGAAGCCTATCAACTCAGACGCAGTAAAGAGATACAACATTTTATCACATGCTTTCTTTTATGATGTAATTTGAACTACGCCTGACCTGATTCCCATTTAAAAGGGGATACGTAGGCAGCCCTATGGGTTCGGTTACATTGTTAATAAAAATTCGTTTTCCCTGCTATTGGAATTGGGGCAGAATTTTGAGGAGGACCCTCAAAATTTCGAAGTCAATTTATTAGTCTCTTCATCAGCACCGACTCAGTAAACTGGGGCAGAATTTTGAAGAGGGCCCTCAAAATTCTGGAATTGTTTCACGCTCATTCATTCAGCACAGCCGTCAGCAGTGCCGACCCAATAAACTGGGGCAGTATTTTGAGGAGGACCCTTAAATTCTGAAGAAAGCAAGGTCGCCGCGGCTTGGACCACGTTGCAGTCATTGGTTCATCCAAAATAAAAGAATTTTTTATATATATACGTACTTGCATCAGATTTACTGATTCATGCATAAACATAACTTACACCACCGTCGTTTAGCAACGCTACCCACATGATACACGACACCAAAATATAGAAGACACGAACTAACCTTCCCCCTAATGAGCTCACGATTTTTATTTGGATGCAGGAATTCAGGTTACGGATCAAAGCACATTCATTTTCGAAACCCTCATATGGTCACTATCTGCACTTGCCAGCAGTCTTAATCTCGCAAAGTCTTATACCAGCTAAGATAACCTATTACTCTTTGCTCTTTTACATTCCTGCATTGCATAAGGCTCTTATCTTCCTTTCGAGACTAAGCTCTGTCTCCATCTGCATTTTGCATAAGGCTATTTTCTGCCTTCCGAGGCTAAGCTCTGCCTCCATATTGCATAAGACTCTTATCTGCCATTCGAAACTCAGCTCTGTCTCCACTTGCATTTTGCATAAGGCTAGTTTCTGCCTTCCGAGACTAAGCTCTGCCTCCATATTGCATAAGGCTCTTATCTGCCTTTCAAGACTAAGCTCCGTCTCCATCGGCGTTCTGCATAAGGATACTTTCTACCTTCTGAGGTTAAGCTCTACCTCCACATTGCATAAGACTATCATTTGCCTTTCGAGACTAAGCATTGTCTCCGCCCCTGCATGGCTGAAATATCGCCGCTTTATTCTTCGACTGGCTGAAACATCGCCACCTGCATTTGAAATTCTCATCCGGCTGAAATATCGCCATCTGTTTTAATTTCTCGCTCGGGCTGAAAGATCGCCACCCTTTGCATTCATTTGGCTGAAAGATTGCCACTTTCTCATGGGCTAAAAGATCGCCAACTCGTTCAAAGGCGTCATAGTTGGAAGGAACCATCTGCATAGCCCTATAACATCATTCCATGGCCTACCAACCTTTAATTTTATGGTTTTCATGGCCCAGGACATCATAGTCTGAGGACATCCTCCTAACCGTCCAAGGAGAAACATTCATGGTCCAATGGAAATTTTTATCACGTTTAAATTATGCAATATGTATGCGCATCGCCCAATTGCTGGTGTTCCGGTTAGCTCATAGCCGTCTCAACAGGAGCGATCCCGCTCCAGTTCTCCGCAGTTCGTCCAACCTACAAATCCCTTTCAAATCTAACCATCACGTCCGTTATTTCAAATTTCCATCGATAATATTCCGCCAAACGTTCCTGAACTACATATCGCCTGATTCATGTAAAACCAGGGATATGTAGGCAGCTTAGAAACCAGGGCACGGTCAAAATCCTTCTACAATCGTCGATTCCGGTCAAAATTGGTCATCTTATCTTTATCCGACAACTCTTTCATCCTCCTCGGGTAAAGAGGGGCAGCTGTTGATACCCAATTTTTTCCTATATATATTTTTGCACCCAAAATACTTTCAAAATAATATATGTATGCATATTTAAGCATGCCTGGAAATTTTGATATTTTTCCTTAATTTTTAAGAGTTTTAAAATCAATTACTGCCTATTTTTGACAGTATAAAGGCCAAACTAATTTCCAAGTTATTACTTTTAGTGAATAATGTGCTTAACTCTCATATTTATAACAAGATATAATTTATATAATTTTTGTACTTTTTTTACAAATTTATTTGAAATTTTTAAAGCTAGTTGCATGAAATTGCAATGGCCTACTTTTGCAAATTAATAATGATTTATAGTTATAAACTATTCATAATATTTTTATATTAATATTTATATATTATTAATTAGTTATATTCTTTCAATTTGAATTTTTGAACTATTTTAGCTATTATATAAAATAAATTAGGAGAAATTGACTATTTAAAAGTTAGCCAGATTTTGTTTAAATTATAGCCTAAATTGAACCCCCATGTCAGCCCATTTTTTGAACCTAATTAGACGACCCAGCTATAAGATAACTCGGGCTATGCCCATCAATTTACCTGACCCAGCCTTGATTCAATCCTAGCCGTTGATCAAATGAGATCAACAGCCGAGATTTAATTTCCTAAATTAAAACCTAATGACCCAATCCCCTAACCCTCATTTTCAAGATACCGGCCTCTCTCTCTTGAACCCTTCGTCTCTAAGTTCTCTCTATAACCTTTTGGTTCTCTCTCTAATCTCTGATGGTCTTCATCGACGTTCCGTCCACCTCCACCCTCACTCCTCTCGACCACCATTCACTATGGAGCCTCACCTCATTATTTCTCTTCTAAGACACGAAGTCCAGAAGCTTTCTCCATGGAAGATAGCCACGGAAGCTTCGCCTAAGTCTGTGCCAGATTTTCTCCTGTGGTTTTAAGTCCGATGATGCCTTAAACCCTGTTATTGATAAGTTTCACGACCAGGTTCTTCCTTTATCTAATTCGTTCGCTAATACTAATTTTCCTACTCAAATCTCTTTAATCTTTGTTCTTTAAAAATGATTTTTAGTTTAAGTTTTGTTTCCTACTCTATTTTCTCACTCAATATCTCTAATTATCTCAAAGTTTTCCGATGATTTTTCTCTTTTTCAAAATTAGGATTTCTGACCCCTTTTCAAAATTGTATGTCTTATGCTTTTCTTTAGTGTTATGTGCTTGTTCATGCTTGTTTGTGTTACGAGTTTGTTTAGTTTCCTTGTTAACCTGAGTTACATGCGTTAATTTCTTGCTAGGGTTCCGACCCTTTGTTGCTCCCATGCTTTCTTGCTTAAGGTTCTTTGATTTTCATATCTATTGTGCTTTATAGGCCTAAATGTTCATCGTTCATGTAATATTCTGTTGATTTTGTAAATCTATGTGAATCTTTGATTTGTATGTGATTTTCCCAAGGCGTTTTACATTGATTTCTTTTGAGTTACTTCCTTACTTATATTGGTATTCCTTACTTAGAAACAATTCACTCTGATTTTTTGGTCTTGTCCTTGATTCTTTGACTAATTGTCATAATTAATTTATATTCCCTACCATATTTGTGCATGAGGAGTCGTTTAAATGTTCAGCATATATTTTCCTTACTTGAATTATTATATATCTAACCCCTATTGCATATTATATGCTCTACTACTGTTACTAGGGTAAATGCAGAGTCTGCTTGATTCTTTTCCTTTTTAAACCCACTACTTGTTACCATTTGTCTTTGATTCCTTAGTTAAAGGGGAGTTCTTATATTGATTGGATTTTGATTGATATCAGTTCCTTAATTATAATTTGCTGCCTTGTTTGTTTACTCGTTTTAGTACTATAAGTACCTTCTCCTATTCTCTTTGAGAGACACCAACACACATTGCATATCTCTCACAAGTTTAAACTCTCTGAACTCTCTATCACTTTATCTACCGTTTCTATACTCTCTCATTCTTCTATTTGAACACTCAATCGGCTGAAAGCCAAGATTGAGTAATCTTGGCTGTTTATTTCTACACTACTGGGGTTCCACTGCATTATTTAATTGGGTTTGCTGCTTGGTTCTCTGCACTGCTGTTCTCACACTGCTGCTCTCATTCTCTGCACACTTTGCTCTCTTCTTGTGCATTATTGCTCATTGCTCTTGTGTTCTATATGCCTACAACTGGTATGTCATCTATTTAGTATACAGTTTCCAAAACAACATGCTTCTGTTAGTTCCGCACTTCATCTTGTTCCATGTGTGTTTTTACCTATGGTTTTGCTGCTCTTATTATCACTAACATGTGTTTATTAGTATACCTAGTTTAACTCAGCATGCTCCGCTTACCTCATTCCTCGTCTCAATGAATGTTTACTTTTCCTTGTGTATAACAACCATGTATCCAGGTCTGTTGGGCTACTTGTTTATCCTAAAAACCTCTTCCTGAGGTTGATTGTATTAGAGTTTGGTGCAGTAAGAACTGAACTCTTGTTTTGCAACCTTGTCTGATTACTTTACTCCAATGTGTTGCCTGTGTGAGTAGCTTACTTTGCTTATTTGTTCCCTTCCCTTTTTCCCTTGATTGTGTGATGCTCTATTTTTCTAAAAACTAGTCAGTCCAAATGATTTCAAAAGAACCCTTTCAACTGTTTTCTCAAGCTGTCTCAACTGTTTTCAACTCTCTCAGTCCTACCACAATCTCACTACTATTATAACATTAGGTTCTGCTCCCTTAGTGTAAGCATTTCCTTGGGAGCCCTTGAGCACCCATTGAACTTTGATGCACAAGGATGGCACTTCCACTCTTGCACTCATCAAATAATGATATTTTGGGTGCTTGGTATTGGCCATGGGGTTCAAACGAACCCTTAGGGAACTTTGTCGCACCTAAAACTTGGTACTGGCTATGAAATTCGAAAGAAGTGAGGTTGGAGATGTTTGGCCTGGTTGAAGGCTCCCTATAGAATAACTTCTTATTTTCTTTTTATCACTATTGTATTTAGTTATTTGGGCTGTAATAATTTGTAAATAATGATGGGATTTATAGTAAATTGGGAGGGTTATGCATGCTTATGTTAAGGGAATGGGTAGACAACATGTCCATAGGTCTTTATTTCTTGCTGTGCAATAGATTCCATGCTTTAGGACAAGCATCCATGCATATAGAAATCATGTTCCTAGGATTTTCACTCTAAGTTGTTACTTTGCACGTTTTCTTATTCAAAATCAATCAATAATCAACAAGTCATTACCATCATATTTAGATACCATGTTTATAGGACATTTGCGCATTAGATATCCTGCCCTTTAGGATTTTTATTTGCAACTGTTTAAACACTTCGCTAAATTGCTAAAATTGGTTAACGACGCTTCTTTTAAAACTGAAAGAAAATGTGCATGCTCACCATCTTTAATAACACCTAGGGAAGCCTTAGGCTGGATAAAATCTGACTAATCACCCTTTAAGTCGTGTTCAAATTAACCCGCCTCTGTCTGACCTCGTTTGTCTTTGAAGCCCTCTAATTTTATACAAACTTCTGCCCTATTTTTAAACTATCTATGCAAAAGGTTTTTACTGCATTTCTTGTCCAGAATTGGACTACTATTTTAACTATCTAAATACTGTAATTTTCAAAAGCTCAAAAGCTAGTATGTTTACTGTCTCTCTTTACACTTCTGCAATCTCAAAATATTTTCATACTTGTCCTTTCACTCCGCGTGTCCGAAAAATTGTTTTACCATATGTCCCACAAATGTTTTTCTAAGTAATTTCTGCAGATTACTAAAACTGCTACTGCCTTCTTAAAGTTCTGAACGTTTTTCTTACGACCTCTTTTCTGCAAAAAACTCTCCAGCTTCTGTTTATACTCCAGCTTTCTAAAACTCTCTCTCTTCCTTAAGACCTTAAATGTGTCTGAGACGTGCTAATTACGTGTTTATTCTTGGGGAGGGGGGTATTTGAGCCTTTATATGTTTATACGATCCCCTTTTGTGCAATTCCTATTTGTTCTTGGATGTCGTCTAGCATTTTAACCTTTAAACTTAAGGGTTCAGCCTAGTTCCTACCTTATAGGAATAATGATCCTAAATTCCCTCTAGGATCTATAGAATGGGACGTGTAATAGCACGCAATAAGTATTCGTGACCAATCCACACACTTAAATAACCTCTATGGGGTGGGGAGGGTAGAATATGGAGATGAGGACGATGCGATAATATCATAAAGCGACCCCTCTTTCGGAATATGTGCGGGTTGTAACGAATGATCCGTATTATAGTTAAACCTAGGACCCCCTACCTTTACTTTTGTCTAAGTACTTTCTCTAAAAAAAATTCTCTTTTACTGATACTATTCTTTTTTCAAAATTGCCCATTAGTTTTTGTATTTTTTATATGCACATTTGCTTGTTTATTTCTATGCTTTTTAAAGTCACATCTAAGCAAGGCCGGGAACCACACTAGTGGATCTTGAGGGTGCCTAACACCTTCCCCTCGAGATAATTTGAAGCCCTTACCCAAATTCTAGTTTTCATTCAAAATCTTCTTCTTCTTAAAAGTATCCTAATGCATTATAATCATTAGGTAGCGACTCTTCAAACTCCTTAACCAAATTCCCACAAAGGGAATAAGAGTTGTTTTCTCCATAATGTCGTAAACCTGATTTCGCTTCTTTTAGGGGAGGGGAAAAAGGGGGCGTCGACACAACCCGAGGCAGAGGGAATAATACGAGGTACGTTATTTCTTAGTCTAGCTTTTATGGAAGCTTTAAAAATTATGGACTGGTTGTAGCATTAGCGCTTTTATTTGCGAATCCTTTTGTTTAATCTTATATAAGAAATATGAAAAATAAATACATTTTACATATTTTATTGCCTTCGGCTTGTCGTTTACTTTTTCAAATTCTATTAATTTCCTTGGAAATGTTCTAGATATTTATGCATTTGTAGGAAGGTTCTAGAGAAATATAGCAGGTTCTTTAGGAAGATCCTAGAAACCTATAGAATTATTAAGAAAGTCCTTAGAAGATTCTAACTATGTAGAATATTCTAGAGAAAGACTTATTTGTAAATATGGAAGGACTTATAGAACAATTATTATTTACTATTAGTCCTTAAGTGATTAGTATAAATAGGGGACATTCATTTGTAATTCATGAACCAAGCAAAACAATTAAGTGCTCTCTAACACAAAAGCTTCCTTTGAAAATTCTTATGTGTTCTAAGATTTTTTAGCGATCTTTAGTGTAGTTGGGCTGACTTGGCAGAGCAAGAATGTGAGTAAGTTGTGCAAGATCGTGAGCGAGTTTCCAAGTACCGTACGTGCGCTTAGTTAAAGACTAATGCCGTGACAATGTGATATAAAAGCAAATGCTATGAATAAGGAATGTTAGAAATAATGCAAAAGAATGCTAGAAGGATGTTTTGTAGGGAACCATGGCCGAAATTACCAAGGGCTTGGTACTTGCAGAAGGTATCAACGTGAATGTCCCTAAGCGAAAGCAGTATGGTAGTGCACGGGCTGTACACGAGGTGGCAGACTGACAGAAGCTAAGGGAGCTCCGATCAGATGCCACAATTCACGATTATGTACGCGAGTTCACTACCTTAATGTTGCAATATCGTCATTGTCCGAGGAATATTTCCTCTTCTACTTCATGGACGGGTTGCAAAATTGCGCAAAACGAAAGTTAAGAAGACATCAAGTAGCAATGTGAACGGGGCCATGAAAATAGCTTAGTCACTTGTTGGCTTCAAGATGGAGCCTGCCAAGTCCAAAAAAGGCATCACCGAGAAGGATGAGAAAGATCACGACGAGGACAACGGGAAATGCATAAATGAGTTATACAAGGGTAATGGCAAGGGGCTATCCCATAACAGACAGGGGTCCAACAGAAACGGCAAGGGGCCAAAAAATGGTATGGAGTACGTGCCTGAGGGAGGGGGCTACTTATGCAAAGGGTCACCTCGAGGAAAGGGAATTCCCAAAGTTGGGGAAGCTTGCACCAATGATAGGGAACTTTACTCAAGAACATAATGATGACATGGGAGAAACTGCAAGGATGACGAGTTACAAAGTGATGGTATGCTATTAGACTCAGATGATGCACCAAGCAGAGGGGTCAAGTTTGCCAGCAATGTTGTGACCACGGAGGGCAGCCAAATAGGGAGTGAAAACATGGATCCGATGCATAGAAGTTGCTACACTTGGTTGAGTCATGGGAAGATTCAGGCCAAGAGCAAAGAGGAACATCCGATGGGCAGATGACTGAGGCCATCACTGCTAGCCGTCAAAAGTTCAAACAATGTAAGAAGAAAGGTAGCTAGTAATGAGTAACTTGTGAAATGGGAAGGAGAACCGCTTCATAGGGCATCAGGGCTAATGGACAAAGATCTTTGGCGACGCCAAGGCAAGGTACGCACATATGCGTCGATGCTTTGTGCTGAGGGCGGCGCAAAATTGGGTTGGGGAGAGTGCCATAACCTGCCACATCATCATGTCACGTAGGTGCCACTTGGAATATTTATTTTTGCCATATGGAATGGTTACATAAGTTAGGAACTAGATCTTGGTGGAATATTGTAGAACTATAGAGAATTTTCTTCGAAATATTCTAGATATTTATGCACTTGTAGGAAGGTTCTAGAGAAATACAAAAGGTTTCTTTAGGAAGATTGTAGAACCCTATAGAATTGTTAGGAAAGTCCTTAGAAGATTCTAGCTATATAGAATATTCTAGAGAAGGACTTATTTGTAAATATGGAAGGACTTGTAGAACAATTATTATTTACATATTAGCCCCTAGATGATTAGTATAAATAGGGGGCATTCATTTGTAATTCATGAATCAAGCAAAACAATCAACTTCTCTCTAATACAAAGCTTGCTTTAGGAATTCTCATGTGTTCTAATATTTCTTAGCGTTATTTAGTGTAATTGGGCCGACTTGGCATAACAAGAACGCGAACAAGCTGTGTAAGATCGTGAGCGAGCTCCCAAGTGTCGTACGTGTGCTTAGTTTAAGACTAAGGATGTGCGCTTAGTTTAAGAATAAAGACTAATTGTGGAAAAACAAAAGTTCTATTAGTCAACTTTTGTTGGTTTGGCTGATTAAGGGTACCTTTTCAGCAGTATAGCAATATATTTACTATTTCTTTATGAGGTTTCCTTGTCCTTTTTACTTAGCATACTTTAGCTTGGAGTCTTGGACTTCTTGTAGGAATTCGCTTCATTAGTTTTAAGATTAAAATGTGTAATTAGTAAACGATTTTGATTATACATGTAACATCTTTATCTATTATTCCTTCCATTCTGCTGGAAAAACGAAATTAGATAGTATTCGAGTTGTTTGCATATTAGCTACCGCAATCCATTTGGTCTCATCTTTATGTTAAGCAAATTAAGGATTCATCATAAATTGTGAGGTTTACTTAATTGCCGGTCCTCCCAACTTCGGATTTTGATTTGACAATGTGAGCAAGTTCACATTGGCTGAATTGGGAAGTTTTTTGGTCATATAGAAAAAATTGATATTTGGGGATGTGAGAATTGAATTTATTTACATTCTAAAGTTGGTGCTCAAGTAATCAAAGTAAATGGTGAAATGATTCTCCCCAAATTTTGGAAAAATTTGATATATCTTATCGTTCACTTCTTTTGTACCCAATTCGCACGAAATGGGAAAGTGGATCTGGATGGTTGGCCAATGAATTGTGGGAGTACTGCCAACCAGTAGCAACCTAAATTTGGTAGGTATTCATATTAGAATATATTGTACAGTCCTATAGTTGGTAGTATTTAATTTCCTTTATTATTGTACAGTCCTATAATTGATAGGATTTGGTTTCTCTCTGTACTCTATATATACCTTTGTAAGCAATACGAGAAAACCACTGCCGCGGCCAGCTTATGCTTCGCCGCCTTATCCGGCTGCTCACACAGCCCATCATTCTTCGACGATTCCCTCTACATCCGATTAGATCCTGGACTCTGGTGCCTCTCATCACATAACCTCTGATCTTGCCAACATATCTCTTCACAGTCCTTACACTGATTTCGACAATGTGGTTATTGGTAACGGTGAAGGTTTGACAATTACACATACTGGAGAACTTAACAGTTATTCCTCTCTTTTATTACGTGGGACTCTCTGTGTTCCACATATGCGTAAAAATTTGATCTCTATTGCCTAATTATGTCGTCACAATATTGTTAATGTTGTTCTTTCTGATACTGATTTTCAGGTGAAGGATCGTCGCACGTGGGCAACAATCGTTCGCGGCCCACTTAGGGGCAACACCTACTACTGGCCGGCGGCTTCCAGTCCCCCGTCCGCCCTCACGACACAAAAGCTCTCTGCGTCTTTGTGGCATTCTCGGTTTGGTCACCCGTCAGCTAAAATCTAGCGTCATTTAGTGTCTTCTAGCAGTATAGCGTCCAGTAATGTGTCTGATCTTGCTTGTGTCTCTTGCCAGCTTCATAAGTGTCATAAGTTACCTTTTTCCGAGTCCAGTTTATCTTCTACTGCTCCGTTGGAGCTTATTTTCTCCGATGTATGGACCTCTCTAATTATTTCTAATGAAGGATTTAAATATTATGTCATCTTTGTTGATCACTTTTCTACGTATGTTTGATTTTTTCCTTTACGCCGTAAATCTGATGTCATACAAACCTTCCCCATTTTTAAATCCCTTGTAGAAAAATATTTCTCTGCTAAAATCATTACTATGTACACTGACAATGGGGGTGAATTTCTCGCTTTACGCTCTTTTCTTGCCTCCAATGGCATCTCACATCTCACTTCACCTCCTCATACACCCCAGCACAATGGCTATGCTGAACGCCGTCACCGTCATATTGTAGATACTGGTCTCACTCTCCTTCATCATGCCTCTGTACCTCTCATTTACTGGCCTTATGCCTTTGCTACTGCAGTCTATCTCAATAATCGTCTTCCCAAGACAAATCTCTCGATGCTCTTCTCCTTTGAGTCTCTCTTCCATAAGCGTCCCAACCTTGCCAAACTATGTGTCTCTCAGCTGTCAATGCTTCCCTTGGCTTCGGCCCTACACCTCACACAAAATGGAACCCAGATCTCGTGCCTATGTCCTCTTGGGCTACTCTACTACTCAAAGCGCCTATCTATGCTTTGATCCCTCAACGTCTAATATCTTCGTCTCGCGTCATGTCACCTTCCATGAAGATGTCTTCCCGTTCTCCAAATTGTCTAACCCCGCGTCTTCCCCTGTACCCATTCCGGTCTCACTAGAAGTCCTTCCGCTGCCGCCACCAGTACCTGCCGCCGCTCCCACTAGCGGTCCTTCACCGGACGCACTGCCGGCGCCAACGCCCGCGCCACCAGCGCCCCTTCCGGCACCGCCAGCGGCCCCTGCTGCCGCTACACCCATTATGCCGCCACCTACATCCTCTCAGTGTGGTCATCATATGCAAACTCGCAGCAAAAATAACATCTTTACGCCCAATAAGAAGTTTGGTATGTCTGCTGTCACCTCTCTAGCTGTTACTGAACCTCAGACTTTGTCTACTGCCATGTCTGATGAGCGTTGGCGCGCTGCTATGTCATCAGAGTTTGATGCTCTGTGTACGGAATGGCACCTGGGATCTTGTTCCGCCTGCTTCTTCACAGAATGTTGTGGGTTGCAAGTGGGTTTATCGTATCAAACAAAAGCTTGACGGTACTGTGGATAAGTTCAAAGCCCGGCTTGTTGCGAAGGATTTTCATCAGTGTCCAGGTGTAGACTTTCAGGAGACTTTCAGTCCGGTTATTAAGCCGGCAACTGTGCGTTTGGTTCTCAGTCTAGCTGTTTCCAAGGGCCGGCCTCTTCGTCAAATGGATGTGAACAATGCCTTTCTTCACGGGAGGCTTACAGAGGATGTTTATATGGCACAACCACCGAGTTTTGTTGACAAAGCCTATCCATCTTATGTCTGTAAGTTACAGAAAGCTATTTATGGTCTCAAACAGGCACGCCGAGCATGGTACATTGCGCTCCGCCAATGCCTTCTGACCATGGGTTTCGTCAACACTACCTCTGACACTTCGCTCTTCGTCTTTCAGCATTCTGGTATTACGGCCTATTTTTTTGGTATATGTTGATGATCTCATATTGACTGGTAATGATTCTGCTTTCTTGAACCGTGTGATTGAATCTCTTGGGACTCAGTTTTCTCTTAAAGACATGGGTGATCTAAGCTACTTTCTTGGTGTTGAAGTTCTGCGCAGCTCCAAGGGGTGTTTTCTTTCTTAACGTAAATATGTTGTTGATCTTTTGACTCGCCATAATATGCTGGAACCCAACCCTGTTCAGACGCCAACAGCGGCGTCAACCCGCCTTCAGCTGGCCGGCGGCTCGGCCCCTGCCGACACATCCGCCTATCGACAGGCCCTTGGGGCCTCTAGTATCTCTCCTTCACTCGTCCTGATATCTCCTTTGCTGTGAATAAACTCTCACAGTTCATGCACGCTCCTACTGTCACTCATTGGGGTATAGTTAAGCGCCTCTTCCGGTATCTGAATGGGACGCGTGACTTTGGGGTCTGGCTGCGTCCTTCAACAGCTATACCTCTGCATTGTTTCTCTGATGCTGATTGGGGTGCAAACTATGATGACCGCTCCTCAACTGGTGCCTATGTTGTCTTTCTAGGGCCTAATCCTATTTCCTGGAGCTCCAAAAAGCAGCGTTCCGTTGCACGGTCTTCTACTGAGGCTGAGTATCGTGTCATTGCTTCTGCTGCCGCTGAAGTTCGTTGGCTTCATTCCCTGCTGCGCGAGCTTCATGTTCCTCTTCCGGCTGCTCCGGTCATTTACAGCGACAACATTGGCGCCACTTACCTCTGTGCTAACCCTGTGTTTCATTCACACATGAAACACATCTCTATTGATTATCACTTTGTTCGTCAATTGGTTCAGAATCGGTCTCTTCGTGTTGCTCATATATCCTCTGCTGATCAGCTTGCTGATGCTCTCACCAAGCACTTATCTCGTCCTCGGCTTCTTCTGTTGATGTCCAAGATTGGCGTGTCCTCCGGCCCTCCATCTTGAGGGGGCGTATTAGAATATATTGTACAGTTCTATAGTTGGTAGGATTTGATTTCCTTTATTATTGTACAGTCCTATAGTTGGTAGGATTTGGTTTCTCTCTGTACTCTATATATACCTTTGTAAGCAATACGAAAAAATTACTTCTCCCAAAACTCTCTACAATTCATTGCTTTCTTGGACAGTCTATTGATGATAATTTGGTGTTTCAGATATTTGGTAAATCAATTACTATAATCAATTAATTTGGTGTTTCATAAATCAATTATATCAATTCTAGCGCGTTGTCTTAGAAAAAATTTGATGTTTTACATATTTGGTAAGAAAAAACTACTGGACTGGATATTTGGATACTCTTGAGGGTTGTAGGATCAGTATTTATTGTTCTCCACTAAGAGTTAAATGGGTAGCTGAGACTTATTCAAATTGATAGTGACTTATCAAATCATGGTTAATGTATTAGTCCAATGGAATTATCGGATTTAGCTAAACTAGGTGACTCTCATGTGTGACTTTGAACAATCCCCATTAATTTGTGAGTGCTACAATGGGTGAATATGAAAAAATCAAAAGCCTTGACTTTTCATCCTCATAGATAGCACGTGGGAGACTTTTCCAGCTGTGTTTTCCCCTTTGTTAATAGAATGACTATAATGCCCATTAAAAGAGAAATGCTTCTAAGTATTAATTTATTTGTTGTGAAATGAAATGCAAGATGGTTGTAAAAATAAAGTCACGCCTCATGATATTCTGCATCAATAACGTACTCACATTTTAATGGTTGACTCATTCTAGATGAAACATTTCTCCATTTCAGCTATGTCATAATTGAACTTTGATGTTGTACCATGAATTAAAATATTTGTCTGCAATATAATATTAGATCATGACCGGCAACAGAATATCTTATGTCTGCTATGGACTATTAATTTGGAAATTATGGTGAGCCAAGAATTTTGATTAGTTTTGGGTTCTCACGCTAAAAATTTGAGCAGATTGATAAATATTTTGACCCTCTAATTGGAATTTCCTCAAGGTAAATTGGGTCAAGTTTGAATATTTAAACAATATTGTAGACGTCAAATTTTTAAGGGAGTAAGCCAAATCTTAAATTAAAGATACTATAATACTCTTGAAATCGAAGTCTATTAGGGTTTTTTGGAGGTATCTTAAAATCTCATAAACTCTTGGACATTCACAAAGAGATCAAAATATGGCTGGATACTTCATGACAATCAAATAGTTCAAGAAGCTGGAGATCAAATACATCCTAGGAGGTCTGCATCATCCTACATTCAAGAAATACACGGCTTCAACCCTCGAATTACGGAGATAATAAGGAGAGACGAATCAAGGGAACAAACAGAGTTGTAACTCGATGTTTATCAATAAAATCACTTTATTCTTTTGTGGTTGCAATAAATCCCATAAACTCTAGGAATATTCACAAAGAGATCAAAATATGGTCAGATACTTCTTGATAATTAAATAGTTCATGAAGAGATCAAGTATATTCCCACGAGGTTTGCATATCCAACATTCGAGAAATATGCTACTTCATACCTCGAATCACGGAGATAATCAAGAGAGAAGAATCAAGAGAGAAACAAAATTGTATTTACATTGTAGTTAAAACATTTTTCTCTTATTTTATGATTAGAGTTTATTATTCTTATCTTGAAAATTTGTTGCAAACAAATATGATTGTGAATTTTGTTTAGACTCTGATGTAAATTTTTCACCAGAAAATGTCACAGTAATGAATGGAAACATGGTACGATTGTCAACAGAAAAATTCATTTTCGTCATTAGTTGGTAGTGAAAATTAGTTTGTCGTCCTGTTAAACTATATGTTGTTAATTCAATTATTTCTCCCTTTTATTTAATTTAGGATTATGTGGAGGGATGATTAAGGGTGATAAAGTCAATTAATGATTGCCTTGTTGACTTGACGCCAGACCAAAAGTTGTCTGTTCCAGGAGTCATATGAAAGTTGTCCATGTTCAAGAACTGACCCATTCTTCAAGAATGACTTGTACATATGCAAATCTGCTCTCTTCTATGATATCTTTGTCCTCTGTGTAAGCTCTGAGCAGCTATGGACAACAAAAACAATTCTTTTTTACTCCTTTCTTTGCTATGCTTATGCTTCCCTCTCAAAACCCATCTCTCCTTAGGAGCTGACACCATCTTTGCAAATCAACCCCTCTCTGGAGACCAAACAATATCCTCTTCAGGTGGGAACTTTGTGCTGGGATTCTTCAGACCAGGTAATAGTTCCAACTATTATATAGGCATATGGTACAAAAAAGTGACTGAAAAAACTCCTGTTTGGGTTGCAAACAGGGAACACCAGTTTCTGATAAAAATTCTGCAGAGCTAAAAATCTTGAATGGTAATTTGGTACTTGTTAATGGGTCTAATACTTCATTTTGGTCCACAAATGTCAGTTCTAGCAAGTCCAATTCTGTGGTAGCAGTTCTCCGGGATGATGGTAATTTAATCTTGAGAGATGGGTCTAATTCAACACCACCACTTTGGCAAAGTTTTGATAACCCTGGCAATACTTGGTTGCCTGGTTCTAAACTTTCTTACAACAAAATCACCAAAAGAAAGCAGCTTCTTACTTCATGGAAGAGCTTGGAAGATCCTTCACCTGGGTTGTTTTCTCTTGAGCTGGATCCAAATGGTAGCCAGTATATTATAAGGTGGAATAGAACTGAGCAATACTGGACCGGTGGACCGTGGAATGGCCGTATATTCAGCGGGGTGCCTGAGATGAGGGCCAACTATATTTACAATTTTAGCTATGAGGACAAGCCGAATGAAAGCTATTTTACATATTCTGTTTATAATAATACTTCTATCAAATCTAGATTCATTATGGATGTCTCTGGACAGATTAAGCAACTCAATTGGTTGGATAATTCAGATCTGTGGAATCTGTTCTGGTCTCAACCAAGATCACAATGTGATGTTTATGCTTATTGCGGCCCATTTGCTACCTGTCGGGAGAACTTGCAGCCCTTTTGTAATTGTTTGGATGGTTTCAAGCACAGCTCAGAGGCTGATTGGTATCAAAATGATTATTCTAGAGGCTGTGAAAGGAAACGAAGTTGCAATGTAGCAACGCTAACGGGGAGAAAGATGGATTTTGGATGTATACCCAGATGAAAGTACCTAAAAAATTTCAACCAGTTCCTGCTGGGAGTGCTGAAGAATGTCAATCAGCCTGCTTGAATAATTGCAATTGCACTGCTTATTCTTATGACAGTTCGTGCTCAATTTGGAACAGTGAGCTATTAGATATGCGGCAATTCTCACAAAATGAGGGTAAGGGCGAAACGATCTTTGTCAGATTAGCTGCATCTGACATCCCAAAATCCAAGAGTAAAAAGGGAATTGCAATTGGTGTTTCTCTGGGGTCTGCTGCTGCCGTAGTGGTACTGTTAGTCATTCTTTTTGTTGTATTCCAGAGAAGGCATAGGCATATTGTTGGAAGTGGAAAAACAGTGGAGGGTTCATTGGTGGCATTTGGTTACAAAGACTTGCAACATGCTACCAAAAATTTCTCAGAGAAGTTGGGGGGTGGAGGTTTTGGTTCGGTTTTCAAAGGGAAACTACCTGATTCATCTGTTATTGCGGTTAAGAGGCTCGATAGCATCAACCAGGGAGAGAAGCAATTTCGAACAGAAGTCAGCACAATCGGAACAATCCAGCATGTTAATCTTGTACGCCTTCGTGGATTTTGCTCTGAAGGTAACAAGAAGCTGCTGGTTTATGATTACATGGAAAATGGTTCCTTGGATTCACATCTTTTTACCGAGAAGCAGTCAGATGTTATGGATTGGAAAACAAGGTACCAGGTGGCGCTGGGGACAGCTAGAGGCTTGACTTATCTCCATGAGAAGTGCAGGGACTGCATTATACACTGTGACATAAAGCCTGAAAACATCCTTCTTGACGCACAATTATGCCCCAAAGTAGCAGACTTTGGCCTGGCAAAGCTTGTGGGGCGCGACTTTAGCAGAGTGCTTACTACTATGAGAGGAACAAGAGGTTATCTTGCACCTGAATGGATATCAGGGGTGGCCATTACAGCCAAAGCTGATGTTTATAGCTATGGCATGATGCTTTTGGAAATCGTATCAGGGAGGCGAAACTCAGAGCAGTCTCAAGATGGAAAAGTGAAATTCTTCCCTAGTTGCGCTGCACGTGTATTAGCGGATGAAGGCGACATCCTTAGCCTATTGGACTATAGGCTGGAGAGAGTTGCTGACTCTGAGGAGATGTCAAGAATATGTAAAGTTGCATGTTGGTGCATCCAAGATGATGAATTACGAAGGCCCTCAATGGGGCAGGTTGTTCAGATTCTTGAAGTAGTTTTGGAGGTGAATTTGCCTCCTATCCCACGCTCTCTTCAAGTTTATGCAGACAACATGAGCACATAGTTTTCTTCACTGAGTCATCCTCGAGCCAGACTAGTTCACAAGCTCAAAGCAAGACTTCAAGTGCAACATCTCAATCCAAAAGCACCACGGAGTCCATGAATTCCAAGTCTTGAAAAGGGCTCTCAATGTAGTATATCACTGGTAACTAATTCGAATACCTATGCTTAGCTCTGTATAATCAATTATATTTTGTTATTCTGTTTCATTACATGCTTTTGGTAATTTTTGGTGATTAGTATCAACTACTATTACCATTGTTAATGGCAGCTGCCATGTGATAAACGCTTGCCCCCGCCTCAGTTTAATGGCCTTTTGAAGAGAAAGAAAAATGGAGAGAAATCATGTGATGGAATGGCGTTTGATTAAGAGTCTTGTCAATGTGAAGCTCCTATTATGTCCTGTGGTTTCGCCACGAAGTTTTTTCAGTGCTTAATTTTAGAGTAGGATCGGGCCTGGCCCGTTTGCCAGTCTTATCTAGCACAATGGTTAATTTTCAATTATAGGGGGCTGAAAAGTGCCTATTGTGAATTTTCCCCGGTAAATAGACCAGTTGGTCCTAAGTCGAAGACTTCCCAACGCTACAACTAAAAGCCCTGCAAGTTCATAACAAGTATTCGGCCCAATATAGTACCCATTCTGTTCTTAAGGAGGGCCTAAGGGGTTGGTGCATTGAGCTGTCAATATGGGTCGGGTGTAAGTTTTTCTAGTTCATGTGAGCTTTAGTAATTGACGGGCTGGGCTGGGCTAGCCCATCATTTTGATTGACCTTATAATGGTCAGTCCATCCCAATCCTATATGCACCGCGGGCCTTCACGGGCCAGCCAATTATTTTTAAAAATATAATTTTATATATATATATTTTTAAGTTCTGACCTAAAAAAGATAATTATTTAATAGTTAAAAAAATTTATTTGAAAAAATTAGCAAAACTTAATAACATTTTATATTGTTCCAATATATCACAATAAATACTAAAAAAAGTAAAAGAAGAGACTATATTTCCTACACTAAAAAGTCAAAACTTAAAACAAACTATTCAAGAGAACGTTCGTGATGCTTATGAAATATCCAACACATCATCTTCATCTAATACATTTGAATCCTATTGTGACAATATTGTCTTAACATCTTCACTTTCATGTACAATTCATATATAATATTAATTAGTCAAATATTAAAAATAATTAAATTTTAAAATTAAAAATATTTAAATTCACATAAAAATATTACCAGTTTGAGTTCGGAAAACCTGTGCAGCCAATTTTGAGTAGTAATAAGTGTTTGGACATTTTCATAATAAATGCAACTTCTGTACTTTGTAAGAACACGCCACCAATGCTAAATGTTGATTTCGAGGGTACTATGGTAATAAGAATACTAAGTACATCACGCACCGTCATTGAAAGATCAAGATACTCTTGAAACTTTTCAAGATCAAATTTTGGCTCCTCTTAGTAAAAATTCAATTCTGACTTTCCATCTCGAAATGCGCAGTATACTTTTTATTGTTTATATATTTTATATAAATATTTTATTTAGGCTCACGGGCCATCTCGACCCAGCCTCAGTCAAGCCTCACATGCCACAGGCTTACTTCGGCCGGGCTTAAAAGCCTCGTTTTTTAACGGGCTCCAAAATTTTTAGCTCAGCCCTACTAAATTATGAGCTGGACTGGGCTGGCCCAACGGGCCAAGTCTATATTGACGACTTTATTGGTGCGCAAACAACCATTCTTAGGAATACTATTTTGAAATCTTGAAATTTTATATTAAAATTTTTTACTTCAAGATAACTCAGGACATTTGTGTCTCAAAAAATTAAACTGAAAAATTAATTTAATTAATTCCTAAATCGCAATCCTTTAGAGCGATTATTTGATGTTATTTCTACCGGCCCCAATCTCAAAGGAAATATACGCAATATAAGTATTTAAGGCAAAGGATAATTTTGAAAAAAAAAGTTCAATAGAGATGGCATATCTTTATGCGATTTGCTATTATATGCGTGAGTGATTGTGATACAACTGGCTTTTCCTCTTCCTTCCCGAGGCACCTAATCTAAGACATGCCAAAAGCGAAGAGGATATTCTTCCAATAAAGTAGGAAAGAAAAAAAGAGAAAGGAGAACTTTTCCAGAAGCAAGAGCGCTAAGCAAAGGTTTGACATGTGACACAGAAAATAGAATATGATTGAGATCAGTGATTAATGTCTTTTAAACGCATTGTTTTTGCATATTAAAGAAGTTAGGTTTAAGCCCAATTAGAATCAATATATAAGTAGATAAACTATCATATGACACAAAAAGAAAAGAGAAATTATAAAAAGACACTTTATAGCAATCAACGAAACACTCACGTGGGAGTTAATCTTTGTTGAAAACTTCAGTTAAGATATTATAAAGGATTTGACTGCTTTCTCTTTTTATTTTTAATTGTTGCAATATTATGCGATTGCAAATTCCTCTGCGACGAGTAATATGTTAAATTGATTAATGGAAAAATTACGTGACACACAAATATATACATTATATTTATCATTTGTACGTAGCTATACTTTAAGAAAATTGTCACTTATAGTTGTATTTAAATTTTATAACATATTCAGTGTAGTATTAAAATAAGACATCAATTATTTTGAACTAAAACAAGAAAGTAATAAGTCTTTGTAGTTCAGTTGGTTTGACCACTCGCTTAGCAAATGCATTTGATACAAGTTGTATTCTTTGTTGATACCCCTATAAACAAATACAATATTCATTGCGTGTGTGAATGCAAATTGGTAAATCCTCTATTGATTAATGTATGGGTCAGAATTAGATCCGTGGTAATTAGCGCGTCTAACTACCTCCCAAGCTCGTTCGTGCTAATAAAAGGTATAATCATTCACCGATCAAAGTACTCTAAGGTTACTCAGCCTAATTAGCGAGACCACGGTCTACTCATTATACACGGACGTCCCTTCGACGCGGCTACGACCGTCCCTCGCCAGCTGGCAAGATTCACAGCTATAAATATAAAGAGAAAGAACCCTAAAAGTGGGGCTGCTTCTTCTTCTTGACCTCCACTTCCAAATGAAGTGAAGATATATTATTGTAAGGTTATGAACCTCTCCATGGAGAGGCAGACCAAATCGATATCATTAATAAAAGATCTTTACCCTTCTCCCTTAATCAATATCCATTCTCTCTGCATTTTATTAATTTGGTCTTTTGATTTATTACGATCTGCTATGATTGGCCCTCCGTTGATTTTAATTGATTTACGCTCATAAGTGTATGAGAACTTTGAGTTAAACAATTTGGCACCGTCTGTGGGGATTTCATAGTAGAATCGCGTAGTTTATCCTTAGACAAAAAAAAGGAAAGAAAACAACCCAACTCGAACAAACCAAAGCGGCATGCCGGATCAAATGAAGTCAAAAGCCTTGAGATGAGCTTGTTTCCACATCCCGTGTCTCCGAGCGGGGGAAGAAGAAGAAGTAGTAGATCCCCCATGTGGGAAAAATGCACATAAGGTACCTCGCCCCCTTTTTCACACGAAGTCCTGCCAAAAAGGAGGAAAGCACAAAAGCATCTCGAACCAATATCTGTAATGCGGTGACCTGTGCGAACCAGTCGAGAAGACTACAAGCACGAGTTTGGCAAGATTCGAAACCAGAAGCAAATCCCAACACCCAACACGAAGGGGGTTGTGTGGGAAAACAAAGGTTTAACTACGGTTGAACGACAACTTAGGCTATGCGCCCTCGCCCAAAAGTTCAACTACGGTTGAACTGGGACTTATGCTATGTGTCTTCGACATTAGAAAAATTACAAAAGTTCAACTACGGTTGAACGGCCACTCACGCTACGTGCCCTCGCGCAAAAGTTCACTACTGTTGAACTGGGACTCATGCTATGTGCCTTCAACATCAGAAAGATTACAAAAGTTCAACTACCATTGAACGACAACTCAGGATACGTTCCCTCTCCCAAAAGTTCAACTACGGTGGAACTGGGACTCATGCTATATGCCTTCGATATAAAAAAGTTACAAAAATTTCAACTACAGTTGAACGGCCACTCGGGCTACGCGCCCTCGCCCAATAGTTCAACTACGGTTGAACTAGGACTCTGGCTAGGTGCCTTTGACTTCAAAAAACTACAAGCACTTCAACTACGGTTGAACTGGGACTCAGGCTATGTGCCTTCGACATAGGAAAAATTAGAAAAGTTAAACCATGGTTGAACGGCAACTCAGGCTACGTGCCCTCGCCCAAAAGTTCAACTACGATTGAATTAGGACTCAGGCTATGTGCCTTCGACATCAAAAAATTACAAAAAGTTTAACTACAGTTGAACGGCCACTCGGGCTACGCGCCCTCGCCTAAAAGTTCAACTACGGTTGAACTGAGACTCAGGCTTGGTGCCTTCGACATAAAAAAACTACAAAAAGTTCAACTATGATTGAACTGGGACTCAGGCTATGTGCCTTCGACACCAAAAAATTACAAAAAGTTCAACTACAGTTGAACGGCCACCCGGGCTACGCGCCCTCGCTCAAAAGTTCAACTATGGTTGAACTCATGCTATGTGCATTCGACATCGAAAAACTACAAATAGTTCAACTACGAGTTGAACTGGGACTCAGCCTATGTACCTTCGACATCAGAAAATTACAAAAGTTCAACTACGGTTGAACGACCACTCATGCTACGTGCCCTCGCCCAAAAGTTAAACTACGATTGAACTGGGACTCAGGCTATGTGCCTTCGACATCAGAAAAATTACAAAAGTTCAACTACGGTTGAACGACAACTCAAGTTACGTGCCCTCGCACAAAAGTTCAACTACGGTTGAACTGAGACTCAGGCTATGTGCCTTCGACATCAAAAAATTACAAAAAGTTTAACTACAGTTGAACGGCCACCCCGACTACGCGCCCTCGCCCAAAAGTTCAACTATGGTTGAACTGGGACTCAGGCTAGCTGCCTTCGACATAAAAAAACTACAAAAAGTTCAACTACGGTTGAACTGGGACTCAGGCTATGTGCTAAAGGATAAGCTATGTGCCTTCGACATCAGAAAAATTACAAAAGTTCAACCACGGTTGAACGGCAACTCAGGCTACGTCCCCTCGCCCAAATGTTCAACTACGGTTGAACTGGGACTCAAGCCAAGTGCCTTCGCCATTAAGAATTACAAAAAATTCAACTATGAGTAGAACTAGGACTCAGGCTACACACCATGAGTAGTAATAGGCTCAGGCAACACACCTCCATCACAAGAGTCACAAACTCAACCACATACAAATTAAAGCCAAGAATGTATGTCCCTGCAGCTCGGCTCAAACGAGGCCGAACATCCCCAAATGTTCAACCACGGTCGAACCCTCGGTCGGGTTAAGATCCCCCGCCATTCAAGTAAGTACGACTAACTTTACACTACAATTTCAGACCACGTAAAGTTCGACCCAAGTTGAACTACAAGGTTGTGCTTTTCATTACCACGGCCAGTAGTCCGACTAAGCCCAAACTGGGACTAAGGCTATGTGTCGCCACTGCCCAAACACGGCTACAACCCACTCCCACCAACTGAAGGAAGGTGATGACCAAAAGCACATGTCTATGGCCAAAGCCATCTACACCAATTTTCCCTTAAGGCAAGGAACCAACTCGACAATGGTCGAAATCTCCTAACCAGTCGAGACAATTAGCATCCTCACTAGAAAAACTCTAAGGCAAGGCCCTCTTGAACGAGCACAAAAAAGAAACGCACAAAATTGATACAAAACAAATAGAAAGGAAGAAAACCGATATATTTACAATATCTACAAGGGGTTACCCCCAGTTACATTGGCCCAAGGCCGGCAAAAAAATAAATATAGTCAAATGGCGACAAAAAATAAAAGAAAAAAAGAGAATGAAAACTACACAAGTATTACAAACTTTGCCTATGTTCACTCGGTGCCATTAGCACCCTCTTCGACATCATCAGCACCCTCGGCGCCATCATCAGCCTCGGGCGTAGATGGGTCAAAACCGCAGTCGAGGCGAGCATCACGAGCGTTTTGGTGTGCTTCCTCATATGTGGCTTCAGGCACAACGCCGGCTTCCTACAACCGCCTATACACGTCGAGCTGGGCCTCGGCGTACGTCCAAAGTTCACGAGCAGGACCGAAATAAGCGGCATGATTCCTCAGGCGCTGGTTCTCAGCCTCCAAGGTCGCAATCCAGTCCGCCGCGGTGCAAGCGTCCTGCTCACAAACAGCAATGCACCCCTCCAACGCCCTCTCTCAGAAGTAGCGTCAGCCCTCTCTAATCCGCATTCTATCTCTTGGGCGTGGTTGGCCACCTACAACGTTTTGACCCTTGCCAAGGCATCCTCTGCCTGCTTCCTCAAGGCAGCAGTCTCCGTCTCTAGGGCATCCACCTGCCTAGTCAAGGCCTCAGCGGCCTCTGTTGCCGTAGCCCGATTTTGGCGCTCTCTCTAAGCGGTCGCCATCCTTTCAGCATCTATCTCCTCGTTTCTTTGACGGAGCTGCCCCTCAAGCACATTTACCCTGTTAAGGGTCTGCTGCATATGAAGCTCCCTCCTTGCCAGCTCTTCTACCAGCTCCCGGTTCTGCGGGTCGTTACTTAAGCGTTCACGCAAATCACGGCACCGGTTTCGATAGCGGCAGTACTTCTCCAACAACCGCACAAAGATAGATGAGTGGACATTGGCCGGGCGAATGCTCTCCACCTCCAACAAGAATGATTGCGACAAGGAGGACAACAATTAATATAGGAAGATACACTAAGGAAAGAAATAGACTAAGACTTCACACGTAGTTTTACAGTCAGAGCGGCCACCTCGCCCATCAACCTAACATCTGAGATGACCTCAAGGACACACTCTTCGCCTCCGAGCACATAACCTCAAACAACATCACAAGATTCTCCTCCTCGAGCAGCAGGTTCTGCTCATTAGGAATATCCACATAACGGTAATCCCCTTCGACCTGCACCGTTGGGCGGGTATAACCCTCCTGAAACAGACGGATATCCTCAGGGTCCATGTCGGACTCAGAATCATCCCCCTCTCCTGAGGCGCCCCTTCCTTTCGCCTCCCTGCAAGTTGAGGTCTCCGCCGCCCGGGAAGTCAAAGAGCCCGCACTCGCCAAAACCTCGGCGCCCGTCTCCTCCTCCAAAATAGTTGCTGAGGAACTACCTTCCCTTTCAGCAACATGAATTGAAATTTGAATCGCCGAAGTGATTATGTCACCATGGCCAAGGCAAACCGGGGCAACCCCCACTGAACGCTCGCCCTCTAGGGCAGGATCCGCTGCATTCCCTTACGCTTTCGATGGCAGAAAATCCAAGCTAATCACCACCGGAAGTACCAGGGTGAACGCCACCCTATGCCAAAACCAGCGGCCTCTCCTCTTCTTCCTCGTCTTCATTCGGTGGCAACTCCACCTTGGAATGCATGACCCCTGAAGATTCTTCAACTTGGTGCATGAACCGGGGTGGAGAGTGAGCCGCTAAGGATTCGACTAAAGTCGCCCTCGGGACCGGGCAAGGCGCCGACATTGCAACCAATCAGGCAGTCGCCCCCAGTCTACGGAAAGAAAGCTGAGGAGCGATCCTGCGACGCGCTCTACCTAACCACCAATGGAAGGAGGGTCAAGGATAGGAAACTAAGAACTATGAAAGAAGAATAACACAGCAAGTCAGATTCTTATCAGCGGCCGGCCTGGTGCCATGGACCTCCCAGAAAGATGTTCACGCCTGAATTCCCTCGGTAATAGGGAGCACGACCTCAACCCACTCACGGATGCCAAAAAACGGTGCTGGTGGCACACCTCCAGTTGCGGCACAAGAAGAAGGTCAGTACGCACGAGCACGAAATAGGACATTTAACTAAAAGAAATCAAGACCAACGTAAAAGAAACTTACCATGGTTCCATTCCTCCAGGAAGTCGGTAGCACAAGCCACCAGGTGCTCGGTCCTGATGTAGAAAAGTGCTCGTAAGGACGGGTATCGACCTCATCATCAAGCTCCGCAGTTAAGCCGTTGGCCCCACGAGGGACCAACCGAATCATGGTACCTCGTACCCTCTGGGGAGCGTAGAGAGTTAGTACGTGCCCGAGGGTAATCTCCCTCCATGCCAACTCCACATATTTTATCAGCATCGCCTTGTAGCAGGAAGGGACGAGCTGACCGGGACATACCCTATAGTGGCGGCAGAAGTCTACCACTAGCATTTGGAGAGGAATTTGAAATCTTAGCTTGAAATGGTAAGCGTAGAAAACGCAGTACCCTTGGTGGTCCACATGAACCCTCTCCCCGTCCCAGCAAGGACGAAGTCAGCAAAACAAGGATTGTCACATTGATCCCTTAGTTGGGCGAGGCCTACCTCCCCCATCAAGGGGGCCTCGTCCACTTGGTCCTCTTCTTTGCGGTTGAAGAAATCAGTCGCCGGACCGCCGGACAGAGAAAGAATGTCAATCACCGACGGGAGCTTGTCAATACTCGCCGAATCGGTGGTTCTCACCACAGTAGATGGCCCCTCAGCCGCCGGAACCACCACCGGAGCAATATCGGAACGAGGACTACTCGCCATTGTCAATATGTCAAAAGAAAGTGAGCTGCGCTCACCGGAAAAGCAAAGGAAGATGAAGATATGACGATAAACGACGAAGAATAAAGTAACAAGGAACAGAAGATGAAGCGGCCTGAGAATAAAAGCAGTTATCTCTCTCAGACTCTCACTTGAGCAAATATTGGGAAAGTGAGAATTGAACGGTATAACCTTTTATTTATAGACAAAGCATAAATGGCTTTCACGAATCCCTAAGGTATAACTGCCTGAACTGCAAAACGGTTCAGGTCTTCAGTAACGGGCATCATGATGACAAATACCGTGGAATGGCCATTCAACCGTCAGTCGGCATATCACCTTCGAAACGATTGTAACGGTCCCAAGTCACCAAATGCACGCCCCATGTGTCACTAAGCGTATGACGCCTTCCCTATACGTGGCAAGCCTGATCGTATCCCTGCCAAACGTGTGTAATCGGCTACGAGCGTCTCTTGATCAATAGTGGCTACGACCATCTTCAAAATAATTCATGCCACGACCGCCTCCAAAGGTAACATTGATTACATCCATCTCTGAGAAACAACGACCACTGCCATATCTTGAATACGAAATGATTAGGGCCACCCCCTTAGTAAGGGCGACTACGGCCCTCTCAAAGCAACGAACGGTTATCTCCATCTTGCAAATATAAAGTGACTATGACCTCCAGCCCCAAAAAGAGTACATACATACAAAAGGCCACGACCATTTCCGATATGCGAACGACAACGACCAGTCGCTCGTACAAAAACCAACCAAAGAATTGCGACCACGGTCGACGATTGTAAATTCACCTAACAAACAACTCCATTGCTGTTAAGGATTGTCCGCGCAAAATGTCCACGACCATCTCCAATATATAAATGGCTACGGCCATCTTCACAAAATAAATGGTTACGGCCATCTTCAAAGTATAAATGGCTACGGCCATCTTCAAAGAATAATAGCTACGGACATCTTCAAGGCAAAAACGGCTACGGTCGTCTCCAAAGCATAAACAACTATGGCTATCGGCAAAATTCGCTCATCGAGCTCGGCCGGATCTCGACCTCAATAAGTGGAGGGACTATCTGTATGGGTTAGAATTATATCCGTGGTAATTAGCGCGTCTAACTACCTTTCAAGCTCGTTTGGACTAATAAAAGGTATAATCATTCACCGACCAAAGTACTCCAAGGTTACTCATCCTAATTAGCGAGAGCACGACCTACTAATTATACACAGACGTCCCTTCGACGCGGCTACGACCGTCCCTCGCTAGCTGGCAAGATTCACAGCTATAAATATAAAGAGAAAGAACCCTAAAAAGGGGGTTGCTTCTTCTTCTTGACCTCCACTTCCAAATGAAGTGAAGGTATATCATTGTAAGGCTCTGAATCTCTTCATGGAGAGACAGAACAAATCAATATCATTAATAAAAGATCTTTACCCTTCTCCCCTTAACCAATATGCACTGTCTCTTGCATTTTATTCATTTGGTCTTTTGACTTATTACGATCTGCTATGATTGGCTCTCTGTTGATTTTAATTAATTTACGCTAATAAGTGTATGAGAACTTTTAGTGAAATAATTAATAAGAAAAAGTAGGGAGTTAATTAGGAGAAAGTAAATAAAACGCGTTTCTAAGATTGGCTCGTTTCGATGGTCAATATGTGGACGGGCTGGTAAGTGTTAATCCTTAAAAATCTTATCTAATCTAACCAAATTTATGCACTATTCTGTGAAAATTTACTTGCATTCATGACCCGTAATCTCCCTTTTCATGTAAGTGAAAGTTAGATTCATGATGGATTAACGGTCGCGTTTTCTGATTAACTATCTTTCTTGTTTGTATTTTTTGCTTTTTCTTCTTAATCTTCCTTCTATATTACTTATAAAATTATTTATTTGAAAAGTTAAACAATTTCTTAAACTTTTTATCTGTAAATTGTGATTTCTAGTACGAACTCTTTATATAATATTATTTTTTAAACATGTAATTTTAATTTACAAAATTAAAATAAGTACACATTCGAATCTACACAGAAAATTGGACTCGTCGATTTTCATACTTCAAATTCGGCAAACATTTACTCGTGTCGCATGTTTATACTCGGGCATGACATGTGTTTGTAAATAGATTCATGTCACATAATTATGATTATTAAAATATATATTTTTGTTATGAAATAATATAAAAGACAAAAACAATAATGCAAGAACAAGAGCAATAGAGAGAAGAGTAGAGAGAGTTTTTCTTATTGATACTTAGAGAATGTTAGGAGTGATTTACAATGGTAGAGGGCACCTCTATTTATAGGGAGGAGGATGATTTAGCTACCAATAATAGGACTCTAGAATCTCTCTAATTAAAGACATTCACCTTAAATAGAAGTGTATTTATAACACTCCCCCTTGAATGTCTATTCAATGATGTGCCTCGTTAAAACCTTAAAACAAAACCCAATGGGAAAAATTAAAGTAAGGAAAAAGAGTACACATGTTTGAATATGCGCCTATTGGTTGCCTCGTTAAAAACCTCGCAAGGAAAACCCGGTGGGACAAAACCTTGTAAGAGAAAAAGAGTGCAACGCGCATTAAACTCCCCCTGATAAGAACATCAATTTATGTCCTTAAGTCTTCGCATCCCGATCTTGTGAACTAGCTTCTTGAAGGTTGACTTTGGTAGAGATTTTGTGAACAAATCAGCCATATTATCGCTTGAACGAATCTGTTGAACATTGATATCACCATTCTTTTGAAGATCATGTGTGAAGAATAACTTTGGTGAAATATGCTTCGTTCTATCTCCTTTTATGAATCCTCCCTTCAATTGAGCTATACATGCTGCATTGTCTTCATACAAAGTTGTGGGTAGTTTATCACACTTCAAACCACATTTGTCTTGGATATGATGTATTATAGACCTCAACCACACACACTCCCGACTTGCTTCATGAATAGCAATTATCTCGGCATGATTAGATGAAGTAGCCACAATTGATTGCTTAGTCGATCGCCAAGATATGGCGGTGTCTCCACAGGTAAACACATAACCCGTTTGAGATCGAGCCTTGTGTGGGTCGGACAAATATCCAGCATCAGCATAACCAACAAGATCTGGGCTGCAATTCTTGCCATAAAATAAGCCCATATCGGTAGTTCCCTTTAGGTACCGCAATATGTGTTTGATTCCATTCCAATGTCTCCTCGTAGGAGCCGAGCTAAATCTTGCTAAGACATTAACTGAAAAGGATATGTCAGGCCTTGTAGTATTTGCAAGATACATTAGTGCGCCAATTGCGCTAAGATATGGTACTTCAGGACCAAGTAGCTCTTCATTCCTTTCTTGTGGTCGGAATGGATCTTTGTTCACATCAAGTGATCGAACAACCATCGGTGTACTTAAAGGATGTGCTTCATCCATGAAAAACCGTTTCAGTACCTTTTCTGTATAGGTAGATTGATGAACAAAAATTTCATTTGCCAAATATTCAATTTGCAAACCAAGACATAGTTTAGTCTTTCCGAGATCTTTCATCTCGAATTCATCCTTTAGATAATCAATTGCCTTTTGGAGTTCTATAGGGGTTCCAATAAGGTTTATGTCATCGACATATACGGCAAGTACAACAAATTCCGATGTTGTTTTCTTCATAAAAACACACGGGCAAATAGCGTCATTTATATAGCCTTCTTTTAACAAGTACTCACTAAGACGATTATACCACATTCGTCCAGATTGCTTTAGACCATACAAGGATCTTTGCAATTTAATTGAGAACATTTCCCGAGATTTTGAATTATGCGCGTTTGGCATCTTGAGCATGTATATCTCATTATCAAGTGAGCCATAAAGATAGGCAGTAACCACATCCATTAAGTGCATGTCAAGCTTTTCATGGACAGCAAAACTTATGAGATAACGAAAGGTTATCGCATCCATTACAGGCGAATATCTTCATAATCGACACCAGGCCTTTGAGAAAAACCTTGTGCAACAAGGCGTGCCTTATATCTTTGTACCTCGTTTTTCTCGTTTCTTTTGCGTACAAAGACCCATTTATAGCCGACAGGCTTAACACTATTAGGTGTTTCAACTATAGGGCCAAAAACATCACGTTTTGCCAGCGAATTCAATTCTGATTGAATTGCTTCTTGCCACTTTGGCCATTCCTGTCTTTTTCGACATTCTTCAACAGATTGAGGTTCGAGATCCTCACATTCTTGCATAATGCCAGATGCTACATTATAAGCAAAGGCATTATCCACCACAATATCCACTCGATTAATATTTGCCTCAATATTAATTGGATTTAGGGATAGTTCCGTATTTTCCAGAGTCTCGGGCTCAATGGATTCTTTATGAATCTCAGAATTTGTTAAATCATGAGATTCTTTCGTGGTGTCATTTTGATCGTTCTTTTTCCTTTTTCTAGGATTTCGATCTTTGGAACCTAATGGTCTGCCACGCTTCAGGCGTATATTTGACTCATTGGATATGACACTAGATGATTGTCCAACAGGAACATCAATACGGATTGGAACATTTTCCGCGGGAATGCGGGATTTCGTTATCCTTTTCAAGTCCGTAAATGCGTCAGGCATTTGATTTGCTATTCTTTGCAAATGGATAATCTTTTGTACCTCTCTTTCAAAAATAGAGGTATGTGGATCAAGATGAGATAATGATGCATTTTTTCACAAAATTTCCTGTTTGGTTCCACCAACTTCTCCCCCTAATTTTGGGAAAAGTGTCTCATCGAATCGACAGTCTGCAAATCGTGCAGTAAACAAGTCGCCTGTCAATGTTTCGAGGTAGCGAATGATGGAGGGCGATTCAAACCCAACATATATTCCTAACCTTCTTTGCGGACCCATTTTGGTGCGGGATGGCGGTGCTATAGGCACATATACTGCGCATCCAAAAATTCTTAAATGGGATATATTGGGTTCATGACCCAAAACCAATTGCAACGGGGAATACTTGTGGTAATTCGTCGGTCTGAGACGAATTAGCATTGCTGCATGTAAGATGGCGTGACCCCATACCGAAGTGGGCAGCCTCGTTCTCATAAGTAATGGCCTTGCAATCAACTGCAGGCGTTTAATTAACGATTCTGCAAGACCGTTTTGAGTGTGAACATGAGCTACAGAATGTTCAACTTTTATCCCGATTGATAAGCAATAATCATTAAATGCTTGGGATGTAAACTCAGCAGCATTATCCAGTCTAATGGACTTGATTGGATTATCTGGAAATTGTGCTCGTAGTCGAATTATTTGTGCCATTAATTTCGCAAACGCAAGGTTGCGTGATGACAACAGGCACACATGAGACCATCTACAGGATGCGTCTATCAAGACCATGAAATACCTAAACGACCCACTAGGTGGGTGAATAGGTCCACAAATGTCCCCTTGTATACGTTCCAGAAACGTGGGTGACTCAGTCCCAACCTTTGTTGGTGATGGCCTGATAATCAACTTGCCTTGATAACACGAAGTGCAAGGATATTCATTATTCGAAAGAATTTTGAAATTCTTTAACGGATGCCCATATGAGCTTTCTATAATCCGTCTCATCATGATCGATCCTGGGTGTCCCAATCGATCATGCCAAAGTACAAAGGTATTGGAATCAGTAACCCTTTGGTTTACTGTTGAATGTGCCTCAATTGCACTAATTCTTGTCCAATACAGGCCACAAGATAAAGACGGGAATTTCTCAATAACCCTCTTTTGGCCGGAGACATTCTTTGTGATGACGAGATATTCAAGATTATCTTCATCCATTGTCTCAATATGATAGCCATTCCGGCGTACATCTTTAAAACTCAACAAGTTTCTCTTAGACTTGGAGGAGAACATTGCATTCTCTATGTTTAACGTCGTGCCTTTGAGCAGAGTTACAATTGCTCTTCCGGAGCCTTCAATCAATTTACTACTTCCAGAGATTGTAGTAACGTTTGCCTTACACATATTTAGTTGAGAGAATATTTCTTTTCTTTGAGTATTGTATGTGTAGTACATGAATCAACTAGGCAAATACTTTTACAGTTGGACGTTGATCCAAGTTCGCTTTGTGAGATATCCATATTTGCTATCCCATAGTTTGACATACAAAAGAGATACACGAACATAAGAATAAACAAGTTCAATTCGTTTGTGTCACATAATATTTTCAAAATCTGCTGCTAACAGTTGACTAACAAAATCAGATATGTTATCCATAATTGATTACTTTGCAGTTTGAAAATTTCAGTTTAAGCATTTTCTTCAAACAATCGATTGTTAAACACAAACAATCGATTGTTGAACATTGACAATCGATTGTTAAACACACAATCGATTATTTGCTATTTTGAAAAACTTCAGATCACTGTCTTAAGACAATCGATTGTTAAGTATAGACAATCGATTGTTGGCTATTTTGAAAAATTCCAGAGCACTGTTTTAAGACAATCGATTGTTAAGTATAGACAATCGATTGTTGGCTATTTTGAAAAATTCCAGAGCACACTGTTTTAAGACAATCGATTGTTAAGTATAGACAATCGATTGTGGATGATTTTTGAAAAATTCCAGAATACACTGTCTTAACGACAATCGATTGTTAGACAAAGACAATCGATTGTTGATCAATTATTTTTCAGCTTTAATGCGAAAATAGTAGATAATTGACTAGTTTTTCAGGCTAGTCGATTACCCCTACTGGAAAAAAAATATTATTGATATTTGAGCATATTGAAGATATTCTAAAGAACTACTGCTAACATTGCATCATGAACTAACTAATACGAGCTAATACTAATGACTATTAGTTTATTCACTAACTAATACAAATAAGTAGAACAAAATCAAATAACTCCATCTTCTTTCATCACGGACCTATCGCCGATTAGGTGGTCTATTTTCCCCTCGGGTTGCTCAAAGAAGTCTGCCACATCCAAGTGGGTGATGTCAAAGTTGTCGTCAGAGACAAAATTTGTTTCAGGGCCTTTTCTCTTTCGAGATGCTTGATAAAGGTCAACCAAGTGTCTTGGTATACGGCAAGTCTTTGACCAGTGCCCTTTCCCACCGCAATGATAACATATAGTTTCTGAACCATTTGCCTTAGGATCTTCATGACCCCGTTTCTGCTTTCGGCGGTTATCTCTCCTTGGGGGTTGACGGACTTCATTGGAATTTCTTCCTTGTCTACGTCCCTGGCTATGACCCCGTTTACGACCATGACCATGGTCCTTTTCATGTTTGGCATAATGAGAGTGCACCTTATCTGCTTCAGGCAGTGGTGTAGACCCAGTGGGTCGATTTTCATGATTTCTCATGAGCAGGTCATTATTTTGCTCAGCCACTAGTAGAAGAGAAATCAGTTCAGAGTACTTTGTAAAGCCTTTCTCTCTGTACTGTTGTTGCAGTACCATATTGGAGGCATGAAACGTTGTAAACGTTTTCTCAAGCATATCATAATCGGAGATATTATCCCCGCATAGCTTCAATTTAGAAGTAATTCTGAATATTGCAGAATTATATTCAGAAACGGACTTAAAGTCCTGGAGCCTCAGATGAGCCCAATCATATCGTGCTTGTGGCAGAGTGACCAACTTTAGGTTGTCATATCTCTCCTTTAAGCCGTTCCACAAGATGAGTGGATCCTTGACGGTGAGACATTCAATCTTCAAACCTTCATCAAGGTGATGGCGCAAGAAAATCAAGGCCTTCGCACAGTCTTGGGTGGATGCTTTTTCTCTATCTTTGATGGTGTCTCCGAGACCCATAGCATCTAAGCGGATTTCAGCATCCAACACCCATGTCATATAGTTCTTGCCCGAAATTTCAAGGGCAACGAACTTTCTTTTCGTAATGTCAGACATAATCGAAAATTAAATTAGGAAGAGGGAAATACCTTAGATTTTTCGAGAATGGTTCTTGAGACGGTAGAGTCTTGTGCTGATAACGTGTTATGAAATAATATAAAAGACAAGAACAATAATGCAAGAACAAGAGCAATAGAGAGAAGAGTAGAGAGAGTTCTTCTTATTGATACTTAGAGAATGTTAGGAGTGATTTACAATGGTAGATGGCACCTCTATTTATAGGAAGGAGGATGATTTAGCTACCAATAATAGGACTCTAGAATCTCTCTAATTAAAGACATTCACCTTAAATAGAAGTGTATTTATAACAATTTTCACTTAATAAAACGACATAACTATAATAAATTGGTACAATTTGCTATAATGACCCGGTGGGATAGAGAATACTATTTTCTTTTACTGCTTATGCAACCACAAGTCATTCAGAGCAGAAATATTTTACTTGGAATAATTTTCCCTTTCAGCTATTATGGGAGCTAGGGGTGTACATAGACCGGGTTGGTTCGAATTTTACAATTATCAAACCAAATTAATTGTGTTGGATTATTAAATCTAAAGACCCAACCAAACCAATAAATTCGGGTTTTTCAATATAGATTTTTCTCGGATTTTTTGGGTTTTCGGGTTATTCGGATTTTTTCGAATTTTTTTTCCGCTAAAATCTTCAAAGAACAAAATATATAATGTATGCTTAAAATATTTCTTTAATCCTAGCAAGATACAACTATATAAAGTATTTTTCAAGAAAATAATACAAAATATGAGATACGTCATGGCTCATGACATTATCCTAAAATATTTAACAATAAAAAATAATAAAATTATGTACTATAAATATTGCTAGTTAAAAAGTCATAATAAAATTAAACATAATCTAAAAGCACTAATTCATGCTAAACTAGATAGACTAATGAGGGAGTATTAATTATATGCCTAAAAGCTAAAGAAAAATAAAAATAGGTTATGTATTTTTATCTAAATTATTGTAAAATAAAAAATAGACATTTAATACATTCCCGTTCGTAATATTGAATTGAATGTCTTTTGTTAGCATTAGTATTGATTGCTAGCATTATTTAATTTACTAATATTAATAGCTATAAAACTTATTGGAGCATTCAAAAGTTCTAAATCAAACCTTGAAATAATACCTCAAAAGATAAAATTATGAAATTTTTTAAGAAATATTTATAAATTATATTACAATAAGTATATTTATATATTAAATATATCTAAAATTGCTATATATGTAATGCCGGGTTGGTTTGGTTTTGGTTCGACTTTCTTTAGTTAAAACCAAACCAAACCAATTATGATCGGGTTTTTTTCAAAAATACCAAACCAAGTCAAACTAAACCATAATCAGATTTTTTTTTCTCGATTTGACTCGAATTATCAGGTTGGTGCAATTTATCGATTTTCTTTGTACACCCCTAATGGGAGCATTCTAGCTGCCTGCCACTGCGCTGCACATGGAAGAACAACCCCTCAACTCTATTGCTTGTTGGTGTTTGTCTAAAATTCCCAAATTCTGATTTTATACTATTTAGTGTTTGTATGTAGATCCATGCACGAATTCGGAGTTGGGAGTAAGCTTAACCTAATTTATATGATTTTCATTAAATTGCCACAGATCTTGTATCAAGGCAAGCCTACATCACATCTGCAGAGGCAGATTCAAAATTCAAATTTTATAGCATCATATTTGTTATTTTAATACATTTTAACTAATTTAATAAGTTTTAAATTTATTATTTGTACATATTTAATGGTTTTTGAGCAAAATATAGGATATGAGTGATTTATGAATTCAATTAAACCAATAACTTTTACATTGCATACAATAATTTGTACGCGGAACGACCTTTTTATTTTATAACCTAACTTCTATATGAAGTACTGTATGGAAAAGGTTTGGACACTTTGCGTGATGCTCGTGGCACAAAATTGCTGATCATGAAATTGACGAGAATGCATTTAATTAATTCACTGCTCGACTAAACCTTCTCCATCGAACTACCAAAAGTAAACCTTAGGGATAGCGACAATCAATTGATTTATGATAAGCTTAACCTTTTGCTTTTATTAAATATATCAACGTAGAAGATGATGTTTGACGAGGCAATAATTTCGATGAGATTCTTCCTTTAAATTTTCATTTTTGAAACAAGTTATCTAAAGCTTAACTTTTTGCTTTTATTTAATGTATCAACGTAGAAAATGATACTCCTATTTTGACTAATTTAAATTCACAATAAGTAAATACGTAAAAGGGATAAAATACTTTCTACTGAAAGGTTATCTCCATTCTCATCATTTAAATTTATTTAGAAATGGTAGAATTCTAGCCATCTTATGGCATCCTTAGTGGCGTAGATATTTCCTATACATTTGTACAGGACGCTGAATTCTCCCCCCTCATTTTACTTGTCTTAATTTGATTAGATATTAAATTTGAGAAAGTAAAGAAGACTTTTAATTTATATATGGTTAAACTAAAAATATATATAACCTATTATATATGCCATTATTTAAATCTAATTATATCTTAAATATATATGCCATAACGGTGTCATTAAGAATTAAATAAAAGTTAATGTTTTTTTTCAAACAATAATTTAATATTCTTTCTTAGCCGACTACAGAAAGTTCCGCAAAGACTCTAAAAAATGAGTTGATGTTCATCCAAAATTCCAGATTTTACCCAGCTACAAAAATAAAGTCTTCAACCCCTTTTATCTTCTTTTTTATGATGCCTGAGATTTTCACGGCAAAAGATAGTGTACAAAACCTAGAAGAAACTTACACAATTGATTGAAAAAAACTCAGAAATTAAACGTTGTTGTACCATGCTTAGTACAGAGGGATTTCTTACTTCATTTCTGGCGGAGGATTTTCCAATTTCAAGCGTCCGACTAAGGAGAAAACTATAAGCCCTACTGATGTTACAACTATTGAAGAAACCTTACCCATATAAATGAGCAAAAACAAAACGAAAACAAAAAAATACAAACAAAACGAGCTAAATTTCATGACTAATAAGTTGTCACATTTAGCTGGACCATACTTAACTTCTTTCTGCTCGTATGATGAGTTTGAGTTTGATCTTGATAAGTTATCTTCTGTTGAAGAAGAAGATGTAGATGATGATAAAGATGAAGTTGAATAAGAAAGTTCAGATGATGAAGAGCTTGCTTTTGATATTGACTTGTCTTTTCTACTACTCTTCCTCCTCTTGCCTTTTGTTTTCAACTGCAAATTACATGTGAAGCTACCTTAGTCAAAACTTAAACCATAAAAAGGTTTTAGATAAACCCAACAACAATAACAACAAACTTAACTTAATTTTATAAGTTGGATCTGAGAAGAATAGTATGTATATAAATCTTATTTTTATTTATAAAAAATTATTTTTAATAGACCATCGTCTCAGAACAAAATAAAAAAATAAAATACTATAACAATAAGCAGTAATACCAGCAATATAAGAAGAAAATCAAAGCGAAAGAAAGAAAAAATAATATAGACTTACAGTTGGATTTTCTTTACGATGTTTTTTTATTGAAGAAGAGTGATGATCAACATCATGCTTGAGAATAAGAGAGTCCTCTGCAACATCAAGAGGTCGAAAACAGAGGAAAAACTTGTTCTTCATTTGAATAGCTGATTCAGAGAAAAAACGGAGACGAGAATTTCTCTCGTGTTGTGAATTTATATTAAGGGAGTTGTTGTTGAAAACAAGAAAAGGTGCTCTTGGTTTGTCAGGTCACAGATGGCAATTCGGCTGCTTAGACCGGCATCTCTCCTATTCTTCTATTTTGCCAGTTGCTAGCAAGACATGTGATGGAAAACAACAGACTTACGCTATTACTATTATATATGTCAAAATCGGATCAGAGAAATAGATTATGAACTCCTATAGATTATGAACTCCACAAGTATTTACTTTATTCCTCAATTTGAAGAATTCAAACACCTAAACAGAATTACTCCCTCAATCCTAATTTATATGACACTATCTTAGTATGTTAAAATGATATATTTTTTATATTTAAAAGTAATTTAGACCTAAAATTTTATTGTACTTCTAATAGGATGATTGTGGATTGTAGTGGCGATCGATGCAAATTGCTTTTCAAGCTAAGAGGAAATTGAGATTTGTCACCGGTACCTGTAAAATTTAGGGGTGCTTATCAGGCAAATAATTACGCTTAAAGGTTCGACTTAATAGTTATCGAATTATAAATATAGTAATTCGCTAGCCATCCAATAAGTCAACGGACGTATTGGTATCAGATTAACAATTATCGGGCGGTTATCGCTAAACAAAGTAATTTTTTTTTGAATAATCATTCAATCAATACCAAAACTATATATACTGTCATTATACATATTAACCAAATTTGTAAAACTAAAAAAGCATATTTATTTAGTAATCAGTCAAACTTTCAAAAGGACATTTGTTCATAATCAATCAAAGGCAAAAGCTTCGGCCTTCAAAATCTCTGACGCTTAACTTAGCTAGAAGCTATAATTCGATTGTAATATGCAAATAGATAAAGGTACAAAATGTGGGAAAAATCAATATTCATATAAAATTGGGCAACCATCTGTAATTGAATCAAGATATTGGAAAAAGAATGGTAAATACAAACAATGGGAATGAAAGATAGATAAATAATGATATTTTATATTCATAGGGGGGAAAATGTAAATAAAAAAATTCTTAACGAGTTAATGGTTTACCCGATAAGAAAATTGAGTAATATGCCCCCAAATCGTTAAGCCGTTAATTATAAAATCTCAATCTGTTCCCTATTCATTACCCCGATAATCCGATGTCAACAAGCCAATAAGCCATTGATTCGGCTCGGTTAACGGGTTCAGTTCGGTTTTGAACAACCCCAGTAAAATTGAGTCATTTGACAAAGAATTTGTCACGGCCTGGATTTTCCACAATCGGAGTTGTGATGGTCCAAACTTTAAACATTCTCTGATAAATCTCAACAGCATAAATATACGAAAAATAATTAGATAAAAGCGGAAGACTTTAAGTTTAATAAAAATAAAATCAAAATACGAAAGTTTAAAACATATCTCTATAAAAAATATAGTGTCACTAGCTCATGGAATACTAAAGAGTGCTACAAACAAGTCTGAATGGAAAAACAAAACGTCTGTCTCGGTACAAAGAAAACAAACTAAACATAGAAAAGGACTCCGGCCTGCGAACGCCAGCTACGCTACCTCGAAGTCCCTGGACTGAAATCACTCCCGATCGAATATGCTACTGCTATGGTCCAAAAGTTGCTCCGGTACCGTAATTTGTGCAAAAAGCACAGAAGTGTAGCATCAGCACAACCGACCTCATGTGCTGGTAAGTATCTGTCCCAACCCCGGTGAGGTAGTGACGAGGCTAGACCCGGCTGCCAGATAAACATGTACAGATATGAAGTGTACTTTGCGAAAAAATAAACAGGAGATAAACAATCTATTACCGGAGGGGAAAAATAGATGTAAACCAGGTATCTAAATAAAGGTATATCCACCAACAAAACTCAAATCCGAAAATAACACAATCCTCCCATACAGTGCGTCACTGTTGCGGCATGTAATCCGATCCACTTACTTATGGTAATGTTGCGGCGTGTAACCCGATCTGTATGGAATTATCTATCCTTGTTGCGGCTTATAAACCAATCCGTGCCGTTATTATGTATTCTTGTTGCGACACGCAACCCGATCCGTGGGGATATTATTTATCCTTATTGCAGTGTGCAACCTGACCCACTAAGATCATGCTTTCTCATCCAAACATTTAATCATAACTACGGAGCAAGAGAAGAAATGACAGTAGGAAATATCCCGGCAAGGGAGCATATCAACTCAACAAATCCTCGCTAGGGTTAAGTCTATAATACCAATAACACCTCCCGGCAAGGGAGCATCCACAATAACCTACACATCCCGGCAAGGGATCTATCACGTCTCTTTCTATTTCTTTAACTTCTTACCCAATAATATTTATATCATTCGAGTCAACGCTCTAATGAATTCACAATTTATAACCGATCCTCGTACTTTTCACATCATGTAGGATTCATATTAACATGAAAGAGTCCCTAAATATCGAATAATTGCAAACAAAGACTCATGACCTGAGACTACCAACCCTCTGAACCCCACCACGCGGACCGCACAGAAAGACACCGCGGTCGCGTAGCTTCCAGAGTGGACCGCGCGGAAATGACTGTGGCCGCGCTTAGGCCTGCAACTTCTGAACCTGCTATTTTTAAGTCTGAAACCTCCCGGGCCCCACTCAAAACTCACCCGAGCCCTTGGGGCTCCAAACCAAACATATATAAAAGCTCAAAAACACCTTATGGAGTTACTTGTGCGATCAAATCGCCAACAAAACGTCATAATCAATAAATCAAGCCTCAAAATAATCGTTTTCATTTCAAACTTCTAACTTTAGATGATTAGTTCCGAAACACACCAAACGACGTCCGATTTCGACCAAACTTCACAAAAAGCACTTAGCGCATATTTAAGACATGTACCGAGCGCCGGAACCAAAATACGGGCCCGATACCTATATTTCCTAACTCATTTTCATTTCAAGTTTTCATATCATTTTTAGAAAAATAATTTCTTTTAATAATTCTTTACTCGGGCTTGGGACCTCGAATTTCGATTCCGAGAATACGCCCGAGTTTCATATTTTCTTACAGACCCTCCGGGACCATCACATAACGGGTCTGGTTCTGTTTACCTAAAATATTAACCGAAGTCAACTTTGACAATATTAATATTAAAATTCTTTAACTTTTTCACACATTTTACATATTTCAACATAAAAGCTTTCCGACTTCGCGCCCGAAATTTACATGCAAATCGAGGCAACTAAATGTGAGGTATTCAAGGCCTCGGAAGCACAGAAAAAGGAAGAATTACAGTGATGACCCTTTGGGTCGTCACATCCTCCACCTCTAAAACAACAGTTCGTCCTTGAACGGACAAGAAAAAGGAAGTACGTGAGCCAGGAAAGAAATGGGGATAACGGCTCCGTATAACATACTCTGACTCCCAGGTTGATACCTCAGGAGGCTGACCTCCACTGAACACACACTGAAGGAAAACTCTTCGACCTCAACTGTCGAACGTGCCGGTCTATAATAGCCACCGACTCCTCCTCATATGACAGATCCTTGTCCAATTGGACAGTGCTGAAATCTAATACGTGGGCTGGATCGCTATGATACATTCGAAGCATAGATACATAAAAAATTGGATGCAAGACTGACAAGCTAATCGGCAAGAAAATTCTATAAGCCACCTCTCCCACACGATCAAAAATCTCAAATGGGCCAATGAACCTAGGGTTAAGCTTTCCCTTCTTCCAGAATCTCATCACGCCCTTCATAGGCGATACACGGAGCAATACTCGCTCAACAACCATAAAAGTAACATCTCTAACCTTGCGGTCTGCATACCTCTTCTGCCTAGATTGAGCTGTCCGAAATCTATCCTGAATCCTGACCTTATCCAAGGCCTCATGAACTAGATCTTTACCCAATAATCGAGCCTCTCCTGGCTCAAACCATGCAACTAGGGACCGACACCGCCTAACATACAATGCCTCATATGGAGCCATCTGAATGCTAGACTGGTAGTTGTTGTTGTAGGAAAACTCTGCTAATGGCAAAAACTGGTCCCACGAGCCTCCAAAATCAATAACGCATGCTCGGAGCATATCCTCAAGAATCTGAATAGTCCTCTCGGACTGACCGTCCGTCTGGGGATGAAATGTTGTACTCAACTGAATTTGGGTGCCCAACTCTTGCTGAACCGCTCTCCAGAAATGCGAGGTAACTTGCGGACCCCGGTTCAAAATAATAGATATAGGTACCCCATGAAGCTGAACGATCTCCCTGATATAAATCTCAGCTAGTCTCTCGGATGAATAGGTGGTGGTAATTGGAAAAAAATGCACTAACTTGGTTAGCCTATCCACAATAACCCAAACTGCATCAAACTTCTTCCGAGTCATCGGAAGGCCAGAAATGAAATCCATGGTAATCCTCTCCCACTTCCACTCAGGAAGCTCGATCCTCTAAAATAATCTGCCGGGCCTCTGATGCTAGTACTTAACCTGCTGATAGTTCAAACAACAAGCCACATATGCAACAATGTCTTTCTTTATTCTGCGCCACCAATAATGCTACCTCAAATCTTGATACATCTTCGCGGAGCCCCGATGAATAGAGCACCGAGAACTGTGGGCCTCCGCTAAGATCAACTCTCAAATACCATCAACACTGGGCACACAAACTCGCCCCTGCAATCTCAATATACCATCATCTCCCAAGGTCATCTTCTGGCACCTCCACGCTACACCGTATCACTCAGGACACACAAATGGGGATCATCAAACTGCCGCTCACGGATACACTCCAACAATGACAAACGAGTGACCGTGCAAACTTACACTCTGTTAGACTTAGAGATATCCAACCTCACAAATTGATTGGCCAATGTCTGAACATCCAAAGCAAATGGTCTCTGGCTAACTGGTATATAAGCAAGACTACCCATGCTGGAGGATTTCCTACTCAATGCATTGGCCACCACATTAGCCTTCCCTGGTGTTATAATATAGGAACATCGTAGTCTTTCAACAACTCCAACCACCTCTTCTGTCTCAAATTCAACTCCTTTTTCTTGAACAGGTACTGAAGACTCTTGTGATCTGTGTATACCTCACACGTCACACCATATAGATAATGCCTCCAAATATTTAAAGCATGAACGATGGCTACCAACCCTAGATCATGGACTGGATAATTCTTCTCGTGGATCTTCAACTGCCTCGAAGCATACACTATGACTCTGCCATTCTGCATCAATACTGCACCAAGCCCGATACGGTAAGCATCACAATAAATGGTATAAAGCCCTAATCCCGTGGGAAAAACCAATATTGGTGTCATATTTAGAGCCCTCTTGAGCTTTTGGAAGCTCGCCTCGCACTCATTTGACCACCTGAACTGGGCACCCTTCTGGGTCAATCTGGTCATTAGGGTTGCAATAGCTGCAAACCCGTCCACGAATCGTCGGTACTACCTGCTAACCCCAAGAAATTCCGAATCTCTGTAGCTGATGCTAGTCGAGGCCAGTTCTTGACTGCCTCAATCTTTTGGGTCCACCTGAATACCCTCTGCTAAAATAACGTGACCAGGTAATACAACATAACTCAACCATAACTCGCACTTTGAAAACTTGGCGTATAACTGACTATCCTTCAGATTCTGAAGAACCACTCTGAGGTGCTGCTCATGCTCCTCCTGACTGCGGGAGTATATCAGAATATCGTCAATTAAGACAATCATGAACAAATCAAAATAGGGTCTAAACACTCGGTTCATCAACTCCATAAACGCTTCTAGGGCATTGGTCAACTCAAATAACATGACAAAAAACTCATAATGCCCATACCGAGTTGGAAATGATGTCTTAGGGACATCAGACGCCCTAATCCTCAGCTAATGATAACCAGATCTCAAATCTATCTTCGAGAACACCCTCGCACCCTATAGCTGGTCGAATAAATCATCAATCCTCGACAGTGTATACTTCTTCTTTACGTCACCTTGTTCAACTCTGGTAATCAATGCACATCCTCATTGATCTATCCTTCTTCTTCAAAAAATAGCACCGGCCCCAAGTTGACACTGTAGGTCTAATGAAACCTTTATCCAGCAAATCCTGAAGCTGCTCCTTTAACTCTTTCAACTCTGGCGGGGCCATGCGATATGGCATAATAGAAATAGGCTGAGTGCCTGGAGCCAGATCAGTACAGAAATCAATATCCCTGTCGGGCGGCATACCCGACAGGTCTGAAGGGAAAACCTCAGGGAACTCCCGAACAATAGGGACAAAATCATTAGATGGGACCTCTGCGGTGGAGTCACGAACATACGCCAAATAGGCTAGACACCCCTTCTCGACCATGCGTCGAGCCTTAACATATGAAATAAAACTGCGGGTGGCATGACCTGGGGTCCCTCTACACTCAAGTCGGGGAAATTTTGGCAAAGCCAAGGTCCACTATCTTAGCGTGACAATCCAAAATATCATAATACGAGGAAAACCAACCCATCCTTAATATAACGTCTAATTCCACCATGTCTGAGAGCAATAAGTCAACACGAGTGTCAAGACCCTCAAGTACTACCACACAGGAATGATGCACTCGGTCGACCACTATAGAACTACCCACCGATGTAGATACATAAATAGGAACACCCAAGGCATCGCTAGGCATAACCAAGTAGAGTGCAAAATAGGCACATATGAATACGTAGATCCAGGATGAAATAGCACTGAAACACCTCTATCATAGACTAGAATGGTACCTGTAATGACATCATTGGAAGACTCAACCTCTGGCCTGGATGGCAAAGCATAAAACCAGGGCTGGGCCCCACCTCCCTGAACTATATCTCTGGCGACGATGGGCTACTGGCTGACCCCCTGTCTCTCGCGGTCTGAGCTCCACGTCTATGATCTCTGCCTCCACCTCTATGTCCTCTACCCCCGCCTCTAGCTGGCTGGGCGGCCTGTGGAGCCTCTGGTGCCTGGATCATAGCTCGAGGTCCCTGCTGCTATGACTGTGTACCCCTCAATTTCGGGCAAGCTCTCCCGATATGACCATACTCACCACATGCATAGCATCCACCTGACTGCTACAGCCGAGAGGGCCGAGACTGACCCTGTCGACCTGAAAGACCCCCTCGAAAGCTATGAAGCGGCGGTGCACTGATAGGCTACGAAATAATGCTGCTGAGAACCACTATCACCCGAAGTACCGTGAGAGACCTGGAGTGCTGACTGAAAGGGCTTCATAGGATGGCCTCTACCATATGAATCCCTACCTCCAGATGAGGTATGATTGAACCTACCAGAATGGCGAGGCCTCTTATCTAACCCCTGACCACCTCCTCGTGCAAGAGCCAATCTCCACTTTATGGGCCGCATTGGCCGCCTCCTGAAAAGAAATCTCGCTTTCGGCTCCTATAGCCATCTGGAGAGGGATCGACTGGATCAACCCATCAATAAATATCCGCACCCTATCCCTATTATTGGGGAGCATCACACTAACATGACATGACAAATCAATAAAATGAGTCTCATATTGTGTGACTGTCACAGTACCCAGATGAAGACGCTCAAACTGCCTGCACAGGGCCTCTCACTCAGTCACTAGGAGAAAATTCTCCAAGAACAACTCTGCAATCTTATCCCAAATCCATAATGGTGACCCTGCTGGCCTGGATGAACAATAGTCTCTCTACCAAGTCCCGGTGGATCCTGCTAGCCAAAAGGTGATGAAGTCGACCACATTGGTCTCCACAATACCCATAGTCCTTAGAACCTCATGGTAGCTGAATAAGAAGTCCTGGGGGTCCTCTGTAGGAGCGCTGAAGGTGGTTGTGAAGAGCTTGGTGAACCTATCAAGCCTCCACAAGGCGTCCACGGACATCGCCCCACCATCACAGGTCTGAGCTGGAATACCCGACAGAGCCGCCACAGCTAGCTAAAACCCTGGAACCTAATCCTGAGGAGCTACCTACTCTAGAGTATGCATAGCGGGATTCTGAACTCCTCCCCCAGCCTGATATGTGGCTGGTGCTACAGGAAGCAAACTCGTTCTAGAGACGCTTTCCATAAAGCCTACTAGTCAGACCAAAGCATCCTGGAGTACTAGTTTGGGCTGTTGCGCGGTAGAAGAAGAAGCACATGTTCTCGCCATCTGCGAAAGAATAGTGTAGAATGACAATTGGTATTTGAGAAACAGATTCGCATGACAAGAATGAACAAAGTGAAAATTTTCCTAACTCTATAGCCTCTGGGGGATAAATACAGACGCCTCTGTACCGATCCCTCAGACTCTACCAAGTTTGTGTGTGAGTTGTGAGACCTATGTAACCTAGGGCTCTAATACACCCTTGTCACTACCCGAATTTCCCACCATCAGGAGTCGTGATGGCGCCTTCTAACGGAGCTAGGCCAGCCAAACTTTAAACATTCTTTGATAAATCTCAACAATGAAAATATACGGAAAATAATTAAATAAAAGCGGAAGACTTTATGTTTAATAAAAATGAAACTAAAATACGGAAGTTTAAAACATATCTCTACCCTAAATCCAGTGTCACTAGCTCACGTACTACTAAAGAGTGCTACAAACAAGTCTGAATAGAAACACAAAAACATCTATCTCATTGCAAAGAAAACAAACTAAACATAGAAAATGACTTTGACATGCGAACGCCAGCTACGCTACCTCGAAGTCCTTGGACTGAAGTCAGCTCCCGATCGAATAGGCTACCGCTGTGGTCCAAAAGCTGCTCCAGTACCATAATTTCTGCAAAAAGCACAGAAGTGTTGAATCAGCACAACCGACCCCATGTGATGGTAAGTGCCTGGCCTAACCTCTGTGAGGTACTGACAAGGCTAGACCCGGCTACCAGATAAACCTGTACAGATATGAAGTATACTTTGCGAAAAAATAAACAAGAGATAAACAGTCTCTAACAGGAGGGGTGAAACATGCTTGTGGAAAACATGTATCTAAATAACGGTAAATCCACCAACAAAACTCTAATATGGAAATAACACAATCCTTCCATACAGTGCGTCACTGTTGCAGCGTGCAACGCGATATACTTACTTATGGTAATGTTGAGGTGTGCAACCCAATCCGTATGGATATTATCCTTGTTGCATCTTGCTACCCGATCTGTGCGAATATTATGTATCCATGCTGCGGCATGCAACCCGATCCTTACGGATATTATTTATCCTTGTTGCGGCGCGCAACCCGACCCACTAGGATCATGCTTTCTCATCCAAACATTTAATCACAACTACAGAGCAAGAGAAGAAATAACACTAGGAAATATCACGGCAAGGGAGCATATCAACTCAACAAATCCTCGGCAAGGGATAAGTCTATAATACCAATAACACCTCCCGGCAAGGGAGCATCCACAATAACCTACACATCCCGACAAGGGATCTGTCACGTCTCTTTCTTTTTTCTTTAACTTCTTACCCAATAATATTTATATCGTTCGAGCCAACGCTCCAAAGAATTCACAATTTATAACTAATCCTCGTACTTTTCACCTCATGTAGGATTTATCAATTAACATGGAAGTGTCCCAAAATATCAAATAAGTGCAAACAAAGACTCACGGTCATGCTAGACACCGGGGAATAGATACTCGTCACCATGCCTATACACCATACTCGATCATTTAGCAATTAGCAATTAAAACACTCTAATCATATTCTCTCAAGCCAAAGTTAGATCAAACACTTACCTCGAAAGCTCCAAACTCAACTCAAGCCTCTACTATAGCTTTACCCCTTGGTTCCACAACAAAGCCCGCTCGAATCTAGTCACAAATTACTTGAATGCATTAATAAATACTATTGGAACTAACCCCAATGCATAAAAATATTTTTTACAAGGTTTTATAAAAAAGGTCAAAAATGTCCCAGGGCCCACATGGTCGAAACTCAAAGTTCGGACCAAAACCCGATTACCCATTCCCCCATGAATCCAAATATATGCTTAGTATTGAAATCGGACCTCAAATTGAGATCCAACTCCTCAAAATTTAAGAAACCTAAGTTCTAACCCAAACCCCCAGTTCACATGTATGAAAATCTTTGATTGAAGTTGAAATCGTGTTAAACCTTGTCAAGGAATAAAGAAATTAAGTTAGAAATCACTTACCAATCATTTTGGAGAAGAAAAAGTTGTGTGGAAATCACCTCTTAGGCCTTGGGTTATTTGGAAAGTGGAAAATGACTGAAATTCCCGAATTTATATACTTTATTGGGGCTGGCGCAGACCGCGCAAAAACTTACCGCGGCCGCACCGAGGGAGGGAAGAAGTGGGCTCTTTGAACCCACTCAGCGTGGACCGCACTGATTTAGAGCGCGGCAGCACTGGTTGACCTGAAACGACCAACCCTCTGAAACCCACCACGCGGACCGCACAAAAATATATTGCCGCCGTGTGGCTTCCGGCGCGGACCGCGCGGAAATGACCACGGCCGCCGTAGGCCTACAACTCCTGAACCTGGTATTTTTATGTCTAAAACCTCCCGGGCTCCACTCAAAACTCACCTGAGCCCTCGGGGCTCCAAACCAAACATATATAAAATCTCGAAAACACCTTACGGACTTACTTGTGCGATCAAATCGCCAAAATAACATCATAATCAATGAATCAAGCCTCAAAAATCCTCGTGTTCATTTCAAACTTCTCAAGCTTCTAACTTTAGATAATTAGGTCCGAAACACGCCAAACGACGTCCGATTTCGACCAAACTTCACAGAAAGCGCTTAACGCATATTCAAGACCTGTACCGCATGCCGGAACCAAAATACGGGGCCGATACCTATATTTTCTAACTCATTTTCATTTCAGGTTTTCATATTATTTTAAAAAATTAACTTCTCTCAAAAATTCTTTACTTGGGTTCGAGACCTCAGATTTTGATTCGGGAATATGCCCGAGTCCCGTATTTTCTTACGGACTCTTTGGTACTGTCACATCACGGGTTTGGATCCGTTTACCCAAAATTTTGACCGAAGTCAACTTTAACAATATTAATATCAAAATTCTTTAAAGTTTTCATATATTTCACATAGTTCAACATAAAAGCTTTCTGGCTTCACACCTGGATTGTACGCAAATCGATGTAACTAAATGCAATGTATTCAAGGCCTCAGAAGAAAAAAAAAAGAAAAAATTGTGGTGATGACCCTTTGGGTCGTCACAGAATTGCATGAGTATTATGAGACTTACAATGCAATAGTATTCTCATGGATCATGAACACTGTGTCTCAAAACCTATTTAGTGGAATTGTCTATGCATCAAGTGCACATCTTGTTTGGGAGTAGCTCATGGAGAGATTTGATAAGGTGAACCGAGTACGTATATTTCAGTTGCACAGAGAAATTGCGACCATTATGCAGGGAACAAATTCGGTCTCAATGTATTTCACAAGGCTTAAGGAACTTTGGGTCGATTTTGACACAATGGTACCTTCAAAAAATTGTGGTTGCCCAAAATCGGAGGAACATGTTGACAATTTTATTCAGCATATACCAATGCGGTTTTTAAGTGGTCATAGAGAATCCTATGATCATGCAAAGAGACAGATACTTATGAAGTCAACTGAACCTTCTCTCAATCAGGCTTATGCCATGATAACTGAGTATGAGAGTCAAAGATTTGCTTCTTATTCAGCCGCAGGAGAGAAGGGAGAACCATTAGCTATGCAAGCAGGAAGAGGTCAGCCTTACAGAGGTAAAAAGCCCTTCATGAAGTATGACTATTGTGGGCTAAAGGGATACTTGAAAGTAAACTGCTACAAGCTTATAGGATATCCATCAAACTTTAAGAATAGGAGAAATTTGTAGCAAACAATGTGACGAGGAACTTCAGTGGAGAGAATGTGGCACAAGAGAGTGCTGGAATTCTGTAGGAAACGCCTTATTTTACAGAAGAACAATATAAGAAGATATTGAGTCTACCGAACAAAGAAAATAAAGGTGACGACCAGCATCATGCTAACATTGAATGTATTGTAACCTCTCTTATGGCCAATGTAGGCAATACTGAATGGATAATTAATTCAGGAGCCTCACATCATATTAATGGCAGTCTAGATGTACTAAGTTACAAATCTAAGTTAGCTTCTAGTCATGATGAACAAGTTCATTTGCCTACTGGTAAAAAGGCAGGTATAACTCACATAGGAACTGCAATTTTTCTTAGAGATGTGGAACTTAACTATGTACTATTTGTTCCTGAATTCAGCTTTAACCTACTATCAACCTCCAAACTAACCAAGGCTTTCTCTTGCTCTGTGAACTTCTTTCCTGATTTTTGCATATTTCAAGAATTTTACAGTGGCAAGGTGAGGGGGATTGGTAGAGAGAAAGTGGTATGTATATGGTAAAAGATTATTTCAATAGAATAAAGGAAGATGTATGCAATATTACAGTGCAGAAGAATATTGAAGATGGAAGCTTGTGGCATAAGAGGCTAGGACATGCTTATGTTAGTACTATAAAGAATATTGAATTCCTTCGTAATAAGAATGTTGATATGTCTATAAATAATGACTTTAATATGTGTTCATTAGCTAAGAAAAGTATATTGGTATTTCTTAGAAGTAAATATAAAAGTTCAAGTCCCTTAAATCTCTAGCACGTGGATGTTTGGAGACTTTATACACATCCTACACTTGATACAAAACACTTACTTTTTTTACTATTGTTGATGATAATTCAAGTATACTTATATTAAATAGCTTTAGTCGAGAAGTGATGTCATAGTAGTTATGAAGAAATTTCTATCAATGTTGCAGTCACAGTATGCAAATATAGTAAAGGTAGTTAGAACTGATTATGGGGCTGATTTCTTTTACAAACATATGGGTGAATTGTTTGAAGGTTACGAGATTATTCACCAAAGTAGTTGTGTCTATACTGCACAACAAAATAAAATAATGGAGAGAAAATATAGGCACATTCTTAGCACAACTAGAGCCTTGAAATTTCAAGAATATTTACCTACCAGATTTTGAGGAGAATGTGTGGAAACTGCAGTTTATGTGATTAATCGATTACCTACTGAGCTATTAGAAGGAAAAACACCATTTGAATTGGTAGAAGGAAAACCACCATCACTGGTTCATCTTAAGTTTTTGGATGTATGTGTTATACAATCAACTTGGTCAAAGAGGATAAGTTTACTCCTAGAGTCAGGGCCTCAATTTTTTCTGGGATATTGAAAGACTCAAAAAGGATACAAACTGATTGACCTATTCACTAAATGTTTATCTGTTTGCAGGGATGTTGTGTTTAAAGAACAAAAATTTCCATTTGCATAGGTTTCTACCAAATAAATACCAATCAAGGTACCTTTCCTTATTCCTGACAGGGGTAGAGTGATGACAGATTCTCATGAACAAGTAAAAAGATAATGAACATGGCACATAAAACATGATGCACTGGAACGTAACATTGTTGTTGATCCCATTCATGACACTGTTGTGATGGATGATAATGCTGATGTTGATATTGAAACTGCTGATAGTGCACAAAACACTAGTGGCATTGCAAAACAGGTAAATAATCAAGTTGTCCCTATTGTAGCTAAAGACATAGCAGAGCAGGTATATGATCAAATTGTTATTGTTGTAGAACAGGTTGACGCTGAAGCTGAAGATATTGTAGAGTAGAGAAATGATTAGGTTGTTACTGAGATGATTGCTATAGGTGACCTTATGGGACATGAGTTTCATGCGATAAGGAGGAAGTAAGAAAGGCATACCAAAGAGCCATTGTGGCTGCAGGACTGTCACAAAGAAGAAGTCTAATGAAGTTTTATATCCTATATCACACTACCTCTCATATGATAATCTCTCAACTAGTTGCAGAAGCACGTTTGCCAAGATTTCAGCAATAACAAAACTACAAAACTTTGCAAAAGTATCAAAGGACAGAAAATGGATTGAAGTAATATAGTTAGAGATAAATGCATTAAAAGATAACAACACGTGGGAGATTGTTGACCTACTAAGAGGAAAAAATTCTATTGGATCTAAATGGGTGTACAAAAGAAAATATAAGGCTAATGGAGAAGTAGAGAGATATAAGGCAGGGATGGTAGCCAAGGGGTAAAACCAAAAGGAAGGCTTGGACTACCATAAAATATTTCACCAGCTAAAAAAATGGTGACAGTGAGGACTGTCATTGCACTTGCAGCACAAAAAAGGTGGAACTTATACCAAACACATGTAAGCAATGCATCCCTACACGGTGATTTGTATGAAGATGTTTATTGGAATTGCCTCAAGATGTTAGGAGATAAGGGAGATCAAAGCGTGCAAGTTGACAAAGTCACTATATGGCTAAAACAAGCTTTGAGGCAATGGAATATACAGCTTACTGAGGCCTTGCTCAAGGCTGGATGCCAACAAAGCCTATATGACTATTCATTGTTCAATAAGAGGAAAAAAGATTCCTTTGTAGAAATCCTAATATATGATGATGATCTACTAATTATAATAAACAATGAGGATTTTATTCAAGAGACTAAGAATGTGTTGCATCAGGAATTTAAGGTCAAAGACCTTGAGCGATTGAGATGTTTTTTGGGAATAGAAGTGCTAAGATCAAGTAAAGGCATATTGTTGAATCAAAGAAAATATGCGCTCCAATTGATATCTATCTTGAGACTGGAAGAAAGAAAGCCAGTCTCAACACCACTGGATTTGAACCAAAAGTTAACTACAGTGGAATATGACAAGCAAGTAGGAAGCACAATGTCTGATGTAGTTCTTGAGCATGTATTAGCATATTAAAGATTGATAGGAAGGCTGATATATTTTACAATAACAAGACCATATATCAACTTTAGTACAAACACTGAATCAATTTATGTAATCACCAAAGGAGTCACATTAGGAAGGAGCAATTAAAGTAGTGAGATACATCAAACAAGCACCAGGAATGGGGATCCTAATGAGCAACAAAGAAGCAGATGAGTTAATATGCTTTTGTGATGGAGATTGTGCAGCTTGCCCCCACACTAAAAGCTCAGTTACACGATTTATAATAAAGTTTGGGGATTCTTTCATATCCGGGAAATCAAAGAAGCAACAGACAATATAAAGAAGTCTGGCAGGAGCAACAACAGAGATCACCTGGGTGTTGGGACTATTTGTAGAATTAAAGGTTCCTATGAGACAACCAGTTATGTTGCTTTGTGACAGCAAGGCATCACTTCAAATTGCAGCAAATCCCATCTTTCATGAGAGGAAAAATCATATTAAGATCGATTGCCACTTTGTCAGGGTTAAGATAAAAGAAGAGAAGATCACAACACAATACATTGGAATTAAAGAACATCAACCAGACCTGCCGACCAAAGGATTAGGAAGAAGCCAACAAAATTACTTACTTGGCTAACTAGGAGTGCTTAATATTTTATACCCACTATCTTAAGGGAGAGTGCGAGAATAACTAAGCTATTAGGAGTAAACTGTAGTTAGGGAGTTAGAGTTAGTTTGTTAATAGTAGTTAGTTATAACTAACAAATTGACGTTAGTTGTTAGTGAGTAGGTTAAGTTAGTGGATGTATATAGACACGTGTAAGATCATTTTATAGTGGAATGAAATCATTTTCAGCTTAACACACGTGCAGAAATTCTCTTGCTAGAATCTTCTTCTTCTCTTTGGCTAGCTACCCCCAATTCTCCATTGTTTTTCTCTAATTCAAGCTCCAGCACACAGAAATTTACAATCTATTTTAAAATGAACAACATATTTTCATATTTGAATATAATTTAACTTTAACCTTTATATGTCCTATTTGTTTCTTAACAAGAAAGCTTTTGCCATTAAGCTTTTAGGACCACGTATTTCAAAAGTCTTTTTTTTTAAATTTGTGTCAAGTCAAATTATAATATCTTAATTAAAATAAAGGAAGTAACAAATATCAAATTCTAAACAATTTCGGATTAATATTCTTGGCTAAATTCCTATATAACATATTATGGGAAGTGTTCAAATAATAAAAATATTCCTGACGAAACTATGACAACAAAATTTTAGTCCGCCTTTTTACTTTTCAAGTTGTTCCTCTTATTGTCTTTTCGTCTCCTTGAGCTGAGGGTATGTTGAAGATAATCTCTATCTCATTGGAATAGAGATAAGGCTGTGTATACTATCTTCCCATATCCCACTTGTGGAATTACTTTGGATCATTATTGTTGTTGAGTTTTTCCTTTTATCCGGTTGTGTCAGAATATCGCAGTCCATTGTGATTTGAGTAAAATATAATTTTCATACACTTTAGGTGCTATAAATATTTCACTCCTGCACGTCTTCACTCGATTATATTTCTTTTGAAATATGCAATATTCTTTTACTCCTTATTTCCAACAACTCGTACCATATCAGTGAACACCTTTTTAGTTTGAAATAAATTCCTAGAATATAAAGGTTCTTTGTCAGACTTAGTAGGCTTTGGACATAAAACCGTGAGATTATTTTAAAAAATAATTTTTAAAGTTACGTTGAAGAAAGATAATTAAAAATTAAAATTGTGTTTGGATATGTATGTTATTTAAAAATATATTATTTATTTAAAAAAATTAAAATTATATTTAGACATATATTATATTTGAGAAAATATTGTATTTTTATGAGAGAAAATATTATTAAAAACCACTTTTCCAAACTTGAACCTCATGTTCAAAAGTTCAATCTAATGTATAACCAAATTATATTTTAAAAATAAGTTTCGAAAAATATAATCTTATGGACAAACAACTTCTTAGAACATGTGATATTCGTGCATTTTATGTGTTAGTCTTTCATTTTTAGTTCGTTTTAAAAAGATTAATAACTTTTTAGATTTACAATTTTTTTAGTTAGTATTGAGCGGAGATATTATATGTATCTACCAAAAGTTTAGGGGTTAAAGTGTATAAAATAAAAGTTAGTAATTACTTTAACTAATAGGGTGTATTAGTAGCTGACTGTATATTAGAGTAGTAGAGCTTTTCTTCTTAGCTAACTTCTTTTTCTCTAATCTTGAATAACAAATGGAGATTTCTCTTATTGCGCTTTCTCTCTCAAATCTCATGGATGTCCTCTTCTATGGAAGTTTTATATGATATCAGAGCAGTCGATTTAATTCTGCTGTGTTTTCCTTCATTCTGTCAATCTCACAACTCTAATCTTCATTTTTCAATTTTCATTTCGTCGATGATCTGCATCCCAGAGCTAAGGTTCTTAATTTAGAGAAAATATGTCAGTTAATGATGGATCGATTGCTCAGACTATGTTAGGACACACTAATCATCTATATTTGCGATCTTCAGACATGCCGGGGAAGCATCTGATTGAATTCAAGCTGATAGGGACTGAGAAGTACAACTTTTGGTCTAGATCTATGAGAATTGGACGATATACGAAGAAAAAAATCAGATTTATTGATGGAACATGTAAGAAGGACAATTTTGGGCAAAATTTGCATAATCAGTGGAAGAGATGCAATGCATTTGTGCTATCATGGATAATGGATGTTGTTACCAAAGAGTTCTATAGCACTGTAGTCTATAGATATTCTGCGTGCAATGTATAGAAAGATCTGAAGGAACATTTAGAATCTACAATTTGCCGCAGGAGATTATAATCTTAAGTAAGGTTTGGCACAAGTTTAACGGAAGGATCTATAAGATGATTATGATGCCATGACACCTACTCCTTCATGTCCATGTCCTGAATCGAAGGTATTTCTAGAATATATTCAATAATAACTTCTAGTGAAATTTTTGAGTGGTCTCAATGAGTCATTTGCTCAAGAAAAAGGGCAGATAATGTTGATGATTTCAACTCCAAACATCGATGAAGCCTATACGATGGTTGTACAGGATGAAAGTCAGCAAGCCAAGGCAACTAGCATCAGTAATTTGGAAATAGGAGCTCAGGCAATAGTGTATAACACAGATCATGTAGCCCAATGGCTTCCAATAAAGGTTATGGAGCTAATGTTGTGGGTTACAACACAGGGCAAACATACACCGGAGGTTACAAGCAAAAAAATCAAATATACTGTGATTATTGCAAAAATAAGGGACACATTAAGATGTCTTTTACAAACTAGTGGACTATCCTGCAGATTTCAAAACAAATATGAAGATATTTGGAAGGAATGTAACTGCAGCGCATGTGCAAATGGACAAATGTCGGTGGAACATGCAAAAGCTGAACTAGAAGGGCATTTCTTTACAGAGGAGCAATACATCAGCTGTTGCAAATGCTCAACCAGACCAATGATTGCTGCCTACTCCGCACCACTAATAAGTAGGGAGAGAGGGTCGCAATAGCTTTTACCCGATTTGTGGATCGAGATTGATTTTCACAGAGAGCTAGGAACGGGTCGAGTATCTATTTAGGTTGGAATTGCATATTTGTTCCAAATATCACTTCTTTTCATTTTTGGGTTTTCTTTATATAACTAGATTAAACTAAGAGTAAATTTCTACAAGTTGTATCTAATGATTTAAAAGGCACTAGGATAGTGACTTTTATCTAGGTGGTCAATTGACGGGTTATTGCATCTAAGGAACGATTGACATAATTGGGGAATATGCTATAACCGTTGCTCGATACTGCCCAATCTATACCCCTCGGTAGAAAGAGTGATTTTTGCGCAATTGACTTTCTCAAGACCAATTGGCTAAGTCTATAGTCAACACGGGCCACATAACACCAAACTCTCTGCCTTCTCTCTAAGAAGAAGACCATGAAAAGTGTTTCTGTCACTATTCATTATTCTTAATCCCAACAATTGGAAGGTGGATTTTCATAATTTTGGTCTTAAAAGAACCCTCTTTTCATCCCAAACAATATCATCTTGTTTTTATCCTAAATTCTGTATCTAGAAGCAGCAGATCTTAATTTTAGTTTCCAGGCGTAGGTTGAAGTTCGTCACTGTAGCATCCAGTTTTTCAGCTTTGATCATATATTGAAGAAGCTAATTTGAAAGTTAACTGTAACGTTCAACAACCTACTGCTATGGTTTTTGAAGTATTGGTTTAAAGCTTCTATATTATTACAATACACAACTGGTGTTTTCATAGAATTAACATTGAAGCTGATCTTCTTAGAGTTTTCTGTAGCATCTTCAATCTGGACAACGTTGGTTGCACTGATTGAACTCGCTAATGGCCTCCTCCTCCAGAGGACAGCCTCCTCCTTTGGCTGGAATACCTTCCCAAGATGCACCTAACACACAAAACAACATCATACAATTACCCAAGCCATTATATTTCTCAAACCTTCTTAAACCAGCTGTGATTATGCAGTAGTAAAACATGCTGCAGTTGATCCTATTCCTGAGCGAAAAGCAACAATTTTGAATGGACAACCATTTTTTAGGTTTACAGAGGGAGAAGTTGAGAGAATGAATGTGATCGAGGATCTCCAATATGCTGTGGTTGGAAAGTTTTCCTATGGCCGGCCAGAATTAAATGAGATTCGTCGAATTGTTCCATCGCAATGTGGAATAAAGGGTGAATGCAATACTGGATATCTAAGAGACAAGCATATCCTTAAAGGTTTGACATTATGGCAGGATTCTGTTGATTTTGCATCAAAATGTGCTCAATACGTCAAGGACAAGGATGGCCAATAATACCAAATTCGACCTCTCATTTATGATGTGAAGTTTAAGGCAGGAGAAGAAACTCCGATGGTGATGGCTTGGATCTCTTTTCCAGGTTTATTACCTACTTACTTTGTAAAGGAGTGTCTCTTTTCTCTTGCTTCAGCAGTTGGGATACCTTTACACTTGGATATGGCTACTATCAAAAAGACTAGACCTAGTTGTGCTAGAGTCAAGGTCCTTGTAGACTTATTAGCTGCTCATCCAAAGAATGTAAGAATGGAGATTGTTAGTGAAGCATCGGGGGGGATAAGGACTGAATGGGTTAATATCAAGTATGATATGATTCCCAAGCATTGTAAGGAATGCAGATTACAAGGGCATGACAATTTTGAATGTTGGAGAATCCATCCGGAACTATCACCTTATCATCAAAGCAAGCAAGATGCTGAAAATAACAAGGAGCAGACTCGGGTGCAGCATAATCAACCATTGATGACCTTAACGAGTGGGAAAATTGTAGGCAATGTCAATCCACCTGCGGGACAATGGAAGGAAGTTAGAGACAATGGTAACCAGAACAAAGGTAAATGAGCTACTACAGGGAAAGAAATTGTACCCTTGGCTTCGGCTAAAGGGCACCAGCAACAAGGAATGGACAATTCAACTCAAAATAATGGTGCAAAGTCAAAGGATTTCATGCCAGATCGGGATAATGCACAGCAGCCTCAAGTGTATGTTTGTAACTAGCAAAATAGTGAAGCAGTGGGTAAGGAAATTGTACCAGTCCAGAATAATAATCAGCAAGGAAATGGAAAAAGCAGAGAGGAAGTTGCTTCAGATGATGCAGTAGATAATCAACAAATTCAGATAAATAACATGTTTGCAGCATTAGAAGACCAAGATGGTGATGAGGAAGACAATAATCAACAGGTTGTTATGAAAGAAAAATTTATGACAGGAACACCAGAAGCTATTGCTAACAATAGAGGGCTAAGTTCTAAAGCAGCTCACTATACACCAAAATCAGCTGGAAAAGGAAGTACATCAAAGGCAGGACAGAAAACTAATCAAAGTGAAAGGGAGAACGCAATAAGGGAATGCATTCCAAAAGAATCTACAATAGATTGGATCAGTAGAACATTCAAGGAGAATCATGTTGAAACTAATCAATCCTGTCAGGAAATTCCATCGCAGGCTACTGAGACCGATGTAGCTTTGAATGATAAAAGACTGCATTTTGATGGCAGAACAGTATGGAATAAACAAGATGAAGAGGATCCGGATGATAGTGCACTTCCGGAGGGTGCTAGTGGAGAAGAGGACCCATCAGCAAAGATAATGATCAGGAAAAGCACAGTGTCAACACTAAAAATAAGGAACAAACAACTAGTGAAAGCACATGGATCAATGAGGAAGCGAGTGTGCAAGGAGAGAATAAGGAGAAAAAAAAAATGAGAGCAGCAATCAGAAATATTAAGTCCTAGCAAGGTTTTACCTCCGGCAAAACCAAATATACCTGTTGCAAAACATACTAGAGAAAAATATGTAGTGTCCTGTCAAGAGGAACTTAACAAGACTAAGGAGCAGGTAGAAGATGGAAGTGGGAGGATATACAATCATGTCACAATGAAAAAACTGACAGAAGCAATGCAGATATACAAATCGCAGTAACAGAACAGTCAGTTCTGGAGAAGATGAAAACAGTCATGATATCTACTAACGTCCAGCAGCAGTTGACAGAAACAAAGGAAAACCTACAAGTGGAGGAGCCAAATGGTGGTAGAGGAAAAGATCTTGATGATGAATCTACTACACAGAACGAGGTAACCTCTCACCTAGAGAGGTGGACAAAGGCAGATCAGGAGGTAGAGGCAAGAAGAAAAATACAAGGGACATACAAAGTTCAGTAAAAAGGGTTGAAGCAAGAAGGAACCTATCCAAACCACCCAATTAATGATGAATGCTATAATTTGGAATGTGAGGTTCGATGAAAACAGAGAAAGCTTTTGAGAGGCTTATCACTATGCAAAGGCAAAATCATTATCATTTCATAGGAATTATGGAACCAACGCAGGATGCTAGGAAGCTAGAAACATACAGGAAATATTGGTACGCTGCAGGCCTTTTCTAATGTTTCAAACAAGATCTGGGTGTTTGTAGATGAAGATCATGGTGTAGAGGTGAAGATTGATGCAGAACAACAGATGATGATGAAGCTGACAAATATGGAGACTCAAGCATGTTTTGTTGTCACATTTGTTTATGCTAAATGTGATTCCATAGAAAGAATTGAACTCTCGGACAGTATGTATTACCTTGCAAGGAACATGACCTTGCCATGGCTTGTAACAGGAGATTTCAATGTTATCTGGGATGAAAAGGAGAAGTTTGGTGGATTGCCGGTATCTTTGAATGAGGTAAATGATTTCAGGCATTGTGTCAATACTTGTAACCTCATAGATCTAGGCTTCAAAGGAAGTATATTCACCTGGTGGAATGGGAGAGTTGAAGAAGATTGCATGTTTAAGAGACTAGACAGATGTTTGGCAAATCTGGAATTTCAGCAGATGTTTCCTACAATAGAAGTCACTCATTTATCTAAAAGAGGATCCGATCACTTTTCTATGGAACTGACATGTAACACAGATGTTACTCCATTTAAGAAGGCTTTTAGATTTCTTAACTTCTGGACGAAACATCCTACTTTCATGGAGGTGGCGAAGGATAATTGGAATGTTGATTTCGTCGGGGATCCTTTCTTTATGTTTAATCAGAAGCTAAAGAGGTTGAAAAAATCTCTATCCTCATGGAGCAGAAATACATATGGGGATATCTTTCAGAAAATTGCAAGCTTGGAGGAAGTGGTCATAGTTCATGAGGCAGAGTTTGAAAGAAATCCTACACAACAAAGCAGACAAAGGCTGCATAATGTCCAATCAGAACTGATTAGATACCTTGCCCTAGAAGAGAAGTTTTGGAAGCAGAAGGATGGTATTAAGTGGTTTAAAGAAGGAGATAGGAATACCAAATTTTTCCATGCACAAGTGAATGGCAGAAGGAAGACACACCAATTAAAAAGGATTCAAAACTCAGAAGGAAAATGGTTAGAGGAACATTCTGAAATAGCAGAACGTACCTTCAATGGTTGATTCCATTGATCACAACGGACTTAACAAAAGGAAGAGCGGGCGCTAATATCTTTACTCAATAGTGGTATCAGGGTCAATTTCGACAGGCAGCATAGAATGGAGTCGAGTATTTGTTTGGTCAAGAATGCGTTTGAGCTCCTAATTGTACTTCTAACATTTTTGGTTTTTCTTTTGATTAACAACTACAATTTAACAACTACTAATTAAAGCTAAGCTATGCTATGATATTAATTCTAGGCTGTATGTAATATAGAGAAAGGCACTATGGTCCTGGCATTTAGCTAGGTGGTCAACTAACGAGTAGAGAGTCCTAATGCAAGAATGATGATTATGGGAATTATGCTATAACCATTTCACTTTTGCACCTACTCTCACACATATAGATAGAGAGTGATTTTACACAATGGACTCTCTCGACACCAATTGGGTAGGGTAATTTGCCCAAGCAACTTAGGGTTCAAGTTGGGTAATTACTCTCTCGGGGTTTAACACATTAATTGGGACTACCATTCTCATGGGTCCATCCCAATTCCTTGTTGGAATTAATCTTGGGGTCATAGACTCTCTTTCTCAAGAAAAGTCAAGACCCACTAAGCTAGACTTAGCATTTGCAACCACAAAATCTTAATGAAAACATAAGATTTATCCAAATAACAAACACCCAACATCATTCATGCATTAAACAATCATACCCATTAATTATCCACACTAGGGTTGAGCCACAACCCTAGCTAATGGGTTTAGCTAGACATAATAGATGAGATTGACATATTAATTAACTATAATGTTAATCTACTCAAATCCACGTTAATACAAGATGCAATTGCCCAAAATAGGCTAAAAATTTGAAGTTACGAGCTCAGCTACTATCTAATATCTAAATAATTGACCTAAAAAAGTAAAAAGTTTTATCTATAGTACAAAGAAAAAATTGGACAAAAATACCCATGCTGATCGGGCGTGAACCGCGCATAAATGCCGCGCGGCCACGTAGGGGTCTTGGTCTTCACATCTCTCTTATGAAGCTGGGACGCGGACCGCGCTGGCTGAACGGCGCGGACCAAGAAATGGGGCGCGACCTCGTGGATAACTTGGAAAAAATCACCATTCTCTGAACTTCATCCACGCGGACCGCACTGTTGTAGTGTGCAACCGCATGGGATTTTGCCTTAATTTCTATGTCTCTGAACTCCCAGCGGTGCTGACCTCGTAGGTGTGAGTGCGTACCGTGCATGTCAACATGGAAATTACACCTTCTTTGAACTCTTCTGCGCGGCCGCGTGGTAAATCAATGCGGATCGCGCAGGTTACCTTGTTCCCCCCTTCATTTGTCTTTTGACACTTGGCAGATTTTACTCCTTTTTGAGCCGATTTTTGACATTTGTCATGTTGTTCCTCAAACCTGCAATCATGTGCAACTTGTAAGCATTTTGGGACTAATTTATAGCAATTCACGCGCAAAGCTTTAGGTAAGAATAGGTATAAAACATGTAAAAAGCATAGTTATCAGCCATGTAACAAGAAATTCAAGCCTTGGAGGATAATCAGACTTGGGGCTTGGTGCAACTACCACCTGGGAAGCAACCTATAGGGTATAAGTGGATGTTCAAAATTAAGTATCAAGCTTCAGGTGAGGTCGAGAGATACAAATCTCAACTTGTGAAAAAAAGGTTACACACAGAAGAAGGGCCTTGACTACACTGATACTTTCTCACCTGTTGCTAAAATGGTGACAGTAAGATCAATTATAGCACTGGAAGCTTTCTCTGGTTAGTCTCTTTATCAGATGGATGTTCATAATGCCTTCTTGTAAGACGACTTAGTTGAAAAATTTTACATGCTTGTTCCATCTGTTTTTTCTAAGGGAGTTCCCAAGCAGGGGGAGTACCTTATATGCAGGCTATATAAGTCCCAATATGACCTTAAACAAGCATCCCGACAATTTAATATCAAGTTATCTAAGGCACTACAGACCATGGGGGTTCTCCTAAAGCCACTATGATCACTCTCTATTTACCAGGAAAACTGATACTTACCTTGTTGTAGTACTCTTCTATGTGGATGATTTGATAGTCATTGGGAACAACATTACAAAAATTAACAAGACAATGGCCAACTTGCAGCAGTCTTTTAGATGAAGGATCTTGAAAAATTGAAATTCCTTTTTGGGATCGAATTTGCTCGATCAGATAAAGGCATATACACGAGCCAACACAAATATACATTAAAGCTAATTTCAGAACTTGAACTAGCTGGGGCCAAGCATTCTAGCACACCATTAAAAGTAAACCAGAAATTGACTTCTGTTGATTTTGACAAATTGGCTTCTTCCTCTGATGATATTGTTCAAGACCCTCTCTTGAAGGATACTGGTGAGTTTCAAAGATTGGTGGGAAGATTACTATACAACCCTAGCGGAATAACATAATTAACTGATCATCTTTATGCTACTAACTGGAAAACCGACAGTCACCACCCAAAACTGGTCTCACAACTCACGAACTTTCTACATATTACTGCAAATGCTGGTCTGAAGGAAAAGAATACATCTGTCTCGAAGAAAATAAAACAGGGATATAGAAAGTAGAAGGGGACGCTAGGGCCTGCTGATGCCTGCAGGACTACCTAAGATCTCATGACTGAAGTATCAGCAACCAACCTTTCGTTACCAGCTCCGAAATCTGCACAAAAAGTGCAAAGTGCAGTATCAGTACAACCAACGCATGTACTGGTAAGTGCCTAATCTAACCTGGACGAAGTAGTGACGAGGCTATGACGAGGTATAAAACAATATATATCCTGCAACAGCTTATAATAGGGCAAAAAGAAGATGTGGAATTAAATAGACGTTCTATCAATACTCAGCTATAACCAATACTTAAGAGAGTTTCAATACAATAAAAATGAATCCCAGCAGAAGAAGAAATACATAAACAACAGATGATGCGACGTACATCCCGATCCCACCATATAATCAATAACAATATGAGCATTCACCATTATTACTCCTTGTTCAGGCGTGCAACCCGATCTCACCACTTCACCCTTATTACTCCTCAATGTATCACCCTTATTCCTCCTATTGCGGCACACAACTCTTTCCCCCCTGTCTACCCTTATTACTCCTTGTTGTGGCGTGCAATCCGATCTCACCAGATGATCACATTTCACCCTTATTCCTCTTGTTGCGACGTGCAACCAGATCCCAACATATCATTACCAATCACAAAAAGAAACAGTATTTCACAATTTAGCTCAAAACACTCTATAACATTTATATCTTAAATCATAGCAACGGAAAACCTATACCATTATGAAACTTCAATAGTTAATACTACACGGCGAGACTAACCAAAGTGTACCATGAAGCATCATTAAGTCCATGTAAACCAACAATATAATATAATGAAACTATAGAACAACTAATACGTTCAATAGAGAAAACAACATTTAACAAGAAGCAGTTAGACAAAGAAGCATCAATAAGCAAGTAGAAGTTAAGACATGAAATCAATATATAAGGAAACAAGGAAGGGAACGGGCTAAACAAACAATTCGGCGGCGTATAGGTACTCATCACCACACCTATATGCTGCACATATGGAATTTTACATAGAAAATAAGTTGGGGATCTCTAATACCTCAAGTCAAAGTCAAATCAAACACTTAGCTCAAACCAACAGGTATTTCAAAGCTCAATTACCTCTTTACCTCTTGATTCCACCATCAATCCACTCGTATCTAGTCATAATTAACTTAATAACATCAATAAATTCTATATAAATCAATTCCAAGGCATAACTATGGTTTTCCCAAAAAGTCAAAATCCAACCCCAGGCCCACTTGGTCCAAATTTAAAATTCGAACCAAAACCCGATTACCCATTCACACATGAGCCCAAATATATAATTTATTTTGGAATCTGATCTTAATTTGAGGTCTAAATCCCCAAATTTTAAAACTCCTGAGTTCTACCAAAAATACCCGGTTTCCGCATGAAAAATCTTAGATTCTAGGATAAAATTTTGTAATAAGATGAAATAGATTGAAAGAATTGAGTTAATAATTATTTACCTATGATTTTGGTGGAAGAACCAGTCTTTGGAAAATTGCCTTATGAAGTTTAGGCTTTGAAAAATTGGAGAATGAATGAAAAATCCCATCTAAGACCCTTTTACTCAGTTGCAGAAGTCGCAATTGCGACTTGAGCTTCGCAAATGCTAAGAACCATCACAAATGCAAAGTTCCCCACACTTCTACTGCCTTCGAAATTGTGTTGGTAATGATCACAATTGCGATCAGGGACCTTCATAAGTGCAACGAAAAGATTGAATTTGCGATCACATCCCTTCCCAGATTCTCTTCGCAATTGTGAAGACATGTTCGCATTTGTGAAATCAACTGGCCTAGGCCTTCTTCGAAATTACGATAAAGACCTCGCAATTGCCATGCCTCTTTTTCTCATATTTGCCAAGCCTGATCTCACAATTGCGACATTAGAAGCCTGTAGCAGATACCAGCTATATATACTAGGCTCCGGAACTAAAATACGGGCCCGATGCCAACATGATCAAATCTTTTAAATTATTGCATGTTCAGTCTTATTAATTTCTTTCAAAAATTAATTTCTCGGGCTAGGAACCTCGGAATTCGATTCCGGACATACACCCAGGTCCCATATTTTTACTACAGACCCTCTAGGACCGTCGAAATATGATTTCAGGTCCGTTTACTCAAAATGTTGACCAAAGTCAACCAAAATTAACTATTAAAAGCCAAAAATTATTATTTTCTCGATTTTTCACAAAGGCTTTCCGGAATTGCGCCCGGACTGCGCACACAATTGGAGGAGAGATAAAATAAGGTTTTCAAGGCCTTGAAACACAGAATCAGATTGTAAAACAGAAGATGAACTTTTGGGTCATCACATTGTCCACCTCTAAAACAACCGTTCATCCTCGAACGGACATACAAAAGTACTTGAGTCGGTGAAAATATTGGGACATCTACTCTACATATCGTACTTGGACTCTCAGGTAGCTGCCTCAACAGGCTGACTCTCCTCCTCGTAGGTCAAATCCTTGTCCAATTAGACATTGTTGGAATCTAATATGTGGGATCGATCGCCATGATACTTCTGAAGCACGGACACATGAAACACTAGTGGCAACGCAGGTCTGTAAGCCACATCTTCCACTTGATCAAGGATCTCAAAAGGCCCGATGAACCTAGGGCTTAGCTTTCTCTTCTTTTCAAATATCATCACGCCCTTCATGGGCGACACACGGAGAAAAACTCGCTCTCCTACAATGAATGCCACATCAGGAACCTTATGGTAGACATAACTCTTTTGCTAGGACTGAGCTGTACGAAGTCTATGCTGAATGATCTTAACCTTATCCAAGTCATCTTGTACTAAATCTGTACTCAACAACTGAGCCTCCCCCGGCTCAAACCACCCAACTGGCTGTCGATACCGCCTACCATTTAATGCATCATAGGGAGCCATCTAGATGCTCGGCTGATAGCTGTTGTTGTAGGAAAACTCCTCTAACACAAAAAATTGGTCCCAAGAACCTCCAAAGTCAATAACACAGGTGTGAAGCATATCCTCCAAAATTTGAATAGTATGCTCGAACATACCATCTGTCTGAGGATGAAATATTGTGCTCAACTTGATCCGCGAACCCAACTCACGTTGCACTGCCCTCCAGAAATGCGAGGTAAACTGTATACCCCGATCAGCAATGATATACACGAGCATACCATGAAAACAAACGATCTAACAGATATAGATCTCTGCTAACTGCTCGAAAAGTGATTGCTGCCAACTCGACGCTACAGTATGGTAAGAAGAGTTGGTTGTAATAGCTTTTACCCGAATAGAGGTTGGGATCGATTTCCTCAGGGAGCTAGTAGTGGAGTGGATTTTTTGTCTAGCCTAAAGATGTATTTGTACTCCAAATGTCACTTCAAACATTTTTGGGTTTTTTATTTATAAGTAGTTTTATAAGACTAATGATTAACGCTAAATGATGCTACGAGAATATTGCTAAGTGGTATCTAATGGGAAGAAGGGCACAAGGGTCGTGACACTACCTAGGTGGCTAATTGACTGGTAGATATTACAAGGATTCGACTGACATAATTGGGACTTATGCTATAACCATTGTACAATTGTATCCACTACCACACCTCTCGGTAGAGAGAGTGATTTTTCCCAATTGACTCTCTTGAGACCAAATGGGTAGGCAAATTAGATCGAGCAAATAAGGATTCAAGTAGGGTGATTACTCTCTCGAGATTTAACCCGTTAATTGGGACTATCATTTCTCATCAGTCCATCCCAATTAACCGCGGCCGTGAAGGAAGCTGGCGTGGTCCACATAAGAATGATCACAGACTGCATGGCATTATCTTTGCCAAATGGTGGTTCTCTAAATCTTGTGACCGCGGACCGCACCGAAGAGTAGTGCGACCGCGAACCCTGACCGCGGACTGTGAGAAACGTACTGCGGCGTGTAGCCTTCAGCCTGATTATACCACTCTCTGAACCACCTAGTGCGGCCGCATTCACTTTTGCGCGGTCCGCTCTAGGACATCTGTCCTTAGATCTCTTGGTTTTTGATACATGAGCAGGTTTTTACTCCCTTTTTAGCAAATCTTTGACATTTTGTCACTTTATCGAGTAAACCTGCAATCAAGCACAACCTGTGAGCAATTTGGGACTACTTTGTAGCAATTTATAATTAAATCATAGGCAAGTAGGGGCATAAAACATGTTAAAATCCCTAGTTATCAACTCCCCGATACCACCAAATAATCACTTTCATCCTTATTCCTCTTGTTGCGACGTGCAATCCGATCCCAACATATCAACACCAATCACAAAATAAGAACGAGTATTTCCCAATTTAGCTTAACCCCCCCCCCCCCCACAACATTTATACCTCAAATCATAACAAGGGAAAATCTATATCATTATGAAACTTCAACAGTTAATACTACACGGAGAGACCAACCAAAGTGTACCGTGAAACGTCATTAAACCCATGTAAACCAAATATAATATAATGAAACTACGGAGCAACTAATACGCTCAATTGAGAAAATAACATTTAACAAGAAGCAGTTAGACATGGAAGCATCAATATACAAGTATCAGTTAAGATAGAAAAGCACTATATAAGGAAACGGGGAAGGAACAGGCTAAACAGATAATTTGACGGCGTACAGGTACTCATCACCACATCTATATGCCGGATACATGGAATTTGACATAGCAAATGCGTCGAGGATCCCTAATCCTTCAAGCCAAAGTTAGACCAAACACTTACCTCAAGCCAAAGGGTATTTCAAAGCTCAATTACCGCTTTACTTATCGATTCCAGCACCAATCCACTCGTATCTAGTCATAATTAACTTAATAACAACAATAAATGCTAAAGAAATAAATTCCAATGCACAATTATGATTTTCCCCAAAACGTCTAAACCCGACCCCAAGCCCGCTTTGTCCCAACTCGAAATTCGGACCAAAACCTGATTGCCCACTCAACCTCGAGCCCGAATATACAATTGGTTTTAGAATTCGACCTCAGGTCTAAATACCCAAATTTTGAAATTCTTATGTTTACCCAAAATACCCAATTACCCTTTGAAAAATCCTAGATTCTAGGATGAAATTTTATAAAAGATAAAATAGATTGAAAGAAATGTGTCAATTATCATTTACCTATGATTTAGAGAAGAACTAGTCTTTGAAAAATCGCCTCTTGAAGTTTAGGTTTTGAGAAATGAGAGAATGAATGAAAAATCCTGTCTAAGACCCTTTTACTCAGGTGCAGATGTTGCAATTGCGACATAAACTTCGCAAATGCAAAAAAACTATCGCAAATGTTAAGTTCCCCACACTTCTGCTGCCTTTCGAAATTGCGAAGGTAACGATCGCAACTGCGATCAGGGACTTCCGCAAATGCGACGAAAAAATCGTATTTGCGATCACACCCTTTCCCACTCTCTTTGCAATTACAAAGATATGTTCGCATTTGTGAATTCTGCTGGCCCATGCCTTCTTCACTATTGCGATAAAGACATCGCAACTGCCATACCTGTTTTGCTCGCATTTATAAAGGTTGATCTCGCAATTGCGAGATCAGAGGCCTGCAACGGATACCAGTTACACCAGCAATTCACTAAGTTCAACAATCACTCCCTCGGGGCTTCAAACAGAACATGCACACACGTCTTAAAACATCATACAAACTTGCTCGCACGATCAAATCGCCAAAATAACACCTAGAGCTACGAATTCAACACATGAAATTTTCAAGATTGTTTCAAAACTTCTATTTTCTCAACCATGGGTCAGATTCAAATCAAATCACTTCTGTTCTCCACAAAATTTCACAGACAAGGTTTAAGTATCATATCGAGCCTATACTGGGCTCCAAAATCAAAATATAGGCTAGATACCAATAAGATCAAATCTTTTAAATTATTGCATTTTCAGTCTTATTAATTTCTTTCAAAAATTTATTTCTTGGATTAGGGACCTCGGAATTCGATTCTCAACATACGCCTAGGTCCCATAATTTAATACGGACCCTCTGAGACCGTCGAAATACGGGTTCGGATTCATTTTTTCAAAATATGACCGGAGTCAACTAAAATCAACTTATAAAGGCGAACAATTATTATTTTCTCGAATTTTCACATAAAGGATTTCCGGAATCGCGTCCGGACTGTGCACGCAAATCGAGAAGGATAAAATGAGATTTTCAAGGCTTCAAAATACGAAATCGAATTCTAAAACAGAAGATGACCTGTTGGTACATCACAACAAAATATTCATAGTTTTTTTTATTACTTATGCACCCTTTTCTCTTTTTATTATAAATAAAAGTGGTTTAAAATTTTATTTATTTTTTAATTGTATATATGCCTTAATGTTTAGTTGGTCTACTTATTCTGTAGTATATGCATTTGCTCATCATGTATGTACATGTATATTCAAATATATTTTGTCATTGTCTGGTTAGTATAGACTTCGACCGGCTAACTTAAGAGTGCAAAATATGTAGGTATTTAATTAAAGCAAACTTTAGTTAGACAATGTCTCTTGAGGAACTTCAACTTCAATCACTAATGTCATACCTTCTTTTTTGTTGTACACCCCCGCAAAGGGGCATAAATGAGTTTTTTTCACTTAAAGGACAATCGAAATGGGATTTTGTTTGTTAATTATTCAGAGTCGCCACTTGGGAGATTAATGGTGTCCCAAGTCAGCAATTGAATCCCGAACCGAGGAAAAAGATGAATCTGTTCACAGTCAACGAACCAGAAATCCGGATAAGGAATTCTGTTAACCCGGGAGAAGGTGTTAGGCATTTCCGAGTTCTGTGGTTCTAGCATGGTCGCTCAACTATCGTATTTGACTTTATCTGATTTTATTACATGAAGAACCTATATTTCAATTTTTACTTTTTACCGCTTTTATATATACAATATTTATCTAATAAAATGAACGTTGCTTAAAGTATATTTTCGGATTGCGCCGCATCAAATGAACCAGCAACCCTAGTCACCCTCTATTCGACGTTTTAAGATTTGGATTTGGGCCGCATAAAATGCCCATCCATATTTAGGTATGTAATTTATTAAAGCCGTGTCTAATAGAGTCTAACGCGTTGTAATCTTTTAGTAGGACCGTGAAATTCGCTAAACGTGCCTTCCCGATTTCTAAAATATTTTTTAAAACCTTTATTGAGGGCCTCGTAATTTTGTATTTTTGTTGGGAGAGGCTCGTCTCATTTTATTTTAAAAGGATAAACCTAAAAGATAACTATATTTTCTATTTTTTATTTTTGTCTCTAAAAGAAAAAGAAAATCCTAATTAATTACATTATCCGAACTCGGGTTTCAAGTTCAAGTTTGGGTCCAAACAAAAGGACGAACCTTTTACCTAACTCAAAACCCGAACGATGTTATTTAAACCTTTGAACGGAATTCTGAATGGGCCCCGATGTACGACTACATGAGAAAAGGAAGGGACCTGGGCCATTCTTGATCACTGAATCCCAAAATAGCCTAAAAGGAAAACGGGTAGCTGTAATTCGCTTCAGGCTATTCCAATGTGCGCACCAGTTTGTAATTTAGAAAAACGTTGAATTAACTCTAGTTAACAGACGAAAAGAGATGATTGAAGGCTTAAGCATATGTCACTATCGAATTTACAGGATGTCTGCTTGGTTATTAAACTACCACATTCCTATTTATTGACTTGTTAATGATACGATCACAAACAAAGCAAATGAAATTGGGTACAAAAACTAATTTATGATTTCTTCCTTAATTCTTATTATGTCAACAAATCCCAATCAATTAAACCTATTACTAAACGATGACCTCCACTGAAATGTATTAAATCCAGACACTCTAACATTCCACAGTTCAAACTAAACAGTCCATATTAATTGACATCAATCCTAACTAAACAAATCATGATCCATACAATTATTCAACAAATCAAAATGGAGTTGCTACATCAATTTCTAACTGTAACTGCAAATATTCAAATGCACTTCATTTACTCCATGGTTGAACTTACATCAGGGAGTTCAAAACATGTACCTGAATTTGGAAATAGAACAGAGGACGACCAGTCAGCAGCAATCAACAGATCAGAATATTGAAGAAGCAGCCCAGGAGAGATTTTCAAATCCAAAAATCAGTTCAAAATCAAACAAGAAGCAGAAACTCGACCACAAATAACTCGACTGACCGTCAAACAAACTTGAACTTAAACTCAGGCAACCAGAAAAACACCCAGCAATCAGAAACAAACCCACAACTCGACTAAACCTTAAACCTGACTAGAAAACACCCAGAAAATTTTCTGAAAACTATCAACTAACTATTCTCTGCCAAAATCAATATACCAACCCCGAATTACTTGAAATTGAACCAATGACAATTTGAATCTTCCACAATCAAATGTTGAAATAGGAAAATAGGAATTACCACTGAAAAACTGAAATTTAACCTACAGTATCTAATGAAACAGTGTATTTTGATTTTTTAAGAGTTTTTTGTTGTTCTTGGGTTTTCTGTCAAAAGAACTAAGATCTATAGGAAGCGTTTTTGAACTTTCTACTCATTTGAGATTCAAAATCAAGCTAGGATCTGAAAAAGGATTTTTGGGGGAATTTTTTGGGGTTCCAAATGTGCTCTTCAAGGCATTTTGATGCCTTTTTATAGGCTTAAGGGAGGGAAGCCCTCATTTTTGTACTTTTCATATTATTCCCTCCCTTTTTATCTATTAATCCCTTATTTTTTAATTTGCCAAACAAGTTACTTCCCTAATTCTATTGTAAACTACACTAAAGTCCTATTCTAGAAGCCTTTAGGGTGCTCTTTGAGCAAGACAATTCCTACACTACCATTCCCATGTTTTAAAAGTACAAATCCTAAAGATTCTACCCTTTTCTATCCTTAAATAGACCTTGACCATCCCCTAAACTTTGAGGCTATCGGCTTTTATTTGAAGGGAGTGATTTCACTATGCTTGTTGCTGCTGGTGGTACTGTTTGCTGACCTTCCGTATTAAACCATGTAAAAAATAAATGAAGCTAGCCTATGCTACGAACTATGATTACAAAAGTCCTATCTAAAATCTTCAAACTTGCATCTTGTACTTCCTTGTTGTCTTGGGGTCTTCAAACTGCTAACTGCGATGTTGTTGCTTCTCTTCAAATTGCTGAACTGGTATAAACGTGAACTTGAATGTATTCCTCTGTTATCCAGGCGGGCTCCTGATTGCTCAACTTGTACTTGGTTGTATTCCTCTGCTGGCGGACTCCTGATTGCTGAACTTGAACTTGACTGTATTCCTCTATTATCCAGGCGGGCTCATAACTTCATAAAATAGAGAAAACAAAGAAAACTTTCTGCCCCAGTTTGGAAACTGGGCACCGTTACCGGATATTAATAATAATTTTAACTAAAACTTGACTCGAAATATCTCTGTTATCCAGGTAGGCTCCTAATTTTTGAAACTTGAATTGTATACCTCCGTTCTTCAGGTGAGCTCCTGATTCGACTACAACTTAAGATTTAACGCCTCCATTCTCCAAGAGGGCTCCTAACTTCAACTACTTAAATATATAACACTTCCATTCTCCAGGCGGGCTCCCGATTTCAACTACTTAAAAATTTAACACCTCCATTCTATAAGCGGGCTCCTGATTTCAAATACTTACAATTTAACACCTCCATTCTCCAGGCGGGCTCCTGATTTCAACAACTTAAACATTTAACACCTCCATTCTCTAGGCAGGCTCCTGATTTCAACTACTTAAAAATTTAACACCTCCATTCTCCAGGCGGGCTCCTGACTGCTAAATTTTGAATTGTATGTCTTTATTCTCCAGGCAGACTCTTGACTGCTAAAATCTAAATTGTATGTCTCAATTCTACAGGCGGACTCCTGACTTCTGAATTTGAAATATATGTCTCTATTTTCCAGGCGTACTCCTGACTTCAAAAATTCTAAATACATGTCTCTGTTGTCCAGGCGGACTCCTGATTTCTGAAATCGAAATATATGTCTCCGTTTTTCAGGCGGACTCCTATCTTCGAAATAGACAAAGAAGTTGATCGAACACTAAAATTTTGAATTATATCACCTCTATCTTTCAGGCGGGCTCCTGATTCCAGACTTGAATTGTATGTCTCTGTTCTTCAGGCGAACTCCTGACTGCTAACTTGAAATGTATTCCCCTATTTTTCTAGCGGGCTCCTAACTTCAACATCTCCTTATTCCACTCCGCATGTTCTTGTATTTTAACCATGCCGCACTTGCGATTACTTAATTACTGCCTGCTTTTCTTTCGTGGAGAATTCGTCCTGACAAACAATTTTTCTGCCCCTGTTTCAATGACCAAAAATTTGTTAGTTTAGAAATGATGGTTAGTTGATGGCATTCTTGTTGCATCATCCTTCCATTGCCTTACTTTGTGTTGTCTAACTTCCTCTGAACTGTCTGACTTTCTGACCGACTTTCACATTCCCCAATTTCTAACAACCTGAATGCTTTTGTACTCCCACTGTTGTTTCTCCTTTCCGACTCTCTTTGCCTGAACTTTCACATTTCCTGAAACATTTCCCAAATATTTTGCCGATGAAACTTCCGGCAACTTCCCTTATTTTACTTTGCATCACATTGTTGATGACATGCTCTGGCCTATTTTGCTTTACCATTTTCGGAAGCTGGTAGTGGGCTTTGAAACACTTTTTCCTTTCTATTGAACAAAACTAACATTGGAACATTTTAGACAAACCAAAACCCCCGAAAGAGAATGAAATACAATAATTCTATGAGTTAAGGATAAGAAGAATCCAAAACTAGATGACTGTGTAAAAGGAAAAGAAAATAAACTTATCTGACCGAAACAGCTAACACCAATAATCATGACATGCACTACGGACTAATCGGTCCAACCGATCCAACTAACTAGCTCTTCAGTTGCCATACTTCATTTCCTAGAACTTCCATCACTTGATTACTTTACCCAAATCTTAACCTCATTTATCCTGGGATGCCACGAACAATTTCCACCAACAAACCTTTCTCAGTTTGCCATTTCTCAACTCACTTTTGCCTTAGGGTGTCCATGAGAGTTTTCACCACTAAGACTCTGTCATTTTATTTTCTCTCAACTCCCGTCGCCTTACGCACCCGTGAGGGTTTTCACCAGTAAGACTCTCATTTTTATCTTTTTTTTCTTGCTTGAACCAGAGCATTGCAACTGCCATGAATTACCGCTACATGCTTGACTTGGCATTTATAAAAAATTGATCAGAAGGTCTTTCTTTGGACCGTAACGTAGGCTTTTGGATGGTTAGAAAGAAGGGATATAAAAGGCTCAAAATAATTTCCAATGGGTTAAACTTACAACTTTCGGAATCCAATTTCTCAAGACCATTACAACTTCTGCCCAAGTTTCTTTCTTGGGGACCTTCGGATTTTTATTTTGGTGTGACTGAACCTCGGAGTAAGGTTGCCTACGTACCCCTTCCCGATCGAGTCAAACGTAGTTTACTTTATCGTAATTACCTTTGTTCTTTTCTTTTCTCTTTTTTTTTCTTTCTTTTTTTGTTTCTTTTTTTCTTCTTTTATTCTTTCTTTTTCCCTTTTTTCTTTTTTTCTTTTTTTCTTTTCCCTTTTCTTTACGTTATGCTCGGCACCTGCATTTCTTGATTGTGCCGTTGATTCCGAAAGAGGGTTATGAACGAAAATAAGTAAGGCTCAAAGGGGTGACAAGGGATAAAAGTGTTTGGATAGTAGAACAAAATGCCTTCATCATTTCAATCTTTAAAATATGCCAAATACAAACAAATACATTCACAAATAAAGAAATCATACATAATATCTCTTGACCGCATCAAAATTGATAGACATTTCTACACATTAGACAACACTCTGGTTACTACAAATGGACCTTGCTAGTTCCAGGCGAATTTTCCTTTTGCTTCAGCCGAATGAGGAAAAATTTGCCTCAGTACTAGCTGTCCACTTCGAATTTCCTTGGGCGCACTTTCTTGTTATATGCTTTTTCCATTATTCGTTGGTACAGTTGACCATGACGCACTGATACCATTCTCTTCTCGTCAATCAAACTCAAATGCCAAAGGCGGCTTATCACCCATTCATCATCATCGATCTCATCCTCTGCAACGATTCGCAAAGACGGAATTTCCACCTCTACGGGTATTACTGCCTCAGTGCCATACATCAATGAATAAGGAGTTGCCCCACCAAAGTACGTACAGTGGTGAGATAACCCAACAATGCAAAAGGCAACTTTTCATGCCACTGTCTCGAACCTTTCACCATCTTCCGCAATATTTTCTTTATATTCTTATTTGCTTCCAACCACATCATTTGCTTTAGGGCGATAGGGAGTAGAATGCCTATGGGAAATCTTGAATTACACGTCTCTTTCATCAAATGACTATTGAGGTTTGCCCCATTGTCTGTAATGATTACTTTCAGTACCCCAAATCGACAGATAATGTTTGCATGCAAAAATTCCACCACAACTTTCTTGGTTACAGGCTTGAATGTCTTAGCCTCTACCCATTTGTTAAAATAATCTTTAGCTACCAAAATGAACCTGTGCCCATTTGACGCTGCCGGTTGGATTGGCCCGATAACATCAATTCCACATGTGACAAAAGGCCATGGCGCAGACATCGTATGTAGCTCTGAATGCGGAGAATGAATCAAATCTCCATGCACTTGGCACTGATGGCATTTACGCATAAAATCGATAAAATCCCGCTCCATAGTATGCCAATAATAACCCGCCTGTAGCATCTTCTTTTCCAAACATATCCGCTCATATGCGGTCCACATACTCTCGAATGTACTTCAATCATGATAGATGTTGCTTGCCTTGCATCCACGCACCTCAAAAACCTGAGACCTGGGGTCCTTTTATATAACACTCCTCCACTAAGGAAAAACCCGCTTGCTAACAGCTTAATTGCTCTTTTCTGATCACTGGTGGTCTGTTCCGGGTATGCCCTATTCTGATATATTCCCTGATGTCGTGAAACCACGGCTGCCACAGAAGCCTTTTTCGGATGATGTAAAATTGATGCAAAAGTAGGCAAAGCATCGACGACTTCATTTTGAATCCTTGGAATGTGCCTGAACTCTATAGACTGGAATTGTTGGCAAAGCTCATGCAAGCATTGTCGGTACGGTATAAGCTTTATATCCCGCGTTTCCCATTCTCCTTGGATTTGGTGCACCAGTAGGTTTGAGTCGCCCATGACCAAGACTTCTCGGACGCCCATATCTACAGCCATCTTAGTCCTAAGATGCACGACTCATATTCTGCCATGTTGTTCGTACAATAGAAACAAAGCTAAGTGGTAACAGGGTAATGCTGACCTGTTTCAAAAATGAGTACCGCTCCTATTCCCACGCCTTTCATGTTTTCAACCCCGTCAAAGAAAAGTTTCCATCCTGGCTTCTCAACTTGTTCCAGTCCTTCAGTGTGCATCACCTCTTCATCAGGGAAATAAGTTTTCAAAGGTTCATAATGTTCATCGACTGGGTTTTCAGCCAAATGATTAGCTAATGCCTGTGCTTTCATTGCAGCCCGTGTCACATAGATAATGTCAAACTTTGTAAGCAAGATCTTCCACTTTGTAAGCCTCCCTATGGGCATAGGCTTCTGAAAGTATACTTTAATGGGTCCAAGCGAGATATGAGGTAAGTTGTGTAGGATGACAAATAATGTTTCAACTTCTGTGCCACCACAAGTTAAGGCGCAACACGTCCTCTCCAGATGAGTGTACTTAACCTCGTAAGATGTGAACTTCTTACTGAGATAGTAAATTGCCTGCTCCTTTCTGCCAGTAATATCATGCTGCCCCAGTACGCAGCCAAACGAATTATCCAGGACGGTCAGATACAAAATTAAAGGCCTACCTAGTTCTGGCGGAACCAACACGGGTGGATTCGACTAATATCCCTTTATCTTATCAAAAACATTCTGACATTCATCCGTCCATTTAACCGCAGCATCTTTCTTTAACAGCTTGAAAATGGGCTCACAAGTAGTTGTGAGCTGAGCAATGAACCTGCTAATATAGTTCAGACGTCCCAGTAAACTCATCACGCCAGTTTTCCTTCTTGGAGGCGGCAATTCCTGAATGGCCTTAATCTTCAATGGATCCAATTCAGTACCCCTGCGCCTGACTATATACCCTAGAAACTTTCCATATGGCACCCCGTAAGCACACTTTGCAAGATTGAGTTTGAGATTGTACCTGCGAAGCCTTTGAAAGAATTTCCTCTAATCCCTAACATGGTCAGACTGCTGCCTTGATTTCACAATCACATCATCTACGTACACCTCAATCTCTTTATGTATCATATCATGGAAGATTGTTATCATAACCCTCATATAGGTTTCCCCAGCATTCTTCGGACCAAATGGCATGACCCGATAACAGTAGGTTCCCCACGACGTGATGAATGTCGTCTTCCCTGCATCTTCCTTTTCCATTAAGATCTGATGATAACCCGCATAACAATCCACAAATGAACCAATCTCATGTTTGGCACAATTTTCGATCAATATGTGGATGTTTGGTAATGGAAAATTGTCTTTTGGACTCGCCTTGTTGAGATCTTGATAATCAACACACACCCTAGTTTTGCCATCTTTCTTCGACACAGGCACAAAATTAGCTACCCGTTGGGATACCGTGTAACCCCGATGACCTTTGCATCAAACTGCTTGGTGATCTCTTCTTTAATCTTCACACTTATGTCTGTTTTGAACTTTCTCAATTTCTGCTTAACAGGTGGGAGTGATGGATCGGTAGGTAATTTTTGAGCCACCAAATTAGTGCTCAGCCCTCGCATATTGTCACGGCCCAAACCCGTTCATGATGGCACCCAACCCTAAAGTTAGGTAATCTTGACCAACAATCGCTTCCAACATAACATTTAAGTCTTAAACCAAGAATTTAACAAAATAGCAATCCAAGAATATTAATAATGTAATATAGGTAAATACGAAAATTGAAGACACACCTATACTCCCTGCACCTTGTGTGCAGATTCAGGTACACCGTAGGCTTAGCTGATTCTCGTAGTCTTTAGGGATATTTCAGAGTCATTGAGCTAGCTGCATGACGTTCGCAGGATCTGGCTGCTCTTCATTATTTATTCCTTTTATTATTATTATTATTATTATATACTTTCCCAACGGAAGGCTTCTCTAATTTCTGCCATGATGGTCGAGAAAGAGTTAAAAATGGGAGATAATACTTTCCTTGCTGCTATGGTCGAGGTGAATCCTGATGTGAAGGTTGAAGTGCCGAACTGCGTTGCTCAAATTTTGAGTGACTTTGCTGATGTGATGCCACCGGAGTTACCTAAAAATCTTCCACCATAGAGGGCTATTGATCACAAGATAGAGTTAATGCCGGGTTCGATGCCTCCTGCTCAACCTCCTTATCATATGGCGCCAAAATAGTTGGCTGAATTGCGGAAATAATTGAACGAGCTGCTTGATGCGGGAGTGATTCATCCATCTAATTATCCCTTTGCTGAACCTGTTTTATTTCAAAATAAACAGGATGGGGCGCTTCGGATGTGTGTTGATTATCAGGCGTTGAACAATGTGACGGTGAAAAACAAAGATCATGTTCCATTGGTGCAAGACTTGATGGACAGATTGAGCAAGGCATGCTGGTTCACGAAGCTTGATTTATGGTCTGGTTATTGGCAGGTACGGATAGCTGAAGGCGATGAGTCTAAAACTACTTGTGTTATGGCTCATATGAGTTCCTTGTTATGCCGTTCAGATTGACAAATGCACCTGCTACATTTTGCAACCTCATGAATGATGTGTTGTATGAGTATTTAGATGACTTTGTTGTTGTCTACTTAGATGAAGTTGTTATCTATAGTCGGAATATGGATGAACATATGTCACACTTGATAAAAGTGCTGTCTCGTTTGAGGGAGTAAAAAATGTATGTGAAAATGGAGAAGTGTGAATTTGCTAAATAGGAGATCAAATTTCTTGGGCACTTGGTGAGCCAAAATCAGGTGCGGATGGACCAAACAAGGTGCAGGTCATTGTGGAGTGGCAAGCGCCTAAATCTGTGAAAGAATTGAGATCTTTCCTAGGGTTGGCTAACTATTATCGGAGATTCATCGCCGGTTACTCAAATAAAGTTTCTCCTTTTACGGATTTATTGAATAAAAATGTTAGGTGGGATTGGTCAGAAAAATGCAATGCTGCAATTGATGTGTTGAAAGAAGCCATTGCCTGAGAACCTATCTTGCGGCTTGCTGATTTTGAGTTGCCCTTTAAAGTTCATACAGATGCATCCGACAAGGTTGTTGGAGGGTGCTGGTTCAAGAAGGTCATCCTGTGGCCTTTGAAAGCAAAAAATTGAATGAAGCGGAGCAAAGGTATTCGGCTCATGAGAAAGAAATGGTTGCGGTTGTTCATTGCTTACAAATCTGGAGTGTTTACTTGTTGGGAACAAAGTTCGTCATAAGGACGGACAATGTGGCAAATACTTTCTTAAAAACTCAGAAGAAATTGAGTCCAAAGCAAGCACGTTGGCAGGAATTTTTAGCAGAATATGATTTTATGTGGGAGCACAAGCCGGGAAAGCACAACCAAGTTGCGGATGCATTGAGTCGAAAGGAAGTCTTTGCTGTTGTTTATTCCATTACGAGACTTGAGTCAGATTTTGTTGATCAAATCAAGTCAGCTGCTATGAATAATCCATTGTATATAAAGACAATGAATCCTATGAAGGAAGGTACTATTAGACTGTACTGGATCGAGGACGATCTTCTCCACTTCAAACGGGGGCGAATCGTTGTACCACTTGGTGACATGCTGCGTCGCGAGTTGCTGAAGGAGACGTATGATACACTTTAGGCTGGTCATCCAGGCATTGACATGATGATGGCGCTGCTGTCGCGATAATATTTCTGGCCAAAGATGGAACAAGATGTGGAATCTTATGTTAAAAGCTGTATTGTTTGTCAACTTGATAAAACTGAATGGAAGAAAGAGGCAGGTTTGCTGTAACCTTTGCCAATTCCTAAAGAGACGTGGAAATCCGTTTCTATGGATTTTATCAGCGGGTTTCCTAAAGTCAATGGTCTATATTCGATTATGGTGGTGGTCGACAGATTTTCTAAATATGATGTCTTTATTGCTTCTCCAACTGAATGCCCATCTAAAGTTGCTGCAGAATTGTTTTTCAAACATGTGGTGAAGCATTTCGGTATGCCAGAGGATGTTATTAATGATCGGGATGCAAGGTTCACGGGCAGGTTTTGGACTTACTTGTTCAATTTGCTGGGCACAAATTTGAAGTTCTCAATAGCCAACCATCCCCAAACTAATAGCCAAACTGAACGAATCTATCATCTGCTAGAAGAGTACTTCAGACATTTCGTGACTGCGAGTCAACGAAATTGGGCTGATTTATTAGATTGTGCACAGATGTCTTACAACTTGCACAAGTCTTCATCTACGGAGAAGAGCCCATTTGAGATCGTTTTAGGAAAGTAGCCAAGGCTACCAATGAAGATGGTGCAACAAAATACTGGTGGGAAGTGTCCTACATCATATCGTTATGGGTTTGATAGGCAAATGATGATGGATGAAGCTGCAGACAGTTTGAAAGTGGCACAGAAACGCATGAAGAAATATGTTAATCAGCATAGGCGTCCGTTAGAGTTAAAAGTGGACGACAAGGTGTTGCTGAAACTTACTCCTCAAATCTGGAAGAAGATTGATAGTAGGGTAAGGCATATAGAATTGATTTCAAGATATGATGGTCCATTTGAAGTGATCGAGAAGGTGGGCGAAGTTGCTTACCGTTTGAAGCTGCCTGAAAGAATGAAGATTCACCCTACTTTCCATGTGAGTTACTTGCGGCCTTATGTGGAAGATCCTTAAGATCCGGGATAGGCATAAAATAAAGAAAGCTCCTCCTGAATTGCGCAACCAGATTGAGGACGAGATTGAGAAAATTCTGGACCACCGGGTACTTGGGATACAAAAAAAGAATAGGCGGACAAAGTTTTTGATTCAATGGAAAGGCAAGCCCGAGTCAGATGCAACTTGGGAGAAAGGGAATTCATTATGGCAATTTGAAGATCAAATTGAGGACTTCTTGAAATCAACCTCGACGAGGGCGTCGAGTTCAACTAGTGGGGGTGGTTTGTTAGCCCCTAATATTGAGACTTGAGGGATGTCGGGCAGAATTCGTGTCAAGGGCTTGTGCATTGCCCCTTGACATGGGTTTGTTGAAGTGTTGGCAAGTAATGTACAAGGCTGGGCGTGTGTCTAAGTTGGTGATGGACTTAGGAAAGGCAGCTAGGAAAGGCAGCTTGAGTGTTGGCAAGGCAACCTTGGTTCGTGGGCATCAGCAATGGAAAACGGAAGCACGGCACTTGACAAAGGCATGCGCGGATCAGTGGGACGACTTAATTTATAACAAGGCATGGCTATGAAATTAAGAGCGAGGCAAGGTCCAAGACAAAGCTGGGCTGGAGGCAAAAACGTGGGCAAAAGCTGGAAGGCAAGTGTGCATGGCATGTGATGAAGTGGTGTGCAAGGCATGTGCTTGGAAGTTGAAGACATGTGCCAAGAACATGAGCTGTTGGCTCCAAAGCCCGAAGACAAGGCCATTTCGTGGGAGTTTGAATTTGAATTCAAACAACATCAGTTGTGCTTGTTTATAGTTGGGTCATGTGCATGGCACATTGTAAAACTGTCCATAACTGCCCCCTTTGTAAAGTGCCATTGGCAACCCCTTTTTATGTTGTTGTATTTCGTTTTGGCAAGGAAGTAGCATAGCATATATGAGCCAAGTATAAAACGTGAGTCCTTTGTATATTCTGCGAGAATTAATAAAGGTTGGGTTTTTACCCGTAAATTATGTGTGTGCTTTAGTTTGGGTAAAAGTCTGAAAATTCTACGTCATGCTGTGTGTGTGCGAAAAGTTAAGGCTGAGTGGCTGTGTTTTGCCGCTGCTGTGCAGTTTCAATATTTGCGAAAAAATGGCCCTGTATTTGTCAGATAAAGATGCAATTCAATGCACATGAATACACTGCGGCGTGCAGCCCAAGCCAACCATGCATATGATTTAACGTCGACGACGCTCACTGGGGGTGTGTACAGACTCCGGAGGGCTCCTTCAGCCCAAACGCAATATCAACCATGTATTGGCTAAGAACAGGCACTTGGCCTCAAATATCAATATATAACCGTTGCGGCATGCAGCCCGAGCCAACCATGCAGTCCACAGTATGCATGTAAGTCACATAACAGATTCAATCTTATTCTTTACCAGTTTCCAATTTATTAAGGCGAATACAATTTAATTAGTTAAATTTCAGAATTTCGGTGACTTAACATTTATTAACACTGAATAATACAGGACTAAGATCAATGATTATGCAAATCATGTTGTCACATAGACGTTCACCCTAGACGGGTAATACAGAACAACACAAGGCCCAAAATATGGCGTCAAGCCCAATTATCAACAACACAATGTGTGTATCAGACGCCAATAGTCTCATTCAGCTCTCGGGATAGATCAAGTCGCAATCCCCAATCATTTACAATCACCTGCCATGGGGTGCTAGTCACGCCCTAACATAGCGTCACGATGTGATTAGACAGTGTTTCAAACCCTCAGGCAATCATCTATACAAACTACTCACCTCAAGACGACCAAAAATCTACTTTGCGATGCCCTTTCCCTTCAAATTTGTTTCCTCGCGTGACGAATCTGCCCAAAAATCAAACAAGCATTGATGAAGATCGATTTCTAAAAGATGAGGTTTTAGCCATACATATCTGAAATTCGTCCCCTTAATGATACTACAATGATGCAATACTGTTATGTAAATTCCATCTACAATACAACACTCAATAGGCCAATATTACTAATAATTTCCATAACTTATGCCGTTTAGGCATATTATCAAAAACCTTGTAGGTACAGATATTTACACCTCCTTACTGTATTATTGGTTTATCCAACTAGTACCATTAACCAACAATTCATCCCACCATTATTCTTTTACAATCAATATTCTTAACATCACATGTGTGATCAACCATTCACACCCAAACCAATAAGGATTCCATCAAATCAGTACCTTTAAATCCCTACCATGTTCATGTAATTAAATTGGGAATTTATGATTTTCAACCATCATACTATAAGTTGTAATACATGATTCATACTCATATTCTCATAATATATCCATATATGTAAACCTAAGGGTAGGATTTACCGTTTGGAAAAAAATCTTACAAAACCCTTCTTTGGGTTCTTGAAGGAATTTCTTGAAAAATCTATGTGTTTATACAAAGACTTTATCAATATTAGTGTAAGAATAATGAAATTTTACACAAAGTTAGTGAAGATTGCATACCTTGAAGATGGGAGGGGTTGGAGGTCTTGAGAGGGTGATGAAAAGCCCCCAAAAACCGACCTTGGATGACAAAATATGAAGGAAATGTGATACCCCTTCGGTTTTTACACAAACCAGGGGTGTTTTCGAAATTTTCCATGTTTTCCTGTGATCGCGGCATTCCTTCGCGGTCGAACCCGCAGTTCGGGGCAGAGAGCTCCGCGGTCCAACCCGCGGCCGCGCGCCTGGGCGCACTGGTGAGTGATGTCCAGAAAAATCGTCATAACTTTCTCTATACACCTCCAAATGATAAACGGTTTGTTGCGTTGGAAACTAGACTCAAAGGGCTTTAATTTGATAGGTATATCCTCACACAAATCCTTATATAATTAGAGATATGATTGTTAAAATTAAGGTCTTGTGCACATTCATCAACAATTTCGTCTATTATGAAAATTTTCAACTTCAAAAGTTCCCGTTAGCCATCCGAAATTACTCCGAGGTCCCCGAGACCTCAACCAAAAGTGCAAAAATATCTAAAAACATCATTAAGACTTGTTCCATTCCAAAAAACTCCACAAACAACACCAAAACCATCAAATTACATCGGATTCTCTCCTAAGTTCTTCCAAACTTCCAAAATTACGCAGTATGATAAAAACCCGGACCGAATTACCTCCGAATGACATGAAATTTTGTGCACACATCTCAAATCACATAATAAAGCTACATCAATTCTCGGAATTCATTCTGACCCTCGGATAAAAATCTCGCCTACCAACCGGATTTCGCCAAAATAATAACTTCGCCAAAATTGGCTAACTTCTACACCGAACCTCTAAAATTAGTTCTGGTTGCTCTTCTATGCCTTAAATCATACCTCGAAACTAACCGAATCATCAGAAATAAATTCCGAACCCTCGAACCCACAAGTCAACTTTCGGTTGACTTTTTCCAAATTATTCCTTCCTTAAAGAGACTAAGTGTCTCATTTCATATCAAAATCACTCCAAATCAATTCTAACGCACCTCATACCGGTAACGAAACATAAGAAAGCATAAAATAGGAAGAACAATGTAGTAACACATGAGATGACGGATCTGGTCGTCACACATATCATCATAGGACCAAGTAAAAATGTTTGTATATTCCCACAGTGCTGCGATTATTTTTTCCTTGAGCTGTGCCTCCAGATGAACACTTATTTTAGTTTCACGAACATTATATTGGTCCCCTAGGTTAACCGCTTATGTTTCATTTAAGTTTGGTTTGGGTTTTTCCTCAAAGTGTTTTAGTTCCTTACTGATTTCTTCATAGGCTTCATCAGAATCGTATTCCATTTCATCTTCACATTCAATTTCTTGTATTATTATTTCTGAGTTAGGTTGGCTTATAAAACCGGGCTGAGTTAGGTTGGCTTATAAAACCGGGCTTCATCTTCACATCTCATGCATGTCATGTCATTGATATCAACATAAAAAGAACTGTACATAAAAGAAAAGAAAAATGGAAACAAAATTAGGAAAGGGAAAAGAAAGAAAATTGCATTTCATTAAAACGTAAAGATAACATGGCTTAGCTCATCCAAATGGACGGAACATAGTCACAGGGATTACAAACCCTAGAGTAATCCAGGTGAAAGCAAAAAGGAAAAACAAAGTCCCACTACCACGACTCCCTCCGAAATGGCAGAGGAGTGGCTTCCTAATTGTTGATCCTAGCATGTGGCCCAGCGTGCTGAATGTCTGCGTTACTGGAACTTCACCAGCCTCAACCGTGTTTACTTCAGCAAATACCCTCTCAAAAACTTTGTCCAAATTTCCCTCTGCACCAATCAATGAACCCGTCGCCTGTGTTGATAACTGCTTTTTGGCACTCGGCCTAACGAAGGACTTGGACAGACGTGGAATTGGTTTGGGAAGAACCCCAGCCCGAAGGTGTCAAAATTCTTGGGCAAGAAAACGGGTTGAACAATGCCCTGAGGCTTGGCACCCAGACCTTTTCCTGGCACGAACCCATTACCCAACATCTCTAAAACCACCATGACAGTCGCGGCCGCTGCCCTGGGACGTGGGATACTTTTACCCTCTAGCACTCGGTTCACCGGGATCGTGTCGAAGACTTGATAAACCCATGATCCCTTATCATCACCATTCTCTATAAATGAAACAATGGTATCACTTACAACGCATGTAGGATCTTCCCCGTGCAACACGACTTGTTGCCTATCCCACTCAAACTTGACCATTTGGTGCAATGTGGAGGGCACTGCCTTGACTGCATGGATACATGGTCGACCCAACAAAAGATTATAAGATACTGTTGCGTCCAGCACTTGAAATTCCATAGTGAATTCGACTGGACCGATAGTCAGTTCGAGTATAATATCTCCCACCATGTCTGTTCCTCCCCCGTCAAACCCTCGAACACAAACACTATTTTTGTGGCTCCTATCATCATCAATCTTCAATTGATTCAGCGTAGACAACAGACAAATATTGGCACTAGACCCGTTGTCGATCAACACCCGAGTCATCTTTGAGTCCTCACACTTGATTTTTCATGCATTGTTCTAAGATAATTTGACCTCTAATTAATATTAAAGTATGAAATTACATCTTAAATGCCAATGCATATTTTGTATTTTCATATGAATTATCATGTGCAAATAAAATTCAAACAAATAACAGAAAATAACTCAAAAATTTACAAAAATTGTAAAGATAAGCAAAAGTCAGTTTTGTTTAAATTTTTGGGAATTATTCATATATAGGGCAAGTCACGTGCTCACAACTAATACTTGCAAAGTCTCCATACGTTTGATGCAACGAGTGCATTAAAATTGGGTTCTGTAAATACTTTTAGAATTTAAAAAAGCTACCTAGTTTAGATTTTTGAATTTACTATACCTTTTTTATTCGGTTGTGTTATTTAATACTTTTTTCTCTAATTCAAAAAGTAGGTAAATGCCAATTATTTAAAAAAAATAAGTGGACCAAGAAAAACAAGTAATTTAAATAAAATAAATATAAGATATTTTGGATTACTTAACAGATCAACGGGTGTTTTTTAAAGTTTGCTTATTGTAAGAGTAATTTGGCCTGGTAATATTATAGAGGTTAAATAAAGATAATATATAAAGATACGGAGATATATTTAGCCCCATAATATAACGGGAGTTAAATGAAGATTAATTCAGGAATAATTAATCCTAGCTGAGCTGCTCTAATAATGTTTCCTTGGGCCACCGGTAATCAACACAATAATCTCTTTCCGTGAAATTGTGCTTATCTTTAGCAAAGTTTTCTGCATCTTCACCATTGAATGTGATTGAACTTTATTTTCTTTCTATAATGTATTTTATACAAATATTCAGTTTGTTTACCAAATTAATATAAAATTTGGAGTACCCAATTGATCTGTCAATACGGGCTTGCCAGCCCAGCTCACCTGGGCTTCGTTATTTAATAGACTGGGTTGAGCTGGCCCACTATTACAACAGGACTTAAAACGGTTAGCCCGATCCATTCCTATGTGGGTCAAGGGGCCCCATGAGCCGACCCATCAATTTTAAAAATTATTTTTTATATTATAAAATTATAAATTTAACCTAAAATGCAATACATACACAGATTTGTAAGTCTAAAAACAAACTTGTTGGATATAAAAACTTATAGAAAACTTAACCACTTTTGATATTGTTCCAATAGATTACTATAAAACATACAAAAATGAGGATAATATTTCATTTATAAAAGTAAATACTCAAAAAAATTTCAAGATGCTCATGGCATGTCCAACACCAATGAATCATCCTCATCAAGCACATTTGAATCCTTTTATAAAACAAAGATGTCTTAACATCTTTATTTTTATCTAAATCTATAATTTTATGCAATAGTAATTAGTTAAATATTAAAAAATAACTAAAATTTCAAGAACAAAAGTTATTTAAATTTACATAAAAAATATTATCAGTTTGCGATTGGACTACTCTTTTTGTTATTTTTAGTTTCTATATATTGTTTTGTATTTTTAACTAAATACGTTTACTAAGTCCACAGACCGGCCCAACACAGACCCAGTCAAGCTTCATGGGTCATGGGCCTATTTGTGTCGGGCTTAGAAGCGTCATTTTAAATAGGCTTCAAAATCTTAGCCCGACCCTATTAAATTATGGATTGGGTTGGGCCGGTCCGGCAGACCAAACCCATATTGATGACTCAATATTTGAGGTAGTACTAAACCTAAAATCAGGAAAGATGGGGATGCTTTAGTACAAGGAAATTTTACCTCCTATACCCCTATTTATTATAAATCAAAATTATTTTAAAATATTATTTTCTATATCTACCTTTTATATTTGATAGTAAAATAAGTATTTATGGTATATATATAAATATGGCATGAAATATGCTATCTATGTTTTTCCTCTCTCTTAGATAGTTGGATATACCTATTTTTAAGGTGATTGCCATTACTATATTAGTGAATATATAATGTGGATACAAGTGAATACATGCGCATACAACTGGACAGCCCTGATATTAGACGCTTTTACTGTTGTATTCATGAATACAACAACGCGAATATATATGAATACATGCGCGTACAACTGGACTGCCCTGATTTTAGATGCTTTTTGCTGTTGTATTCATGATACATGGCGCGAATATAAGTGAATACATATGCGGGCAGCTGGAGTACCCTCATTGTTAGGTCTTTTTTGTGATGTATTCATGAATACAACACCGAATACAACAAATACACTGCCGTAATAATTGAATAGTATCTATAGAAAATAAGTATGTATGTGATAGCTATAAAAAATTAATTAACACTAAATAATACTGGTTTCTGGAAATTTCTTTGTACAATCTTTATCTGGGCGAACGTATTATATCCTTTATTTGATAGGGATAACGAGGGCTAAAGCAGAATCTCCTTTCCTATAATTGTGCTTAATTTGTCCTTTGACCATTGCTTGTAGTTCTCTGCAACGTTAACGAGGGCTAAAGCAGAATGACCCTCCACGCTTTGAAGTTAGATATTTGATCTGTATTACGAGCTACCTTTGATTATTTACTTTATTGAATAATAAATATCTACTAATGAGTGATGATTCTATTAGAGATATGTTAGCTTAAACAATGTGTAATTATACTTTCTTTGGTTCACAATAAGTGATCTATTTTTTTTTTTTTTGGTTCAAATAAGTGTCTATTTGTTTAATCAAGTAAAATTTAATTTATTTTTCTAAAATTACCTTTATGTACGTATTCCTAAAAGTCATTTACTCCTCAATTTGAGAAGAGAAGTAAGTGCTATAACTATGGTGCAACATTTGATGAAAGGTAGTTTAGTCACACTAACTTTTTTTATCTAAAATATAGTATTTCCCTAATGGGTGTGCCCAAAGCAAATTGATCACTTATTGTGCACCGGAGAGAGAAATAATTTAAAAGTTTGTTTTCCTAAAATCTTTATATTTTATTTCTAACCGTTTTTTCTTAAACAGAACCAAATAAAAATATCTGCAAAAATTAGCAAAACTTTCCGACAAACAGTAATTCACAATTTCGTTGTATACAAGAGCTACAAGGAGAATATATTAGCTGTTGTCCCTAAAGATATGTAAAAATAATATTGAAAATAATTTTAAAAAAATAATCACTCCTACCAAAAATTTATTGCTGGTACTAATCTAATACTATCCAATAGAGTCACACAAGCTATGGTGTTGAAGTAATTTTCAGGCCAAAATTTTTCTTTTCAGGTCACCAATTTAATATTCTCTGTAATGACTTCCGACTTTGACTCGGACGACTTCAATGCATTTCCCGTTGCTCGAAAAATCTCGTCAGCGTTTGAAAGGCATGAAAATTCGAGTCTAAAGACGAAGTGGTTTAGTTGAACATAGGGAGACCAATAAGGAACAGAATATAACCATGATAGTGTTAACAATATGGCCCAATATTTACCAAGAAAAATTGTCATAAAAAGAGCAAAAACAATCAGACACGACAACGAACAAGATTCCATCTGTTGATCGCATTATGTTGAAGTATTATTGTACTTTGGCTTTGTACAATTTGATGATGACGACTTTGGAGATTCATGTGAAACAGAAGTGACTTTGTCTTGTGTGATTTGATTTACTTCCTCGACTTTCATTTCAGGTTCTTGTTTCTCTATTTCATTATTATCCAACTTTTTGAAGCACTTTTCATCTTTATTCCGACTGTTCGTTTTCAATTCAAACTCAAGTTGCTGGATATTTCTCTGTACAACCCATAGATTTATACATCAAAAATCAATAAAAACATCGTCATATATCAAAAGTACGAGGAGGAGTGAATGATGTGTTATTCCCATGTTCTAACTAAAAATGTGAAAACATAAAACAGTAAGAAAAAGTTCTGAGCTCAACAAAAACTATGTTTCCTTAAGGAATATAATCTCTTCATTATTACACAAGGTTTTGGATGAATTTATCCAAGATAGAACGAAATACTATTCTGTAATATTAGCAACAACAGCTACAGAACTTGTTGAGTTGTCCCACATCGGAGGGATTTGAGTTCTTTGGTCTCCTTATATGGCTTGAACAATCCTCACCTCATAAGCTAGTTTTTACGGTTGAGTTAGGCCCAATGTCCATTATTATCATGGTATCAGAGCCAGGCCCATCCCAATTATTGTTACCGATGTTGGGCCACCATTTATGTTGTCCACGCTCCAGAGATCTGGGCGTGAGGGCGGGGGGGGGGGGGGTGTTGACTTGTCCCACATCGGAGGGATTTGAGGTCATTGGTCTCCTTATATGGCTTGGGCAATCCTCACCTCATAAGCTAGCTTTTGGGGTTGAGTTATATGGTCACAGCTTCAGACCAGATATGGCACTGCCAACAGGACCAAAATTTTTGAACTAAAAAGAGAGCTTTCTCACACTTCTCAAGGGTCTCTAGATGTAGCCTCATATTTTAACAAACTTAAAGGACTGTGGGATGAATTAGGAACAATGTGTACAAATCATGGGTAAAGATGTGTTTGTGCTGCCAAAAATGGCATAATACAGGAAGATGATGAGAATAAGGTGTTTCAGTTTCTATTGGGCCTTAATGGCTTACATGGGGGTAAGGAGTAACCTACTGATGATGCAGCCCCCTCCAGTCCTTGACAGTGTCTATAATATGGTCCTCAATGATGAGAAACAGAGACAAGTCCAGTCCCCTTCTCAGTTTAATCAAGACTCTATGTCTTTCAATGTCCACACAAATAGACATTCAGTTGGATTCAATAAGGTCACAGTGCCTAATCCTTCTCATCCTTTCAGACAAAGAGTTAATTTTGACAAAGCTAGAGGCTCTTTATTCTGTAGATACTGCAAAAAATCTAGGCACTTAATTGATAAGTGTTTCAAGATTCATGGGTATCCACAAAGTACAACATTTAACAAGGGGAGGAGACCTGTTGCTGCTCATCTAACTGCTGGTGTAGATTTCCCTGAAGGAAATGTGTCTGTTCCCCAAGGAAATCCTCCTGAAAGCCATCACTCTGTTACAAACATAGATGGCCAGAGTTCTGTGATACCAGGGTTGAGCAGACAACAATATGACCAATTGATGAGCTTGTTACAACAGACTCAGTTAGGGGATTCCACTGCTCAGACTCCTCCTCCCATGTATGCTGCTATTTTGCTGGTACTATGCTAACTGAGAGTCCTATTTCTGATTCCAAGCTTTGCATGCTTACTCATATTAATTCTGCCACCTGGATAATAGATTCAGGGGCATCTAATCATATGACATATGATAAAATTTACTCTTTAACATCACACCTTTAACTGTACCCTACCTTGTAACTCTTCCTAATGGATATAAAGTGAAAGTGACATGCACATGATCTTTTGCATTAAATCCATCCATCACCCTTCACAATGTCTTGTTAGTTCCTTCTTTTAAACACAACTTGATTTCTGTCCACAAGTTAGTGAAACAGTTGCATTGCATAGTTTTGTTCACTGCAACTTTCTGCTTCCTCCACATGATACAGGACCCTTCTTTGAGGAAGCCTCTGGATCTTGGTAAAGAGGAGGCTAGTCTATACAAGCTTGCTTGGGTTCCAGCTTCCCCTTCTTCCTCTACTGGTTGTTCATCTACTTTTGTATGCTCTATATCTGACTCTTGTAATCATGACAATCCTTCCTCTACTGGTTGCCATAAAGTTGTTGCTTTACCTTCCAATGTAAATAGTTCCATCTGTGATAATGTTGTTACAACTGACAGGAATTACATTTGGCATTTGAGACTTGCTCATACTTCATTTGCAAACATGAAACACATTTCTGGATTGTCTTTTCCTTTTGCTTCTAAGCAGCCCTTCCCTTGTTCTATCTGTCCTATGGCTAAACAGACTAGACTTCCCTTTCCTGATAGCACAATAAGTACTTCTAGACCTTTCCAATTGATTCATGTGGACATTTGGGGTCCCTATCACACTCCTACTTCTTCTGGTTCAAGATATTTTCTTACAATAGTTGATGATTTCTCTAGGGCCACCTGGACACACTTACTGGGGTCTAAAAGCAATGCTTTCAGCCTGCTTAAATCATTTATGTGTATGGTTAAAACCCAGTTTAATGATGTGGTTCAAACTGTTAGAAGTGACAATGCTTTGGAATTGGGGTCTAGCATTGATGGTGCATCTTTCTTTAGTAGCCAAGGGATTATTCATCAAACAACTTGTCCTCATACTCCTCAACAGAATGGTGTTGTTGAAAGGAAACATAGGACTCTTCTTGAGACATGTAGAGCTTTACTCTTTCAATCTGGCTTACCCATCTCTTTCTGGGGGGACTGCCTTCTTAACAGAATACCATCCAGACTCCTTCATAATTAATCTCCTTATGAAATTTTGCATGGAAAGGCACCAACCTACTCTCATTTGAGAGCATTTGGGTGCCTTGCCTATGCTACTGTCCCAATTCCTCAAAGGGACAAGTTGAAACCTAAGGCCATTTACTATGTATTCATAGGGTATCCTTTTGCCAAAAATGGTTATAAACTTTATGATCTCACTTCCAAAAATACTTTGTCTCCAGGGATGTTATATTTCATGAAACCTACTTTCTTTTTAAAACTGTATCTTCTTCTGTTCTTCCTACTCCCTCTTCCTTTCCTTTTGTTCCTCATCTTGAGCATTCCTCCTCTTATACAGACTTGTTTATATCTGTCTGTTCCTCTCCTCCTCCTTCTTCTGCCCCAACTTCCCCTTCTTCTAATCCAACTTCCATTCATCCCTTCAATCCTGATATTTCTCCTGATTTGCCTCCTTCCACATCTCTTCCTACTCCCAGAAAATCTGGAAGACAGCATAATCCTCCCTCTTATCTTAAGGATTATGTCTGTCAACTTCCTGCCTTTTCTGGCTCTTCTTCTTCTTCTCTGGAATCTGAACCTCTCTATACTCTCAAGCTGCATCTGTTCCAGTATGGCAGGATGCCATGAGAAAGGAGTTTGATGCCTTGGATGCAAACCTTACCTGGGATGTTATTCCTCTTCCTCCTGGTAAGAAACCCATAGGATGCAAATGGGTTTGTAAGATCAAATATAAGGCTGATGGCAGTATTGAAAGGTATAAAGCTAGACTTGTTATTAGAGGTGATACTCAGGTTGAAGGAGTTGATTTCACTGACACTTTTTCTCCTGTGGTTAAAATGTCCACTGTTAAGTGTATTATTGCTATGGCTGTTAAGAATCATTGGAATTTATTTCAACTTGATGTTAACAATGCTTTCTTACATGGTGATTTGGATGGGGAGGTATATATGAAGGTCCCTCCAGGTTTGACATTTTCTGCTCCTCCTTCTGATTCTGTTTCCTCTGCCTCTACTCCTCTTGTTTGTAAGTTGAAAAAGGTCTCTTTATGGGCTGAGACAGGCTTCCAGACAATGGTATGCTAAGTTGTCTTCTGCTCTCTCTTCCAGAGGCTATAAACATTCTTTGAATGATTATTCTCTATTCATCAAAGTTAAACCTGGATCTCTTGTGATTGTAGCAGTCTATGTGGATGACATTATCATTACTGGGGATGAAAATGATGAGATTTCTGCCTTGAAACTGTTTCTGGATGATCAGTTCAGGATTAAAGACCTGGGGTTTTTGCATTATTTTTTGGGCATAGAGATGTCAGTTGTTCCTGGTGGGATGATCCTTAATCAGCATAAGTATGTTTCTGATATGCTGCATCAGTTTGACTGTATAAATGTTTCTCCTGTTGTTAGTCCTTTGGATATTAATGTCAAACTTCATGTTGATTCTGGTGATATTTTATCCTCCCCTGATCAATATAGGAGCCTTGTTGGTAAGCTCCTATTTCTGACTCACACTTGTCCTGACAGCTGTTTGCTGTTCAGCATCTGAGTCAATTTTGAAATGTCCCAGAGTCCCTCATATGACTGCTGCCCTTCATGTCCTCAGATATCTAAAGGACACTTTATCTTTGGGTCTGTTCTATTCTGACAGTTCTGATTTCTCTATTACTGCTTATTCTGACAGTGATTGGGCTGCCTGCCCTGATACTCGTAGATCTGTTACTGGTTTTTGTGTTATTTTGGGTGGCTGTTTGATTAGTTGGAAGTCCAAAAAGCAACCTATAGTTTCCTTATCTTCTGCTGAAGTAGAATATAGGGCACTTAGTAAAGTGGTAGCTGAATTGTCCTGGCTTTCTCGTTTACTTACTGATATTGGGGTTTCTGTCACTTTTCCTTTCTCTGTTTATTGTGACAACCAGGCTGCTATTCATATTGCCAAGAATCCTGTTTTTCATGAGCGGACCAAGCATATTGAGGTGGATTGTCACTTTGTTTGGGATCAGCTGAATAGTGGGCTCATTACACCCTCCCGTGTCCCTACATCTCGACAGCTAGCTGACCTCCTCACCATGCCTCTGCCTGGGACTGTCCTCCATCCTCTACTGGTCAAGTTGAAGGTGGTCTCCCACTCCAACATGAGGGGGGTTGTAGAGCTACAAACTTATCTAGCTTCTAAGCCTAAATATAAATGTAGACATTGATATTTGGTTGTATATTTATTGTATATTCATTGTATACTTTGTATATTGTAGGCTTAGTTAGTTGTTTGGGGCATAGCATAATCTGAGCCCATTCTTTTTACACTTGGGCCGTCTGACCCGACCCAAGTATAATATGTGTATGTATATCTGTAAAGGACTCAGAACTTTTAGGTTAATGAAATTCATTTCTCTCTCGGACATTCCAGAGAGTTCTCTCGTTTCTCTCTCTTTCTCTCACTGTATCTCTCATCATTTTTACCTTCAATCTATATATATTCAGAACTCCAGCGAATTCAATAAACCACTACAAACCACACACTTGGCACCTATGTTTTACTATGCAGACTATTGCATATCCAGAAATTAAAGAGAGGGGAGAGTGTTTTCATATATTCAGGAGGAAAGAAAATATATCTTTTTCTGGTGGTAACTTTTTGGGAAACAACTCTTCATTTCCCATTCACACCTCACAAATTAAACCTAACAAACATTAAGCCCTGTAAATTATCAGTCCAATCGAAGTGATCATATAGTTGACTAAAGTTAATCAGTTGTCTAAATATATGTGTTTTGATTGAAATGGTAAACAGAGATATGATAGTTTTTATACGATAAGACTAAGAAATTAAAGGGATAAATAAAAGATAATACTAATGAGGAAAAAGACTAACCACGGGATCTTGAAACAGAATGGCTTTAAGAAGTCGAGGGAAGTACTTGTACTGAATGATTTTCCGACTAGAATAACTTGGAAGTTTGTGGAGGCTCTTATTATGCTTCAAAAATGAAGGTTTTTCGATGATTTTAGTAGATGAAAGAACAGTGTTTGGAGAATGATGATCAGAATCGTCTGTTTCGACGACAGAGGGACAATAACAAAGCCATAGTTTTTTCTTCATGGTTAATAGACAGTAAGTGTTTGTGAGTGGTTACAACTTACAGGATTTTGCAGACAAGCTTTTTTAAGGGCAGTTTTAAGTTGTGTGCGACATATAAGGGGTAAGAAAAGGTGCAAGAAGAGGGTTTTTTTTAACACGAGAGAAATATGCTCTCTTTTGTTTGGTGATTCTTTGACTGTTGAAATCAACAGTATCGGGCAATTTGTAATTTATTACTCCTATTAGTATTATTTCTCCTCTCAAAACAAGTAAGTGGAAGTGAGTACAACAAATCTTACGTAGATAAACTTTTTTTTTTGGACTAGTTTTAACTATTCCAATATAAAAGTAGTTTCCATGGTTCTCTTGTACAGCGGTGGAATTAGTATTTTCACTAAGGAGGATTAAAATATAAAGATGTAAAAAAGTCAAGATGTATCAATATATAGTATATATATATACACAATAACAAAAAATTATCTAGCTACAAAGTACAATTTTACAATGAAACTCCTTCAATACATGTGACTCTGCTACTACTTGTATAGGTTGTTGTCGTTTTTTTCTCAGAATTTAAAAAATACTGAGAAAATGCGAAAGAACAAACGTGGAATGCTCTTGAACGAAAAATTGACTGGAAAAACGTAAAATCTTTTGATTAAGTGGACATAAATTTGGAACAATGCAACCTAGAAAAAAAGAAGTAAGACAGTAATTTAATAAAGAGGGTTTAAAGTTAGAAGATTAATTATAATTAGCTTCTAAAAGCTTACATGGCCTTTTTTTTTACGTAGGATTAGATAATATTGCAACCTCCAAATAATGAATGAATCATCATTTGAGGCAATTTTTTTTTTTTATCATGCTAATTAGATTAAAGGCAGGGAAATAATTAAAAATTAATTATCTTAGAATGAAGAGAAAATGCATAAAGATCTCATTCAACTTGTTCTGAAAAGTCATTTTTACATTTAAACTTTACTAGTGTACTAACACCTTGCTTTTATTTGAAGAACTGTACTTATTTACTCTTTCCTAAGGCCTGGCCAACAGCGTGTGTCTAAGTAGGTGATGGACTTAGGCAAGGCAGGTAGGAAAGACAGCTTGAGTGTTAGCAAAGCAACCTTGGTTCGTGAGCATCGGCAATGGAAAAGGGAAGCACGACACTTGACAAAGGCATGCGCGGATCAGTGGGACGACTTAATTTATAGCAAGGCATGGCTATGAAATTAAGGGCGAGGCAAGGTCCAAGACAAAGCTGAGCTGGAGGCAAAAATGTGGGCAAAAGCTGGAAGGCAGGTGTGCATGGCATGTGATGAAGTGGTGTGCAAGGCATGTGCTTGGAAGTTGAAGACATGTGCCAAGAACATGAGCTGTTGGCTCCAAAGGCCGAAGACAAGGCCATTTCGTGGGAGTTGAATTTGAATTCAAACAACATCAGTTGTGCTTGTTTTTAGTTGGGTCATGTGCATGGCACATTGTAAAACTGTCCATAACTGCCCCCTTTGTAAACAGCCATTGGCAGCCCCTTTTTATGTTGTTGTATTTCGTTTTGGCAAGGAAGTAGCATAAGATATGTGAGCCAAGTCTAAAACGTGAGTCCTTTGTATATTCTGCGAGAATTAATAAAAGTTGGGTTTTTACCCGTAAATTATGTGTGTGCTTTAGTTAGGGTAAAAGTATGAAAATTCTAAGTCAGGCTGTGTGTGTGCGAAAGTTAAGGCTGAGTGGTTGTGTTTTGCCGCTGCTGGCAGTGTCAATATTTGCGAAAAATTGGCCATGTACTTGTCAAATAAAAATGCAATTCAATGCACATGAATACGCTGCGGCGTGCAGCCTGAGCCAACCATGCATATGATTTAACGTCGACGACGCTCACTGGGGTGTGTACATACTCCAGAGGGGCTCATTCAGCCCAAGCGCAATATCAACCATGTATTGGCTAAGAACAGCCACTTGGCCTCAAATATCAATATATAACCATTGCGGCATGCAGCCCGAGCCAACCATGCAGTCCACAGTATGCATGTAAGTCACATAACAGATTCAATCTGATTCTTTACAAGTTTCCAATTTATTAAGGCGAATACAATTTAATTAGTTAAATTTCAGAATTTCGGTGACTTAACATTTATTAACAATGAATAATACAGGACTGGGATTAATGATTATGCAAATCATGTTATTACATAGTCATTCGCCCTAGATGGGTAATACAGGACATAAGCCCCAAATATGGCGTCCAGCCCAATTATCAACAACACAATGTGTGTATCAGACGCAAATAGTTTTCATTCAGCTCTCGGGATAGATCAAGTCACAATCCCCAATCATTTACAATCTCGCACCTGCCATGGGGTACTAGTCACGCCCTAACATAGCGTCAAGATGTGATAAAACATGGTTTCAAACACTCAGGCAATCATATATACAAACTACTCACTTCAAGACGACCAAAAATCTACTTTGCGATGCCCTTTCCCTTCAAATTTGTTTCCTCACGTGACGAATCTGCCCAAAAATCACACAAGCATTGATGAAGATCGATTTCTAAAAGATGAGGTTTTAGCCATACATAACTGAAATTCGTCCCCTTAATGATACTACAATGATGCAATACCGTTATGTAAATTCCATCTACAATACAACACTCAACAGGGCCAATATTACTAATAATTTCCATAACTTATGCCGTTTAGGCATATTATCAAAAACCTTGTAGGCACAGATATTTACACCTCCTTACTATATTATTGGTTTATCCAATTAGTACCATTAACCAACAATTCATCCCACCATTATTCTTTTACAATCGATATTCTTAACATCACATGTATGATCAACCATTCACACCCAAACCAATAAGGATTCCATCAAATAAGTACCTTTAAATCCCTGCCATGTTCATGCATTTAAATTGGGAATTTATGATTTTCAACCATCATACTATAAGTTGTAATACATGATTCATACTCATATTCCCATAGTATATCCATATATGTAGATCTAAGGGTAGGATTTACCTTTTGGAAGAAAATCTTACAAAACCCTTCTTTGGGTTCTTGAAGGAATTTCTTGAAAAATCTATGTGTTTATACAAAGACTTTATCAATATTAGTGTAAGAATAATAAAATTTTACACAAAGTTAGTGAAGATTGCATACCTTGAAGATGGGAGGGGTTGGAGGTCTTGAGAGGGTGATGAAAAGCCCCCAAAAACCGACCTTGGATGACAAAATATGAAGGAAATGTGATACCCCTTCGGTTTTACACAAACCAGGGGTGTTTTCGAAATTTTCCATGTTTTCCCGTGGTCGCGGCGTTCCTCCGCGGTCGAACTCGCAGTTCGGGCCAGAGAGCTCCGCGGTCCAACCCACGGCCGCGCGCCTGGGCGCGCTGGTGAGTGATGTCCAGAAAAATCGTCATAACTTTCTATATACACCTCCAAATGATGAACGGTTTGTTGCGTTAGAAACTAGACTCAAAGAGCTTTAATTTGATAGGTATATCCTCACACAAATCCTTATATAATTAGAGATATGATTGTTAAAATTAAGGTCTTGTGCACATTCATCTATAATTTCGTCTATTATGAAAATTTTCAACTTCAAAAGTTCCCGTTAGCCATCCGAAATTACTTCGAGGTCCCCGGGACCTCAACCAAAAGTGCAGAAATATCTTAAAACATTATTAAAACTTGTTTCATTCAACAAAACTCCTCAAATAACACCAAAACCATCAAATTACATCGAATTCTCTCCTAAGTTCTTCCAAACTTCCAAAAATACGCATTATGATTAAAAAACCCGACCGAATTACATCCGAATGACATGAAATTTTGTGCACACATCTCAAAATCACATAATGAAGCTACAGCAATTCTCGGAATTCATTCTGACCCTCGGGTAAAAATCTCGCCTACCAACCGGATTTCACCAAAATACTAACTTCGCCAAAATTGGCTAATTTCTACACCGAACCTCTAAAATTACTTCTGGTTGCCTCACATGCCTTAAATCATCCCTCAAAACTAACCGAATCATCAGAAATAAATTCCAAACCCTCTAATTCACAAGTCAACTTCCGGTTGACTTTTTCCAAATTATTCATTCCTTAAAGAGACTAAGTATCTCATTTCTTATCAAAATTACGCCAAATCAATTCTAAAGCACCTCATACCGGTAATGAAACATAAGAAAGTATAAAATGGGAAGAACAGTGTAGTAACACATGAGACGACGGATCTGGTCGTCACACATATCATCATAGGACCAAGTAAAAACGTCATTATATTCCCACAGTGCTGCGATTTTTTTTCCTTGAGTTGTGCCTCAAGATGAACACTTATTTTAGTTTCACGAACATTATCTTGGTCCCCTAGGTTTACCGTTTATGTTTCATTTAAGTTTGGTTTGGGTTTTTCCTCAAAGTGTTTTAGTTCCTTACTGATTTCTTCATAGGCTTCATCAGAATCGTATTCCTTTTCATCTTCACATTAAATTTCTTATATTATTATTTATGAGTTAGGTTGGCTTATAAAACCGGGCTGAGAAATCCTCATGCATGTCATGTCACTGATATAAACATAAAAAGAACTGTACATAAAAGAAAAGAAAAATGGAAACAAAATTAGGAAAGGAAAAAGAAAGAAAATTGCATTTCATTAAAACGTAAAGATAACAGGGCTTAGATCATCCAAATGGACGGAACTTAGTCACAGGGATTACAAACCCTGGAGTAATCCAGGTGAAAGCAAAAAGGAAAAACAAAGTCCCACTACCGCGACTCCCTCCGAAATGGCAGAGGAGTGGCTTCCTAATTGTTGATCCTAGCATGTGGCCCAGCGTGCTGAATGTCTGCATTACTAGAACCTTCACCAGCCTCAACCGTGTTTACTTCAGCAAATACCCTCACAAACACTTTGTCCAAATTTCCCTCTGCACCAATTAATGAACCCGTCGCCTGTGTTGATAACTGCTTTTTGGCCTTCGGCCTAACTAAGGACTTGGACAGACGTGGAATTGGTTTGGGAAGAACCCAAGCTTCCTTTTTCAACTTACGATCCCTTCTGATATCTGCTGTTGTTGGCTTGAACCCCAGCCCGAAGGTGTCTAAATTCTTGGGCAAGGAAACAGGTTGAACAATGCCCTGAGGCTTGGCACCCAGACCTTTTTCTAGCACGAACCCATTACCCATAATCTCTAAAACCACCATGACAGTCGCGGCCGCTGCCTTGGGACGTGGGATACTTTTACCCGCTGGCACTGGGTTCACCGGGATCGTGTCGAAGACTTGATAAACCCATGATCCCTTATCATCACCAGTCTCTATAAATGAAAGAATGGTATCACTTACAACACAGGTAGGATCTTCCCCATGCAACACGACTTGTTGCCTATCCCACTCAAACTTGACCATTTGGTGCAATGTGGAGGGCACTGCCTTGACTGCATGGATACATGGTCGACCCAACAAAAGATTATAAGATACTGCAGTGTCCAGCACTTGAAATTCCATAGTGAATTCGACTGGACCGATAGTTCGAGTATAATATCTCCCACCATGTCTGTTCCTCCCCCGTTAAACCCTCGAACACAAACACTATTTTTGTGGATCCTATCATCATCAATCTTCAATTTATTCAGCGTAGACAACAGATAAATATTGGCACTAGACCCGTTGTCGATCAACACCCGAGTCATCTTTGAGTCTTCACACTTGATTTTTCATGCATTGTTCTAAGATATTTGACCCCTAATTTATATTAAAGTATGAAATTACATCTTATATGCCAATGCATATTTTATATTTTCATATGAATTATCATGTGCAAATAAAATGCAAATAAATAACAGAAAATAACACAAAAATTTACAAAAACTGTAAAGCTAAGGTAAAGTCATTTTTGTTTAAATTTTTGTGAATTATTCATATATAAGGCAAAAATCACGTGCTCACAGCTAATACTTGCAAAGTCTCCATACGTTTGTTGCAACGAGCGCATTAAAATTGGGTGCTGTAAATACTTTTAGAATTTTAAAAAGTTACCTAATTTAGATTTTTTAATTCACTATACTTTTTTATTCGGTTGTGTTATTTAATATTTTTTTCTCTAATTCAAAAAGTAGGTAAATGCTAATTATTTAAAAAAAATAAGTGGACCAAGAAAAACAAGTAATTTAAATTAAATAAATATAAGATATTTTGGATTTCTTAACAGATCAACTGGTGTTTTTAAAAGTTTGCTTATTGTAAGGGTAATTTTGTCCTGGTAATATAGTAGAGGTTAAATAAAGATAATATATAAAGATACGGAGATATATTTAGCCCCGTAATATAACGGGAGTTAAATGAAGATTAATTCAGAAATAATTAATCCTAGCTGAGCTGCTCTAATAATATTTCCTTGGGCCAACTTATATATTCACGGGTAATCAACACAATAATCTCTTTCCCTGAAATTGTGCTTATCTTTAGCAAAGTTTTCTGCATCTTCACCATTGAATGTGATTGAACTTTATTTTCTTTCTATAATGTATTTTATACAAACATTCAGTTTGTTTACCAAATTAATATAATAATTTATAATTTGAAGTACCCAATTGATATGTCAATACAGGCTTGCCAGCCCAGCTCACGTGGGCTTTGTTATTTAACAGACTGGGTTGAGCTGGCCCACTATTACAACATGACTTAAAACGGTTAGCCCGTCCCATTCCTATGTGGGTCAAGGGGCCCATGAGCCGACCCATCATTTTAAAAATTATTTTTTAAATTTTAAAATTTTAAATTTAACCTAAAATGCCATACACACACAGATTTATAAGTCTAAAAACAAACTTGTTGGATATAAAACACTTATAGAACACTTAACAACTTTTGATATTGTTTCAATAGATTACTATAAAACATACAAAAATGAGGATAATATTTCATTTATAAAAGTAAATACTCAAAAAAATTTCAAGATGCTCATGGCATGTCCAATACCAATAATCATCCTCATCAAGCACATTTGAATCCTCTTGTAAAACAAAGATGTCTTAAAATCTTTATTTTTATCTAAATCTATAATTTTATGCAATAGTATTAGTTAAATATTAAAAAATAACTAAAATTCCAAGAACAAAAGTTATTTAAATTAACATAAAAATATTATCAGTTTGCGATTGGACTACTCTTCTTGTTATTTTTAGTTTCTATATATTGTTTTGTATTTTTAACTAAATACGTTTACTAAGTCCACAGACCGGCCCAACACAGACCCAGTCAAGCTTCATGGGTCATGGGCCTATTTGTGTCGGGCTTGAAAGCGTCATTTTAAATAGGCTTCAAAATCTTAGTCCGACCCTATTAATTTATGGATTGGGTTGGGCCTGTCCGGTAGACCAAACCCATATTGATGGCTCAATATTTGAGGTAGTACTAAACCTAAAATCAGGAAAGATGGGGATGCTTTTAGTACAAGGAAATTTTACCTCCTATAACCCTATTTATTATAAATCAAAATTATTTTAAAATATTATTTTTTATATCTACCTTTTATATTTGATAGTAAAATAAGTATTTATGGTATATACTAGAAATATGGCATGAAATATGCTATCTAAAACCTCTCTCTTAGATAGTTGGACATACCTATTTTTATGGTGATTGCCATTACTGTATTAATGAATATATAACATGGATACAAGTGAATACATGCGCATACAACTGGACTGCCCTAATTTTAGACGCTTTTACTGTTGTATTCATCAATACAACAGCGCGAATATATGTGAATACATGCGCGTACAACTGGACTGCCCTGATTTTAGATGCTTTTTGCTGTTGTATTCATGATACATGGCACGAATATAAGTGAATACATATGCGAGCAGCTGGAGTACCCTCATTTTTAGGTGTTTTTGGTGATGTATTCATGAATACAACACCGAATACAACAAATACACTGCCGTAATAACTGAATAGTATCTATAGCAAAAAAGTATGTATGTGATAGCTATAAAAAATTAATTAACACTAAATTAACACTAAATCTATGTACAACCACTAGATTTATACATCAAAAATCAATAAAAACATCGTCATAAATCAAAAGTACGAGGAGGAGGGAATGATATGTTATTCCCGTGTTCTAACTAAAAATGTGAAAACATAAAACAGTAAGAAAAAGTTCCGAGCTCAACAAAAAACTATGTTTCCTTAAGGAATATAATCTCTTCATTATTACCCAAGGTTTTGGATGAACTTCTCCAAGATAGAATGGAATACTATTCTGTAATATTAGCAACAACAATTACAGAACTTCAGCGAATTCAATAAACCACTACAAACCACACACTTGGCACCTATGTTTTTACTATGCAGACTATTGCATATCCAGAAATTAAAGAGAGGGGAGAGTGTTTTCATATATTCAGGAGGAAAGAAAATATATCTTTTTCTGGTGGTAACTTTTTGGGAAACAACTCTTCATTTCCCATTCACACCTCACAAATTAAACCAAACAAACATTAAGCCCTGTAAATTATCAGTCCAATTGAAGTGATCATATAGTTGACTAAAGTTAATTCAGTTGTCTAAATCTATGTGTTTTGATTGAAATGGTAAACAGAGATATGATAGTTTTTATACGATAAGACAAAGAAATTAAAGGGATAAATAAAAGATAATACTAATGAGGAAAAAGACTAACCATGGGATGTTGAAACAGAATGGCTTTAAGAAGTCGAGGGAAGTACTTGTACTGAATGATTTTCCGACTAGAATAACTTGGAAGTTTGTGGAGGCTCTTATTATGCTTCAAAAATGAAGGTTTTTCGATGATTTTAGTAGATGAAAGAACAGTGTTTGGAGAATGATGATCAGAATCGTCTGTTTCGACGACAGAGGGACAATAACAAAGCCATAGTTTTTTCTTCATGGTTAATAGACAGTAAGTGTTTGTGAGTGGTTACAACTTACAGGATTTTGCAGACAAGCTTTTTTAAGGGCAGTTTTAAGTTGTGTGCGACAAATAAGGGGTAAGAAAAGGTGCAAGAAGAGGGTTTTTTTTTAACACGAGAGAAATGTGCTCTCTTTTGTTTGGTGATTCTTTGACTGTTGAAATCAACAGTATCGGGCAATTTGTAATTTATTACTCCTATTAGTATTATTTTTCCTCTCAAAACAAGTAAGTGGAAGTGAGTACAACAAATCTTACGTAGATAAACTTTTTTTTTGGGACTAGTTTTAACTATTCCAATATAAAAGTAGTTTCCATGGTTCTCTTGTACAGCGGTGGAATTAGTATTTTCACTAAGGAGGATTAAAATATAAAGATGTAAAAAAGTCAAGATGTATCAATATATAGTATATATACACAATAACAAAAAATTATCTAGCTACAAAGTACAATTTTACAATGAAACTCCTTCAATACATGTGACTCTGCTACTACTTGTATAGGTTGTTGTCGCTTTTTCTCAGAATTTAAAAAATACTGAGAAAATGCGAAAGAACAAACGTGGAATGCTCTTGAACGAAAAATTGACTGGAAAAACATAAAATCTTTTGATTAAGTGGACATAAATTTGGAACAACGCAACCTAGAAAAAAGAAGTAAGACAGTAATTTAATAAAGAGGGTTTAAAGTTACAAGATTAATTATAATTAGCTGCTAAAAGCTTACATGGCCTTTTTTTTTACGTAGGATCAGATAATATTGCAACCTCCAAATAATGAACGAATCATCATTTGAGGCAAATTTTTTTTTATCATGCTATTTAGATTAAAGGCAAGAAAATATTTAAAAATTAATTATCTTACAATGAAGAGAAAATGCATATTGATCTCATTCAACTTGTTCTGAAAAGTCATTTGTACATTTAAACATTACTAGTGTACTATCACCTCGCTATTATTTGAAGAATTGTACTTATTTACTCTTTCCTAAGGCCTAGCCAACAGCGTGTGTTTGACAACGTAATTAAGCGCGTCTTTGCTCTATTTTAATCGCTAAGAACACCTAAAAAAAGAAAAAAAAAATTAAATTTTTAACTTCAATATAATCCCAAACCATTTGTAAAATCCATTTTTTCCAATATTTTATCAAACCCAATTGAAGAACCCTAATTTCTTCTTCAACCTTTCATTGCTCTATCTCACAAAAAGAAAAAATGGGACTTCAACTCCATTCCCAATGCTCTAATCTTCCATTACTCATCCAACTCAAACACATTCACCCCTTAATAAACCTCAAAATTCCCCATATGGGAAGAAAGAAATTCACAAACTAGCTCTAGAAAAAAGAAACTTAGTTAAACCAATAGCTCTACAAATTCTGCACAAATTCAAAAACAATTAAGAAATGGAATTTCTGAGTCTGAAGCTAGTTTAAATGACAAAAATTCAAAACTTTTGGTATTGGGAGATGTATCTGTTGGGGTAATGTTATTTTTAATGAGTTTTGATGATCAAAATAAGGCAGGAATTCTGGAATAATATGAGGAGATATGCCATATATGCATTGACAGTTAGTACTGGAGTTCTTTGGGGTGTTTATGAAGCACGTGTTTCCCATTCAAATATTAATATAGCTGAAATAGACCTTAGGAGGGAGTAAATAAATATAGTTGTTCAGACAGTAGTGGAGTATTAGGACATCCATAAAGTTTAAGTATGAAAATGACTTTCCAGGACAAGTTGAATGAGATCTTTATGTATTTTCTCTTGAATGGCTATTAAACTTGAAAAGAATTACTCCAAATAAAGTGGGTTTAAAGTTACAAGATTAATTATGATTAGCTACTAAAAGCTTACATGGCCTTTTTTACGTAGGATCAGATAATATTGCAACCTCCAAAAATGAACGAATCATCATTTGAGGTAAAAATAATTCGATCATGCTAGTTAGATTAAATGCAGGGAAATATTTAAAAATTAATTATCTTTGAATGAAGAGAAAATGCATAAAGATCTCATTCAACTTGTTCTGAAAAGTCATTTATACATCTAAACTTTACTGGTGTACTAACACCCCGTTATTATTTGAAGAACTGTACTTATTTACTCTCTCCTAAGGCCTGGCCAGCAGCGTGTGTTTGACAACGTAGTTGAGCGCATCTTTGCTCTATTTTAATCGTTAAGAACACCTAAAAAAAGAAAAAAAATTAAATTTTAACTTCAATATAATCCCAAACCATCAGTAAAATCCATTTTTTCCAATATTTTATCAAACCCAATTGAAGAACCCTAATTTCTTCTTCAACCTTTCATTGCTCTATCTCACAAAAAGAAAAAATGAGACTTCAACTCCATTCCCAACGCTCTAATCTTCCATTACTCATCTAACTCAAGCACAATTCACCCCTTAATAAACCTCAAAATTCGCCATATGGGAAGAAAGAAATTCACCAACTAGCTCCAGAAAAAAGAAACTTAGTTAAACCAATAGCTCTACAAATTTTGCACAAATTCAAAAAAAATTAAGAACTGAAATTTCTGAGTCTGAAGCTAGTTTAAATGAGAAAAACTCAAAAATTTTGGTATAGGGAGGTGTATCTGTTGGGGTAATGTTGTTTTTAACGAGTTTTGATTATTAAAATAAGGCAGGAACTTTGGGATAATATGAGGAGATATGCCATTTATGCATTGACAGTTAGTACTGGAGTTCGTTGGGGTGTTTATGAAGCACGTGTTTCCCATTCAAATATTAATATAGCTGGGTCAGACCTTAGGAGGGAGTAAATAAATATGGTTGTTCAGACAATAGTGGAGTGTTAGGACATCCATAAAGTTTAAGTGTGTAAATGACTTTCCAGGAAAGTTGAATGGGGTCTTTATGCATTTTCTCTAGAATGTCTATTAAACTCGAAAAGAATTACTCCAAATAGCTGCCACCCAATCGCTTAAACGAAAAATAGCAGGTGGAGGTATAATATATGTAAAAATTTTATATTATACATGTGATATATGTACTATATGACTAGAAAAAGTAAACAATGAATATGATTGGATATTTATGTAAAGATCCCAAATTTTCAAGGAAGAGTACATATTAGGAAAATGTACAAAAATAGCCAATTTAAACACAAACTTACCAACCTCTAGTCCAAAATTAGACACTTACCAAAAGTAGCCCAAAATTAAAGATACCCACAAGGAAGGATTTTTTCGCCGAGAATCATGACAAAAATCTTCCTTCATTCTTTGTTTTTCAAGCTTAACAATTTAACAGATTACGATATTCTATCCCATAAAATTCTCTAAGGGAGCTCCAAATTTCACTCAAATCAATCAATTTCACTATATCCTTTCGCGATTTATATGTAGAAGGAACTACGAATTACGATCAAAATCAATCAAGGAATTAATGAGTTTTGACCTAATTTCAACTACTTCAATGGCAAATTTACCAACTTTTATTCAGTATGGTGACAGATGGAATGTTGACAACAGCTATGTAGATCACAATGCAGATGCTATAATAATTACTCCAAATATAAGTTTTGAAGATTTTGTAGACGTGATTTTGAAACAATTATGATAGATACTTCATGGAATGTCATTTAAATCAAATGCACTGTCCAAAATGGTTCTCCACCAATAGTGCTACACAATAATATGGGTGTATGTTATATCTTGAGCTGAAAAAGCTCAAAATTTACAGTATATCCCCTTTATATAATATTGAGTGAAAAAGATATGGACATGATCTGCTATAATTCAAATTCTGCTATAATTTGCTCAGAATGTGCACAAAGCTCAGTTATAGAGGAGAGATAGAACGACGATACAATTAATATGATAGAGTCTGGGGATGGAGAAGACTGGAAGGATACAGAATCTGATGAAAATACAATAATGACAGACCCTCAATACATAGATGTAGAAGAAGGTTAAATTTATAAGGACAACGCTACAATAGTCAAAATCATGAAACACTTAGTAGTAAAGGAAACCTTTCAGTTTGAGATGCATATATCAAGTGAAAATACGTATCAAAATATTTACAGTATAATTATGTATCTCAATGTATATCGCAGTTGATCTTAGAAGTATACTTATGTAGAAAATAAGTTGTTGTTTGTAAGTCTGTGGCTGTATACTTTTAAATTATGATTGTCACCGTTTAGTACTGTATAGTCGTTGTATTTTTCAATCGAGTATTGCTGATGGTAGCGTGTATCACTATATATTATTGCATTTCATATCGCTCTGTTTATTGATGGAAAAGTTTATATCCTTGTCGTAGGTACTGCCTAGTATGCATCAACAACAACTGCAATTGGTATTTTATGTCGTCGAGCCTGAAAAAAGCAAAACTTTTCAAGGTTAGAAATTTCAGCAAACTACACTGATGCTCGCTGAAAGACATATCTTACACACAACGTTAAACTACTACAAAATTCATTGGTAGTCTTTTGATAGACAAGTATAAAGACCCAAAAATAATATACACTCCTAATGACATAATTGGAGACATGAAAAAGAAGTATGGTCTTCAAATGACATATAAGCGAGCATGGAGAACGAAAGAATATGCAGTTCAACTACTAAGAGGGAAACAGAGCGAATCATATGAAAAGCTGGCAAGCTAATTTTATATGCTGGTTCTTACAAATACTATGTCGCTGGTAAGTTTGAAAAACACAGAGGAAGACTTATTCATGTATGATTTCGTTGCACTATATCCATCTATAAAAGAATGGCAGTATTGCAAACCAATTGTTACTATAGATGGAACCTTTCTTAAATCGATATACAGAGGAACATTATTGATTGCATCAACACAAGATTCATTAGGTGTGTGTGTGTGTATATATATATATATATATATATATATATATATATATATATATATATATATATATATATATCATGTATAAACTCATATATGTTTATATGATTCAATTTATTAGGTAGTATCCTACCACTCGCATATGCCATAGTAGATTGAGAGAATAATGCTTCCTTGAGGTATTTTTTTGTAAGGTTCAAGGATGCATTTGGATTAAGGGAGGAAATGTGCATTTTCTTGGACATGCATGAAGGCATTGAAAATGCAGCGGCAATATTGTATCCACAAGTACTTCACTGTGTCTGCATATGACATCTATAGAATAATGTAAAAAAATTAGAAGAAGAACGATTCGCAGCTCAAAGACATATTCTTTGCTATGGCCAAAGTGTACACAATTGAGAAGTTTGATTACCACATGGTAGATGTAGAGAAAATTGACAAGAGGGTCAAAGATTACTTAATGAACATTGGGTATGAAAGATGGTCCCGAGCACAATCCACTATTAACAGAACATTGACAAAGACTTCAAACATTGCAGAGTTAATCAATGTAGCGGTTAAGACTGCTAGGAACTCCCAGTACTGCCTTTATTGGAGTACATAAGACAATTGATCGGACGATAGAATGTTACAAACTAAAAGAACGTAATAGAGTCATTTACTAATCTTTGGGAAAAATATGATAATGCTGATGGACAATCTCGAATTTTCACATCGGATGAAGGTATAACTAGAATCTTTACATACTTGTGCATACAATATGTAATCATGCCGAATTCACGGATCTGTTATATCTTGATCCCTTTGTGTGATCATGTTAAACTAGTGTCCACCTGTACAAAAGCAAAGCCTTTCAATTTAATGTAGCATTTATGCCTACCCCACTGCTGAAATATTGGTTGATATGACATGATATTAAGCTATTTTGAATCTTGTATGCTCTCTAGTATATATTTTTTGAAGTAATCTGCTTTGTCACCACTAATGATAGTTGATAAATTTTGTAGGTGATCCCTTCGACGAGTTACTTATTCAATGCTTGACAAGGGTGAGCAGAGAATGGTATTACTAAAAGATAGAACTTGTAGTTGTAGAAGGTTTCAGTTGGATGAGTTGCCATGTGCACATATTTGGGCAGTACTAAAATACAAATACATTGATCACAATGAGTATTGCTCGGTATACTATACTAGAAAGTACCTATTGAAGACCTATGAAATTTCAATTTATCCGGTTCTTGAAGAAAGCAAATGAAAAATTCATGTAGAAGTTCTAGATTAAAAAGTCTTGCCACTAGATGTGACTAAATCAATAGGAAGGCCAAGGAATGGGAGGTGCAAGCCAATTACTGAAACGGAACGAAAAAGGTCGATTTCATATGGACAATTTGGAGAAGAAGGTCACAATAGGAAAACTTGTAGAAATAATCTAAAGAGAGGATGAAGTATGTTAACTTAGAATTACTTGTTATTTTACTTTTCTATATACCATAGAGATTTAGAAGAATATAATATATTAAGACTATATCAATGCAGAATGTCATTTGAATTTTAGATATAAATAAGCATTTGGTCTATCATTTATAATCGTGTTGCACGTGTATTTTTAATTTTATACCTCTGTTTGATTAAAAAATAAGTTGCATCATACTTGTATCATCTATGTATCTCTTATATATCACATATGTATCTCTGTGTATCGATAAATTATAGCTGATTTGTATCATCTATATATAGCTGATGTGTATCATCTATATATAACTGATTTGTATCATCTATATATAGCTGATTTGTATCATCTATATATATATAGCTGATTTGTATCATCTATCTTCTCTTGTGTATCATCTATGTATCTCTGTGTATCGGCTCTTAGTCATGTCTGTATTTGTGTACTAACAAAGCTAACTAATGGAAAACAGTTGTAGCAGCTAGAAAAATATGCAAATAGTTTAACAAATTTTCAAATAAGAGTGTGGCTTCATCAATACATATTTTAAAATCAAACAAACTGTAGAACTCATTGTTAAGAAACTAATTGTGCAGCAATCCAAAACGACTGTATCATCTATGTATCATGTATGTATCTTATGTTTTTTATGTGTGTATCATGCGTGTATCTGGAAGAGACAGTGTATCACAAACTACCTTATATTTTTCATATCTTTAATTCACTACACAAAATCAAGGGAGAAAACACCAAAATAAACTGAACTGCAACACTCCAACATCGCACTGAAACTCATTAAACCTTTATAACAGAGCAAACATCTCATTTTCCATATAGTTCTTAAAAGTATTCATAAAATTCAAACACAAATAAATCTGATCCGTCTTACAACAATGACAACATAATAGAGAGCAATACAAAATGAATTATTGAGTTCATCCGACAACAGTGACATAAGTAACTACTTCTTCCGCTTTCACAACTTATTCTATCGACCAATAATCTCATCATCACTTTATGCGTTTAGTTCTATCTTTATTGTAGCATAATCTACAAGAGAGCACCAAATTTGCGCCTGTGTGTATAAACATGAATTTTTAGGAGGCGTCTTGCCCTCAATGAAATACTCGGCAAAGGATTCTGAAAATACACCGCAATCACTAAAAAAAATAAATAGAACAACAATTATCAAACTATAGTATCTGAAAACAAAATAGATTGTGCTGAAAGAAATGCTTACACTTCGACTTACTGCGGCAATCCTTCAACTAGTTTTACATCAAAAGGAGTAATCAAGTCCTTTGATTTGTAGATACCAGTGCACCAATTGATATCTTTATTGTTTAAATAGAAATGCGTATGCAGGAAAAAATAAGGCAACAACACTGAATACTTTGCCATGAACTTATGAACTTTGGCTTGATGAGCAGCTCCACCGCGCATAGAGTCATATGCATAAATGCACCTATCCTTGAAAAACATCAGAACCATTATCCAATATTATTGCTCTGCAATATTAATTGGCATTGAGACGTGCTCGACAGTGTGTCATGGAACATTGGCATCCAAGAGAAACCTCTGAATATACTCATAATGACATGTTCCGAATTGCACACATCACTCTCTCTATCTACATCAGAGCGTGCCACAACTCATTAAGTTTCTCGTCGAAGTACCAATCTGCTGTGGTGATTGTTACACGTAGGTATTTGCCATACTTTCCTTTCTTCCTCAAACAATAGAACACAACATCAATTAGCTGAAATAAAACATAAGAAATAATTAATCACTGAAGGCTCGTAAGCTTTATGTCACGACCTAAACCCCAGTCGTGATGACGCCCAACACCTTGTTAGGCAAGCCCAACCATTAAAACCTTTTCCAACCAAATCATTTACTTAAATACTGAATTTAGCATAAATTCTCGGTTTAATATTGACAAACAATTCGGAATCCGTAAAGTAAAAATAACAACCCAAAAGAAACCGACGTCACAAGTTTGAGCCTCTAAATACAGCTGAACAGTACTCTAAATAATGAAAGTCTAGATATGGAAACAAGGATAGATAAAAGGAGAGATCAGGTCCAGCGGACGCCAGAAGCTACCTTAACAACTACGGTACAGAACTGAACGAGCAACAACAAATCGCAACTACGCCTCCGGGATCCCTAGATCTGCACACAAGATGCAGGGAGTAGAGTGAGTACTTCCAACTCAGTGAGTAATAGCAATAAATAACAACTGAATGTAAGAAATCCAGTAAGACCACTATACAGTCCTAAAATCAACAGCAACGACAGTGAATAACGCTAAAAAGGGAGAACAGTCTGGTAATTACTTCTCTTTCCGTCCGACTAGCTACAACTCCGCTGCGACGCGCAGCCCGATCCAATACCGTGTGTGTATATATATATATATATATATATATATATATATATATATATATATATATAATATATATATATATATATGTAGTGCTGCAGCGCGCAGCCTGATCCAATATAATATATATAATGCTGCAGCGTGCAGCCCGATCCAATATAGTATATATAATGCTACATCGTGCAGCCCGATTCAATATATATATAATGATGCACTGTGCAGCCCGATCCAATATATATATATATCACTGCGCTCACTAGGGGTGTGTGCAGACTCTGGAGGGGCTCCTGCAGCCCAAGCACTATCATGCTGCAGCGTGCAATCCGATCCATATAGTATATTGTTGCGGCGTGCAGCCCGATCCATATAATATGTATATATATATAATACTGTTGCGGCGTGCAACCCGGTCCAATATAATATATGTATATACCGTTGTGGCGTGCAGCCCGATTCGATGTATATCAAATACCCTCACTACGAGGTCCTTGACCCCTCTCAGTCAATATAGACTTGGCCTCTTGGGCCCACTCAGCTAAAACAAGGTATTCAACCCGAGGTATAGCTCATTTAGGGTGCAAGTTACTACATTCAGTTTATCTCATGATTTACAGTCAAAAGTCAGGACATATGGTATGTGTCCAATAAGTAAAGTGAGGTCACTCAGCTCAACATGCACTCTAGGAGTTCTACTGATCGGCACAAGGCCCCAAACATGGCAACTAGCCCAAATTATACGAGTACAAGCCAGTCTCAGTCAAGAAGTTTAGTTAAACATCAGTTGGGATGGACCAAGTCCGAGTCCCCAGTAGATTCATCACCATGCTCATCACAAGAGGCGTGTCTCATCTCAACATAGCACCGCATAGTGCAAATACGGGGTTTCAAACCCTCAGTATATCATTCATAACATTACTCACCTCGAACAGGCCAAAATCCTAGCTCGCCTGGCACTTTCCTCGCACATCAACCTCCTCGAGTGTGGAATCTGATCAAAACCACAAGGAATATGTTATAATACGCTAATGGGACATAACCCAATAGAAAAACTCGAAAAACACCCAAAAATACGAAGTTGGCAAAACCCGAGCCCCGGGCCCACTTCTCTAAAAATTACAAGATTCATATTACCGTAATCCTCGTCTCGCCACGAGTCCATACATACAAAAGTTCATTAAAATCGGAGTCCAAATGGGCCATCAAATCCCAAATTTTTATTTCAAAAAACGAAGCCCTAAATTCTCCAATTCCACCCAATTTTTAGAGATTTAGATGTTGATTCTCCAATAAAAGTATGTAATTAGCTCATAAAACTTACTTCACGTCGAAAACTAGGTGAAATCCTCTTACGCCCTTGTCCAATAGCTCCAAACTGTGCTCAACATTGATGGAAAATGATATTAGCTCGCGGATGTTATGTTATAAAACCCTTCTATCCGCCAGGCATTTCCTCTATGCGATCGCATCACCTCTCCTGCGATCGCATTGAACAATTCTTCCAGGCCTCCAAGTTGGCCTATGCGATCGCAACCCACTCTACGCGATCACATTGCTTCAGAACCCAACACTACGCGATCGCAGAGAACAACTTCCTCCATCTATGCGATCGCATACCCCTGAACGCGATCGTATTGAACAATTTCCAAGGCCTTCCCAAACCTTCTATTCGATCACAACAGCACTCATGCGATCGCATTGAACAAGAGTCTACAACATTTATGACAACAAAATCTGATCTCCTAGCCAACAAAAAATGATCAGTTTGAACCTCCAATATCACCCCGAGGCCCCCGGGACCCCAACCAAGAACACCAACCTACCCCAAAACATCATATGAACTTGTTCCAGTCATAAAAAATGACCAACAACACAAAAATCATCAATTCACGATGAATTCAAGCCTAAGTTAAACTAAAACTTCTGAAACTCACATTCGATCAAAAACCCGACCAAATGACGTCCGATTGACCTGAAAATTTGCAGACATATCCAAAAACACCTAGCGAAGATACAACAACTCTCGGAATTCAATTTCGACCCCTGGATCAAAATATCACCTATCAACCAGAATTCGCCAGAAATTCAAACTTAGCCAATTCAAGCCTAATTCTATATCGAACCTCCAAATTCAGTTCCAATTCACTCCCAAGTTATAAATCACCATTCAAAACTAGGCAAATCGTTGGAAATCCATTCCGAGCCCTATAACTCATAAGTCAACATCCGGTTGACTATTCCAAACTAGCCTTCTCTTAAAGAGACTAATTGTCTCAATTCCAACCAAACTCTGACCGAATCACTCTGATTCACAACATTGGCACTTCCACCCTTAACCTGATACAAAGATGGTCAGAACCTTTTGACAACACCAGCACCACATATTGCACCAACGTATTGCATCACAATGTAGAAAACTGCCCTAGTTAGAGACAATTTCCTTGCCAGAAACAGACCAAATGTCACAACAAGGTTATTGTGTCTACCTGATCAAATCCAAGGGTTTCTCAATGTTAGTCACAAGAATTACTCCTTAAGCATTTCAAACTAGTTTATTCCCCAATACTTGTTTCTTGATCAGATATTATTTAGTGCTAAAAACTGCACATGCCATATCTAGTTATCATATTATTCACAACTCTCTTAACACACAAATACATATTCAAAAGCACGTACAGTACTGTAACGATCCGATCGGTCGTTTTGAGTTCTGACGCGTCATTCACTAGTTTGAGACATATGAGCAGCTTCATCTCAGGTATATTGACTTGTTTGTACGGTCAGAATTTAAAATTTAGGAAGTTTGGAGCCAAATCTAAATGAAAATTCTCATTTCAGAAGCTTAAAATTGACGAAATGAACTAAGATTGAAATTTTGAGTGAACGACCTCGAAATTGGGATCCGAAGGTTCCAGTAGGTTCGTATGATGAATTCAGACTTGGGCATACGCCTGGATTGGCTTTGGATAACCTGAGATCATTTTGGCGCCTATAATGGAAGATATAATTTTAGAAGAAATTGCATCAGTTTGGCTTAAAATGCATTTCAATATTATTGATATTCGTTTGTGATTCCGAGACTGGGATTAGCTCCGTATGGTGATTCTGGATTTGAGAGCGCCATCGAAATTGAATTTGAAGGTCCGTAGATCATTTTGGAGTTGTTTGGCTAAAGATAGAAAATTGAAGGTTTTTGAGAAAAATTCGACCGGAAGTGGAAATTTTGATATGGGGCTCGAAATTTGAATTTTATAATTCGGATAGCTTCGTTAGGTGATTTGGGACCTAGGAGTGTGTCCGGAATATTTTTACGATGATCGGCGTAGAATTTAAGCTAGAATTTGCAAAGTTAGTATTTTGGCGAATTCCGGTTGATAGGTGAAATTTTGATCCGACGGTCGGAATGGAATTCCGAGAATTTCTGTAGTTTCGTGATGTCATTTTGGACTTGCGTGCAAAAGTTGAAGTCAATCAGACGAGATTAGATAGGTTTCGGCATCGGAAATAGAAGTTGGAAACTTCAAACTTCATCAAGCTTGGATTGGAGGTTAATTCATGATTTCAACGTTGTTTGATGTGATTTGACACCTTGACTAAGTGTGTGACATGTTTCCAGACTTGTTGGCACGTTCGGACGGTGTCCCGAAGGGATCGAGTGAGTTTCGGGGTGATTTCGGACAATTTCTAGGCCCTTTTTAACTGTTGGTTTTTTTCCACAGCAGTGCTCTACGCGATCACGAGGAGTTGGTCGCGATCGCGGTGAGTAAAATGTGAGAAAATTGCCAGTGCTTCGCGATCGCGTACAATGCTTCGCGATCGCAAAGAAGGAAACTTTCTGCTGCATTGATCCTAATTCGAAAGCTCATATCTTTTGCTCTACAAAGAACTTTGAGATGATTCTAAAACGAAAGTTGTAGCTCTTTGAATCTAGTTTCCATTAAAATAATGAAATCCTAATTTAGACATCTGTGAAAACAGTTATGGACGTTACACTATAGGCTGTCCGGGAAGGATCTCTAATAGACATGGATGAATTTGGAAGCTTACATATCCCAATGTATAAGGATATAGTAAATGAGTAACATATAAAAGTTATAGACCTTTGTGTCTAGTTTCCAGAACATTAAAGCATTTGTCATTCGGAGTTGTGTGTGCAAAACATTTTGGCTATTATACTGAAGGTTGTCCGGAGGAGCTGGAATTGCTCTTTGTGATCGTGAAGCCTTTTCCGCGATCGCGAACGGTAAAATTTGGGCTGGAAAAATTTTCTCTCCGCGATCGCCGAAGCAATTTCCGCTTCCACGATGAAGAAATACATGGGCAGAATGATATTTAGCGGGTTTAGCTCATTTTTCTTCATTTCTTCAAAGTACGGATGATTTTGGAGAGCTTCAAGAGGGTATTTTCATCATCAATGTGAAGATAAGTTATCCCCACCTATTTTGAGTTAAGTACATCAATAATGTATGGATTTGAGCATGAAAATCGTAGAAAAATTGAGGATTTAGGCCTAAGGATTTGAAAATAAGATTTAAAGATTTGAGGGGTCATTTGAACTCCGATTTTGGAAAATTTAATATGTACAAACTCGTGGCGAAATGAGGAATCCGGTGATGTAACTTTCGTAATTTTTTGAGAAGTGGGCTCGGGGCTCGGGTTTTGCATATTTTGTGATTTTCGATATTTTTCGATTCTTTTTGATTGGGTTATATTTCCTTAGCCTATTGTAATATATTCATTGTAGTTTTGGCCAGATTCGACGTGCAAGGAGGTCGATTCGAAAGGAAAGGGAATCACAGAGTAGACTTTTGGCCGTGTTGAGGTGAGTAATGATTTTAAATGATGCACTAAGGGTTTGAAACCCCAGATTGCACAACATACTGCTATGTTGAGATGATACACGCATTGTATGACGAGCGCGAGGTCATTTACTATTTGGGATTGTGACTTGGTACATCCCAATTGGTATTTTACCGAGTATTTGATAAAGATTTATTGTTTTTTATTATGATTGGGGCTTATTACCATATTTGGGCTTCGTACCAAATATCTAAAATCTTTTGTGAATTTACATCACTATTTTCCTCATGAATTGAAATATTATTTGAACTCAGTCCAATTGAATTATATTATTTTGTGAACTCATCTACATTTATACTCAACTCGAGACTTAATGGTACTTATAATGTTGTTGAGCTGAGCACTATTGTTTTACTGATGCCTAAGAGCCTTTTGATTATTTTCTGGAGTGATTGAGGCCGAGGGCCATACGTGAGGATATGTTGAGTGATGTGAGGAGGCTTTCAGTCCTTGAGTACTATGTAAGGAGGCTTTCAGGCCTCAACTGTTATGTGAGGAGGCTTTCAGGCCTCAAGTGTTATGTGAGGAGGCTTTCAGTCCTCGAGTGTTATGTGATGAGACTTTCATGCCTCGTGTGTGATGCGTGAGGGCCTTCAGGCCTATTGATATTGGCTTGGGCTATAAGAGCCCATCCGGAGTCTGTCCATACCCCCCAGTGAGCATAGGGTACATAGGTCAGTTGGGAATGGGCCTGAAAGGCCGTTCTTTGCGTGTGGTGAGTTGGGAGTGAGCCCGAGGGGCTGATATTTTGTGCTGGTGAGTTGGGAGTGAGACCATGGGGCTGATATTGTAGTGTTAGTTTGATATTGAGCCAGAGGGGAAAGCTTTTGATTATTCTTTACTGTTGAAATTATTTGTCTTCACTATTATAAAAAGAGAACTATCTGATATTTTATGACTTTATTATATAATTGATTTTACTGTTTGAGATAGCGCTATATTGTGCCTTTATGAGATTTCATGCTTTCAGTCATTATTTATTTTTATTACTCACTGGGTTGAAGTACTCACATTACTCCCTGCACCGTGTGTGCAGATTCAGGCATATCGGATTTTCATACCTGAGAGCTGACCTTTCAAGTACAGGTGGTGTTCGAGACTACGAGATAGCTGTTGGAGTCCACAGCCCCCGTGACTCCTTTATCTTATAATTCCTATGTTATTCGAATTATATGTCGGATTTCGTATTTAGTAGACTTGTGTCAGGATTTCTTAGTTGATGAGGACTTGTGACACCCCGGTTAGGGCCATGTTGGGTTGGATTTTCCGCTAATGGGTGTTATTAAAACCATGTTGCACTATATCTTTGTTAAATAATTATTTTAAAAGGATTAATTGGGTTGACTGGCTAGCCTGGTCTTTACGAGAGGCGTCATCAAGAACATGTTCAGGATTTGGGTCGTGACAAGTTGGTAGCAGAGCCTAGGATACTAGGTCTCGCGAGTCATGAGTAGGCTTAGTAGAGTCTCGCGGATCGGTACGAAGACGTCTGTATTTATCATCAGGAGGCTGCATAACCTTTAGAGAAACTTCACATTCTTGAAAGCTTATCGTGCGTCCTTGATTCAGCATGAAAAAGTAACTTTTATTGTTCCTTCCACATATTCGTATGCGCAAATGAATGCTTAGTATTAGATGTGCCTTGATGGCTTGTAATTCCCGTGTCGAGGGGCGAGGTGTAATCCCTGTGAGTTTGATGTTAGGCCAGTATGGAGGACTTGAGGCCGGATCCTTGCCTATGTCTTGAGCATCGAGGTATTGATTATTTGGCCAAGTGTTTTGAACTTATATGTTCGGTGTTGTCCCTATAAGCAGGAATGATGGATGGATAGCTGCGTTATGAGTATGTTACAACTGCGAGATGTATCTATATGACTTGTAAGTGACGATGGAGACCTTTCGGATGGTAGGTGGGCTATTAACTGTTTGATTTTTATTGTGATGCTTTGTCAAGTTGTGGATGTGTCGTTTGGATAGATTTGGTGATTCTCTGGCAGGTGGATAGACCCTAATTACAAAGGAAACTCTGCCGAAATTTTTGAAAAAAAAAATTGTCGCCTAAAGAGTGATCAAAAGAGTTAAAATTTTTGATGATTCGTGTTTCCACAAGCTAATGAAGGAGTGAGTTCAATCTCATCATGGTATTACGGCAACAATATAGTATATGTGTTGTGATCTATGGCTTCGACCCAAGTTGGGGATTTTGCTATTGATTAGATAATTGTACGGTCATGTGCTATGTTGGTTCCGGTTCGAGGCATGCTGGTGAATCAGCTCTGGTTGCGGAAATTGGTCCGAAGATGCACGGGTGAGGGAGAACTTTGACAAAGGCTACATGGTGCTTCATAGATGTGTGAGAATCATAGTATGTCTTAAGTTGTCATTGGTAAAGAATGCTCGGTACATGTAGCGGGAGGATGTTTGGTTGTATTGGAATGAGGTCATGCGCTTCGGTGTCAGAGTGCTAATGAGGCACGGGTGGTTATGTTCATTGGATCAGGTGAATTGAAGTTTGAATAAGAGTAATGACTTGAGAGAATGGTTCTAATGTGTTTGAGAGTCGTGTAATAGTGGCTTTGAGCTAAGTAGGAGAGTCCCACCGCTTACGATTGGGTTGCATGGTTAATTACCCGCATGAATTATGGTTATTAGCTTATTGATGGGTTATTGCAGATATGGGAAAGGACCATGGATGGTAATTTGAGTAAATGAAATTGCTTAATGCATGCTATGGTTAGCCTTATTGGCTCATGTTCAGACTTGAGGGAAGATTCATGATTTATGCCTCGTATAGGTACATGCTTCGAGGGATGTGATCCCTCTAGGTGCTTTATCGAGAGGGTATTCATATGTTATCAAATTCAGTAGAGTTGGTTGCATTCGGGGCCAAGTCAGAGCGGGTGGCTCTTAACAGCGGTCTTAGTGACTTCATGAGGTAAAGTGTGGTGCCTAATGATTTTGAGTCTATAAGTACGGTTAAGAGTCAAGCTTTTGTAGTAACTTATGAAGAAAGGCACAAAATGGTCTATGGTATTTTGACTTGCGGGGTAGCATTTGAGAGACATGAAATGGTCATGGGATTTGAGCAGCATGGTCTCACGATTTAAGGTCACTCGGGGTGAGTACGGTTGGAGTAAGTTAGTTCTAGAATGGATTTATTATTATTCCTAAGGAAATCAAGGATAAATTGGAAGGAAGTAGATTATTAGCCAGAGTTGAATTGGCAAATTGGTGTCAGTGATCAGTTCGTTCAGCGTGATCGATTTATGCATTTGATCTGTGGCAGTACGTGTGAGGGTTGTTGGCGGTAATTATTGATGTTGTTCAGAAGCATTCTTCTGTTATGGCCTGTTATTAGTAGGCGGATCCCGGAAAGGATTATGGTGGCTTGGACCACTATTTGGAGATTTGCATATTCGATGGTTATGAGAATTTTCCTGTACGTTGCTATAGTTCTCCTGAAGGGAGTAAAATGAAAAGTTTTATGTGATGAAGTGTTAGCCTATCGACAGTTCCAGAGTTGTGATGGAAATCACGTCTATAGTATATCAGTCGTGAGGTGCAGTGAGTGGTATGGAATTTGAAGCCAGGACCAAGGTTGAAGTTTGGACAATGACTGTGATGTCACGTGCTCGGATGAGCAGGAAAGGAGTTTAGTGTTTTGAGTAAGATGGGTATTGATGTCAGTATCACCTGAGATCGGTGTTCTGTGAGAAAGTCTTTGCATCCTGGTTAGGGATTCTTGATCGCTTTTCAGCGTTAGTGCAGCCGGTGGTTTGAATGTGCGAACCCGTTAAATTATTTCGGAAGATGGTGGGGCTTGTCCCACTGGAAGAATGTATAAGTGTGACATGTAGTCACTTAATTAATTAGAAATTTAAACCATGGAGAATTTTGGTAGTATCATCCATTTGAGAATTTATGCCTGGAGGGCACTCTGTTTATTGGGTTATGGACCTGTGAAAGATTATTGGCCTCGCATGGCACGATCAGGATCGACTTGAGGTCGGTGGATAGATTCAAATGTGGAAGTGAGCCTTACGTCGGGCCAGTTATGTTTATTTCAACAATGCATTTTTTATGGAAGGATAATCACGGTCTTATTTGGTGGTTAGCTAATTCATATAATGATATATTGCGCCATATGAGTTGTGAAACATATTGGTAAATTTCTTATCTGCTGAGGTTTTGCTCAACCGGTGATGTTATATGAGAAGGATGGCTCTTGATATTCGGTTCATGTATCTCACCTCCGTTGTGCTCAAGTTTTGTAGCCTACAGTGCTATGTGTTCCCTTAGGGATGATATTATGCACCTTAGTGTGTTTATGACCGATATCCGGTGTTTGGATGTGATAAGCTTTTCAGCTCGACGTATATCTCCTTATGTGAGTTATATATGTGGATCGGGTGGCACGCCACAATGAGTAAGTTGTTTGGATCGGGTTGCGCACTTCAATAGTATGTTGTTCTGTTCTATCTCTTATTTTTCCCAAAATTTTAGTTCTATCTGTCAGTCCGCGTCGAATGTATGATTCGTGAGCGGGGTAATTAGATCTCCTTTTCAGAGTTAGGCTTCCTCTTTGTATCGCATTCTGAGTGGTGGCCTACTGGCACATTGTGGCATTATATTGGACTTTTGATTATGTCCGAGGTAGCTTATTGCCTGAACAGTTCGTACTGGGATGAAACAGGATTATTGGATTTAGGATCAGTGCAAACTGATTATATGAAGTATATTATAGAGAAAAGATCATTCTTTGGTTTGGGACAAGGTAATGGATCTTGTCAGGACTATAGATCCAAGGATTTATTGATTCAACAACTGGTTATGAATTTTGGCACATCTCTTCAGTCCTATCGGTGTTGCAAAAGCTAGAGCAAGGTCTGTGCAGGTCATGAGATGCAATGGGAGCATCATATTTGTGGAATTTCGACTATTATGTTTAAAGAATATTATTGTAGTCAGATGAGTAAAGTGATGCAAAGTGTGGATTCAGTAAAGTTATAGAGTCATGTTTGGGTACAGCGTGTGGAGATTGATATGGTGGTCGTATGATGGAAATATTCTTGGCAGGAAATTCCGGATGTTGGAATTTGGCCTAATGACATATTTGCTTGAATAAAGTAGTATATCTACCGAGTTATTAAGCCAATGTTCTCAACTGAGTTGTGGTGAAGGCGCATGAGGTGTTAAGCAAGTGATTTCAGACTACTTTAGTGTAGTTCTTAACACGTTCGAGGACGAACATATGTTTATGTGGGGGAGGTTGTAACAACCCCGCCGGTAGTTTTGAGATCCGGCGCATCATTCAACAGTTTAAGGCCATGAGAACTTCATCTGAGGTATATTGACTTGTGTGTATGGGCAGAATTAAAATTCAGGAAGTTTGGAGCCAAATCTAAATGAAAATTCTCATTTTAGAAGCTTAGACTTGAAAAAGTGAACTATGATTTAAATTTTGAGTAAACGACCTCGGAATTGGGATCCGAAGGTTCCAGCATGTTCGTATGACGATTTCAGACTTGGGCGTATGCCCGGATCGGCATTGCATAACCCGGGAGTGTTTTGGCACCTATTACGGAAGATAGCATTTTAGAAGAAATTGCATCAGTTTGGCTTAAAATGCATTTCAGTATTATTGATGTTCGTTTGGGATTTCGAGACTGGGATTAGCTCTGTATGGCGATTCTGGATTTGGAGAACGATCGGAAGTGAATTTGGAGCTCCGTAGGTCATTTTGGAGTCGTTTGGCTAAAGATAAAAAATTGAAGGTTTTTGAGAAAAATTCGACCGGAAGTGAAAATTTTGATAGCGGGCTCGAAATTTGAATTTTATGGTTCGGATAGCTTCGTTGGGTGATTTGGGACTTAGGAGTGTGTCCGGAATATTTTTGTGATAACCGATCTTGAATTTAAACTTGGATTGACAAAGTTAGTATTTTGGCGAATTCCAGTTGATAGGTGAAATTTTGATTCGACAGTCGGAATGGAATTCCGAGAATTTCTGTAGCTTCGTTATATCATTTTGGACTTGTGTGCAAAATTTGAAGTCAATCGGATGGGATTTGATAGGTTTCGGCATCGGAAATAGAAGTTGGAAACTTCAAAGTTCATCAAGCTTGGATTAGAGGTTAATTGATGATTTCAACGTTTTTTGATGTGATTTGAAGCCTCGACTAAGTCCGTGACATGTTTCCAGACTTGTTGGCACATTCAGACGGGGTCCCGTGTCTCGGGTGAGTTTATGGGTGGTTTCGGACCATTTCTAGGCCATTTGTAATTGCTGGTTTTTGGCCACAGCAGTGCTCTACGCGATCATAGGGAGTTGGTCGCGATCGCGATGAGTAAAACGTGAGCAAATTGCTAGTGCTTCGCGATCGCGTACAGTGCTTCGCAATCGCGAAGAAAGAAACTTTCTGCTGCTTTGATCCTACTTCGGAAGCTCATATTGTTTTATCTAAATAGAATTTTGAGGTGATTCCAAAATGAAAGTTGTAGCCCTTCAAATCTAGTTTTCACAAAGATAAAGACATAATAATTTGGATATATGTAGAAAAGGTTATGGACGTTACACCAGTGGATGTACGAAAAGTATCTCTAATATACATGGATGAATTTGGAAGGTAATATATCCTAATGTATAAGGATTCAGGAAATGAGTAACATATAAAAGTTATAGACTTTTGTGTATAGTTTCTATACATCAAACCATTTATCATTCGGAGTTGTGTACAAAAGGTTATGGCTATTATACTGAAGGCTTCCCGGAGGAGTTGGAATTGCTCTCCGCGATCGCTAAGGGTAACATTTGGGCTGGAAAAATTTGCTCTCCGCGATGGCGAAGCAATTTCCGCAATCGCGATGAAGAAATACCTGGGCAGAATGATATTTTAGCGGGTTTAGCTCATTTTTCTTCATTTCTTCAAAGTATGGACGATTTTTGGAGAGCTTCAAGAGGGAATTTTCATCATCTATGTGAAGGTAAGTTATTCCCACCTATTTTGTGCTAAGTACATCAATTATGTATGGATGTGAGCATGAAAATCGTAGACAAATTGAGTATTTAGGCCTAGGGATTTAAAAATAAGATTTAAAGACTTGAGGCGTCATTTCAACTTCGATTTTGGTAAATTTTATATATACGAACTTGTTGTGAGATGAGGAATCCGATGATGCGACTTCTGTAATTTTTTGAGAAGTGGGCCCGATGCTCGGGTTTTGCAAATTTCATGATTTTCGATATTTTTCGAGTCTTTTCGATTGGGCTATATTCCCTTAGCCTATTGTAATATATTCATTTTAGTTTTTGCCAGATTCGACGCGCGAGGAGGTCGATTCGAAACGAAAAGGCATCGCAGAGTAGCCTTTTGGCCGTATTGAGGTGAGCAATTATTTTAAATAATGCACTGAGGGTTTGAAACCCCGGATTGCACAACATACTTCTATGTTGAGATGAGACACGCATTGTATGGCTATCGCGGGGTCATGTATTATTGGGGATTGTGACTTGCTCCGTCCCAATTGGTATTTTTACCGCGTATTTGATAAAGATTTATTATTTTTCACTATGATTGGGGCTTGTTGCCATATTTGAGCTTCGTGCCAAATATCTGGAATCTTTTGTAAATTTACATTACTATTTTTCTCACGAATGGAAATATTATTTAAACTCGGTCCATTTGCATTATATTATTTTGTGAACTCAGCTACATTTATACTCAACTTGAGACTTAATGATATTTATAATACTGTTGAGGTGAGCACTATTGTTTTACTAATGCGCAAGAGGCTTATAATTATTTTCTGGACTGATTGAGGCCGAGGGCTATACGTGAGGATATGTTGAGTGATATGAGGAGGCTTTCAGGCCTCGAGTGTTATGTGAGGAGGATTTTAGGTCTCAAGTGTTATGTGAGGAGCCTTTTAGGCCTCAAGTGTTATGTGAGGAGGCTTTCAGGCCTTAAGTATTATGTGAGGAGGCTTTCAGGCCACATGTGTTATGTGATGAGGCTTTCAGACCTAGTGTGTGATGTGTGAAGGTTTTCAGGCCTATTGATAGTGCGCTTGGGCTGTCGGAGCCCCTCCGGAGTCTGTACATACCCCCAGTGAGCGAAGGGTACCCAAGTGAGTTGGGAATGGGCCCGAGAGGCCGTTGTTTGTGTGTAGTGAGTTGGGAGTGAGCCCGAGGGGCTAATTTTTTCTGCTGGTGAGTTGGGAGTGAGCCCGTTGGGCTGATATTGTACTGTAAGTTTGATATTAAGCTCGAGGGGCAAGCTTTTTATTATTCCTTACTGTTGAAAATATTTGTCTTCACTGTTTTAAAAAGAGAATTATCTAATATTTCATGGCTTTATTGTGTAAATTATTTTACTGCTTGAGATAGCGCTATATTGTGCCTTTATGAGATTTCATGCTTTTAGTCATTATTTATTTTTATTGCTCACTAGGTCGGAGTACTCACATTACTCCCTGCACCGTGTGTGCAGGATTCAGACATAGCATATTTTCATACCTTGAGAGCTGACCTTTCCAGTCCAGGTGGTGTTCAGAGACTACGAGGTAGCTGTTGGCGTCCGCAACCCCCGTGACTCCTTTATCTTATAATTCCTATGTTATTCGAATTATTGTGTCGGATTCCATATTTAGTAGACTTGTATCAGGATTTCTTAGTTGCTCATGACTTGTGACGCCCCAGTTAGGGCCATATTGGGTTGGATTTTCCGCTATTGGGTGTTTAAAACCATGTTGCACTATATCTTTGTTAAATAATTATTTTAAAAAGATTAATTGGGTTGACTGGCTGATCTTGTCTTTACGAGAGGCGCCATCACGACCAGGTTCAGGATTTGGATCGTGACAAGTACAATGACAAATAACAGTTAAGGTTCATATATACTTTTCTATCAATACAACAATAAAAATAAAAACTACTAATAAAACACCCTGTTCAAATATTACGACTCTGAAAAAAGAATTGAAGCACGAAAGAGATTCTTAAGGTAAAGAGCAACTAAAAATCGCAACAAAATTACATTCGTGCTTCTTCAATAATTGAAAAATATTCCTCATTCGAGTAAGCTCCAATAAGATGATAACAAACGGGAACAAAGAAATGGGTGCGAGAATTTTATGCTAATGCATTTCACTTGACAGATGTAAGTTCCAAACATTAGATAAAACTCTGGACCCTTCCTGGTTTCCCCTGTTTTTTCTTTGACAAAACAGCGCCGGTCAAACTTCTTATGTGGCATTTCCCTTTACAGCTTTGCCCTAGTCTTTAGTAACTGAATAGGGTTATTCATTTTATTGGAGACATGAGATAGCAGAAAATCTTAAGCAGAGAGAATATCTTAGATACACCTTACCTTTGAGATTCCATACCTTTCCCGTATTTGAAGCTCAAGTGGAACTGAGTTCATATTCTAGAACTTCTCGAGGATTTGCTACAGTCATTGGTATGATCTTTGAATAAAATATTCAAAGAACTAAAATTGAACAACGACATAAAGCAAATTTTTCATGACCAAGCAGATCCAATACCACAAATAACTAAGATATTTTCTTCCAAATACCACAAATAAGATAACCATACCTAATTAAGTACTTCACTAATAGTCAATCCTAAATTGAAGATAACTAACAGATTGAAGGCTAACCTAATCAAGGTGGAACAAATCTATTTGGTCAATCCGAAATACCATACTTCTAATCAATCCTAATATGGAATAGAAGAATTTAAGATACCCATACCCAATTAAGTACTTCACTAATAAAAGACAATCACATAAATTAATATTTCCATAATTTAGTGAAGAAGCAATCGGGTAAAGTAATTAAAAAATAGAGTTTTCACCGGTTCTTCTCCGATCAGCAATAACATGACACAACAGGGGAATAAGGGCTCTTACAAATAGAACCGATAAGAAAAACTAGCAAGAATGATTACTAAAATGTGCGCTAAAGTCTGGGAAAAGTAATTAAAAGACAAAAGGTTTGCCGTGTTATGAAATCTCCTATTTAAGGTGAATGTCTATAATTAGAGAGATTCTAGAGTTCTATTCTTGGTAGCTAAATCATCCCCCTCCCTATAAATAAAGGGGTCTTCTACCATTGTAAACCACCTCCTAACATTCTCTAAGTATCAATAAGAAGAACTCTCTCTACTCTTCTCTCTATTGCTCTTGTTCTTGCATTATTGTTCTTGTCTTTTATATTATTTCATAACACGTTATCAGCACGACTCTTTAACCAATTGAAATTTTCGATTGTCTTAACTTTTGTTTGTGTATGTTTTGCTTCAAAGAAAGAATGAAGAAAGAAGGAAAAGAAAAGAAAGAAAAAAAAAAGGGAAACGAAAAAAAAAAGAACAGAAAGAAAGAAGCCAGAAGACAAGCCACTGTCCATGGTTTATAAATAGGCGTACACCCTTGTTTGCAAGTTACTGTGACTTGCTTGGAAGAATTAAAGATTTTCTATGCGAAAATTAGAAGAGATAGTATCATCATAAAGTAATGCAACGGGATGGAAACTCAAGAGGTATATTTGATATCACAACATTTATTGGTATACCTTAAAGGTAAGTAACTTACTTTTCCCTTTCAAATTCTTGGAATTCTATAATTTTATTTTATATACAAACATAGACAACAAAGTTTGATTATAACTGTAATGGAGTTTGTAAGAAATTGTAACCACATGAAGTGGTAAAATCTCTATGTCCTGCCATGATTAAATTCATGTATAATTGTGGGCAAATAATTGAAAATCCGTCCCATTGAATTTGCTCCATTCCCTTTAGAGAATGTGGAAGCAGTATATGATAAGTCTGAAAGAAGACTAAAATATTACCATGAAGGTATCAATGAATGTGGACGTGGCAAAGAATTCCGTCCAATTGAATTTGCTCCATTCCCTTTAGAGAATGTGGTAGCAGTATGTGATAAGTCTGAAAGAAGACTAATTACCGTAAAGGTATCAATGGATGTGGACATGGCAATAGACGAAGTTATAATCGTCATTATTGTGGTAATGAGAACAATAAGGATTCTCAAAATAATCTTTCACTTTATGAAAGTAATATTTGACATGAGATTGTGTAAAGCACATGATTTTGATCCATTCCCTGAAGTGAATGTGATAATTGTAATAGAGCCCGTAAGTATGAACACGCTCTTGATGTAATTTTGGTTTATGTCTGACATTATGAAAAGAAAGTTCGTTGCCCTTGAAATTTCGGGCAAGAACTATATGATATGGGTGTTGGATACTTAAATCCATTTTGGATGCTATGGGTCTTGGAGACGCCATTAAAGACAGAAATAATGCATCCACCCAAAACTATGCTAAGGCCTTGATTTTCTTGCGCCATCACCTTGATGAAGGTTTGAAACTATGCTAAGGCCTTGATTTTCTTGCGCCATCACCTTGATGAAGGTTTGAAGATTGAATATCTCACCGTCAAAGATCCACCTATCTTGGGGAATGGCTTAAAGAAGAGATATGACAACCTGAAGTTGGTCACTCTGCCACAAGCACGATACGATAAGAACCCAAAAGCAAATAGTTTATAAACTATATATTATCGTTGCGGTGAAAACGGGCACTGGTCAAAGGCTTGCCGTATACCATGACTTTTGGTTGACCTTTATCAAGCATCTCGAAAGAGTAAACGCCCTGAAACGAATTTTGTCTCTGACGACAACTTTGACATCACCCACTTGGATGTGGCAGACTTCTTTGAGCAACCCGAGGGGAAGATAGATCACCTAATCGGTGATGGATCCGTGATGAAAGAAGATGGAGCTATTTGATTTTATTTTACTTGTTTGTATTAGTGAATGAATAAACTAATAGCCATTAGTATTAGCTCGTATTAGTTAGTTCATGATATAATGTTAGTATTAGTTCTTTAGAATGTATCAATATGCTCAAATATCAATAATATTTTTACTTTCCAGTAGAGGTAATCGACTAACCTGAAAAACTAGTCGGTTATCTCATATTTCGCATAAAAACTGCAAAACAATCGATTGTCAATGTTTAACAATCGATTGTCTTAAAACAGATCTGGAAATTTTCAAAAATTGTCAACAATCGATTGTCTATGCATAACAATCGATTGTCTTGAAACAGTGCTCTGGAATTTTTCAAAAATAGCCAACAATCGATTGTCTATGCATAACAATCGATTGTCTTAAGACTGATCTGAAGTTTTTCAAAATAGCAAATAATCGATTGTGTATGTTCAACAATCGATTGTCAATGTTCAACAATCGATTGTTTGTGTTTAACAATCGATTGTTTGAAGAAAATGCTTAAACTGAAATTTTCAAACTGCAAAGTAATCAATTATGGATAACATATCTGATTTTGTTTGTCAACTGTTAGCAGCAGATTTTGAAAATATTATGTGACACAAACGAATTGAAGTTGTTTATTCTCATGTTCGTATATTTTCTTTTATATGTCAAACCATGGGAAGTAAATTGATTGAAGGCTCCGGAAGAGCAACTGTAACTCTGCCCAAAGGCACGACGTTTATCTTAGAGAATGCAATATTCTCCTCCAAGTCTAAGAAGAACTTGTTGAGTTTTAAAGATATCATTCAAAATGGATATCATATTGAGACAATAGATGAGAATAATCTTGAATTCTTCATGAAAACGAGGCTGCCCATTTCGGTTTGGGTTCACGCCATTTTGCATGCAGCAATGCTAGTTCGTCGGCTGCCCACTTTGGTTTGGGTTCACGCCATTTTGCATGCAACAATACTAGTTCGTAGGCTGCCCACTTTGGTTTGGGTTCACGCCATTTTGCATACAACAATGCTAGTTCGTCTCTGACTGACGAATTGACACAAATATTCCCCGTTGCAATTGGTTTTGGGTCATGTACCCAATATATCCCATTTAAGAATCTTTGGATGCGCAGTATATGTGCCTGTAGCACCGCCATCCCGCACCAAAATGGGTCTGCAAAGAATGTTAGGAATATATGTTGAGGTTGAATCGCCCTCCATTATTCGCTACCTCAAAACATTGACAGGAGATTTGTTCACTGCACGATTTGCAGACTGTCAATTTGATGAGACACTTTTCCCAAAATTAGGGGAGAAGTTGGTGAAACCAAACGGGAAATTTTGTGGAAAAATGCATCATTTTGATCCACATACCTCTATTTGTGAGAAAGAGGCACAAAAGATTATCCATTTGCAAAGAATAGCAAATCAAATGCCTGACGCATTTATAGATTTGAAAAGGATAACAAAATCACATATCCTCGAAGTGAATGTGACAACATTTGATTCACGAATACATATTCATTATTGGAAGAATATGAACATGAAATTGGTATTAAATATACCACACTCACCCCTAGAAGGAGGTTTGAGATGATACCACACTCACCCCTAGAAGGAGTTTTGAGATGATATATGGCATGAATGATCGTTGCTCACGTACTTATTGTACGCCAAAGTATTTTGGAAATATGACTATTAAAGGACAACGATAATGCAAGAAACATATCTTGCATATAAGTTTGACATGACCATAATGGTATATTTTCTCTTTAAGAAAGATATTCACCACATGGATGTTGATGAATCTGTGGTAGTACAAAATTAATTGAGAGCTCTAGAAGAGCCAATTATTACTAAGTTGGAGAAACACAATTGAGTATTGTACTGTAGTAAGTCTCAAAGAAACTTATTCAGTTTCCAAAGTACACGCGAAAGCGATTGATTATATTGAGACTATAAATAAAGGAAGGCTTTGATATCTCCTATTACTACAACTTGTAGCGGGGTAATTTGCATATGAAAAGCTACCCGCTTTGTTCTCCAGTTTGTACTACACAAAAGAAAGAATGCCACAATAAAGTGGATATCTATTGGTATAAAAACCCATGTCATAATAAACCTGAAGTTTATTGATAAGTGCACATGTCATGGTGTAAATTTGAAGTTTACCAATATTGATAATTTGTTCAGTTAGCATTCGTATTAGCCATCTCATTTTAAGTATGATGTGCAAATTCACATAGGTGAATATTAAAGAACTAGAAAGTTCTTTACGAATTCTCTTGTATCACTTGTTCTCATTAATGAACTGACCAACTAAAGAGTTCGGGTTGAAGCCCATAAATTCTGGAAATATCAAAGGTGAATATGGGCCCATTCACCTGCCATGTATACCACATATGATGCATCTATGATATGGTTACATGCGCAATTGTTATTAACCCGCAGCCTGGCCGGTGCTTGCGAGGTAAATTGCTCAGTAATCTAACTTCGAGCATAATTTCCAGATTTTCTACTCAAGATAGTTCATCTTGGTAAGTTGGTTTATATCAAAGTTGGTTTAGCAAGATAATTATTGAGTGCTTCCACTTAATAGCTAAACTGTTTCTTATGAGAACAAAGTTATATATATCAGTTTGGTATACGTTGTATACGAGAGTATATTATATTCTCCCCTCACAAGTGGTTCAGGGTCAGGAACCAAATAATTTCATCTTATTATTAATGTGCCGTGTATATTGACATGATAATGCACAAAGATGATTTCCCAAAGTTGAGGAAACAAGTTAGCTTTACTAACATGAGGGGGAGACATGATAAACACTTGAGAAAAGGTTACATGGGATGAATTATCATTTGTATATGTATATCCCCGAATATCATGATATGAACCTGAAGTTCATAAAAGGGATAATTCAATTGCAACATATTGCAAAGCATGCTATACGCATTTGCTGACCCAAAGAAAGTAACTAAATGGAAGAGATACAATTCAAGAAGAATTGATTCCATATGAAAGACATGTAGTTCTGAACCTATAGTTCAAATGCTTGAAAGTATAAAGTCAAAGGTATTTATAGTCAGTTTTCGATATCTTATTTGTCTAGCATGACATGGAAGACTTGATATGCATCTAAAGTCTATTATATGGCTTATATGACTTAACTTGAAAGATTTAAGTTGCTTGAAGCATATGCAATTCGTGGTCCTGAAGTACCACATCCTAAGTACAATTTGTGTACATATGTATCTTGCTATAACTATAAGCATGATGGCATTGAGAATGCATCTATGGAGATATTGAAGAGCTATTCCACGACATTATATGAAGATGTTCATATCTATCAAGAATGATGATTTCAAGGTACGGAATATTTATTCAAGTCAATATGGTTGATTTGTCAAACGTCTACCAAAGATCGTTTTGAAGATGATGCACAAGATTGGAATGCAAATGCTCAAGGATATAAATTGATGTACTCATTAGGGGGAGTTAATGCGCGTTGCACTCTTTTTCCCTTACAAGGTTTTGTCCCACCGGGTTTTCCTTGCGAGGTTTTTAATGAGGCAACCAATAGGCGCATATTCAAACATGTGTACTCTTTTTCCTTTCTTTAATTTTTCCCATTGGGTTTTGGTTTTAAGGTTTTAACGAGGCACATTGTTGAATAGACATTCAAGGGGGAGTGTTATGAAATCTCCTATTTAAGGTGAATGTCTATAATTAGAGAGATTCTAGAGTTCTATTCTTGGTAGCTAAATCATCCCCCTCCCTATAAATAAAGGGGTCTTCTACCATTGTAAACCACCTCCTAACATTCTCTAAGTATCAATAAGAAGAACTCTCTCTACTCTTCTCTCTATTGCTCTTGTTCTTGCATTATTGTTCTTGTCTTTTATATTATTTCATAACATGCCGTGTTTAATTTTGGAGGAAAATTGATTTTTGGGCGTTTAATTTTGACAAAGTGCACTACTTAAGCATCTCATTGGCAATTTAATGAGTATTGCCAACAAAAAGCTTTATTGCTGCCATTCTCTTTATAATTACATTATATTATAATAAAAAATTTATTTTTTGCAACAACTGAGCTCTATTGTTACCAAGTCTCTTTATAATTTAATTATATTATGTTAAAAGTTTTATTTAATACAACAATTAACTTTTATTGTTGCCAATTCTCTTTATTATTTAATTTTATTATGTTAAAATTTTTAGTTTTTGCAACAACCAAAATTAGTTGTTGCCGTTTATTAAAATTCGGCAACAATACTATAGTTGTTGCTAGAACGTTGCTGCCATTTTAAAATTTAAATTTTATTATCTAAATCATAGAATATGTCAAAATTAATATATGTGGCAACAAGAAAATTTTATTGTGGAAATATCTATGCTATAGCAACAATGTTATCGAGTTGTTACTATTTATCTATTTTAGCCAACAATATTTCAATTGTTGCTAAATATTTTTGTAAATTCTATACTTTCTTGTAGTGATGTATATCACATCAAGACATAAAAGTTGATACCTTATTCCTTGTGTTGTTGAAGATACCAGTAGATAAGTCCTCACGCATTGACCTGTTTGTCATTTTCCAATTCAATATGTGTGGTGTATGATCTCCATCGCGAACATCAAACTTTTTATCAACTTCACTGTAACTTTCAGTGAACCACACCTGTAGTGCAAGAAGAAAACTCCATATCCTATAAAACTCAGACTTTTTACTCAACCTGTCCCTCACCAACTTCATTAAAGCTCGAAATGTAATCTTACCCCAGGGAAATGATACATACTCACCACTCTCGACAAGATGAAAATCAAATTTATTTATAAATGTGTTATGAGCCTAAGTGGACAATAGAAATGTGTTTATTAAAAAAATGATTGCAATCTTAACTGCATCTTCATCAGACTGCTTTTGTTTTCTCAAAATCATCACTAAGCGTCTTCTTAGACACCATTTCAAAAACAGAAAAATAAGTATTCACCAACCTATTGGGTTCACCGAATTTACCCTCGACATGTTTATTAACCACTTACAATACCAGATTCCCAAATACCAAAACATAAAACACATTCGTCATTCCATTTCACATAATATTTTGTCTTGAACCACTTGTAATAGCCCGACCGGTCGTTTAGTGATTTTGCATTTTTATCGCCAGTTCTCGGGCGTGAATTTTCTCATGTAATGTATTATGACTTTTGTAAATCGTTGGTTTTTGTTTTTAGGAAATCAGAATGAATTTAGAAGAACAGTTCTCAGTTTAAAGCTTAAATTTGAAAGATTTGACTTGTTTATATATGAGCTCAGATCAAACTTATTATGATTTGTTAGCTCCATTAGGTGAATTAGGACTTAGGAGCAAGATCAGAAAGCATTTTGAAAGTTCGTGGAAGGTTTAGGCTTGAATTGGCGAAATTGGGATTTCGACATTTTCCGGTTGATAGTTGAGATTTTGATATAGAGGTGGGAATGAAATCTTAAGTGTTCCAGTAGCTTTATTTCTCATTTGGGATGTGTGTGCAAAAAGTTCAGGCCATTCAGACGTGGTTTCGTTGGGGATTTTTTTATCAAAAGCATAATCTAGAAGATTTTGGGATTCTTAGGCTTGAATCCGATGCAAATTTAACGTTTTGATGTTGTTTTGAGTGTTCCAAAGGTTGGAACAAGTTTGAATGATGTTATGGGATATGTTGGTATGTTTGGTGAAGGTTTGAGGGCCTCGGGTGAGTTTCGGGAGGTTAAACGGATCAATTTCATGTTTTGAGAGTTGCAGAATTGCAGGCTACAATTGCAGGTATTTTGTTCATTGGGATTGCATAGGTGCTATTGCGATCGCATAGAAGATTTTGGAGGGTGCAGTTCATTATTTCATCACGTTCGCATACGGGGATATGCAATCGCATAGTAGGATGGAATTGTTGATTGCGAACGCGTAGTGAAGGCCGTGTTTGCGTAGAGTACAGTGGACCTGAGGTCTTAGTTGGAATTTGTTCGTTGCAAACACGAAGGGTAGTCCGCGATCACATAGAGTAATATGGCAGTGTATTTTCTTTGCATGGTTTTTATTGCGGGTTAAATCTGAGAGCTGAGTTTTCGTGCTTTGTGATCACAAAGATTATCCCGCAATCGCATATAAGAAATTATGCGTGGGCAGAATGTTTTTAAGCTCGTCTTATATGTGATTATAAGGCTCATTTCCTCCATAGTCGATCATTTTAGGAGCTTTTTAAAGTAGATTGAAGAGTGTTTCAAAGGGAAACGTTTGAAGGTAAGAATTTTGGACTAAAAGCTCGATTGTTATGTGAATTTCATCCTATAATATTATAAAATTTAAGCCTAAAATTTCAGATCTACGGCTTGAAATTGGAGACCTAAAATTCGGAAATTTAAGGTTCATTTGTGGATGAATTTTGATGTTCTTGGTATGTATGAACTCGTGAGAGGTTTAGGATTTCGTTGGTGTCAATTTTATCGAGTTCCGAGGCGTGGGATCGGGGGCCGAGTTTGAGAAACTTTGGGATTTGATGTTAAATTAGATTTTTTCAAGTGGGCTTTGCTTCCTTGGCATATTTTAATGATTATGTACTGATTGTGGCTAGATGTGGAGCATTCGGAGGCTGATTTGTGTGGGCGAGGCATCACGGGCTAGAGTTTGGACCGGATCAAGGTGAATAATAATGGTAAATGATGCTCTGACGGTTGGAAACCCCGGATTGCACATCGTAATGCTATATTGAGGTGAGACACACGCTCGATGGCGAGCGTGGGATTGTGCACTATTCAGGATTGTGACTTGGTCCGTCCTGATTGATGATTTTATCGTGTATTTGATTGAAAATGGTTTGCTAACATCATTATTTGGGCTGAATTCCATATTTGGGCCTAGTGCCAGCCATGTGAACCCATAAGGGCTTGTTATTGATATTTCCTCACTATTTTGACTTTTTATTTTGAACTTAGTCATATCATTTTCCATTGTTTTCAAAACTTATGCATGTTTACTTTGCTTTAACACGTGAAATAATATTTTGGGCTGAGCATCTTGTTTAACAGTTGACCGAGAGGCTTATGCGAGATTTGTAGAAGATTCATGGTACCAGATCGTCTGTGTTTCACAAGCTTATGAAGTTTGAGCATAATCTCGCTATGGTATAATGGCAGTAAGAGAGTACATGCGTTATGAGTTATTGAGTGTGTTTTGAACTATGGATTAGAGCCAACTGGTGGAGTCCGCTATTGATTAGTTTATTGCACGGTTATGTGCTATGTCGATTCTAGTTTGAGGCATTCACATGTATCAGTTATGGCCTGCAGAGATTGAGATTGAGGATGGCTTGAGGTAAGGAAAAATTGTTAACAAAGGTTATAAGACGCTTCACAGGTTTGTGAGAACCACGGGATGTATGGAGTTGTTGCTAGTAAATGATGCTCGGTGCATAGAGCATGAATTTTCTTGGTTGTAATGGAATGATATCACATTCTGCGGTGTTAGAGTGCTAATGAAGCACGGGTTGTTCTGTTTATTTGATTAGGCTAATTGCAATTTGAGTAAAGTGGATTACTCTCGGGAATGGTTCCAATGGGTTCAAGATTTTACATGTAATAATTAGGTATCTTCAAGTTATATGTGTGGCTAGAGACTGAGTTTTCATTGAAAGATGTCAAGACTTGTGGTGTTTTCTATATTAATGGGATTCTATATATCATTATTGGGAAGGTGAAGGTTATGGCTTTGGATTCGTAGGAAGTCTCTTCAGGGTAAGCATTTTGAACATGGTGCTTTTGGAAACATTTAAGAGAGTACTTAGTGGCTGACAAGCCTTAAACAATGTGGTTTCATGCTTGGGTCTCATGTGGTAAGTTTGGATTGAGGAATTGTGGTGCTATAGCGAGAGGCTATATCAAGTTAAAGTTAAATCAGAAGGAAACTTGGATATATAGGATAGCTTGGTAGTAGGACGGATCGGCATGGTAAGAATATGATCAGTTCTGTAGACGCTTATGATGTAATAAGTTCATACAAGTGTTTCACGGCAATGCTCTTAAGTGTTAGTGGCCTGCGTAGTTTGGTTGAGTAGAAGGATTCAGTCATATTAGGTTTGGTTTTGTGCGAAAGGGAGTCAGAGAGTTCTTGATGATTTCTACCGCGATTTGGAGGTGTATAGTTTCTATTGGCATAAAGAGCGTGAGGTGTATAGTGATTTTCTTCCAGATGGGTTCAATAGAAAGTTCTTGGTTGGTGAAGTACGTTACTTATGGCTCGAAAGGGATATGAAGTTCTCATATTATCTAGGATGGCATGGTATATGCGGTATGTTGTGGAGGATTGAGATTGCATGTGTAAGGTTACAGTTTAGTACCGAAAGGAAGGTCATAAAACTCCTAGGCAGCGGGCAGTTTCAGACAATTAGAGAAATGAGCTTTAGATAATTAAAGAAAGGGTCTTCGGATGATTAAGGAAATGGTATCGCTAATTAGAGTGATTTGGAGAGGGTATATGTTTCAGAAAAAGGCAATGTGATTAAGTTGATAGTACTTCGGTAGTATTGCAGCACTTTATTGTTTTATCCACTGCATATATTCGAGTTCTCTTGGTGGCACAGAGGGATTTTAGACTATCTCTCTTGGAATGATTTGGTATTAGAACTGTGGTATGTATTTGGACAGCAGAATGGGGATCAGATATAGTGATTCATGTGACATATGGATTTGACGACGGTGAGTTCTCATGTTCAAGCTATGTTGCGATTGTTGGTCGCGTGTATCAGCACTGTTTGGTGACTATCGGTGTTTTGAGACCCGAGCGAATCTTTTGTTGCTTGATATGTTAGATTTTAAGTGATATTGGGTTCAGACTGGTTGTCTTCGTGTTGTGTTATTCTGGACTATTGCGCTAAGGCGATGCTGTTGGCTTTGCCAAAAATACCATGAATTGAGTGGCGAGGTGCGACGGATTATTTCCTAGTAGAGTGGCTTATATTTTGAAGTCCCAGCGGTTGGCTGGAACTGATTGTCTTTATTAATAGGATCTCGTAATGGATGTCAGTACAGAGGTTTCTACTATTGATTCAGTTCCGGTGATGAGGGACTTTTCGGATGTGTTTCTTGTGGCCGGGCATGTCGCGGGACAAGGTTGTTGATTTTCGTATAGATTCGATGCCGGGCCCCGTATCGTATAACAATAACAGATTTATAGGAGTGGAAGGAGTAGCTTCAGGTTTCTTTGATAAGGTGTTCGTTGGCAGGCCAATGTAGATGCGTATTCTAACTTGGGTCGGCTTGGTTGGCTTCGAATTGTATTGTTGAGGGATGTGTTGATTCGACTGTTATTGAGCTTATTAGTGATATGGGAAGATCTATGAGTTACCTTTTAGTGTTGTGAGGTGTTATGATTTGTTGGTTATAGGTATATATGGTGGAGTTCATTTGGGGTCTTATAGTGGAAGTCGAGCGGGAAGAGTAACTGGGTATTGCTCGGTGGATGGCGTATTGGTTATCTCCTTTTGGGTTTGTGTGGTGTTATGTATTTTCTTCACCGTGGTTATGATAATTTGATTTGGTTGTAGACATCAATTGCACGTGGTCGTCAAATTTCAAGCAGAGTGACTTGAGATGTTTTATGTGGAGCAATGTTTCTATATGATCACGCATTGCATAAAAGTTTTCAGTAGGTACAATCCCGCGGGTAAGATTCATGTGCGTTGTTTCTATGATGTGTGACGGGTTCTCAACGTTGTGTGTGGTGGTACCAGTGAGCTTGCGTTACAGCTCTTTTATTTGAGTCAGTTTCATTATTTAAGTATGTTCGGATTGTTGCTTATTGGTGTGCGGACTATGCAAGTTGTGGATTTAGTAATTGATGTGTAATTTCACCAGAGTAATTGTGTTGGATTAGATGAGATAATCGGGGGTCTCTATTGAATACAGACATATTCGATTTTAGTATGTTTGGAGGATAATATCGAGGTTCGGGTCAAAAATTTGCTATGGTTCTTGCCAAACGAGAAGTGGCTCTATTGAATGATTAATCTGAGAAACGGTTTTGGCTTGTTGCGTGTTTCATTTATCATTGGCAGTATATGAGAGTGATGGAATGAGACATTAGTTGATAAGAGGTTATCGGTATTCGGTTGTTGGGTACAACTGCTGTGATTAGAAGTTATTGCTACAAGTGTTTGAGTTATGTGGTATATCATATAATTGCACCTGAGATTGCAGATATGGGTTATTACGGTTTGTTCGGGCTTCTGCAGAGTAGAGATGTGAGATTCGGCTCTTATAGATGATTTCAGGAGTGGAAGGGTGATTCTAAGGTTTATGGGCTAGGTTGGATTGAGAAATTTCAATGTCATTGTGTTATCTGACCTATATGAGATAGGGTGACATGGGATCACCCCGGGTATATGCATGGTAAGTTTACTCAGCGATTGGTTGACTTTTGGAACAACTTCAGGCACGTTCGAAGATGAACGTATATTTAAGTGGGGGAGGATGTAGCAGCCCGATCGGCAGTATAGAGCTTTTGCATTTTGATCGCTAGTTCTCGGGCATGACTTGCCCCGTGTAATGTACTATGACTTATGTAAATCGTGGGTTTTGGTTTTCACCGAAATCAAAATGAGTTTGGAAGAACAGTTCTCAGTTTAAAAATTAAATTTGAAAGGTTTGACCAAGACATGACTTGTTTTTATATGAGCTCGGATCGGATTTTTTATGATTTGGTTAGCATCGTTTGGTTATTTGGGACATAGGAGCATGATCGGAATGCATTTTGGAAGTCTATGGAAAGTTTAGGCTTGAATTGGCAAAATTGAGATTTTCGAGTTTTCTGGTTGATAGGTGAGATTTTGATATAGAGGTCGAAATGAAATTTCGAGAGTTAAAGAAGTTTCGTTGTGTCATTTGGGATGCGTGTGCAAATATTTAAGGCCATTCAGACGTGGTTTGGTTAGGTTTTTTATCAAAAGAGTAATCTAGAAGATTTTGGGATTCTTAGGCTGGAATCCTATGCAAATTTGATGTTTTGATGTTGTTTTTGAGTGTTCAGAAGGTAGGAACAAGTTTGAATAATGCTATGTGATATGTTGGCATGTTTCGTCGATATCTTGTGGGCCTCGATTTAGTTTTGGGAGGTTAAACGGATCAATTTCATGTTTTGAGAGTTGCCTTATTGCAGGCTTCAGTTGCAGGTATTTTATTCATTGCGATCACATAGGTGCTATTGCGATCGCATAGGTGCTATTGCGATTGCATAGAAGCTTTTGGAGGGAGCAGTTCATTTGTTCATTGCGTTCTCATAAGGGCAGATAAGATCGCATAGTAGGATGGAATTGTTGATCGCGAACACGTAGTGAAGGCCGCGTTCGCATAGAGTAAAGATCATTTGGGGTCTTAGTTGGAATTTGTTCATTGTGAACGCGGAGGGTAGTCCGCGATCGCGTAAAGTAATATGGCAGTGAATTGTGTTGGCATGGATTTTATTATGTTCGCATAGGGATAAATCTGATAGCCGAGTTTTTGTGTTTCGTGATCACGAAGTTTTTCCCGCGATTGCATAGAAGAAATTATATCTGGGCTGAATGTTTTTAAGCTCGTCTTGTCCGCAATTTTGAGGCTTATTTCCTCCATAATTGATCATTTT